>OZ026836.1:28999212-29622670 GCA_964023205.1 Lutraria lutraria
GAAATGTGAGCTTATCTGTTTATTTTTCACAGTGTACCAAAATTTATGATCATTACTAAACTATCATTTATGTGAAAATTTATCATCAATGTGTGTGAAATACATCACCAATGTGTGTGAAATATATCACCAATGTGTGTGAAATATATCACCAATGTGTGTGAAAATATATCACTACACAGCTTCTTACACACGGTGACTGTCCAAAATAATGATTTTACTATGTTTTGACTAAACAGTTTGTTTTAAGATCTGTCAAAAGTTTATGCTTTTGCCATTGCAACTATGAGCCACTGACTTCCCAATAATACATGGCTTACCGTATATTTCATTTTGGAAGATGATCATTTTTATTGTGTTGGAAACCTTTAGATGAAAAGTCTGGAAGGAATACTTCCTTAATGATGAAGTTTCCTAATACAAATGTATTCACAGACTTTCTGCTATGGTGTTTTTTTTCGAAGGTTTTACTGTTTTGTGTGGATACATTGTTTCCGACCCTGCTTTCGTGCCTTGATAAGATCTGAATATTACCCAGAATTCTTTGTTCATTTCATGCTTTACTTGGTTCTTTGCTGGGATGACGTCTATTGAGTAAAAAAAATACAATACGTCTGTTGTAAGAGAATTTTGAAAATTTACCGTTTTAATGTGTTGGCTGGTACAAAAATAGACGATAAAGATTTACATGTTCCAGCCAGATGAAAATTATGAGAATTCAGAAATTGTGATTCACTTATCTTGTATATGCATATTTCTTTTGAAACAAAAGCTGGTAGTCATAATCGTGGGAAGGTTTAATGATTTACAAGATACTGTGCTGAAATAAAAAAGCTAATTAGTTCCTTGCAGGAATGAAGAAAGTACAAAAAAGTATTTATTTTACACTAAACCTAGTATGTCTGTGGTAAGCATAAGCAACATGCAAGGTTAATCAAGTTTGATTAACTTATTCTCAATTAACTTAAGTTTTCTACCCCTCTTTGTTTCTAATAGTTAGCGTTCAAAATCTGCTCGCAATTATGGAAATAAATACCATGTTTAAGTAGGTGTGTTACCAATATTTTAAGAGATAAACATGAATGGTATTTTTAGTTACCTGCACACTCATATACTGAGACTAAAGGTACCAGTATGTCTGACTGTCTTGATGAATCATTCTCAACAAGCAAGTTTGGGATATTTGTTTCTGATAATCATCTTGGCCTATTTTTTCTGGTGAATTATATTATTCTGTTCACTTGTATGCTAAGAAACATGATATTCGAGGGTATTTAGATCTTACATTAGTTATTCTGGTACATTATCTGAGTTAGTTAGTTGTTGATCTGTGATTTTCTTCAACATATTAAGAATAATGAGTCTTTAACTCATTACGAACAATTATGCTCCAATAGAAATACATCAGACTTTCTAACAGGGGGGGCGAGTATACTGCTGATGGTGTGGTAGTATGTGGTAATGTTTTTAATTATTCAGTATTGTTTAAGAAATCATAAGTCTTTGCAAAATTTGTTAAGTCCTTTACATTATGATGATCAGCCAGCTATGGCAATATCATGGCTGACATCAAAGAATATCTTGAGATATGGTCCTGAAAAGATTCATATTGTACTTTGATTTATGGAATTCAAATAATTCTTCCTTGTTTAAGCTATAGAGCTATTTAAGCTGTACAGACTTGTCCAAGCTTCTTGCTTGCCTCATTTGTATGGTATTGACTCAATTTTCTCAGCTGTCTTCCATTTGTGAGAGACCTGCTCAAGTCTGTAAACTTCATGTACAAAACATCATTTGCTTCTCTTTGTCATACATTTGATAACACTTTCTTTTATAATACATATTCGTGTATTAATAATACCGGTACTGAGTTTTGATGAATGATAGGATTCTGTAGCTTTTATCATTACTGGTGTGTTAAGTGGAATTGAATGACCTTAGATTGGTATATCATTTATGACAAAATGAAATCATCACTCCAGCCTCAGTGAGAGTCTTGAGGCCATGGTTCAGTGGTTAGTGCACTGGACTTGTAACCTGGAGATCTTGGTTTGATTCCTGGTCTCGGCAAGTCTAACTCTTCCATGAAAATCTGACAACAATGTCACTTTCCTCCTTAAGTTGGGAGGTTGCCGTCTTCTTGTAGAAGGGTTAGTTAGTACTGGTTAGAATACATTCCAGGAAAACTGGTTTGGTGAACTAGGTGCCTTAAGTAACAGAAATATCTCTCAATTCAGATTCCATGCAATCACCTAAGTGCTTGAAGTATATTAGAACCGGTAAATAAAACCAGGAACATTTTCTTTTGTTTGTTTATGCAAAGTTCAGCTTGTCTCTCTCCATGAAATGCTCGTGATTTTTTGTTTTGTGTAAATCGTGTAAACATGCAGTTATTCAGAATGCAGGGGTTACTATGCATTTTTCAGTCATATGATAAAAATGAAAGTATTGTATGTTGTTCACAGTGTTAAACACTACATGTTCATTGTATTTCATCACAGAAGAAATGAAGTTACATCTTCATTGCAGCATTTTTCACTAAATTTTTTAACATCATTTTTTTTCAAAATTAAGAATTATTATCTGTAGCAACAAGATTTTTGTATGTTTTTTTATATTCTTTGCTATCTTAAATATATGATTTATTCATAAAATTGTAGCACTGCCTAGCAATGTGCTACTTATGTTTTTTTTGCATTCTATTAAGTAATAATTTTTGGCATTCCATGTTGTCATGGTAACAAAAATGGACCAGAGTCAGATATTTTGAAATTTTATCATGTCCTTAATGTGTTTAAATATTAAACAGATAGCTTACATGGGTGGGGAAAATATTTCATGATATAGATCATAATTATGAAATCATGTGATCTAATTTATGAAAGCATGCGACCTAATGTATGAGATCATGTGATCTAATGTATGAAATCAAGTGATCTAATGTTGATCTAATGTATGAAATCATGTGATCTAACACATATATGAAATCAAGTGATCTAATGTATGAAAACATGTGATCTGATAGCTTTAATAGATATAATAAAGTATTAATAAAATAAAAACTTAACATTCTCTAGTATAACCTTGAATGTATAGATTATGAAGAATTGCGCCTTATTTTAATCCGTCCTTGGATGTTAAATGGTCTTTTCTTAGTTTGTCTGTCTGCTACCAGTGGATTATTCAGTAATAAATATATCTGTAAATTTCTGAGAATGAAAGTTGTATATACATACATGTACATGTATATAACATGGTACCAAAATGTGGTTTTAGCAACATGTCAAAACTTCAAACATTCTATTTTTTTTTAAAAACTAGTAGCAATGTTTTTATTCATTTTAGTATTAAGTGGATATATAGTAGATATTTGGAGAGTTTTCTGTTTTTTAGAATAAATTTGAAATGTATATATCATGCTTAAAAATGCTGATGGAAACTATTATGACACATTTCCAAGTCTATCTTTTTATTTAGGATAATATTATGAAGAATGTATATATGTATATATTGTAGTTTTATGTACAATTTGCATGCTTATATTACTAATGTTTTGTTATTCAGCCATATTTTAAAGAATATTTTTCATATTTTCATTGTGGTTTTGGTGTTGGATCCAAGTCTTGTGTACTTTCACCTGGGTCAGTTGTCCCAACTTTTGCTTACTGTTTATTGTTGGAAACTGTGGGCAGACGGCAAGCAGAACATTTAATTTTAGATTGAGTGATGGTTTAGAATGTAACATAGATTGTTAAAAAGATTGATTGGAAGATGTTTAAATTTGTTTACATTGTTTATTTAAACCAATATCAAGGTTGACCTTCACTGTTGGCTATGCACATTAATCTATCCATAGATACGCATTAGTGATCTGGATCTAAATGGGTAGGCAATGATTAAAAGTTATTTCAAATATATTATTAATTTCTTTGAACATCTTTAGGAGTAAATAATCAGTTGTGAATATGTTCTCATGATTTTATGTTGTTGTCTGCTGGGAAGTGTCATCTGGCCAGTCAGCTAATGTCTGTATATATGTTTGTTGTAAAAAAGTGACGGTTGTAGAATATTTAGATTGTGTTTATTTAAGTTTTTCTTTTTTTTTAAGTTGTATTTATTTTTACTTTGTTTGTTATGCATTTCAAACAAGTACAGCCGAAAGTTGCCAAATATTAAAATATCCATCTATTGTATTGTGATCACAATATGTTTATTGTTGTTCTTACAGAGATGGATTCTCCAGTTCATTGGGTTGTGGTAATCAGTGAATTCTTTGCTTTCATGCTCAAAGTTGGATAATTCAAATTTTCATTTAATCAAATTTAAAATATCTATATTTAGAAAACATATTAAAGAGCTATATTTTTGAATTGGTATAATGATATCTTAAACAGCATTTCTTAATAAAATTAGTTATTTTTATAGAATTTAAAATGCCTATATTTTATTGGAGTAACCCCATAGAATTGAACTTTCAAACTTCATAATACATTAAAATCAGATAACAAGATACTTCTTCGTTGGTATTGAATATTTCAAATCTTTGTTAACTTTAACGATGATCATATGTTTGATAAGAGTACGGTACCAGTATTTACATTAAATTAATGTTTAACATTGAATAGAATTTGTCTTAGCTTTGACATAAACACAGTATTTCTATGATATACTCCCCAATGTTCTTGGAAATGATGTACATACATATTTCTATTTGTGTTGTTTTCTTGTTGTTAATAAGGTATTTGTCTAGATGTTTTCTTCTTATCTAATCATGTATACTGGCTCTGATCTGTTCTTGCTTGTTTTTATGTTTGTTCATTATAATCCTTGTGGTAATGTTTTTAATGTGACAAACTTTATTCTTTCTCATTCAAAATACACAATTTATTTATACAAGCTTACATCTATTCATGTGACTTCAAAAGCTGGAAACATTAGTTTGTAGCTTTTTTTTCGGTAATCATTTTCTTCGTACCAGTAATTCATGAAATTCAAGTTGGTGGTAGTCATTGCTGATTTCTAATTGTATATCTATCTAATAAGTATACTTTTCCGAAGTCAACTGTCAGTTGTGTTGTACTTTGATAAAGGTTGGTTTAATAATTTACTATCCAGAATAGTGTAGAGGTAATTCAGCTTACACTGATCATCATTCAGATAATCCGAATCATTATTATTTTACTGATTTCACATTCTTGGCATCAGTTGAAGATATTTATCTTAAATAGACTTAGAAAACATACCAGGAACATTTTATTGTATGGTTTATCACATTGAGTGACCTTTGTGCCTTCAATAGTCATATTATTTAGATATAAACCAATCGATCGTTCATTAGATCGTTGTAGATAAGTTTACTATTTATGTTACCATGTGATATATGTACTGCTTTTCTATAAATTGTATTTTGATAGTTTAAAGAATAAAAATGATTTTAACCAAACCATACACATGTGTTGTTTTGTTTAAACAAATACTTCTGCATTTACCAAGTTATTGTAAATACTAAACTATACGTGTATACATTTATATACAGTTATCTTCATTACTGCTTGCATTTAGATACATGTTATACCATTTTACATGTACAAAAATAACATAAAGTAAATATCGTAAAGATCGTTCAACTGACCAATCTTGCCTGCTTTAGAACTTGGCCGAAGACTGCCATGATTTCAACATTTAATAAATTTATGCTGATTCTACACTGAAGAATGCAACATTGTGATACCTCACATGAACAAATCAGACAGTAGATTTAATGCTAGACATCAGTCAAACAAGGATAGGAATAAAGTATAAAATCAAAGTAACACATGTTTAGAAATATAAATTTATTTATATCATTATTATTATATCAGCAGTCCTGTGAAAACTCATTGTCAACACTTTAAGTTAAACAGTGCCAGGATGCTGATACATAGCTTTACATCATTTAATTACATTTATATCCTTGGAATAAAACCATACAGTCAGGAAAATACATTTTTTGTCATAAGAAAGACAGCATTTATTAATGCTTAGCACCCTGAATAAATCTGAAAAACTAAGTCCATACAAACCATAATGATACAAAACAAGCAATGACAGTTTACTAAGTTGTGTAAAATCTTGTACAGTTTTTGTAATGTAGAAAACGTAAACAATAATTATCATGATTTGGCACAAAGATGGATGAAACAATCAACAAATCATACAGCGGACAACATTTACAACAACAAAGCAGTAATTGTATTAAAGACAAAAATGTAATACTGACAACAATTCCTAGCATCTTTTCAAATGTTAGGCTAGAATAATAATCAAAATTATATTGGCACATGAAACAGCTTTCCTTCAGCATGACAGCATTAGCAACATTTATTTCAAAACAATGATCTAATCAACATCCTTCAAGGAGAAAACACACAAATACATACTTTGTTACAGAATCTTACTGCTTGAGCAATGATAATGATATAACTGGCATTTCTCACATACTTCCATTAAAATTCACTTTCATTCAACACTGAGGTTATAATAACAAAATAGTTTTATAATACATTCTGACAGGTTCAATTAACCTTGTAACAAAAGATAAATACTCTTTGACTAGTAATTAATTAATTGCAGACTAGAACAATACATAGTGACAAGTAGATTATGTTCACAAACGAATGAGGTCAACATCATAGATAGCAGGTATGGTAGATCATTGTTTTGTTGAAAGGATACAAGCTGCTGGAACTTTGTTCTCTAATTAAAAGACCAATACAACATGATAATGAAATAAATAAGGTGAAAGAACTATGAATGAGTCACAGATTTGATATATTGCGGCAATGTCTCAGCTTCAGCATGAGTTTATTTTTGCAGTCCAGTAACTGATTGGTCTTCTAACAGGAATGTTGTCTAATAATCTGAAAATAGAAATTTATTAATCAAACATTTCACTGCTTTACGCTTTTGTCTGACCTCACACAACATTCACATCGGTGATCTGGACATTACAAATCAGGACATTATAAATCAGGACATTACAAATCTAGACACCAACTACTGAATCCCTAACACACCAAGGACAAGAATAAAGGCTTGATTGTTTGTATTGGTACGGTGGTACCACAGCTGCTAGTAGATGATACCCACAAGAGGAATTATCACCCCATAATTCCTGGATAGATTACAGCAGGGTGAAGTTGTTTATATAGCAGGGGTCTTGGATCACAGCTACATTAACAATTAGTGGTTATTGACAATGTATCAAGATTTTGATCACTGATGTAAAATAAGAATCATTATAGATAATATCATAAGGCAGTTAAACCACATGTTTACAGATACAAATACCAGAACAATGATTCATGTTGTTTATACACAATTCCAGATTGAAAAGTCACAATATAAGAACATTGTTCTCTACTAAACAATCATGACCACTTCATTTTCTTACATGGACAGTATCATTCTTGTCAATATCCATTCCTTATCAAGAGAATTAAGATATTTTTTATGTAGGGTACTTATCTCTCCACCTGCAGTATGTCACACCTTAGTAATTAATATGGTTCATAAATTATACACATTCAAGCGCACTTGAACAGCAATTACCATTATAGCAAGTTATTTTGATAAACACATCGTCAGAAATAATGAGAGAAAAGTGAGATATTACCTGGACTCATTTCCTCCAGACTCAATGCTAGTAGATAATGGAAATGTACAGTTTATTTTTCATACAGCTATGTATTAAAGCATCCATGGTTTCATAGAAACAAAGAATCATGAATGGTGGGAGAGCGACTGCCTAATTTATGAATTATTAAACTAGCTTTGTGTCAGCAAATAATATTCAACTTCAATAATATCAATCCATGGAGGTAAGGAAAAATAATACACATGCCTGCTGTCCTCTTTTTACAATGAAAATAAAATGAATATTCATGTAAACAATCATCCGATGATTAAAGCATGTTTTGATAACTTGAAAGAACCACAGGAACTTAATGAAGTTATGGTCATTGCTCCCTTAAGAACTTTACATCATATCATTACAATGTAAGCATGATTCACTTCTCATAAACCCACTGTCTGTAAGCTTATCATAGTTTATATCATCTAAGGTACTTAACAAATATTTATGTTTTCTCCTAAAAAAATCATATTCAAAGATTAACTTAATAACAAAGCGGATAAATTTTGGACAGTACTTGAATAAGTCATACAATTCATGCTGAAATGAAAACAAAGTCTAGAGAACATAAAAAGATAAATTCGGTAAAGTTTCCATGGCAACTATGTCTCACTTTCTCTTAACAGCTGGAACAGAATATGTAGGCTGCAAGGACAATCAACATATAACTGAGATTATATCAGGCTTGGCTTATCAGTTACCTGTCTATTTCATACCATAGACTGGCAAAATACACCACATGTATACATAAATGTGTGTAAATTTCATCATACAAAAAATGAAACAAATGACAATTGAAGAACTATCTAATTTATAAGCATGTATGTGTACATTTATGTAAATAGCATTTCGGCATTCAACATTTTAAGCACAAAAATGTTAAGTCTGCAGTTAACTAATAAGCAACCAACAATAGGATAAGATTGGACTAACTATACTAACTCGGCTTTTTGGTTTGCAAATTTAATGAATGCACTTGAATTGGCCAGTTTCCCATGGGGCAAAACAAATGAGATATACCCCCTCAGGGACCTTGGCATATGACCTACTGACCTAAAGTCCTTTAGATGTTGTCATGAGGAACCAACCAACATATGAACATATATGATTGTAGGTGGAAGTGTTTTGACTAATAGACAAGGTCAAAATTTGGTACTAACATTTAAAAATACAGGCATTGAAAAAATAAAAATGTCTCTCATCACCAACTGTCTAAATAGTTGGACTAGGTGTGGACAATAATAATGTTTCTTGTCATGTGAAATGGTCTAAGTGTTGGTAATAAACTAAAGTTCTAATGTTCGGAAAACCTATCAGACCAGATTCTCAATTCATGCAGATTAATGGGATAACCAAATTGGTCCTGAATTTTTTTGCACTAGAGGAAATGACAAGACTGATCAGAACAAAATATGAACACTAAGTTTGATCTATCTCAGCCTAGATGGCAAAAATTTCGCTTGTAGCTTGTAGTGAGTTTATGATAGTTATTTATAAACAAACTGAATGAAAAACCTGTCTGTCATCACTACATATAAATCTGGTGCCATGTGCCAAACATTTTACAGTCACAATGGGAATGTTGAAATAACAAAAACTGAACCATAAACAGAGCCAAGGGAATACATTTGTCAGAATGATAACCACTAGATATAATAAGAGGTGTCAATGGAGCCAAATTAAAAATACTGAAAATCATACACTGCCAACCATTTTTACCAAAACCACATTGTTTCCAACATTTAAATATGTTTGTATTAAAAAACATCCTTCAGAGCAGATTAAATTGACCATAACTTTGCCATTTCGTGAGACATTTTCATCAAATAACTTATTATTAACTAAAATAACTAAATTATTTTGCTCAGAAATCATAGCTCTTTCAGGACAGATAAATCCAGAATTCCGGATATATCCAGAATATTGTCACTGCTGCATAATATATAAATGTATATAACCACCTCATGTTTTTTTTTAGAGCACTGATGTTTCCTCTTCTACAAATGTTCATCATACAACATGCACTTGCAGGTAGAAGTTTTCCCAATAACAGTTTAGTTTGAATCAGTAAATAAAAATAGTTTATTTTATAATCAAATAATTTGATAAACAAAACATGTCATAAGCCTGACTATATGTACATTGAAAATTGCTAAAATCATAATAGAAAAGCATACATGGCTGAGTATTAGCAAGAAAGAGTACTAAGTTTGACAAAGCACAAAACAAATTAATGGAATCCAACCTGGAAGGTCATTTTATTTGACAGACACTAGTGTGACAATTAAAACATGATAAGGTATTATTATGCCCCCTTTTGAAGAAAAGGGTGTATATTGACTTGCATTATGTCAGTCGGTTGGGCCGTTGGTCAGTCCGTAACCAAACCTTGTCCAACCAATAACTAGAGAACGATTTGGCCAAAGCTCCCCAGATTTGATTGGGAGGTTGGTTATCACATGTAGATGGCTATATTGATATTGTGGTCTACAGTGATCTTCAGCAGAAAAACCTTATCCGACAAATAACTAGAGAACAATTTGGCCTTATGTCTTTGGATTTGGAGGATGGTCATCACATGTAGATTTTTAGTTCAATAGGTCATGGTCTTACAATCCAGTTGGCCTATAGGGGGCATCCGTGTTTCACAAACACTTCTTGCTTAATTGTAAACTTTTTTTTAAGTAAAAGTGTTGTCTAGTTTCTAAGTTTAATAGTGACATAAGACGGTCAAAATTTTAAATGAAACAGAATTAAGAAAAGAACTAATGAAATCGGTCTAAACAAGTTGAAAATAATATGATAGTGTTGTTTTTTAAGCATACCGGAAATTTATTGGAATGTGAGCAGCAACATCAGGTTCTAGACAAAACAATGAATGGGAAACAGTAGTTTAAACCCTTTTGTTGCCAATAAGACGGGTATACCTGTCTGCACAAATCTCTATGCATTTGCCTACAGAAGGGGTAAACCTGTCTTTCACAAATATCTGCATACTTGCCTATATGACAGGTATATCCATTTGGGAATTGTTTGAAGATTTAAATTAGCTTTTACTTCATAAAGATTCCCCGACAATACAGTGTAAATGAATACTATAATTATGTGGCTGGCAACAATTAAAAGGGTTAAGATATCTGTTCACATGGCTGAGAAACAGTGCATTTTTTTACTGGTCATTTTGCAACAACAGAGCAATACACACCTGGGTAGAACCATCAGCCTTCTAAAAACGGGTGTAAATAGAGACAAAAATCATATGTGGACAACCATTTTTGCCGAAAAGAGACCTTCAACCACATTGTTTCCATATTTAACTAAGTTTTAATGAAAGAAAATCCTTAAGCCTAAATTGACCATAACTTTACCATTTCTTGAGATATTTTCGTCTTTTATTTTGCTCAGAAATCATAGCTCTTTCAGGACAGATAAATCTGGAATTCCAGATATATGTAGAATCATCGTGGGTCTGAATCGATGATTTCAACTGCATAAAGACAAGAAAAGGCTTTCTACAAAATAATAATTAAAAAATACCGCCTTTCCCAGAACCCACAGAGAGAAGAAAGAAAGATACAGGGGAAATGGGCATTAATATCCCTACTATTTTCAAATAGTTTTTCCTGGTTCTTTATCATGCCCGGTGTGAAGTAACGGTACACACCTCTCGCTTTTTTCAATAATTTTCCAGACACAGTTCTTGGCTCGGTAGTTGGAATGGGAACACTGAAAAAGCATCCCTGAGAAATTTGAAAGACTGAGCTGAGAATCAAACCCATGACCTTTAGTTTACTGGTCCAGCATGTTACCACTTGACCACCGATCACCTCTGTCTGCAGCAAAAGTACATGGGGTACAATGACCATGACTGTAACACCCTCAGTTAAATTGTTAATGAAAACTCCAGGAACAAACTAAAGAACAAAGCTTTAAAACTTACATCACTTTATTTCGTTAATAATGCTTTACATTCTTCAGAATTCTTCTCACTGATGAAGTATGAAAGTCCACTGATGTACGATATTTTAGTAACTTTGGATTTATATCTTCTGTCAAACTTTTTAGCTTTCTCATATTTGTCTAGTGTGTGTCTGAAAAAATAAATACACTCTGAAAAACTCACTTAGGACATTAACTGCAGAAGTAACACATATGAATTGATGATATTTTATAAAGAAATCTTTCTAACATATTTAATGATGTGTGTTATTGAACCGTAAACAAAACAAAAGTCAATGCTCATCTGTTCACTACCTCTATCCACCTATGAAGTTTCATGTTGCTACCCCCTATTATGGTTTTCTGAGTTCCTCAAAAAGTAGTTGAAAATATGTCAGATCTTTCGAACAAAATAAGAATTTAACAATAATCTTTCATTACAGAGAAGTCACAAAATCAAATATGAATATACGATATAAATCAATCAAGAGACTGAACACAGTAATATGAACTCAACACTATTATCTGGAAAATGTAAAAAAAGCTTACTTTAATCCAAGTTTTGGACGTTTCATCTGCATACACATTTTAAATGGATCTTGATAAAAATCTACATAAGTTTCAAAATCAATATATGCCTCAGCTTCAGCTGTGAATATAGCACCAGCCTCACCCATGTCTGAATCCAGACGCATTGCACCTTCTATCACAAGTGAGCCACTAAAATATAAGAAATACACACAAACTGTATGAGTCAAATATCTATATAAGGTCATTTAGATGTCTGAACAAAATTAGAACAAGAAGTGTTTGAAAAACATAGTGATGTTCTGATTAATCATTTATTCAACAAATCAGTGAGGAATGGTCACTGACATGACAATGCTCCCATTTTGTCAACGGGTTTTTAATTTTGTACAGAGTTGTCGTTCTTGACTATAGTACTGCAGGCCTTACACTTTTCATTTTGACAGTTGACCACAAAATCGATACCTCCCAATAAATCTGAGGAGCTTAGGCCAAATTGTTCTCTAATAAATGCTCGGACAAGGTTTGGTTATATACGACTGACAGACATGTATAAATATCTGTAGATATCTTGTGATACAGAATGTGGAGCTTTTTCAAAATGAAGGTACATTGTATATGTAGACAGTGTGATTTTAGCTAAGAAGTGCAATTTAATGAAATAAATAAAATTGCACATGACTACATCAACATTTTTGTAGTGACTTATTTTTTAATTCGAAGCCTGCTTTCATTTCAGGAATCTTGGAAACAACATAAGTTCTAGTATAATATATACACAGAACAAAATGTTATTTATCAGAAAAATTTAGTCTTTTTGTCTGGAATTTTGGCAGTAATCTAGTAATCAGTGTCTAAATACATGTGACTCAATATATTTTTCCAATTCAACCACCCAACCTACCTAAAACTACATTTATATTCATATGATAGAACAGAACAATTGTAGAATCTTTGCACAGCATGTGTATGTCATTAATATACTTGTACATCAGATATTGTTAAAATAATTACCTATTTCTAATGAGAGATTCAGAATTTCTATTCCATAAACTTATGGAGACCATTCCGGTGAGATCGATGGATACAACACCAAGTACTTGTAGTTCAACAACCAAACCATTAGCTAGATGGAAACGTTCACTATGATCTTGTAACAGGAAACTTACCTACAATATGATAGCAAGAATGTCATTTTAGCAAATCATGCAGTTCAGATAAATGATTAATTATACAAATCATACAGATTATTTTACAATCTAAGTAACAAAGAACACCAAATGGAGAGGTTAAAGATATGCCATATACACATACTCAGTCAGCATTTATATGTTCATTTGTTTGTTTGATTCATCGGGCTTTACGTCATTTTCAACATTATTTCAGTCATATCGTGACGGGCAGTTATCCTAACCAGCTTTCCTGAAATTCATTTAGGCCTTAACCAGTACTAACCATGTTCTATCCGTAAGCTTCTGCAAAGCTACCCCACATAATTTAGAGGTGGAGGACACTTTGATATAGGATGTAATATCTTCAGTCAAATTTGTCACGGACAGTGTTAGCCTCGCCCGGGGTTCGAACTCACAACCTCTCGATCATCAGACAATCGTTCTAACCACTGAGCCAGCCAGCCGGACAGGCTTATATGTTCAATATTTGCCATTTATACATATATGACAATATTTCTTATTACATTATTTCATTTGATAGATGTTGAAGGTACAACAGTGTACATACTTGTAGTGCTGATACAGGCTCAGTTGGAGCATTCCACACAGCAGACATAAGTCCACCTGATCCACGGAAGAATTCTACAGGTGGTAATAACACATCTAATATTTTTAGTCCTAAACCAGCAGTAGCCTCCTCATCCCCAGCATCAGGATCTGGTTCCTTACCAACCAATGATTCTAATCCAGTTGCATATATCCCAAACTATAATATAATATACATTAGTGTAACATCATATCTAACATTTTTATTGTCTTAAAATTCTCTTAACTTTTACACCTTATCAGAAATAATGACAATAGAGACACAGGCACAAATGGGGACATATGCAGATTGTTTAAATGAGCTGTTTTATGTCTTCAACACATCTCTACTTTTACTAGATCTTATAAAGCAACATGGCAATTATGTCTACTTCTATGCTAGTAATATAACCACTCATAAACTGTTTCATATGAAAAGACATAGTAATATAATGAATATGAAATCAGCATTAGTATGACACCGTAAACCAGTAAGTTTTAATAGAATACTTACACTAAGGACTTTCTGTAATGTATTCTGCCCCACTAAGTTCACATCCATAGCACTTTTCTTCATAACCCCGGATTTAGCTAACTCCATATATAAACCATATGTTGCATTAGTATCTTCAGTTTCTGTAAGGATATCAAATTAATCACTTGTAATTTCATCGACAAATTATTGTAAGTTATCAGTATAAAACTATAAGACTAGAAGACACATAAAATATTAAACTACATACTACAATAACACAAACCATGATTACAAGCTAAGGGACATTACTCCTGACTGAAATCAGAAAACCAATGCAGTAAAAACACATATAGTCATAAATAGAACTGAAGAACAAGTTGAGAATATGAGGTATAATTAGAGAACCAGTACTTTTTTACAGTACAAATGAAAGATTTAGTGCTACACATATATTACTCTAAATACAAACACTCAGTCAGCAATTAAGATGTTCTTTCATAAATATTACAAGACAACTTACGTGCTAAAAGACTACTGAAGGCACTAGATTTACCAAGTTGAGCCCAAACATTGTAATTCTGTACAGTTGCATCTTTAAATACTTGTTCTGTGACATTCCTGCAGGAAGAAAAACATTTATAATTCAATGAAAAGATAGCACTGGACATTACAAGGGAGAATACTTGTCTAGCATTATTACACATCACTATAGATACCATCAATGAGTGCACAGAACATAAAACAAATCTACAAAGAAGAAATAGAGATAATATCTTTATAACTTTAACAAAATGTTTAATTTGAGTTTTTCGCCCCATTTCAAAGATAGTCATATTAGGCGGACAGTACACCTAACCATCATTCCTAGGAAGAACCAGTATTAGACTCCCATCCTCCATAAGCAACTGCTTACTTTCTCACATAGAGAGACATGGTCGGTAGATGGGCTCAAACTCATGACCCTCAATCAGTGAGAGGTTTCATTGAATTGTAGTCAGCGATCTTAACTACTCAACCACAGAGTGTGTATATGACAAAATGTACAATAAATAGAAGTCATTAAGTAGAATAAGTTGAATACAGAAAACTCTTTTTGATAATAAAACTTACCTAAGTCCTGAGTTATATTTGATCATATCAACAAGTTTCCTGAGTATAAATGTGGAAAGTTCAAAGTTAGCCTGATCTTGCATAGCAGCTAACATCAAATTACGTACAACAGATGTTGATTGTCGAACAGTGAGTAAAACTTCTGCAGCAGACGCCCTGACAGAACTGTCAAACGTTCTGTCAGTTTGATGAAGTATTTTTAATAAAGACTTGATATCCTACAATAAAATCCACAATAGGTTGTTAAAGAAATTGCAATAAGCAAGCTATACATTAATTACATTTTATATTTTCGGAAAATGTATGTTAATGAAAATACTGAAAGTACTGTCGGGACGTGATTTGTTTCCATACGAAGCAAAAAACAGATACGTACCCATATCGTTTGTACTCATGCAAATATTTTTAACATTTACACTAACTGACCGACTTAACTTATACATGTATATATAATGCAGGGCGTATATGTGTTTGACAATGTTATGAAGTCCGAGGAAGGTAGATAGGTATACAATTATATAGGTCGTTGATTTTCATAAAATCACATTCACACACACAAATATAATATCAATTCCATGAATTACAATCAACTAAGTACTTACTTCATCATCAATAAATTGTTCAGGAATTCTTCTTATTGCTTGAACTGCAGAAAAACCTATCATGGACGTACTTTCTTTATCAGCAATAGATTTGAATATAGCTTTCTTAAACTGTGGTAACCCTGAGTTACCCATGGAACGTATGTATAATAGTTTACATTTTTCATCAGCACACTTGCTGAACATATCAAGCAGTGAGGTCTCATACTCTTTTACAATCTAAAATAGTAAAACGAAAGCATAGAATTACATGCTAATGATCATTTTACATACTTGACATTATTTTGTTAATGCATCAAACACATCTATTCTTATATTTTAGCTAATTTAAGGCTCACATGAAAAATTCAGCTGGACGCATCACAAAGTTAGTTAATGGTAAGAAACACAGTCAAACTTATATTAGCAGCCACTTCTGAATAAAGATCACCCTCAGAATTAAGGCCATTCTTTAAAATACCAAAATTGATAATTTAGAACAAGTTGACCCCTGAATAAACCCCACCAGTCAATAAAGGCCACATTTTGATTTTCCCATGGGTGTCCTTTGTTTACAATTTTGACTGTAACTGCAAGTAAAATCAAATGTAAGAATCAGTATTATTGTCACAAAAAAAATCCCCGACAAATGTTATATAATTATATATGTATAAATGTTAATAAGTAAAGAGAAATGTTGTCTGTAAACTTCTATAACAAGTTATGTCATGTTTTGCTGACAGTAGTTACCTACCTCAGATTGACACTGTTCTGGATCTCTACAGAAGTTATGTATAACTGCACCAAGAGCTAAAGCCATGCCTTCTTTTATCTCAGCACTTGGTAGTCGTTTTTTGAAAAGGGCCTAAAAGAATAAAAGAAGTTTTGTATTTAATTAAGACTTAAGGAAGTTCAATGTAAGTCATCAAGTTGAACGTCATATAGCACAAATAATGTACTAATGTTGACTAGTTAGAACTAGACTTACATCAGTTTTACAAGTGATGTTTCATAAAATCCAAAAACATAGGAATAAAAAGATGATAATAACAAAGCATTTAAAACTGCAAGGCTTAGAGCTAAGATAGTAAGTATGCAGCATTGAGTAGTGAATCTCTACCAACTTTGTTCAAATCATGGCCCCACAGTCAATATTGGCACTGCCCAAGGTGGCACTTGCTTTTACAATTAGGCTTACAAAGGGAAAATCTTCTTTTCTGATAAAGTAACTTGTTGACGAATTATCTACCCTAATTTCTATTCTTAAACAATTTCCATGGTTTAGCAATGTAATACTCTTCAAATCAAACATTAAGATGAAAATGGTCACAGCTTTTCTGATGAGCGATTATACTGTCATCATTGCCCTCTTGTTTAACATATTTGTATCTTTACACTTAAAACATTTATATTGACTACAAACTTCTATTTTATTGTTTAGTGCTGGAAACTAATTGATGCATTATAGATTTACACTTTGTATTATAGCATTATACCAGTTTTAACATCATACATGTTTATTGTGTAACAGAAGGTACATTACAATGCTGTGGCTTATTGTGCACTATTGTTTTTTTAGTGTGTTCATTTATTAATCATTGACAACTCATAAAACTTGAAGTATTTTGCACTTAAACTGTGTTTTTTCATTAGATATTTATGTGAATTAAGGTTGAAGTTACCTACAGTATTTTGTAAATATTTAGTTTTTTGCTTATTTACATTCACAAATGACATGTATGTAATGTATTTCTAACAATAAAGATCAAGAAGCTTGTACAATTGATTTTGTTATAAAGTTATTGTTATAAAATGAAAAGTTGAATGTAATTATTTAATAAATTCTAGATACTAATGTTGCAATAGGATCCGATCTGAAGTATTCGAAATTCACCTTTTAGACTTGAATAGATCAAAACTGAAGAAATTTGGATTCATTGCAGCCCTAGCATTTAACACGTATCAGCTCTTTTTGATTATGATTTTTTATGATTGCATTGCTGGAAATTACCAATAAAATTTGTCTTTATTGAGCAATGTTGAAATGTGTTTTTTTATCATTGCTTGTCTGATTTCATTGCACATTATTACCATTGCACTTCTTAGAAATAATGTTTGAACCACCTTCAAAGCAAATTTCTATGTAATGAATTGAACACATCATGTTATAATTTATAAACTACACACAAAAAAAACATGAACAAGAGGGCCATGATGGCCCTATAAATGCTCACCAGGAAAAAAGGTCATTTGGAGACGAACATTGTTAAAATATGTCTACACGAGTCCAAGTAAAATCAAGTGACCCTAAGGTCAGGGCCAATTTTTACCCTAGGGCCATAATATGAACAAATTTGGAAGAGGTCTGCTAGACAATACTACATACAAAATATCTTAACTCTAGGCCTTGTGGTTTCGGAAAAGATTTTTTAAATTTTCCTACATAAGCCTATATAAATCAAGTGATCCCCGGGGCGGGGCCAATTTTGACCCTAAAGCAATAATTTTAACAAACTTGGTAGAGGTCCACTAGACAATGCTACATACCAAATATCTTAGCTCTAGGCCTTGTGGTTTAGGAGAAGAAGATTTTTCAAATTTTCCTATATAAAATAGAATAAACCCCAGGGCAGGGCCAATTTTGACCCCGGGGCCATAATTTGAACAAACTTGGTAGAGGTCCACTAGATAATGCCACATACAAAATATCTAAGCTCTAGGCCTTGCGGTTTCGGAGAAGAAGATTTTTTAAATTTTCCTATATAAGTCTATATAAATCAAGTGACCCCCGGGACGGGGCCAATTTTGACCCTAAAGCAATAATTTGAACAAACTTGGTAGAGGTCCACTAGACAATGCTACATACCAAATATCTTAGCTCTAGGCCTTGTGGTTTAGGAGAAGAAGATTTTTCAAATTTTCCCATATAAAATAGAATAACCCCAGGGCAGGGCCAATTTTGACCCCGGGGCCATAATTTGAACAAACTTGGTAGAGGTCCACTAGACAATGCTACATACCAAATATCTTAGCTCTAGGCCTTGTGGTTTAGGAGAAGAAGATTTTTCAAATTTTCCCATATAAAATAGAATAACCCCAGGGCAGGGCCAATTTTGACCCCGGGGCCATAATTTGAACAAACCTGGTAGAGGTCCACTAGACAATGCCACATACAAAATATCTAAGCTCTAGGTGTTGCGGTTTGGGAGAAGAAGATTTTTTAAATTTTCCTATATAAGTCTATATAAATCAAGTGACCCCCGGGGCGGGGCCAATTTTGACCCTAGGGCAATAATTTGAACAAACTTGGTAGAGGTCCACGAGACTATGCTACACACCAAATATCAAAGCTCTAGGCACTGTAGTTTTTGACAAGAAGATTTTTTAAATTTCCTATATAAGTCTATGTAAAATCAAGTTACCCCCGGGGCGGAGCCAATTTTGACCCCAGGGGAATAATTTGAACAAACTATGTAGAGTTCCATTAGACAATGCTACATACCAAATATCTCAGCTCTAGGCCCTGTGGTTTCGGACAAGAAGATTTTTTAAGTTTTTTCTATTTGTTGCCATAGCAACCAGAGTTTTTAATGAAATTTAATTTTTTGAACAATTTTGAAAGGGGACCACTCAAGGATCATTTCAGCAAAGTTTGGTTGCAATCGGAATAGCGGTGTAGGAGGAGATGTTGTTTTAAGTAAAAGTTGACGCCGCTTTACGACGAACGACGCACGACGCACGATGGACGCAGGGCGATCACAAAAGCACACCCTGAGCACATTCGTGCTCTGGTGAGCTAATAAAAGATGACAATAACAAAAGCATCTAATATTCTTTTCGTATTGTACCATTTTAAGAATATGACATATTTTTGTCTATGACTATAAACTTCAATTCCCTCTAATGACAATGAGCATGATCTAATGGTGTGTTGGACTAGTAACCCAGCAATTCGGATTGGAATCTCGGTCACCACAGGTCATACCCTTCAATAAAAATTTGACAAAATTGTTGATTTTCCTCCATGTGAGGAGAAATTGCCAGTAGCTTGTTACAGGGTTGGTTAGTACTGATACTGGTTAGAATACAGTCCAAGAAGACTTGTTGAGTGAACCAGAGGCTGTGTATAACTGATAAATCATTGAAAAACGGCATTACACCCATTGAGAAAAAAAATTAATGACTAGATGCAAAATTATTGTGTTTAAAAAATTTATCTTACCACTAGATCTTTGACCAAATATTCTCCTGGGTGTGTGGTGTATGCTGCACCTAACAAATATCTAAGAGGATAGACAATATTTTGACTTTCCTCAAAATTCAACAATTCCATCATGGCTCTGTGGGCTGATGGTGTTTGAGTGGCAGCTCCTACATCTAATAATTGAGCTCTGAAAGTCACAAGATGGGATTTACATAGCAAAAACAAAATAATAATAACAATAGCACTGACATTGTATTTGGAAGGTCCTAAACAATTGCTACATTTTTAACAAAATCAGTTATTATTAAGAGGTATGTTTTCAGCATCATCTCAGACTAAATTGTATTGAACATATGTTACATGTACACCTTTAGTCTTTTTACACAGACAGAAAACATTTGTACATGTAATAACTTAAATGACTATAACGACTTAGTTCATACATAGAGATTTGAGCTTTATATAATAATAAAAGAAACAAGAACAATTTTACTATAAATCACAAGATATAATTACCAAGTACAAACAATATTTATAAACACAAAACATTACCGGTACTTTAAAATTTCATCATAATGAGTAAGATGTTGAGATTTAATACACATTTGTTCATATATTGGGATCAAAAGCTTGTTTTTTCAAACATTAAATAAGTAAAACACTGACAGGTATCACTCTATTAGACTTGAACACAGGTAATACTCACACAATATAAGCACTATCAGGACCAGTCATTGCTTCTGATATAGCCTCCTTCCCTGAATTTCTAAAAGCTTTCAATAATTGTAAAAATGCTTTGGCTAAATCCATTGTAGCAACTTTATCACTTAAAAAATCATCTTTTAACTTCGACACAACATCTTGAGGCTAAAATTCACATAAATTCATCTCATTATCCAAGTAAAGCATATTCTTTTTGAAGTCATTCTTACTTACAATAATCAAACTGCATAATCATGTAAATTTTCATCTGATGATATCAGGAGGTAGTTCCTTAATATTGAACATGTAGTATCATGAAAATAAATAGTTAACTTCAACAAAATTAAACTTAAAACACAGCATTAGTAGTACCAATTAAAAGTTTTACTGTTACAGGTATATCAGGAAAATATTATAATGAATAAGAAAAATGTTATGGACAAAAAATTGTATGATATAATTATGAAATACTACGAAAAACCACATAGAGCTGCCAGTACATCAATATATATAAATAATTATATTCAATTGTGTCCTCATGAAATTTTTTGATTAAATGAAAAATGAAATATAAAATTTACAATAGATAACCACTACAACTGTCACATTACCTTCTTACAAGTGTTTGGTGTACAGTGTTGGGTTTCAGGAGCACTTGGTAATAATGTTTCTATAACTGGATAATTAGATCCTGAAATGTAAGTTAAACCAATAAACAAATCCACTCAAAGTATAGTCAAACCTGTCCTGGCAGCCATCTCCAAATAAAGGCCACCCATGTAAATAAAGGCCATTCCTTCAAAAACCATTACTAATTATTTAGAACATAATGACCTCCGAATAAAGGCCACCTGCCACATTTTGTCCTTCCCATGGATGGCCTTAGTTCAGAAGTCTGACTGTACCAGTTTTGTAAAGGGAAATACCCTAAAACTACATGTATACTGAAGTGCATAGATTTCTTAATAAGCCTGATACAGACATGATTATCAGACATCTGATTTACTACTAAAGCCACTAAACCTTAACAAATATCGTTATGGTGAGATGAGGTTTTGAATGTACAGTGCAACTTCTCCAAAGCAGCATCCTTTGGAAGTAGCAAAATTATGTTGTTGTTAACAGGTTGTTGCTCTTGTCAGGTCAAATTCATAGTTAAAGATCATGCAAAATTTATGCCAAAATTGACAAACAGGAGACATTAAGCCTCCTTACAGTCAGTCTCGACTTTTATATCTCACCTTCCTTGATAATCTTAGCTGCTTCTTCGAAATCACTAGCTGGAATTTTATCTGTATCAGCACTTGGTTCGGTACTCAATAGTGTCAACTTTTGTCTATAATACATATCGGTACATCATAAGGTGGTGTCAGATGTATAGTTGTTTTTTTTCAGTAACTATATATACTGGTTATGTACTAGCATTGATCCTAAGATTTTACTTAACTGCGACTCAAAATTCATACATCTAAGAACAGAAGTTTTCTTTTTTACCTTTCATTTTTAGTACTTTTGTATTGACCAATTATTACTGAGTTTGATGACTATATGTGGACGTGTTTTGATTTTATATGGTAGGCAAGGTTAAAGTTTGGACCAAAAACAATACAGCCCAGAATTATCGATAGGGGACATAAAAATAAAAGATCCACTTACACAGCAGAAACAAATGTATTAAATGCTGATTTAATATTAAGAGATGCTATGTGTCTGTCAGAACCCATCATACTATGGACGACATTGTTCTCCAGCTGATAGGTCCAAGTTTGACTGCTACTAGATGATACACCAAATAGCTGAAAATATATAAATCATGGTACAGTCACTTCTTAAGTTGTAAATTGTGAAAAATGATCAACTCTTTTTTAGAATGGGATGAAAAATGATCATTTTTAAATAAACACAAGCTAAGACTTATTCGCACACTGTTGGTCAGCAGGGTTGGCTTTCAGTCTGGCCAAATAGATCTCATTCATACACAGGAATATCTCCTACCTCATTTTCATTCACATGTTGACCAGCTATTTCTAAATTTTCACAATCCATTTTCTGTTTCACGATGGTAGGACCAGATATGGAATAGATGTTTTTACATTCACCAGAAACATCCAACTGAAATAAACATGACAATAATCCACATTATAGTGTGGTACATATTTCAACAAATAAACAAAGAAGACAACTTTTGGGGCTTTAATAAAAGAATTTTCTAATTAGGAACCCACCAGTTTATCATTAATCTCATGATATATTTTAAGGTCACAATTTATCCCTTACAGTATAAAATATGAATTACAAATGTATAAAATCTTAGTGAAAGTAAAAACAAAGTTAGAACAGTTTATAAGACATTACTAGATTAACTAAGCATGGTAAAAATACAAAGAAGCTGTTTTTTGTCAGCTATCCCTAAGAGAGCCAGACAATATAGGGTTGAATTTCATACCAGTATAATATGCCTCCGTGCAAAATAAAATGTGTTAGCAAATTGTTTTCCTTTAAATGCTTCCTAACAATCCGACTTGCTTCATTTAACAGACTTTTTACAAATATTTGGACACAATAAGGGTGTGGTTAGTGAGATGGCAAAAACAAGGAAAACAATTTCATTGAGCTAGGGACTTGGGGGCAGCTAGGGCCCCTATGGGGTCAGGGCTGATCAGAACCACAGAAATCCACCTTTTTGCAGGAAAATCACACCCCTGAAAATGGAATCTGATGGTCTTAGTTCTTCAATTTCTCAAAAAAAAAAAAATAATAATAATAATTTGAGGGTACTGATTAAGGGAGACACTTTATTAGGAATTTGGTATCTTAACCTTTGTGTGATAGACCTCCTATAATGTATACATACCTCAGTTCTCTCACCAGGTTCAGATTGCAGTTGAAACATTGAGATCAGTCCTTTCTTGATATTGGTACAGAATACTGAATCATGTTCAATGGCAAATACACGTCCAACAACACCATTCATATACTCAAAATAGATCGGGAATTTAACCATATCCATCAACTGACCTTCCATACCTCCACGATGAAGACTGGTTAATGCTGCCTGGCTTACCTAAATATAAAATATTGATGAAAATTAGTTTACATTTGTATATCATGTCAATAAGTTGGAAAAACATCAGGCTGGTTCTCATTTACAGATTAATAAGGATATTTAATTAATATTCCTACTTCTTCACAAGTAATTGTTGTGCTAATAACAAATCAGAAATATATTTTTAGACAGCGAAGCTCTGAATAAAGTTTGTCAACACAATACATGTATACATTTGGATTTACTGTGATATAAAACAAAAAATACATTTCTACTAAGCTTGAATGAGGAACAAGAATCTGAAATTAACAACATGACCTAATACACTTGACAACAATACAAAGTACAGGAAGTTTGTTATTAAACAAATCTCACACAGAGCTTGTACACTACCATCTATAGCTGTATCTTGATCTTACTTTAACTGATAAATAAACTGGGGACACAGCCCGGTTTGATTGATTAAGATAAACAAACAATGAAGCAAGTATATACTAGAAGATGTAAATTGTGATAAGATTACAGATGAAGTGTAACTAGAATACCATCAGACGAATCATCTGAGACTCAGAGTCTTCAAACATAGGGGTCATATCAAACTCCAGCCTGATTCTTAGTCCTACATCTTGTTGGGCTCGCGTGTCCTTCTTTGGTGAATCATCATTGAATAATACATTGGACTCATATGTATATTTGTATGTCTTTCCTAACTCATAATGTATGCAGTAACCTAAAAACAACAAGCACATGATTGATTAAATATTGTTTAATACAAATCATATACTTTAGAGTCTAGACTGTCAATATCTAATTTTCAATATACAGTCACTGTCAGTAACAATTCTGGTAAGATTTCTTACTTGTCTTGCATTTAGTGATTTACACAAAAATAACTTGATACACAACTGCACAAAGAAATATGATACTTGTATTTATGAAAAAAAATAAACTAGAAACAGACAGGTCGAACAAAACAGCCGGTATCCTGAATGTCCAAATACCACAATTTTTGTATAATGTCTCAAAGGGAAAATTTACTTCATTTTAAAATCTTGATTGGATAAATCTTTAATTACTTAATGTCTAATATATTAATCTATCTATGGTAATGTTATTCATGATTAATTGACACTTTATTTAAATTCTTAAAAATACATGTACAATAATTTCAAATATGTAATCTAGGACCAATGTTGAAGGCCATATATAATACATTAATTTTCATAGATCATAGAAATTTTAATCAAGGCCTTACCCATATATATATACATGTATGTATATAAGACCTTGTTTTAATGTATAAATTATTCATGAATTACTGTGTGGAATATAATTTATTAATTATTGTATACAGAATAATTAACAATACTTAATTTTACCAAGACTAAGTCAATCAGCAATTAATAAGCACCTAAAATTCATACATGTACTTGTGAAATTGTGAAACTTTTAACATTTATAATTTAAGCAACATGTAAGATATATACAGTATACATACAGTATCAAACAAATTAATAAAATTAGGAATAGTGACTAAGTGAGTAGTAAATAAACTATACCTTGAACAACAAGAAGCGCCAAGATTATATAAATGTACACAACAAACTTGTATCCAGCAGCCATGTTGTATATGTAACACTAACAGTAAATCCAGCTTGGTGTTAACTTGAAGAAACTTTGTGTGTAGTGACTGCACTCCACGTATCTTGGTACTAAGTCCAGAGTCCAGATGCCCCCACTTATAAAGTGATAAACCGCAAACGCTGATGTGTCAATAAATGAAAGGTCAATATTATACTTGATGCAACATGAAACACGCTCATATAAAGCGATTTTATTGCAGAAATAAACTTCAAAATTTCAAAACATTGAAATGCATGCCAACATCATCAACTTCTTGAACACCCCACTGGAGACCCCGAGTAGAAAAAATAAAAATAACATGAGTTTTCAGGTGAAAAACGTGGTATTAATTACTTCCTGTCTAATCACTTCTCTACATAGTTTATTGATAAGTATCGAGAAGTCAGTTACGTATTATTATTACATGCCAGCCCCCCTAGGGCCGCGTGACAGTCCACGGGAAATGTCTCGTGCGACTATTGCAGACGACGTCTCGCGTTGAAAACCGAGATGTATTTTTCAAGATGGCTGCGCCCATGATTAGTAGTGACGGTGAGATATATTCAGCACCTTATGGGTGGTTAATTTGTTGTTTTCACTGTTTCTTTTTAAGCATACATACTCATCAATATTTCTGATTTATTATCATGACGACTAAAAGTATCGAAGTTGGGAAATAATTCAACCCAGAAAAAAGTCTGAAACTAACCTAGTAGCCGGTCAATTAAACTATTCGGATAAAACTTTACAAGTTGTTCATGTATCTACATGCTTCATCTTCGCAGTCAGACATGACCATAACGCGATGGATGGTTGCAGGTCAGAATGTAAAGCGAAGAAAGAAAGCAGTATCACAGTTAATAGGAACAAGTAGTAGACCCAGCTACATTTTGCTACAAGCCTCTCCGAATATGGTGGCCACAGACGGTATAGCCCTGGTGATCATCAATGCTTAACTACAGCTGGGAGCCTGGGACCCTTTACTTATTCAAAAATAGGAGATTGTTGACTAGCCTGAAGGAAAAACTGTGCCTACATTCTTATAGTTCTGGCTTCCAAAACTATCACAGTGTTAACTGGGTACGCTGAAGACCTTAAGCTAACATTCTTATGGCCTCAAAGACTTTTCAGTCTAGATGGTTGAGAATCGATGTAACGCTACTGGTGTTGTTGTGGTATTGTACTTGTCAATTTGTCAATATTTTGCCTGCCTGGGGGGGCTGACCCAAGGGGATTTGACATTTTAAAAATTGTGATGTCTAAATCCCCACCCTAGTGACAATCGTATTTGTCTTAAGCCTACTAAGTGTATAGAATGTGACAAGGATCCGGCCAAAGTCTATTTCCAGGGAGTGGGGTTCATTAAGTTTATCAAATTCCCGCCTGTCGGAAATGGTCTTCTGTCTAGAGTTCCATGTATGCCTGACGCTAACATATTGACAGGTGGATACATGTGTATCTGTTGGTGGCATACCTTGCAGATTTTCTTCCAGTATTTCAGAGTCTGCAGTGCTGTTGTTGGTTTTACATACCATAAATAGATAGTTAGTTATTATACTATTATCTTGCAAGATATCCTACTTATTATATTATGTTGGCAATAATGATATTCATTGATTAATGAATTTTGTTCTGATTAGATTCATTGATCATTATACTTTTACCATGAATTGCATCACAGTTAGATTGCCAACATCAGTTACTGACTCAGTAATTGTTTCCTTCTGTATGGATTCCAGATTTTCATAAAATTACTATATCAATTTCAGATTCATCAGTCATTCAGGCTGATATAGAGAAGGACTGTACTGCTCAAGATTTGGAATCCAAAGATGGCACCAATGACTGTAAACACAACAATGAACCAACTATATCCAAATCTCAGATGAAGAAGCTAAGAAAAAAAGAAAAATGGAATCAAGTGAAAGCACAGAAAAGGTGATGCAAAGATAGTTGACATAAATTTATTCTATTTTTGTGTGTTTTTGTTTATGTTTCCTATATTTCATTTTCATTGAGTTTGTGCTTTCACTGCAATAGACATGAATGCAGGATCAGTTATAATTAAGTTTGTTCTGTGTTAATATTGATATTTTTATTTGAAGATTACTGTTGTGTCAAACTCTGTATGAAAATCATATTTTATTTCCAGTTGAGAAATGTTCAGTTTTGCTTATTACATTTTGCAGAAAAGCAGAGAAAGAGCGATATAAAGCTCGTAAACGCGCCTGTCGTGAAAGAGGGGAAGATGTCGGACCATCCAGAAAACAATTACGTCACAACAAAATGTCAAAATCAACTTGTAAAATGAAAGTTGCTGTAGACTGTGCTTTCGACGATTATATGGCTGAAAAGGTATTTACGTATTTAAGTAATTCTTGTATTTTTAGCTCACCTGATTCATCAGGTGAGCTTTTAGTATCGTTGAATGTCTGGCGTCCGTCGTCCGTCCACAATTAGTTTGTTTACACTCTAGCAAACGCAGCTCTTAACGAATCATGATTAAATGGCCACAATGTATCAGCTAAGTTCGATTATGGGCAAAATCGGACAATAACGTCTAGAGTTATGGGCCCTTGAATTACAAAATTTGCTATATTTAGCTTGTTTTCACTCTAGCGCCTTCATTTATTCACCAATCCTAATCATATTTTCAGTAAATGTGTATAACCAAAAAATCTTGGACAAGTCCTATTATAGGTAAAATCGGATCAGAACTTCAAGAGTTATGTGCCCTTGACTTAGAAAATTTGCTTTATTTGAGCTTGTTTACACTCTAGCGCATTCATTTATTCACCGATCCTAATCATATTTACAATGAATGTGTATTACCTTATGGATTTGGACACGTTTAGTTATGGGTGAAATCGGACCACAATTTCAAGAGTTATGGGCCCTTGGATTAGAAAATTTGCTACGTTTTAGCTTGTTTAACAGTATTATACCTTCATTGTTGGTTTTGATCTCAAAATCTACGTAAAAATGAGTTTTATGAGATGGAAACTACATTTCCTGGTCATTAATTATTGGCCTTTGTTCTCAGGTGAGCAATAAAGGGCCAATGTGGCCCTCTTGTTTCTTCTTATGATAGCCTTTTCTTTCTTTAAGACACAGTCATTTAGAACGGAAGGTAAACTGGTCTGAGACAGTCACACTGAAATATTCATTTGAAGTTGTTTGGATTCAAACATCTGTTTTACTATATGTATGTTTTGCAGATTAAATTTTCCTTTCTTAGAATATGTTCATGATGTAGTTTCAAATTTTGATGGATTGATAGTTGCAGCTTTATTTATGCCGGTTGTTATATCAGTATATAATGGAAACACTTAAATATTATGATTTGTTATTCAGGACATAAAAATGCTTGTTAAGCAGATACAGTTCAGTTATTCTGCAAACAGACGAGCTGAAAACCCAATGCAATTCTATTGTTGTGGTGTGAATGGAAAGACGAAAGAAAGACTGGAGAGTCTTGGGGATTACAAAGGATGGGATGTGAGTTTTTGATGTGATTTTTAAATATTACCCATTTTCGTTTACAACATGGCCTTCCTTTTGCCAGATGTATTTTTCTTCAACATTGGATTGTAAAGTCATAGTCTTGAAAGACAGCATTTTCTAGACGAATTATACTTATAGTATAGTATTAGTTTATAGTGTCTATTACTAGTTTGGCTAATCCTGGCCATTTGATTGGCTAATGGTGATGACTGAATCTATTTATAGTTGATAGGTAAGTAAATCATGAAGGCTGCGTTCTCTGTGATGTTTAACCAGATAAGTTGTTGTGTGGCATAATATCTGAAGCTCAATGTGGTTGTATCATAGAAGATTATGGTGAATTCATTAACATTTAGGGTTTATTCAGTTTGATTGATGTAGGGTGTGATATTACCATGTGCTTGTGAACTATATACATGGATTTATTCATTTGTCAAATACTCATGATTGTCAATATTTGTGTATTACTCATATCATGTAAATATGTTATACTCTCCATAATGGAGGGTTGAATAAAATATACTGTCAATATCCTTTATGAAAAAAGCAACTTCATTAAAAAAAATAAACCAATATGCTTCTTGTAATTCGTCTACCTATAACGTTTTGTTATATTTTTTCTTATTTATGATCCTCCGACAGTTCATTTGTTTCAGTTGGATATATTCCTGATCATGTCATAATACCACTATGTCTCATTCAGTTTTTATTGCAGGGTTTTCCCTAGAAGTTTTCAATTGGGGGGAGGGGCAAAAAATCCCTACAAAATTTGGGGGATGTAAGCTCTTTTTGATGAACCCTAATTTCTTTTTCATGGAGAAGCCATTTTCATCTATGTACATAGTAGACTGATTTATACTGATTTCACAACAATTTCTTTCGATGTTGAAAAAGTGTTATTCAGTTGGAAAATGGCCAAAATCATTTGAGTGTACTGTCAGGAGTAGCAATTTGAGCAGAATGAAAAACAATACAGAAAATATTGTACCAGTTAGCTCATTATGTATGACAATTTAAGGGACATGATTTTCGAAAATTGAACCAAAGGAAAACCCTGGTATATTAATTATGTACATGCTACAATGTAATTATATGATGTAGATGCTTTTTGCAATACATGAAACCAGGTATATTTAAGTGACTTTCTTATTTGTTTACTTTTAGATCAATTTTAGATCAGAGAATTATCTTGATGTATTTGATAAATCATCTGTTGTGTACCTGTCTAGTGAATCTCCAAACGTGTTAGAAAAATTAGAAGAAGATAAAGTGTACATTATTGGAGGTCTGGTGGACCACAATCATCATAAGGTTTGTTGATTCGTTAGTCATTAATCAGTGTATCTAACATTTTGGGGTTCAGATGAAGGGAATAATAATTTGGTGAATGTCTATGTAATACAACCGAGTTGAACAAATAAGAACCTACAGTGAGTTTGAAGTAGATATAGCAGATCAGCAGGTTTATCAAATCAATATTTTTTTATTGAAGGTTGAATAATACATATACTACAAATCTAACAGTCTGCCATTCCAATGTTCTTAGGAATAATTCCACTGTACTTAGAAATGTTCAATGTAGCCTGGTTTTATTCTTTTGGTCTGTTTATGTATTATTGGATTGTGTTCATTAATGTTTTCTTTTATGTAACACATTCGAAAATATTGACAAACTCACTCTATTATACACACTTTTATTCAACTTGTCATATACAATTGATTATAAAATGAAAACCATATTTATGCCATTATTGTGCCCCCACTCTGAAAGATGGTGGACATAGCGGTTTACCATTGTCTGTCTGTCCGAAAATTTTGTGTCACACATATCTCCAAAAGAATTTGGTGCAGAGTTATGAAATTATACTGGACTGTTTATATCAGCATATGAAGTTTTAACTATGTCAAAGGCTGAAGGCACTGGAGTTATCTGCCCTCGAATTTATTTTTTGGTATTACATATATGAAATCTTGTGTCACGCATATGTGTACAATGACCAGAATAACCTTTGGTTGTTATTCATTTATACTGTATATATATCATTTCATTGCTATTGTATATTTCAGGGCTTATGTCACAATATTGCAGAAGAAAAAGGCATAACACATGCCCAGTTACCAATCTCAGAATACATTGACATGAAAACTAGAAAAGTCCTTACAATCAATCATGGTACATACTACTTTGTATTGAATGGCTTTATTTCCATGAAAAGAAAATTCTTTCTTATGTTATAATTATGTTGTTCCATATTATTGTGTATATATATATATATAGACATGTTGTGTAAGCATGTAATTTTTCATCCCCTCCCCTAGAGTAATGGAGGCCTGCCTCCGTGGTCAAGTGGTTAAGGTTGCTGATTCCAAATCACTGTAAACTTTCACTGATAGAGAGAGGGTCATGGGTTCGAGCCTTGCTACCGACCATGTCTCTTTTTGTGAGAAAGTGGGCAGTTGCTTATGGAGGATGGTAGTCTAGCACTAGTTTTTGCCAGGAACGATGATTAGGTGAACTGTCCGTCTTATATGACTCTAACTGTTGAAAGGGGGCGTAAACCACAAACAAACAAACAAGAGTAATGGAATTAATATATAGTAGATTAAAATGTCTTTTCTTTGTTAGTATGAATGTAGATCTAGTTGTTTGTCATCATGAGTATGCTTTAATAATCTGTCTGTCACAATGACATTAGGAAGTAAATTGCAGGTAATAGATGACTGTATATTGAACATTGTATGATGATGCATTCACTCATTGTTCTTCTTTTTGTTATTCATACAATTCATTCAGTGAAATGTTATTTATGTTATTTTCAACTAAAAAAGTTGTCTAAATGTTGGTAGTAGTAAACTACACTTGCTGTTGCTGCACTCATTTCTATAATTGAAATATAAAAGCATAGCCAGTCCGAATCAATAGTTGATTGAAACATAATCATTGAGGACATGATTCTTTCAGATTTGTATTTAACCCACAGGTTTGTTCAAGCTTACCGTATACTTGTGTGCATGTATGATCCCTTGTTGTATTCCACTGATTGATGGTAGAAATTGAGCAGTAGTTCAGCTCTCCATAGCTGTCACTCCTTAAGCACGTTTAAATTTTGATGCTATGTTTTTGTACATCCGCTATGCAATTGTTAAAATAGTTCCTGTTCCATGTTGCAGTGCAAGTCTATGTAAGTTCAGTTTCCATGAGTATGTTCAGTACTTAGATATGTACATGTATTTACATGTGATTGTTTTTATCATTTCAGTGTTTGAGATTCTTCTGCACTTCACTATAACTAAAGACTGGCAAAAAGCCTTTTATACTGTTTTACCTCCAAGGAAGGGGGCTGTTCCAAAAGTGATTGAAAACTCTGTGTGTGATGTTGATGAAGTAAAATCTAATACTGAGGTAACTGATAATGAAAGTGAAGAAGATAGCAAAAGTTGTGACATGGAGAAAAAATGTAATAGAGAAACTGGAAATACTGGTTTAGGTGAAGAGGCTAATAGTGTTGAATTGGATGCTGAAAATGACAAGGTGTCTGAAGTTTTACCTGTGAATGACAAGATCAAAGTTACAAATGGAAGTGAGAATCAGAAAAAGATGGAAAATGTTGACAGATCACAAGATGTTAACCATTCTGATGCTTCTTCATATTCTGGCAAATTATGACCAATATTTATTTTCTTATGCAAGAAAAGTCACCAATCTCGCTATAGGTTTTATCTTATTGGGTACAGTGTGGAACATTAAATGTTTTATTAAAAATTTTCCTTGTTTATGTATGACAGATGTAACAACATGGCAATATTTGTACGGTATATGTTTTTGTGTTACATAGACTTTTTATATGTTTGTGAAAACAGATTTTATTATGGGATCACAGGCCATAGACAGGTGGCATCCAGAAAGGTGTCTGCTCTCTAACAGGTAGTTTTTATTGGATCTTCATCAAACTTAGTCACAATGTAAATTGGCATAATATCTTGCTCAAGTTTGATAACCAGCTAATTTCCTTCCTGAAGTTCTGGCATTCTGGAGTTATTGCCCTTGTAATATCCAGAAGTGATTAAGGAAGTCTTGTCTGCTTTCTTTCAGGGACTGTTTGTATTAGATATTGACCAAATACTGGTAAGCTTTTTAAGCTTTCTCATTTGAACAGTATCAGACATAATCATTTTTACATTAAATCGATGTTTGCTTATCATAGAATTAAAGCTTTTAGAAGAATTTACTTTAGACAGATAATTAATCAACAGTCTGGTACTCTTGTATGATTTTATTATCAATTCAGCTATAATATCATTTGTTGAATTGTGTGGAATGACTTGTTACCTTTCTTTCTATTTATAATGTAATAAATTAGTGTGAATACTATAAATATCTTAGTTTGTTAATTTATCTCAATCAACACACTGACAATCTCTGTTATGTGTTTGTATTGTATAATTTTTTAAAAATGAAATTAAATTAATCATACATGTACTTTTTAAAGAAGAATGTTCATCTCAAATTGTGTCTTGTATTTTTTAAAATAAATATATGTTCATGTTTAATATTTAAATATAGTTCATACTATCTTGGTTGTTTCTAAATATGGTTCAATATTTATATACATGGTATCAGAATGATAAGATTTAAGTTTGGATCATTCATCTTAGAGCAGTAATGGGAAGATTTCTGTGAATCACATAGATCTGGTGAGAAAATTTTGGTGAGCCTTGAAATAGATGGAATGCCGCTTAGTGTGCCTCCTCCCAGTCTCTTGGGCCAAAAATACATATGTTAAACCATTCCTCTGATTGGTTAATGTCTCTGGCTTGTCCAATCAAAACCACTTGCAAGATCATTGCATTCTGTATTTACATCTTCCAACTATGAAAACATGAAATTTAACTACTAGATGGCTCCAAAACCCCTCACTGATGTATTTCAGCCCTTCATTTTAAAAAAAGACCACCATTTTTTAAGGACAGTCATGTTGACCAGTCAGTGGACAATAGCAAAAGATAAGTCACTGTAGAATTGTGATAAGGAAAAAGATTTTCACAAAATATGACCTCATTCAATTGTAAGGCAAAAACAATTGTTGTGTCACCCCTTCAAGGCTTTGACTTTGACCTTTTTGACTTAGTCTTAACTATGAAAAAGTGCAAGATATTCTTAGAAATTAAAAAAAAGATGACCTATCTACCCAATTTAATTTTTTTCAGGTAACCAGAAACATGCCTGTCACTTTTTCTGGTCTTAACTGCACACTATGTACAGGCAACTTATCAACATTTCATTACACCTGAATTCAAATTTGGTAAATGTTAATGTACAATTTGCTCCAATTCCCAAGAGCCATTATGATAAGAAAATGGTGAAACATGTAAACTAACATGTAAAAGAAATTCTTTATCACACGTTTGAATACTGTAGTTTATTACATCATTGTATAATAATTGGACTATCAAGTAACAGAACACAGCTATGATAGAGATGTTACGGATTGGTATGTTATTGTCGCTATTTTTTTTTCTTTCTTTGAGTTAGTAAGAATTTGTAGACAAAAGATAAGCTGTCCTGGCTATAAGGTGAATACAGTACACTTAGCATTTTTGCTTTTGTCATTTTTTTTCCAAATAATATTAAAGGTATGAGGGGGATAAAAAAAGAACACTGAAATAAATGTCTTATAACTTGAAAAGTTTTCCTTTAATCTCAACAACATTTACGCTGAACAGTGTGGACAACCCACATGACTTTTGACGTCACAAATGGGTAGTGCGGGAATCACTTTTTTTGCATGAAGCCTATTTATATAGGGAGCTGTAAGTTTTTTATTCAGACAGATTTCGATTTTCACGACAGCGCATGTTCAGCAGAAAAATGTGCATGTTCCACGATTCTGAATTTGGATATTTTTTCTATTTGTAAAGCCTGTTTAAAGTTAACTATATGAAAAAAATGCATTTAATATCATCCTAACACAAAGAATCTAAGAAATATTGAAGAAAACATTTTCAGATTACGGAGAATTTTGCACCAAATTGCCATACCATTACGTTCAAATTATCTCCCTTATTAAAAAACACAAAATGTGATTCTGGCTTTATTTTCCTGTTTTTCTGCCTCAAATAATAAATTTAACATCCTTACTTATATCCCTAACTAAAAGTCAAACATTTATTTAGCTGATTATAATCACAAAAACGATATTATGAAAAAATGTGTCTGAGGACCGTGGGAAAATTTATTTTGGATTCGAAAGTCAGTTCGAGTTGTCTCCCTTAGATATTCGGGTAAGAAGTGAATAGGAACAAAATTAATATGATCTTACTAAACGTTTGCAACTTACGTGGAAAATCATTTGATAATTGAAATGAATGAATGAATCTATCAGGGAAAACTGCAAGATCTTCATATTAAAAGATGCCCCGGACTCCCTTAGATAGGTGCCTATACATTATTACAGGGCAAGCTACGCCCCTGCTGTACCCAATGAAATTGGCGCGAATGTTGCAGAAAACTGTACAAAAAAAACACAAAGAAATGACAACTATACGTGGAACATATAATTATACAGATGCGCAGTTGCAACATAGAAATATTGCCACACCTAGCTGTCTTATAGTCCAGAGTTGACACTGTGATTTCTGGCTGTTTCAAGCTTTGAAGGGTTCTCTTCGTGGAACCGGGTCGCTATCGAGTGTCACGTGACGGGCGCGTGTCCAATAAATGGGAATCACGCTTGAGGAAATGGGGGGGGGGGGTTCTTTGAGAAAATGTAATCGTGTCTTTGTACAACATCTGTTCCAGAAAATGTTATATGGACCTTTTCCGCGTTCTTTTTTATCACTCCTCGTACTATAGAAAATATTTGACTTTTGACAAACTAAGACAACACTAATGGTAGTTAATAATCAACCAATAATCATTCTCTTTAGATACATTACAATAATAAATCTTATTTGAAACCTTGTCAGAAAAAGTTATGACAGATGGAGAAATTAGAGAGAGTATAATAAACAAAATACAGAGAGAACTTGCAAAATGCGCAATTATTAATAGCTTGATACTAAGGAATTGGCTTAATCTGGTTAAATTCATAATCTTTAGAAAATAGATGAGGAATAAAATAAACCATTCAGTGATTGTTACTAGTATCATGATTATAACATACTGTTTTATAATTTAATTACAAATACACCCAGACGATTTTCAAAACGTTCATCTTATAAAACCTGATTTATGGAAGAACCCAAATAAGGGAACCAATTCTTATGCTTTAAAATATTAACAATGAATTTTACCATTGAAAGTGAAATGATGGTCTGAAGACACACATGTATTTATATATATATACGTCTTTGGAAACAATGTATACCAACAGCTTTTCTCTCATTTTCAACCCTTTTTATTTTTCTACTTTTGTTTGATCCATCAAATAATAAATACATGACTGTCTATTCTATAAAACGTTGTTCATTGCATTAATTTACTGATTAAAAATGACATGACCACCCGGAACACATTAAGCAATATATATTTTATACATGTCGTACTGTGTACTCACGTACTTACATTTCTACTATACATTTATATTTTGTTCTTGTTATATGTTACAAATGTATATACATATTGTTAAAATTTAGATGCATTATATACAGATTGTTAAGTGTTAAATCAAAGTTATTTTTTGTATTGTGTGCTATGTATTAACACGTATATATAAAATGTATGTCAAGTTATTATATGATGTAGATTGGCCTATTATCTTGAAATAAACTATATATATACATTTTGTATATATAATGTGGATAATGACATAATTCCTGGCTATAGAATACAAGATGGACGTCTATAGAAAATTTGGCTTAGTGTAATATCGTATGCCTTATGACATTAACAACATATCATTGACTTTGAAGTTATATATCTCAGTGGTAGTTCTGGTGTGTATATCATCGGTCTTGGAAGTCGAGGCAGCTTCGTGCCAAGACGTTGACCATAGCGCTTGTGTTGGCATGGCGACACAGAATCCTAACATGTGCTCTGATCAAACTCTTGCAACATCTGTATGTCCACAGTATTGTTCTAATTGTCGTAAGTAATTATGTGTTATGAATGTGCAGTAAAACCTGTGTTAGCGGCCACCTCCGAATAAAGGCCACAATGTGAATAAAAACCATTCTTTTAACACCAATCAAGGATTATTTAGGACAAAATGACTTCCGGATAAAGGCCACCTGACAATAAAGGTCACATTTGTTATTTCTCAAGGGTGGTCTTTGTTCACAGGTTTGGCTGTACATGACCAAAAGCATGATATCGTTTTTTGTTTGATATTGTCATAAATATTGTTTATGACATATACTGCTATACTAGTACATACATACATGTACATATATGCAGTTACAGTCTCTCACTAGTAATCTCTAGCCCCTCAGTGCTAATTCGAATCCTACCCAGGACTATTTTTTCACGTAATGAAGCTGCACTGCTAGATTACTGACAGCTAATGGAACTCTTCCTCTACTGCCAAATGACCAATGTATGGCTGTTGGTGTTGTTTATTATTAAGAATGCCATATTAATTTATTATCCTCCTTGAAATACCAGAATGATTATTGATATATTCTAGTCACAAGACTTAATAAAAAAAATAAAAAAAACTTTGTTGTACGCACTTACGATAAAAAATGTATAAACAATAAAACAAACAAAAAATGTAACTATGAAGTGATCAAATAACATCTATTGAATAAAAACAAAAACAAGGATAATGAATGATATTCTATCACTGTTTTTTATTAAAATTACAGCTATGGTTTGTTACAACTGTCACGCAACAGCCAAAAACATCAGTCAATGTAATACTATAACATGTGGTCAAGGAGAGGTAATTTGTTTTCAATTATTTACCCACATGGAGAGACGTTTCAAACATAATTGACATCATAAAAGCTGAATTCGTTCTTTTTTTCAACCAATTAGTTAATTAATGAACGGGTTTCGAATTCTTAGTGGACACTGTTTATTTGTTGCTTATACATTGTATTTGGAATTTCGGGTATGGTTTGAACAAATACGATAATTATTAGTATTACCTGATTTCATACTGAACCTCTTCTCTAAAACATGAATTACTCGTGAATACACTGCTTTTTATGATCTGTCAATTAGATGATATCTACTTATTATAATCTAGTATTTTAAATAATATCTTATAAATAAAACAAAGACAAGTTCTATACAGTATAGCATAAAGGTCTTTGGATAAAACGTAAACTCTAAATATTTTAGGATAAGTGAAGCTTGCTTATCTTAAAAATCTGTTAAAGAAAGTGACAACGTTGTTCACAAAAAGAAAAACGTTGTTGACCGTTTGTAACAGTTGAGTAGTGTATGTATACATTAGAAAACACTTTAAGATATGGTTTGAACTTAAGAAGCAAATACAGTAAACCCCCAATTATTCGAATTCTTAGGGTCCGTATAAAACTTCAGACCCTTAAGCTATCTTCAGAATGACTGTATCTACATAAAGTTTAATCGTTAGTTTAAAAATATGTTAACTTACAGCAATGTATGGTGAGAACGAGAGATGACACAAACGGTGAACAAATCTACAGCATGATATGTGGCCCCAAGCTGGTGAGTTAAAAGCATAAAACATGCTGTATCTTTCGCGTAAAAAAATTGTTTCTGATTAGCCGACCTACCCTAATTTTCCCCGCGACCCTAGACTTTTTATTAAGTCCGAGGAACGGTACGTCCACTACATCCACTGTCTTGTCTTACTTGTGTACCTTTCCACAGGCTTTCAAGAGCCATAAAAAAGGTCCGACCTACCAACCCAATTTTAGGCACTGGACATTACGTATTAAATATTATTCTGTAGGATGCTAGATATTCATTCCATATGTTTATTATTGCACATTTTGTTTTGTTATTATTAATTCGTGCGTCCATACGACTGTTTTTTTTTCAAATGTTTATCGAGTCATGACATAAAACTAGAGATACATCAATCAGTACATCGGCTGTATCAATCATCTTAGGTTGTCGAAAAGTAAACATAATACATAGAATGCAATCACTCCAAAGCAACACCTTTGGGAGTAGCAAAATTATGTTGCTATTGAGAGATTGTTACTCCAGAGACGTGCAGTGAAAAAAGTGTGTTGTTGAAGGGGAGGTTGTAGCTAAAGAAGGCCGCTCTGGAGAGGTTATACTGTATACATGTCCAATGTATTTGTATAGCATAATATAGATAGATGTTTCTTTCTATGAGGTATGTTCGGACAATCGTAAAAGACGTTCTTCAGCAAAGCATTCAGTACATGAACGTAACTTACGTCTCGTCTGTTGTGACCAAGACTTATGTAATGTTCCATCACTTGTATCGCCCACAACAGTAACAACAACAACGACAACAGCAAAACCAACAACACATCCGATCACTACACAAATGCAGCATTCTGGTAGGATTTTCGTTTTAATGCGGTTCATTTATACCAGGTAGTTTTATCAATAAAACTACCTATTTATACCTATGTTAAAATTAGTTTCTGTATTATATGAGTCATTATTTAATGCTGCTGCTTGGTTATAGACATACTTTTTACGAGCATTAAATCTATAGTATAATAAATACACTTAAGCACATCATAAATATTGTATAAAGCTGATGATATTCTGTTACCATTAACTTTCAAGTTCCTCCTCAATGCATTTAGTTTCATTTCGCACATCACCCCAATGTTACGTTACAATATAGTATACATGCAAAACAATTTAGCGTAGAGGGGTCCTATATATTGCATTGTCACTATTGTGTGCCTGAATGGGAAAGTCTGAGAATGCTTTGTGTTGTTAATGTAATATTATTCGTTTACTAGTTTTTCTCTGTCTGTCGCATGGTTATTTTACTTGATTTTATCAAAGCACTGCCAGTACTTTCTTACTCGTGTCATCATACTACTTCAGGTTGTGTTAAAGATGTTGTTATCATGATTGAAGATTCAGTACAACTATTTCTGTTCTACAAAGAAATTAAGAATGAGATCAAATCAGTCATTCAGCAATTAGATATAGGCCTCACGAGTACCAGAGTTGCTCTTGGAAAATTCTTCAAAAATACAGCAGAAACTGTGTGGGATTTAGACAGGTAAAATCTCCTTCAAACACAAAAGTAAAACGCAAATTTGTATTGGACCGTGTTCGCCACAAATGTTTAGGTACATGCAATGGACCATTAGACAGAAGAAAGTTTTTTTCTTGTGCACAACCTACGTGTACTTATTGAATATACGAGTAGGTTAACTAATTGTGACTGACTGACTTTTCAATTTATATATCAAAGTTTAAAGCCCAATTAGCTTTTTGCTGTAGAAAAATATATGCAAAAACATTTAATAGCTGATATTATCCCAAGATAATATTTACTGACGAAACAAGACCTTTTTCGTCTGAAAACACTCATTTCACTGTGATTTTTGCTTTTGTTAACTTGAAATATGTACAGCGCGTGACGTCACTTTACTACGTGTGCATAGCATGACTGCGGGAAAACACAAGTCGAGGGCTCAGCGCAACACTGTCGTAACTTGTTCTTATTTCAATATGAGTTACGACACTGTTGCGTTGAACCCTCGAAATGTTCTATAAATAGTATTTATTTCAATGATATTGAAAAACAACAATAGTGGTTTCGGAAACATTTTTTCTTGTTATAAAGTGTGCACGGGAGGAAAACACACCGGATTCCTCTGTTATAGAACAAACAGAAACTATTAGGACCAATACATTTATAAGCTTATGGGACTTTAAGGACTATCCTAATAATGTACTTTTCTGACATATCTTCTTATTATTACAAATATAGTATAGCCCAATTATCATTATTTTTATGATAGTTACCTTAGATACTTCAATTTATTTTATGACATTTTTTTTAAATTGCAAGAGTTGTTGCCCTTGTTGAAAAATAGAAAAATATTAATTTCTGTAGATATTGCACGGTGACTTATATTTTTCTTTATGCTGGCGTCACACTGTCCCGAAGTTGACAGTAGATGTCCACACGAATGTTTAATTTTGAACTTCGCGCGAAATTGGCCCCGATCCTAGTCAATAGCCAAATCAACAGCCGAATCAAGTACGATGCCTTACGAAGATCACACGATGGCACCCGAACCACACACGAAGGCAGAACGAAGATGTGAATTTTTATTCAGATGTTTACCCGAAGGACACACGAAGGATACACGATGGCTACACGGCGTCGTATTGAGAGTACGATGCCTTCAAACAAGGTCACGAAGGCGTCATGTGACCTCCCGATGGTATAAATTACAAATTTACTTTATTCAAATTAAAGTCAATTTAATTAACATGCCACCCAAGGCATAGAGAAACAGGGGTAGGAGGCTGCCCACTAAATGCAGAGTTCAGAAGAGGAAAGCAGAGGCAACTGAGTAGACTTCACTGAGCCTCCAACCAAAGAGAGAGGCATAAAATCAATGCAAAGACACTTGTATTCTGCGTCGAACAGGGCCATGAGGACAATGAGAAGAAGCCTTTGTAGTTTATGTAGACAGACCCACCGTTCCAAGGACAGGTGACCACCACATGAGCCATCCAGAGCACCACAGCAGTGTGGAAATTGTCATCTCTTCTCAAACTACTCAGCAATGGCGGTCAATATTTCAGTTGTAGTAGGACACTGGATCACATCAGCAGAAAACTCGGCTTCACATACTTCATATGTTGTAGGGTGATAGACAGGTTGAAACCGGGAGGGAGAGACTTTCTGTACCATGTGTTCTTCTCTTCTATACGACCTACCCTAAAATAAGTACATTATCTAATACGAGTGTCACCCTTTAAATGTTTACGAAGAACCCATTGATGAATTACGTGGGTTTAATCCAGGGATTCTGAAATAAAATTTAATCAAACAATAACTGTCAATAATAAATGGTATGTAGATCACAATGCAAAAGTTACCTTGATTTTCACTATGTATATAAGATTTACTACCCTGTGCGTATACATGTACGCTATGAAAGTAAAATTGGCGATTGCGTGCTAAAAAGTGAACTATAGGTTGGGTCATATATTATCAAGATAGATATGACCGTACTTTTCCGGACTGAAAGAATGCTAGTATTGGTGATGATAATGATGAAATGATGTACTTGTGGTCATGATAAGAATACTAATAAATTAGTAATAATAACATAATAAAATAACCCTATCACATAAGGAAGGCTAATAGCAAGAAATGACAAAAAGAAATAAGAAAAGTTTCCTTAAGAGGAGGTACTGGGCCTGTCAGAGCTGTTCATCATGTATTCTAAGGTATATATCAAAAGGTTGTCTCATCATCAAAGTATGCCATTCTGCAGGAAGTGAATTATGGATTAATGTGATTGAAGCTTGGAGAGTAACACATGCCTCTGTTCTGTAGAGTTGCTCAGGACTGACTGAGGAAGGTGCTCTATGACCGGCTTTTTATATATTCTCGTTACTATAACACTTGTGAAACGCTTGAGCAACTCAAATTCGGCTGTCTTCGTCGTCACCGTGGTTCCATCTCGATGTCATCGTACTATAATACGATGGCTACACGACGGCACTGCGAGGGCTTCACGTAGTCGTGATGCCTTCTTAAGACAATCGGACGGCATCTTGTTTCGTTCGTGTTGTCTTCGTATGGCAAAAATGTCCGATGGCACCGATGATTACACGAAGAAAATACGATGATGACACGATTAAACAAGGTGCCCTCACGATGGCAATACGAAGGGCAAAATGAACACACGAATTCAACACGAACATGATACTTCGCGTGGACCTTCGGCAATTCTTTGGCATGCCAAAGATTTTGTTACCGCTCACGAAGTTGGTGCCGAAGCTTGAGAAACTTAACCGGCGGTCATACGATGGCTTAAGATGTCCTCACGAATGGCCCGATGTTATCACGATCACACCCGAATTTAAACATTTCCTTAATCGTGTGTCCATCTGGTGTCTACTTCGGGACAGTGTGACGCCTGCATTAGCAATTAAAATCGATAAATTAAATGTGTTATAACATCATTTTACCATGAGTTTTCATTGAAATAGATGTTCTTTTTTCTTAGATCTTTGAAATATGGGCTACTCCTAGACTTCAATGCAAATTTAAGGGACCAATAAGTCAAAGGATTATCTTTTTTTAAATCTTACGGTAATAATTTTCTATCATGGAAGCCTCATGATAAAACTGATAAATAATTCCAAAATCTGGCCACTCCTTTTTGATGTAATAATTTTGGGCACTAGTTTTGCTGGGAAGAACTTAATACAAATGTACTTGTAAAATACCGGTTATTTCTAACAAAACAATGGTGTACAAGTACTTTGAAAAATAACAGGTAAGGAGTGATGATCGGAATATGATAAAGTTTGTGGTATTCAGTAAAAAGTACTCATTGATATGAACATTATAGTAGATGAAATGGTTAATGTATTTATAGAAGTTTACGGATAGAATGTGGTTAGTACTGGTTAAGGCCTAAATGAAGTCCAAGAAAGCTGTTGAGGATAACTGCCCGTCACGATATGACAGAAATAATGTTGAAAATGGCGTTAAACCCGATGAAACAACAAACAATTATGTACTTATAAATAGCAACACACGTTAAATGTGTATACATGTATATTATAAAGTGAACACCTAGCTGATTCGTCTATATTCCTGCATGGCTCATACTAAAAAAGTACTGAATATATATACGTGTATTTGATTTATCAGTCAATTTCCTCTTTCAGTCATGTCAACAAAAACAGTCTTATGAGCGCCATTGATGGATTAAATCCATCCCATCTTGCTCTGACTGCTTACAATATAATGGCCGCCAATCATGCGACGAACAGTTTCACACAAGGCAATCGACCAAATGTACCTGACGTCTTGATAATTTTGTCCCAAGCTCCACATGCAATGGATGGTGGATCTTATTACTACCTCACCCATCAGTTCTATGGTAATACAATAAGTCGGATGCAGAACCGATTCTTGGATGTTATCGCCATTGCTGCTGGAAGTGCAGACGTCGCGGAGATGAAAAATATGGCAACTGACTCGAGTCATTATTTCTACGTAAATCCAAATGAACTTGGTCCAGGAGCTAGTGTAACGGCTAATAGAATCAATGCTGTTAAGGGATTGATTTGTCGGAGATAATGCGACATGTATATATATACGGTAATGATCTATTTGGCGAGATATTCTTGATTCTTGCATTAAATATTAGGACATCAGTTGTGTGTTATTTTATAATTATGATGAAACGCATCGTTAACAATGTAAAGCAGTTACACATATTTTTTGTTTAACAGGTGGCATGTTGATATTTATTGTGCACCATTATGAATATTACACATAGGTAACACTATCTCTGGATAGAATTTGACTGCATGTACACTAATTGTAATCTTATTTTGGAATCCTCATGTAAATATCATTGAGAAAAGTCAAAACTTCTGCAATAACTAAATCAAATAATCAATATTTACTATGCCAATGATGGAGAACGTACATGAATACATTGTACATATTATTGTTCTAAAATTTGGATTTACAGAATTTCTAGCTCTCTGTAAGCAAGCCTATATGTCACACATATAGATAGTTCTAAATCATTTTGTTTTCGTTAATTTTGCTGATGAAGTATGCCGCATAAATATTTTTTTAGACAATTGCCAATTTAAACCCACGGTTTGTCATACGACAACAACATGGACTATTTTAATAGTAAAATTTACACTAAGTCAGATCTGATCTAGATCCGCATATTTGTATGTAAATTTAAAGGTACAGGTTCCAAAATATAGGCCTACATGTCTGGTTTCCCTATCATCCCAAACAGAACAGAACAGAACTTTGATATTACAGCAAGATAAGAGCTGTATGTGTTTTACACACTATGCTATATATGTTCCAAAGAAGTGTGATATTTTATTCATAATACTAGTACATGTATTTCATAATCAAAAGTGATTGAAAGTGGGGTAAATGCCCTACTTACTAACAAACAGAAATTGGCAATAGGTATGGATCATAAAGATTATTATAGGTTATATATGTTGGAAAACATTACACTTCGTGGTGAGGCCACATATGTATTGGCCTGATTTGACTAACACGAACTGGCAAATAAATTCAAATTAGATTATTCGGATTACGAAATGTTACTTGAATATTATTCAACCTAAGGTAGCTATATATCCTTATAATAATTGTTTACGCCGCAATGACTCCAGGACAAGACATAAGCACATACAGCTTCAGACACGTTGGCTCTTCTAAACACTCTTACAAATGCATGTATTCCTTTTATCCAAGAACAGTTAATCGGTGGAACTTCTTGCCTACTGCTGCACGCCAATTAGCCACAGTTGACTCCTTTAAAGCAATTGCCACTGTGCCGGTTCTAATATCAACCACGAGTATCTAGACCCAACCATCCAAATGTATAAAGTTTTAAATTGTTAAGTTCTTTTTAACCAGCGTTTGCACATAATCGTCAATGTAATGAGGGAGCGCAGTACTCACAAAGAAGAAGAAATAGAACTTGAACGTCTTTATCCCGCCCGTCCACCCAGTGTTTAATGTGTATTTCAGGCTCTGAGAGATGTTCAGGATTTGTTAAGAATAATTCTTTTCCCTCAAGGTTTAATTTGTTTCGAAAGCTGGGAGATGTCCATCGTGACTTGATCTACTTTGACATATATCATCAAAGTATATTGGCCATTTTAATTCAGTTCTTATTTTAGTATCGTTATAGTACACAATTAATCGACATTGGATTCAGAAACTAAACTCACGAAGACGGAAAATGAAATTACTTATCCATTAGCATGTCGATATGACATAATATATGCCGTATTTTGGAACAACCAAGTCACATAGGAAGAACAACAAGTCCATTTAATGAAATATGAATATACTCCGTGAAAATTTAACATATTTACTGCCAATAATATACCTTATTCCTAGTTTTGTGTTGCTTTGTTTTGTTGTGTAATTAATTTACTTACGGCATGCGCAACAACGTGAGTGATAATAGTTTTTTTCCGTTAATCCCCATTAAAGGTAAAAGTAATGTCAGATGATTTCTGACGCGGACTTGCACCTTTTTGTCTATTTTTATCGAAGATGACTTGTGACAAAATGAATGTGATTGCATGTCACATAAAAATCGGGACAGATCATATTCCTCTCAAAATGTGTTACAGAGGTGCTCGATTGCCGCAACATATGATCGAGTAGGTAACACCTGCGTGATCTGTAAGAATGTTGTCACCTATTTAATGAACGGTTTCAAATTCTTACATTTTAATTAAACCTCGAAAAGCGCCAGACATCATGTTTCACCATTAATGTTATATACACGTACATATATATTGATTATTATCACGTGATAATAATTCTGGTGGAATTAGTGAATAAAACGTTCGTTCTTGAGCTTAGCCTTTCATTAAGTGAACTCGGACTTCAACATACAAGCAATGGTTGAACTAGTGTGATTAAGAGCAAAATGTTGTTTCCAATTATTGGACACGTTCTTCTTATTCATTTGATGATTTCGGAGTTAATTCTAAGCATTTCGATAAATGAATATTTTAATGAATTAGAGCTTCTGACTTCTGTATGCGTACATAATACATTTGATTGCCGAAACAGAAGTGTATCTAAACCACCACCGGGATATGAAAGTTGTTGTCAGCAGTGTGTGTGCTCTGATGATTGTGTTACAGGAAATTGTTGTCCCAATTCAGCTATAAACCCGTTCATGAAAGCACCGTGCAGAAGTCAGTTAAGCTTTTTTGGAAAACACCCGTATCTATGGCAAGTAATTGAAAACTTACAATTTTACACTATTGATACTTGCCCCGAAGATTCGGACGAAGTCCTGAAGTCTGCTTGCAATGATCCACAAGATATCCAAGATTATAATCTGGTTTCTGATGCAAAATATAATAACATTTTCAAAAATGAGAAATGCGCTTTTTGTAATGGGATAACCTCAATAAAAAGATGGTCTCAGAGCTTGGTGTTAGGAGACGAAACAAATGAAACCGAAGTCCACCGTCTTGTTCGTGCCAACAAGGTGCACGAATTAAAACAACTTGTACAAATTTATTCATATCCGCCAACGGATTTTCCAACGAATTTGTATCTATGTCGCATTGACACGGTAGATAAATGTAACATTAGCGGTGCCTGGGATGAGTATAATGAAACTATTGTAAGCCTCTGTGAACAACCTACACTTACGTCGACTTATACATCACGCAGCAAATCCTACAAAAATGTTTATTGTAAGCGATGCAATTCCAAGAAAACTGAAACAATGTCATCTAAGTGTCTAGATACGATTTTGTCCAATAGGCTTATACAAAACGGACAACGTTTTTACCGAATGATCATGTTACTTCAACCAGAACTGCTCAGTGATGATAACTATCATTCTGACACCAGCCATAATTGTTTAAGAGGCGAAGTTCTGGATCCATGGAAGGTAAGATTTTGATTGCATATACAATGGGGATAAAGAAGGATTTCTAAAAAAACATGTAAATGTAAAATCACACCTTCCCCAAAATAATAACTTCCCCAAAGCGGTCAGATAGAATGATAGTAAAATAAAATAAATACATTTTATTTGCTCTAAAACAATATTAATTAAAAATACTTTGTGACATATCTGTATGTACTTCATGATTAAAAAAAGAAAATTTCGGAATGTTTTTATTGCAATCAAAAGTCAGTTACACTGATATGACATCTTTTTCGTTAATATAAGACCTACGTACACTTTAACATCTAAAAAGTTTATGGCGCTTTAAGGTAAAGATCCTAACTCTCAGAATTATTTTTACAAAAAGGGATGGTCAGTTTTTGGAAATATTAGTAATTTTTATAGGTCGTCATGATAGAAAATGACTTACTACTATACTTTGTACTAATAATGTGTTTCTTTTAATTTGTGTAGCATTTAGAAGACTCATAAGAAAAGTACAGTATTAGGAGTCTAATACATTAAAAATTCATTTTAATTGTAATAAGTTTGATCTATTCCAGGAAGAATGTATTGTTTTGAACTGTCCGGTTGGAACATCTCCATATTTTGGACAATGTCAGAAGAACAAATATCGCACCGACGGTAATACCGTAGCAATGATTCTAGAGTTAACGATAGATAATTCTTCAAGAAGTGAATGGTTGGACTACGCAATGGTTAAACATTTTGTTGAATCTGTTGTGACCCAACATGGTTGCCGTTTATGTGTCTGGCAATTATGGTCACACAATGATATGAGAGATTATTACTTACGCATAATCCTTCACACAGGAGACAAATGCAACGAAGCTACCATTGTAGACAACTACTACGCGTTACTTTATGGTGAAAATAATGCTTTAAGTTTTTCCCAATCTACGGTGAAAATGGCATTAAAAGGAATAGAGATTTTTGATCAATTAAATGATTTAACACGTCGTTTTCAACAAGTTCATATGAGATGCGTAAGTAACGCTTTTATTGTAGGGAATAATTTTTATTGTCCTTCGGTCACGTTCAACATCACAACGCTCGATCAATATCTAGCATCACCAAAGCACCGGGAAATGCTTATCAGTATGTCAGAATTATTGCGACAACCAAGAGAAAATAAAGATATTTATTCTGTGTGTTTATCGGACTACAGAAAAACGGTAACGGAAACAATTCGGTGGTCCGTTGTAACGAGGGAAGCAGTAGGAACACTTAGCCTAGCATGTACTTGTATTGTTTCGTGTTTGTCTGTCATTGCAGCATTAATCAATTTCCGTAATGACAAGATTCCAAGAGTACTGAAATTTATTGTCCCAATGGTGTGTTTAGTCATAGTTTTCGGTCGCGTATTAAATGAAGTTCTCCTGAATATGAGTGCTTTACACAAATCAGCGAATTTGATTGTACAACAAGCCATCGGGTCGTTTTGTTCCTTATTGGTATCTACCGTCAATGTCAAAATTTTACTAGCTACACACAAAATAGATAAAAATCAAGCTGATTTTGTGTCATTTTGTTCACGTATTGCTTTATCCCTCTGTGTGTCTTTTGCAATTGCTTTATGTGAAGGGTTGTATTTATTTGCTCGTGTTTTTGTATTTGGGAATGCAACACAAACTGATTACATTTTAGCACATTATGCAGCTTGCCTTCTCCCACTAAATGTATTGCTCGTAATTGGTCTAACTTTGGTCTGTAAACCGTTAAAGAATAATACAAAAAATGGTTTATACTCGATCTCAGTAGTAAAGAGACTGCTTGTTGTATCCGCGTTTTCTGTACTTGTAGAAATTGTAAGGACTATAAATGACTTTACCCAATCTCTCGAATGGTCAATCATATCGTCAGTTGTGTCTATTCTATACGGTATTACTATCTTAATTTGCTTCACTTTTCGATTATGTCATGTAGATCCTAATGAGAATAGCAAGTCCCAGATCCCAATCGAACAGTTGTCATGAAACTTGAAAAAGTTATAAAATTTAGATTGAAAAGAGAAAATTGTCGACAGCCAAACAGACGCTCATTTTAGGTGAATATTACCAACATACAAAATTCAAAGTCGGTATTGTTTGACTGGAACATTGAAAACGTAGCGGGTGGTAATTATATACTCAGATATGAAATATATGGGGCTATGTTGGATTCACGCTTGACAGTCGGTCTGTCTGTCTGTGCGTCTGTAGACAAAATTGATATGAAGTGATAAGTAGTAAACCTAGTTGTGCATGCAATGTTTTGTTTGCATGGTTTGGATCAATTTACTGAGCTATCACCTTTTTTATACAATGTGTAGTAAGCCAAGTTGTGCAGATTCTCAATAGGTTTTACCCACGTTAATTTTAATGAGTTATGGCCCTTATTCCTTTTGATATACCGCTGAGTGGTCTCTTAAAACAGATTTAACTGTAATGTATATAGAAAGTGTCCGGGCTATTTATCAGCAACTATTTTCATGTACTAGTATTAAAGAAGAATGACTGCTTTATTTTCCTTTGAACTAACTATGTATCACTAACTGTGTCTAGGCGACGTCCGGGGGTATTCATCACCGTCAGTGATAACTCCAGTTTATTTTATTGCAATGTACCATTTGTTGTTCTAGTTGGATTACCGTATATCTAGGAATGTTGTATAAATACTCCGTTCGTCAATTTGTCGTTGTGTAACACTTAGAGACTTAGGATGTATGTAATATTATTCTACGAAAATATCGAACAACCCTCGTACAAATGTATTTAGATATTTAATAGTTTAACACATTCGTAAAGTTGTCATTGTGTAACACTAGTGTGCAGCGTTAATTGTGTAAAATAATAATTATGTAACCAAATTGTAACTAATATGGTCATAAAGTGATAATTTTGTCGTAAAGTAACACAGTAAGAGTAACACAACATGATCATTGCGATATTGGAAATCGTGTTACACTGAATTAGTTTTAGTACATAAGGTGTGTTAAAAGTTTCAAATACATGTAATGTATCAAATAAAGGTGCGATATAATTAACAGCATTCAACAAGCGGAATTCGGTCTAGCTTGGTGGAATCATTGGAAACAAACACAATTGGATTTTTACACGAAGAGATACAGCTAGATAAGATAAGAATTCTGAGAAAAGAAATGCTTGAACCTTTCCAAAATAATATGGTTTGACAGAATATATTGATATTAAAATATTAAAGTACACTTCGTATAATGACACATTGACATAAAATAATGTCACATCGACATGCAGTCTTCGAATTAGCGGGTTGCCCCCTGTCCGAAAGGATTTTCCCTTCTTTAAGTCTTTTGGGGGACAACCTAGTTTTATAGAGTTTCCTTCATAAAGTATATAGTCGGGCAACCTGTCACAAAAAAATGATTCAAAGATTGGGCATGCCATGATTCAATATCTTGTTGACTCCATATATTAAGGATTGTTTGACATAATCTATTATACACATAAGTACACATCTTTTGTATAATATGACACATTGACATCATATATTGGCAAAGTGACTAAATATATTGCTATTTGGACACAACAACGTTCATTTTGTAGTCAATGCTTCCCATAGAGCTCTATCTATTTCATTCATCGAAGTGACGGCAGGGTTCGAGTATACCCACAGGTGGCTGTATCAGTGTTTGGTTCACCAAAAAAATACCCGTCACTGAGATTATACGCTCAGTGACGGGATTTCTTTTTGTGTGTGGCCCGAACACTGATACAGCCACCTGTGAGTATACCGTAAAAGAAATTAACGTTATGTCGATTGTTGTGTACTTGAGCTAAATCGTTTTGGAGGTGGGGGTTCCGTCTTGGTCAGGGCATTGTTATCGCACCCCTCGGTGTGATCGATGGAAATTTGAATGCCCAGCATTACTGAAATGAGATTCTTTGTTTTTTTTGTTCAGTGATTTTGTTCAATGATTGTCAAACTGACGGTAGTTAAAAAGCAAAGTTTACGATACTATTTTGCAAACGAATAGAATGAGAAAGAAGTTATCCACCAACCAACACCGAAGCCATTGCGAGAGCAGTACATGGATGGCACCGAATCGATGGTACAGTTTCTGCACAATGTTGGTCACCAAATTCGCAATGGACAGTAGGGTGATGCATAAAAATTAACTATGTATTTATCGGATCACTTGATTGTGTTTGTCGCTTATTTGTTAAACATAATTATAATGTTGCAGTGCTTGCCATTGTATGACTATATTAATGAACACTCTCACAATAAAAAGTATACCATTTTTAATATATCTATAATTATGTATTAGTGTATGCTATTTGGTCGTATATTATTGTGTTTTTGTGTATGCAAATTTTGATTTGAATGCGCTGTTAATGCTGATTAAGTCTAAATAAATTCCTGTTTGGTTCTGAATTATAGTACTTTGTGCTTTATGAATTATTCTGATTTCTTTTCATCTCATAATCAAACACTTTATCGTAGCTTATTGCTGAGTATTATTGTGTTTGTATGTCTCTATTTTGTGCATTTTAACAATCATACCATGTTGCAAAACGTCGTCATATACGTAAACTTGTAATTGGTCATCATACATTGTACATATATCATGTCATAATAATAACCACTGTTAAATCGCCGTGGGATACCTTTTCTATTATTATAGATACTATGAACATACATGTATTATGAAAACAAAAATTTACAGTCAAGTACCTGTGGTCTGTTGGCTTTTGAACTCCTATAATATTAGCAGCATTAAAACCAGGTCGTGAAAACTAATGACAATCTTATTTCCTGGAACTGTTAAACATCGTACCAAGACAGAATCATATAAACCTTGTACATTAATCATTAGTATCAGTATAATCGTAAAATCATCAATAACTCACCATTCCGAACGTATCAACTAAGAACAGATGTAATTTACATCGCCTACTGCAGAAACACACAAATATTGAATTTTAAGTCACAGGATCTAGAGTTAACTTATTTTAAAATAACTAACGAAGTACCTAAATCATACGCGAGTTATGTGAAACACTACACATGAGGAATAATCAACGAATATCCATTTCAAGAATTATGAACTACACCCAATCATCCATTTCATCATGACAGCAATTTATTTGAGTAATTTTAGCGGTCTGTGAACTATAAGGCTACTTTCACAACTTGTGGGTTTTTTCTTTGTGAATATTTTTGTAATCTATTGAGCAACTTTACTATTGTATTTTTATGTTAAAGGTCCATTAGCTTTTTGAATACAGAACAATAAGTAAATTTTCTTACATTTAATAAGTATATTCTATTTGCTCTAAAACAATATTTACATGATAAAGCCTTTCTCCAGCCACATCTCGTAAAAATGTTGTCAGATGATTTCTCTTATTTTTTGCAATATCATTGAAAATACTGCGTTAATTACTTTTCTGTATGTATTTCGTGATTAAAAAAAAAGAAATATCGGAATGTTTTTATTGAAAGTAAAATTGAGTTTCACTGATAAGACATCTTTCTAAGTAAAATAAGACCTACTTTAATTTTAACTTCCAAAACGCTAATGGGGCTTTAAATTACTACATTTGTGTATTAATATATGTTATGACGTACTACTTTATGACGCATAGTACAAGTATATGTATTTCATTTTGTGTATTAAATTGTATATTTTCTTGTTAAAATGATATCGTGTTATTCTCCTTGGTATTATCTTTACTTGAGTGTTCTTTACAGTGCTCACATGCTTAATATTGAGGCGACTGCAGGAGGAGACCCCTTTGCCATTTCAATGTTATGACAGTGTGATACTGTCTGGTCATCCTGTGAGGTTCCTATAACCAGACATTTTTTGGGCAAAATGTCATTAAAAACTTAATAAGGGAAATAACAAGAGGGCCAAGATGGCCCTATATCGCTCACATGACAATCACTGTTCACTCATTAAAACATTGTTTTGAACCGGTGACCTAGTTTTTGACCCCAGACGACCTATGTTCGAATTTGTCTTACATATCATTAAGACAAACAGTCTGACTAGGTTTGGTGAAGATACGATCAAAATTTGACATCTACAGTGTTAATAAGGTTTTCCTAAGATTTGACCTTGTGACCTGGTTTTTGACCCTAGGTGACCCATATTTGAACTTGTCCTTAATATCATTAAGACAAACAATCTGACAAGGTTTGGCCAATCATGACATTTAGAGCTTTTACAAGATTTTTACCTAAGATTTGACCTTGTGACCCAGTTTTTGAACCCGGCTGACCCATGTTCATCCTTGACCCACATATCATTGAGGCAAACATTTTGACAAGGTTTGGTGAAGATCCAATTAAAACTGTGACATCTACAGTGTTAACAAAGTTTTCCTAAGATTTGACCTGGTGACCTAGTTATTGACCCCAGATGACCCATATTTATACTTGACCGTTATATCATTAAAACAAACGATTTGACAAAGTTTGGTGAAGATCCAATAATAACTGTGAAATCTACAGTGTTAACATGGTTTTTCATAAGATTTGACCTAGCGACCTAGTTTTTGACCCAAGATGACCCATGTTCGAACTCGTCCAAGATATTATGAAGACAAACATTCTGACAAGGTTTCATGATCATCCAATCAAAACAGTGACTTCTAGAGTGTTCACAATGTTTTCCAGCAATTTGCCCTAGTGACCTAATTTTACTACAGAAATTACCCATTTTCAAACTTGACCTACATATTATTAAAATAAACCTTCTGACAAAGTTTCATGAAGATAATTTCAAAACAGTGATTTCTAAAGTGTTCACAAGGTTTTCCCTTATTTGGCCCTGGTGACCTAGTTTTTGACCCCAAATGGCCCAATATCGAACTCGTCCGAGATTTTGTTGATATTAACGTTCTGACCCAGTTTTGCTAAAATTGAGCCAAAAATGTGGCCCCTAGTGTGGTCACAACATAAAGTTTGACGACGCACGACGCACAACACACGACGCCGGACGGAGAGTGATCCTAATAGCTCACTTTGTCACTTTGTGACATGTGAGCTAAAAAGTGAAACTCCATCATCATTTCAATATTTATTTCAACGTAATAGTCACTTACACCTCACTAATAATGATTTAAAATCATTTATGCAGTAATTTTACAGAAAGCATGCATTCATATCACTATCAGTAACTGTAAGCCACATCTTGTAACTAAATATTTTAACAAGCATTTAATTTAGCCAGACAGTATGCAATAGATTGTTGATTGATAATTCAAGTTAACTACCAATAGTATGGTACGATACAGTCTAAGGCTGCCTATCATAACTGTCTGAAGTGTAGGCACTTGGCCTAAACTGTAAAAAGTATTTTCAACAAATTTGAAATTCATACGCCATACATACATTTGGATTTATCATAAATACATCAACAAACCAGAATCCAGAACTACTGTAACCAAAGATGCAGCATTTAGAAGGAATGCTTTCAACAAAGTCAATTGACATTCTGTAGTCTCAAAACAATCTCAACTTCTATGTCCAGAATGAAAAAAAAACCATATCAATTCCACAGGGTATAACACATGTACAAACATGTGCTTAAAAAGTAATTTGAAATGAAAACATAAGAATCTATTAGTGAAATAACATGTCAAAGAAGTAAAGCCACACTGACACCACATTCACACTGTCAATTTCTCTTAACACATCCATTCATGTATCATGAAGTACAGTATGTACAACCTCCCTTCTACAACAGCATGATTTTCCTACTGCAAGATTTTACTATTAATTTTACCTCACTAGAGCAACAACCTCTCAACAACAACATGCTTCTCCCTAAGGGTGATGCTTTGGAGAGCTTGCACTGTATATACATTCAAACTATCAATATCTCTAAAATTAAATGAGAAGATACAAGCTTTCACTAGTTTTAAGTTGTGAAGTTTTACACACACAACATCTTGAGTAAATTCATTAACAAACAGAGTGGCAGGATTTCAACAATAAAGAATTGACTTTGACATAATAATCTGGCGTTTTATCAACATATTGACATACTAAGTTTTTGATACAACAAAGATTGGCATGATGATTCGCTGACATGATGTTTTACAGAACCTTCTTGTATCTTTCACAAGAAATGAGCATGTAGATGATTATTATACTGTTGACAAATGATAATTCTATATGTCTGTCTCTCATACAACCTTGTATCGAGATCTGTTGATAGGTTGATAGGAATTTTGCTGAAAGTAGACAAAAGCAAGAATTAGTAAAAATTTTCTGTTCGATTTACTTGCCAATGAATCTAAAAGTAATATATAATGAAGAGAAATACGGCACATGCTTAAAAATAAATTCAGGGACCATATTATTTTTAAATAGTTGTACCAAGTTTATATCAAATACATCTGGATAATTATAGTCTCATAAAAAATGTCATCTAACACATGTCTGATATCAAAACATCAAAGATAGTCTGACAAAGAAGAATAGCATAAATAAAATATAGCTTTTACACAATGAGTTCTTATCAAAAGATAAAAAAAAACTAACCAAACGTATAAGCTCTTCCTTTATGAGACGAGTGACTTCTTTCTTTGCTTTTTGTATGGCTAGTTCACTCGTTGCTTCAATAGCCAGGTAAAGCTTACGCTCTTCTTCCTTCGGTTGTTTACCAGAAGGAAAGTATGTACCACGAACAGTAATACCTGCCTCAGAGTACTCACATATCTGTGCCAACGCTTCCTATAAAATATACAAACATTTATATTAACTAATTGATTTATTATAACTGATGTTTATAAACTGTGATGACATTTCAGTGGAACCAAATAAATGTATATAGTGCAATCTTTCTAAACATCCTTTGTGAGTAGCAAAATTATGTTGTTGTTGAGAGGTTGTTGCTTTAGAGAGGTTAAATTAATAGTTAAATTGTGCAGTGAGAAAATCTAGGATAAACGAAACATGCCCACATGTACTGGTAGATATATTCAACATCAAAAAATAAATACTGTGAACCTACTTTGGATGTGACTTTCCATCTTGCAGTTTGTGGGAAATCATTAATTTCTAATTCTTCCTCGTAACGTTTAAATGTATCTTGTTCCACATCCTTGTCATCTTCTATCAGTGGTGTGTATCCTAACTTAGCATTAATCTTCTCCGCCATCTGCTCAGCAATTGTCTTCGACTGAAATAATAATATATCATTCCTTATTATTATAAGCACATTCAGATTTCAGAATAGGATGAAATGAATACATTGCACAAATGCATTAAATGATATGTCTGCTAATTTTACTGAATATTTCATCATGATATGGTTCCTGTACTATTCATGAACATTTAAATATACTGGAATATATATATTAACAGTACTGTATAGTGTATGTATTGCCTTGTAATGTTTTTGCCCAATTATAAATTAAGGAATATTTCACATACTTCTAGGTTGATAATGTAACTAGTAATGCGTCCGGATTTTTTGGATTTTAACGGAAATCAAGCTTGACTTGTATTTCATTATCATACTCCTGCATGTAAAATATGAAATCAATCCATAAAATATTTCTTGAGTTATCACTCAGAAAAAAAAAATTTGAACGAACAGGACAGGGACAACACTTTAGGCCCTTCCACTATTTTGAATGGCGGGGAGATAAAAAGGTCTCTGTACAAGACAATCAATGTTTAAGAAGACGGGGGAAACTAAGTAATTGATCAAATTTAGTCTTCTTATCATACTTACAGCAACTTGAGGTGCAGATACACCATCTTGGAATATAGCCTTAGTAGCTTGTTGTGTTATATCTTGCGCTTCCTGTCCAAGATTCTTACTGAAGTTGATCTTAGCAGCAAGTCTCTTAGCCATCTCTAACTTCAATTGATTGTTTGCTCCCATCTTACCAGGGGCACCTGTCATCAATCCACCAGTAATTGGCTGAAAATTACAAACAATAATCTATAAAGATTGAATAAAGTTACTAGAAAAGTTTGATAAATTACGAATAATTATGTACTATGATATGAAATAATGTATGTCAGCATCTTTTATAAATGTTCATCTGTCCCGAAATAATATTACAATGTAATTATCTATAACAATATTGATTGTACGTAATACAAACATTCTCTAACGCGTGCTCTCCTATGATTTCACATACCTTACAAAGTGAAACAATGTTCACATAATAGTTAACATAAATGCAAGACAGAATTAAAATGTTAAGGGGAACTTATAAACTTACAACTTGAGGAAGCGATGATTTGGAAACATCTGTTACTCTTCTTTTGCTTGCAAACATGTCTTCAATCTGTTGTTCTATCTGAAAATGTATACAAAAACATGTTTTAAAATAAAGTGTTTATGAAACATGGATGTCCCCTGAAGGCCAACTTGATAGTAATCAATAGGGTCATCTAAATGTGATGACCAACCTCCCAAGCTTAGGCCAAATAGTTCTCTAGTTATTGCCCCGACAAGGTTTAGTTACCGATGGACCATCCAACCAACATACATGTGCAAAGCATTATACCCCCTGTTCTACAAAAGAGGGCATAAACTACAAACGTATATACAAAGACTTCATATTGTTTTAGTGGGTTTAATGCCATTGACAGTCAACAATATTTCAGTTATATATGATGGCCTGTTTACCTAACCAGTTTTCCTGGACTGCATTCTAACCAGTACTAACTGGACTAACTTATCCTTCCACAAGATGGAAGAAAATAGATACTTTGGTCAAATTTTCATAAAGGGTTATGATCTGGTGCAATCGAGATTCAAACCCAGATCCCTGGTTTACAAGGCCTGTGTGCTAACCTCTGGACCACAACCTAAACAACTTCAGGCTTCAATACAAGCAATATAAGCAAGGATTCTTGTTTATCATGAGATAAGTGTATACAGGACAACATTTTTCATCAATCACACAAAGATTGGACAGTGAGTTAAAACAAAGATGAGACAAAGACTTACATCATCATTGGGATCTTCTTCATCGGAATCCACCAGACCTAATGCTGCCTTCTGTAGCTTCTTCCTATCTGAAGCAAGTTGAGCTTCTGTTTCATCAAATTTAAATCCTTTACCATGGAAACCACTACTACTCTTTACCTTGACACCATCCTAAAATACAAGAACATCAGAAATTTTGTTACTGGTACATTAATTCAATGAATAGAAAACATATCTACTCCCACATAAAAATGTGTTGTAGGACTCTTTGTCAGTATGAGATAATCTAACTCTAATATATAAATTGTATCACATTTTGCAATGAGTTTACAAGCCCCCTCAATCAATCAAATCTGCAACCAAATGTTGGTGGCAGTCCCCCTGTAGAGTATGTCCCCCACCCTCTAAAAAAATTCGCCCCTCTGAAAATGTTTAAAAATATTTTTTTTAAATCAGTAAATAAAATAAATTGTAAATCTTTAATGTTATAATAAATGCCAATTTTCAACAGTATTTACTAGACTTCCAACTAGCTCCAACCCTGTTCTCCACAAGTAAAAATCAACTTTGCTGCATGAATGGTCAGCAGTAGAGGATGAATAACCTTAGCTATAATGTCATGAACAATACATAGAACATGCACTGCTATTATGGTTCAACTCACAATAAATGATTAAAATAAAGATTTCCTTTCTTCAACCTTTTTGTATGATCACTCCCTATTCAACAAATTTGAATTTAACTCTTTCTGAATAACAAGGTTTACATGACCAAACAGATATTTCTGAGAGTACTTACAGCCTCAGCTTGTTTTTTGTATTCATCCCACCATTTCTGTAGATTTTCAGGTACAGTTGATTCTGACAGTTCCAGAGCTTTAATTATATCTCCGGCATATCTTACTTGATCCGGTGTGATAAATGTATGAGCAGTACCCTTGTTTCCAGCTCGACCTGTACGTCTGTAATACAAATATACCAATTGTTTATTAAATCAAAAGCAGGTGATAAGTTAAATGAATAACTTTGATTTTTATAAATTTTTAATAGACCAGCTTTAAAATCTAAAGAACTATAAATTGTCAATTCATTTTTTTTTACAAGTGTTAAAAAAATCAAAATTGTGACTAACACCAGCCATAAATCAATTAATAATTGTAAATCTGAATTAGATACTCAGCAAAAAGTCATAGAAAAACAAAATCACCACAAGCAGTGCCAACGCTCATCTGTTCACTGCATCAGTGAGATCTATCCACCTACATGTATGAAGTTAAATGTTGCTACCTGATGCAGACAACATAGTGATCACAATAGCTTGAAATTTTCTTAGAAAACAGATGAGCTAAAAAAGAATTACATACCCACATCTGTGTACATAATCTTCATAATGATTAGGACAGTCATAGTTGACCACTAATATCAAATGTTTAACATCTAAACCTCTAGCTGCTATAGATGTGGCTATCTGTAATGATTTCACACCAAACAAATACATGCATGTTCAATTGTTTGATTTTGTCTATTCAAGTCATTTCAAATATTGTTAAAATCCACAGTTATAAGACAGATAGTGAGTGATAGTAATAAGAGGTATGGTATGAAGTTATCAACCATTAAATCTGTATGATTTGAATATCAATTTAGTTTATGATTAATTTTAGCAAACACATAATGGTTTCATTTCAACTTAAATAAAAAAAAAGATTGTTTTCAGTAAGACAGGCTTTAGAACTTCAAGAATGCTAAATATTCATTATATCAACCAGTATCCACATAATATAAAGGAATCGATAACAGACTAAACAAAAAAATGCTAGAAACATATTTACCAATAATTTGATGTCTCCATTTTTGAAGTCACTAATAATGCTACCTCTATCATACTGATCTATGCCACCATGTAAGGACATACATGGATAAGAATGTTTCATTAAATCTTTCATTAAATCATCTGCATGCTCTTGTTTATCAACAAATACGATAACTCCACCATCTTCCTGATATTGTCCTAACAATTCTAACAACTTGAAGAATTTCTGGTCCTCTTCTAGAACAGTCTAAAATTTACAAGCATACAAATAATTAGCTATGGGTAATTCATTAACACTTGAATCAATGAAGAGAATATAGACATTACAAAAATCTGGAGATATTGTTTTCTCACATGGGGTTTGATGTTGCACTATTGTTTGTTTGTTTAAGTTTTAGGCCCCTTTACAACAGTCGTATGAGGGGAACAGTTCACCTAAGCATCGTTCCTGGGAAGAACCAGTACTAGACTCCCATCCTCCGTAGGCAACTGCCTGCTTTCTTCATAAGGAGGCATGGTTGGTAGCTGGGCTCGAACCCACGACCCTCTATCGGTGAGAGGTTACAGTGATTTGAAGTCAGCGACCTTAACCACTAGACCATAGGGGCGGGTCTTGACATTGCACTAACAGCCAGTGTCATTTGGCAACTTGGAAGACCTCAGGCCTGGGTAGAACCACTGATCTTCCACAAGATAGCTTGACAGCTTTCTGACATACAAATTTCTTCAGTCCTGGGTGGGGTTGAATCAGTGGAGGTGGGGGCTGGAGATTATTGGTCAGAGACTGTAACAACTTGACCAAGGAGGTCCCTAATTTTGAGATATACTAAAAATATTAAGTTTTTCCCATGAGATTGACTCAATCAAAATAAAAGTACTTAGTAGTACAGTCAAAACTCGTTATATCGAAGTTCGTGGGACTTGCCAAAATACTTCGATATAAACGAACTTTGATATAGGAATTTCGATACCCGTGTTTACATTTTAGAGCTAAAGTCAGTGTGTCGTAATAATAACGTAATCGTGTTATTTAGTGTACGGGATTTTAACGGGTTATAAGAATACGGCATTTATACCGGTACTTATACGGGTACTTTCGATATATTTATTTTGCTTTATACATTTCAAATATGCATAAGATTGTTTTAAATTAGCGTATAGCAGCATTAATAATAATTTGTTTCATCAACAAATAGTTAGTATCAGTTTTATAATGGCGAGAATGGACACTAACATGTTTATACAGCTGTCGATAATTAAATATTGATTTTAAATTGTAAGTGTTTGTTTGCGGAAAAGGTGCGAACATTTCTTTTGTTAGTTGGCAACATAATAGGTTCGTCATAGATGGTCACTTTATAGTTGAAAATATTTGGTTCGGACTGAAAATCTACTTCGATATATAAAAATATCGAGAACCACGAATTCGATATACGTGCGTTTTTTTAATATGTAATAAGAAGGATAAAAATTGGGACTTTATCTTTACTTCGATATAAGCGGGATTTCGATATAAGCGATTTCGATATAATGAGTTTCGACTGTATGTTCATATGAAAAAATTGGCATCAAATTAAGGGGAACAACCCAGTCTGTAACTAACCAAGTACAAACATAGAGGTATTATGCAGTTATCTTTCTTTGGAGTAACAATTTTAGGTGCAGGATTTTTAAAAAATCTTATTAATCTGGTTTGCAAATTAAATGACTGAGTAGGAACAAAAGCTTTTCATGTTAAGACGATTGATTTTCTCATTCAATGCATAACATCTTCATCATTGGCTACTAGTATGACTATTTGCAGCACATTCAATACTTACAACATTTTGTGCGACATCTTTACAAACTACACTTCTACCACCAACTTGTATCTCAATAGGTTTATTGAGAATCTTCCTAGCTAATGCTTCCATCTGACGTGGGAATGTAGCAGAAAACATCACTGTTTGTCTGTCTGGACGTATATTATCAATTATACGATTTACCTGTAAAATGAACAATATAATAATAATGTGTTAGAAAATAAGTCTGCTGCTGTTCAACACAATAATTACATGTTTTTGGCACACCACAATAATAGTCATACTTAATTGAGAGCTATCCCATTTATGCACTTACCAATGTTTTCTCCCAGACGGGGAGGGGGGGGGGGGGGGCAGGATTATATAAGGGAATAAGACAATAATTTTATGGAATTTGGCTGTCAAATTTCCCTCCCATGTGCAGATATTCCTGTCTTATTTCTTGGGTGTGTGTTTTTTATGTCAAATATCCATGTGGTTGTTTTTCAGTACAATGGTCATGAATATAGGGTACTGTCTAAATTCCCATCACTGGTCCATAAAAATGGGAAGTCTATTTCCGCTCCATGTCAACATGTGATGGCAGTGTTTATCAAATTCACATATATCGAAAAAGACTTGCTGTCTAATTCCCTATGTATCTTGCTGCGCCCCCCCCCCCCCTGGAGAACACATTGATCAGTGCATTACTATTGAATTTTGTATGGAAAGTTTTATTATATAAAATGATATCATGTTTGAAGTGGTATAATTTCTCATGAGGCGATAAAAATCAGATCACATGATGAAGTAAATTGATCTGGACTTGTAACTAAGTGATTGCTATAAATTAGATATTCTTCTGGCAGGAATTAACTAGATTTGACCCTAAGGTGAATGCTATAAATTTTATGCATTCAAATTACCTTGAAATCTACTTAATGGATTGGAATTCTAGAATGATTCATTTATAATATTGAATTTATGAATACATCAGAGTATCAATAACATAGAATTTATCATTTTGATCAAGATTCAGTATCATAACAACTTTCAATTTGTTATGACACTGGAAAGTCAATGAACATATGCAGTCAAACCTGTGGACTAAGGCCACCCTTGGGAATGACAAAATGAGGCCTTTATTGACAGATAGCCTTTATTCGGAGGTCATTTTGTTCTAAATTATCAATGACAATTTTCAAAAGATAGACCTTAATAATAGGCCTTTATTTGGAGGTGGCCACTCATTTTTGTACTTTTTCCTGAAATATTTTCATACTTATGGATTTTGCTATAAGACACTATAGTGAGAGTGCCAAAAATAAGGAAGGACAGGAAACTATACTCTTGACTATGTTTTGTAATAGAAACTCCTACATGAAGAGTTCAAACATGAGCAGTGTGCAACAGAATTTATATTCAATACAAAATTAACACATATCAACATCATGTTTTGTTTCTAGAGTCGGCATTTATCTGCATGTATCATAGACTGGCGGCATTATGTAACCCAATACAAGGAAGATCAGGTAATTGCTTTGAAATAAAGCAATAATTTGCTCTTATTGTTTGATTTTAATCAGTTTATGTTAGAAGATTAACGCCCTCTGGAACTTATAACTATCCTCGCTCGATCTCAAAATTCGACAGCGTCTTATAGAAGGGTCAATGCTAAATACCTCAGGTTGCTAGTCCATTTTATAGGTGCGTCTTATAAACGCATGCGTCTTATAGTCGAGCATATACGGTAATTTATTTTATTCGCAACATTTTTACCATACATTAGGTAAATACTAGTAAGTGAAATTGTGTGGGTCACAAAAAGGATTTTATCTTAATACATTCCATATACCTGAGGTTCAAATCCCATATCAAACATTCTGTCAGCTTCATCTAAAACAACGTAAGTACATCTTCGGAGATTTGTTACTCGACCTGAAAAATATAAGCAAATGATGACAAACCAAAGTGACTTAAAAATTACTGAGGTACCAATTATCTGAAAATGAAAGTTAATGAGATGTAGTATATGTATTGATGTTTGACAGGATAATTGCTAAAGCTATAATACTGTGTTTATTACTTTTTAACAATAAAGTTCTTATCTTTAAATAGACAATGCCATCTATTGCTATGGTTACATTCTATCATAGTAATTTCTCTCCTTGTTCGAAGCTATATTTGTCATCTAAAGGATGTTGTCATGATGTAAGGGTCAGAAACTAGCACACATACCTGTTTACATTATATTGTTATTAGTAAACTATATACAATGAATGTTTATTCAGCAGTACCTCATAGTTATTTGAATAAAATACAGATTAAACAACAAAAACATGTGTCGAAATTTCTAATATATATTTTTTCCTTTCTGAATGTAATTTGTTGCTAAGTCCTAAATGGTCTTAAGATGTAACTGAATATGCTTTCAGACAACTTAAAAAAATTGTTTAAGGTTTAGATTTGACAAAGTCACAATGAGAAATAATTCTGAATCACATATAAGGAAGAATTTTGCAACCTAATACAATGTCAAGTGAGTAATACTACACTTAAGTGTTAAGTTGTTGCACAATAAAACTGTTGTTTGCTGAGATTTCTGATAAAATAATAATGTCCAGCTTCCTACAACATCTTAATGCTATAGTAATGTTGAAATACTTAAAAAAGTTATATAAATTCTAACAAAAAAACAGAGAGAATTACAGTCCACACCAAGTTTGATCATTAAATGGTAAAATAAACATGGATACTGAATTTTCAATGCTATATCAGTCACAATATTCAAGTATCTGTGCCAAAGCAAAAATCTGGGTCTGCATCAGTGCATACTCAACTTATGTAAGGGTAAGTATAGAATAAGGTAGGCCTATAATGGTTACAGTTTATTTGGGAGTTATTACTGTGTTGAAATTGACAATACCGGTAGTGACTAGAGATCAATCAAAGGGATAGGTGAATCATTTCCAGTTCATATTTAATACTACTATCCAAGTAAGATTCATTTGATAAAGAGAGATTCGAAAGCAGTGCCAATGCTCGTCTGTTCACCACCTCAGTCAGTTAGATTTGTCCACCTTTGAGGTTTCATGTTGCTACCTCTTATAGTTTCTGAGTTATGAGGTACATTAAAAAAAATTGCATGACGCAGATGATGCAATGATCACAACAGCTTGATGTTTTCTTCTGAAACAGTTGAGGTAAAAATGGAGTGTTCAAAATCTAAATGACATCAAAACCATTTGTGAAACTGGCAGCTGATTTGACTTGTTAACTTATTTTTGGATTGTGCACATTTTATGTTCTACTATTTATCACTCAGTATTAGACATCATATTGACAGATAAAGTGACAATTCTTTGATCTTCTTTTCTCATGACATATGTCTATACAACCGGTCTACTGTTAACATCAAACATGTCAGTCAGACCATATTTATACATCACTACCAAATGAGGTAGATTTATTCCTCCATATACTGGTACCTGGCGTAAAATAGCACCTACTGTTATGGTGATGACATCATCGCATATACATATTCCTCAGCAGAATACTGAAATAAAGTCTCTTGTACGAAATGCTCTATATTCTTGTTCCAGAATCTTGTAAAAGAATTAAAACTATTACACTGTATGTGTGGGAGACAGGGTAGCACACAGGATATCAACAAGTGATACAACAGCGTGAAACCTTAAGATCTACTGTGACTACATATACATAGGTAATTAATATCCAGTGGATATTTTTATATTTTCAGCAGGAACGAAGACTTTGAAATGTTACAGAATTCCATCGTCGAATACCCACAGTTGCTGACTCCTTTCCGCTACACACATCACCCATGGGATTTTTCACTATTGGTTTGCCTTCTTAATAGATAACCAATGCTGTATTCTGATTTGATGCAGTACAATCTCGTAAGTTGCTTGACAGCCAATCAGATCGCTCATAGTAAAACTGTATCAGTTTCCCTGTAAACATGGCGACCTCATCTGAGAGTATCGAATATGTAAGCGTCGTTTCAATTGGTTGATGTAAATTCTATTCTGTTCTATCAAAACGGCAAATCGATAGAAAAATCCCATGGGTCACAGATGGAGTGGAGTCAGCATCAGGTGTCCGACGACAACAGAATATATGAATCGTTATTGAAAGCTATTTTCCATGTAAATGGTCTAAATCATATTTCCATAACTATCAGTACTTTTTAATATCTAATAGAACATCAAAAACTGCTCATCGTATTGATTACTTTCAATACAATATTTGTTTGTTTTCAATGACTGCATGACATTCCTATTTCTAAGCCTAATTATTTAATCAGTTCAGGACAATATGCACAGATTATCTGTAATTAACAACACTGCAGTAAAACTGCTTAGAATCATTAATATGGTGTGTGTTTGATACAGACCAAGGGTCCAAAACCCATTAACTCATGAATAACAATAGCTCCTAAGCCATCTGTACTGTTTATCCTCTGGATTTAGGGAATTTTAATTATTCAAAGTCAAGCACATATGAATTAGAGAAAAGAAAATTACTAGTCACCATTGTTAGCTGCTAACATGTCAATCATGCGACCTGGTGTACATACAATAATCTCACAGCCTCGTTTTAACTCAGCAATCTGTTCTGATATTCCAGTACCCCCATAAACACACACAGCTTGTAGACCAAGATTTCGAGTAAACTTTTTAGCATCTGACGTAATTTGCATGGCTAACTCTCTGGTAGGGGTTAGTATCACACCTGAAAATAAACAATTAAAATTCAAAGATTATAGTTTAAAACAGTGAATTGTATCATGAAAGGACTTCAGTGCATAACAATACAATATGCTTTCATTATGATGTTTTTAGTTGACTATGCCAAATGATTTTGTGATAGAGTATTCTACACCAATATGTGGGGTTGTAGGTTTTATAGCTGTCATGCCTCTACTACAGAAAGTTTAACAGCCAATTCAACTGCTATGGTCATTTCAGGGCCGTCCCAGAGAGAGCGGAGAGGAGATACAGGAGAACAGGTAACTTATATCCATATTAACAGTTCTTTCCAGTTCTGTATTGTGTCCATTGTAAAGAACCAAAACACACTGATAGCAGAAATAAAGGCTGCAAATAATGTGTTCAAGTAAACACTGATTTAATTTAAAAAGTATTGTTCAGTATGTTAAATACTGAAAAGCTTTATTCCATACAAATTACACAACTTTATTCATTTTCATACTGTTAAAAATATTACACTATGCCCCCCCCCCCCCCCAAGTAGATATCATAGGTTATGATAAAAGAGATTAACTTATAGCATGTTCTGTTTTCACAGTTTTGTTAATAAAAGTGTTAAAAATAAGTATAATTAAAACTTGTAGGCCATGAGATTCAGTATATTGTAGAGTGTTTGTGAAAATATTCTGTATTTTGTATGAACAGTTATATTGACTGATATTGAAAGAAACTTCATGGTTAAACGCAACAGCACAGCTCAATGTGATTTGATAAACAAAATTATAGGCCACCATACAATATCAAAAGAAATCAGTATTTTTTAAAAAGGGCAACAACGCTTACAAAAAAATTAACATGTGTTGTAAAAAAGATTTAATTATCCGAGGTAACTATCAAAGAAATAAAGATAATTGCGCAATACTTATTTTGTAACATTAACATATTTTAGTGGTATTGAGTAGATATGTCAGAAAAGTACATGGTTAGTACAGTCCTAAATACTTTTATAAATATGAACAATAAGATACATTATATACAAGATGGATGAGGAAAAAGCAATGCCTTACCACTGATTTCACCATACAGTCAAAGATTCTACACAGTCGTATTTTATCAGTTATACAAAGTCACCTGTTTAATGAATTTTATCAATTCTGAATATTCTAAATTATATTGATGTTTAATTAATAGAAAAAATGCCTTTAAAGAATGCTATTAGAAGATTTTATTGAGTCATAAATAGCAGCTTTTTATACAAGAATACTTGACCTCAGTGATAAAGAAAACTTAAGGCCGACTTTAGAAGCCTAAATTTGGAGCATCCAATCTTGAATGTCCTTCTTGAAAGTTATCTTCAGATTCAGTTATTCCAGTAACCATGTATAGGCCTAATAAACACTGTTCATCTCAGGGTTAAGGTCATTCTTCATTTGTTTATTTGAGTTTTAGGCCCCTTTTCAACATTCAGAGTCATAATTTATGAGGTGGACATTTCACCCAACCATCGTTCCTGTGATGAACCAGTACTAGACTCCCCCCCCCCCCCATAAGCTATTGCCTAATTCTCACATAAAGAGACATGGTCCGTAACAGGGCTCGAACCCATGACCCTCTATCAGTGAAAGGTCACAGTGATTTGAAGTCAGCGACCTTAATCACTTGACCACAAAGGTGAGTTCATCATTTGTTCAAGATCTATCAACTACTGTATGGGAGACATAAATCAAATCCCAAATTATACTTTTATAATAAAAGTATTTCAATACTTCAATACACCATACAACATATTCTGTGACTTATTATATACAACTACTTACTGATAATTAGTATGGATATTAAACCTTGACATGTCTGTATACTTTGATAATTTTGTTTAATCTGAATTCAATTCAACAATAAAGACTTCAAATGTTTAATTGCAATCAATCGCAGTAGGTATAAAAAAAACAGTAATGTAACACTTTACAACAACATCTATTATGTATTTATCTAATCAAATATATACACATTACACTTGAATTCTTCTAGTGAAAAACCAAACAAATTATTGATACGTAGGGAGATTAACCAGTGTAGAGTTTTTATTTAATATTTACAGAATGGAAAACTCAGTTAAAAGGAGGGAAATTCCTACAAGAGATCAATAACACACGGAATTGTTAATATCCGTGATACTATTGACATGTTTATGGTTGGATGCAAAGACTTGGAAAATGATTTAATCAACTCATATCTTGATTCCAAAACTGGATTTTTCAATATTCTTGAATGACATTTCAATTTAACTACAAAGCAGAATTTTATATTTATTTGACTTTTAAGGAAATTATTTTCACTTTTTTCGAAAGGAGTTGAGAGCAGTTGTATGTGGATCACAGTTTATCACGAAGGACATTTAATTTAGCAGGGCAGAGTGGAAGGTGAACTGTCACTGCCTAAGAGGTTGAAAATATAAATACTATTGTTAAAGAACTTTAAATGCTCTTATTCATCTGAAGAATTGATAATCCATAATAATGAACTGTGTGGCTATATTCATAGATTGAACAGAATTACAGCATGCTTAATACATGTACAGTACAACCTCTGTAGAGCAACACCCAGTTGGAGCTGCAAATATTGGCCGTTGTTAAGAGGCTGTTGCTCTACAGATGTTAAATTTATAGTAAATATCAGTTTAGGGAAATTTTAAAGGTGTTGTTATAGAGAGGTTGTTGCTCTACAGAGGGTCACTCTGGAGAAGTTGTACTGTATATCTTCAGCATCATTACAAAAAACAAGTGTGGGAAACTTTGCAAACAAACACAAAGGATAAAGTTTAAATCACCAATTCTAATAACACTAGTCTTTAGATGTTGAAATCACATTTCATGAATGTACGAAGTCAGTATTTCCCGGGCTATTAAATTCTATTCAATAAGTCAATCCTGTTGTATTTCGTACCACAAGTCAATAAAATGTGACATGAATTTTGACATTTGTATTTTGACAACAATTAAATACTAATTAACCAATGGATTAATTGTACAGGAAATCTTTCACACACTAAAGTGAACTGGACACATATTTTGAATGGAGATACTGTTCATCACATGGGACTACAACAGGATATTTAAATCTGCACAGAAGGATTAACATGTATGTAAGAAAATACAAAATCTCTCTCTATATATAATATGAAAGGATTTCAGCATTAAGGCAGTCTTGCATTGTATAGCAATGATTAAAACATCTTAAAAGATAACTGGGGTTAATAATCATGTTGATAACATACAATTAGAAAATCTTCCAAGAGATATCTCAAATATGCAGTAGTTGGTTTGAAATTAACACTTGTACATAAGTGAGAGATAAATGTTGCATAACAGATGGACAAGACAGATATTATTAAAGTATCAGAGGAACAACTCAAAGGAAATGTAATATCAAACTGGGCATGTCATGATAAACAAAGCTTTCTGGTTGGAATATTAGGATTAAATTATGTTTTTCATCTGTAGCAAACAAACAAAACAGGAAACATATTCAGTTCTGTGTGTTTAATGGAGACATATACAGTTCTATGTGTTTAATGAAGACATATACAGTTTTATGCATTTAATGAAGACATATACAGTTTTATGTGTTTAATGAAGATATATACATTTATATGTGTTTAATGAAGACATATACAGTTTTATGTGTTTAATGAAGACATAAACAGTTCTATGTGTTTAATGGAGACATATACAGTATTATGTGTTTAATGAAGACATATACAGTTTTATGCATTTAATGAAGACATAAACAGTTTTATGTGTTTAATGAAGATATATACAGTTTATGTGTTTAATGAAGACATATACAGTTCTATGTGTTTAATGAAGACATATACAGTTTTATGCATTTAATGAAGACATATACAGTTTTATGTGTTTAATGAAGATATACACAGATTTATGTGTTTCATGAAGATATATACAGTTTTATGTGTTTAATGAAGATATATACAGATTTATGTGTTTAATGAAGACATATGCAGTTTTATGTGTTTAATGAAGACATATACAGTTTTATGTGTTTAATGAAGACATATACAGTTTTATGTGCTTAATAAAAACATAAACAAACTTATGTAGTAAAAGCCAGCATATTGTTGAGGAACAATTAAAGCAAATATAATAGGAAGACAATTAGAAGAAGCCAGACAGCAACTTTAACATTACTTGTGGAGTTACTTATCAACAACAGCCATGGTAAATATGTGTTTATTATTCAAGAAAAGGCCATCATTTATGCTTTTGAATAAATTTTGTTAGTAATTTTAAGCATTGATAAATGGACATTAATCATTATAAAATGTATATCCATTAATTTAATATTGGGTTGTACTTCTTTAAATGGTCCTAAAGAGCTTTCATACTTTTAAATAAGGCAGTATATCTTTTGTCAGAGAGATCTTTTAAAAGACTGAGATAAAAAAAGAAATTCAAGATGCCCGAAATAGTAAGTTAGTAATTATAAAACCGTTTAAAAAAAACTGTGGTGGATAACTTGGTGTAACAGTAAATAAACCAGATGTAGAGTCCAAACATAACTACCAGTAAGAAAAATAAAACAATTATATAACACATAACCATTACATATTAAAGTCCCATTAGCTTTTTAAATTTAGCAGTACAGAACAATGTATGTAATAAGATAGTAAAATATATATAAGAAATATTTTTTATTTGCTCTTCAACAATATTACACAATGCCTTTCTTTAGCCATATCTCATAGAAATGTTGTCAGACACCTTTTCTTATTTTTTGCAATATCATTGAAAAAACACTGTGCTATATTTCTACATGTAGATCTACTTTGCGATTAAAAAAAAGAAAATTTCGGAATGGTTTTATTGCAAGTAAAAGTCAATTTCACTGAACAAAGATATCTTTCTGTGTAAAATAAGACCTTCTCTAATTTTAACATCCAAAATGCTAATGGGGCTTTAATGCTTATTATCAAAATGACTAGATTTGGAATAAAAAATTACCATGATCTATGATATTGTGACTAAAATACTGATGTACAAACATGTTCTTCAATGAAACATTGTAAACTGAATGCCAACGTTCTTGAGCCTTTTCAATTCTACTCTCAAGTTTTTAATTGAATTATGGAATTAATTCATTCAAATATTTCAATCCTATTACAAGTGTATGCATTAAAAGTACAAAAGTTGAAATAACCGTCAACTTTAAAATGTCAAAGTTTCTATAAAAGATTACGCTTCAGGAAATTTCAATCATATTGAAAATAATTTCTTTAATTTAATTTTTGATTTCATGGGACCAATAACAATGTAAGAGGTAATGGACAAGTACAATAATGTTTATAAAATACTTGATCAATATAACATCTGTACAACCAGGGGCCAAGTAAGATCCATGAAAACTGTAAACAAATTTAATGTATTTGTGTACAGGTGAGACAATAATAAGTTTGATGACTGTAGGTGTAACTGTTTTGAGGTTAAAGTTTGGTACAAACAGACAGGCCAAAAACAATACACCAACAATCTATTGATAGAAAAATAAATGATTTGTTCTGATTTGTTCTGATATAGTGGCATAAAAATATGGGGTGTAATAATTTTTCTCTATAAACATCAAATATCGATATGAATTGTCTTTAATCAGCATGTGCTGCTATTAGCAAAATTTTCACAAATGCATGGGTTTTAATGTACCGGTAATATCTGCTGAAGTTTTGGGAATAAACAACACCGAGACCGCTTAAACCTGAAGTAATTTTTAAGTATTCTTTATTTTATTCATCTTGAAATGTAGTTTATCACAATATTTCATTAAACATTCATTAAACATTCCCTCCTATCTAAACATACACTTAACTCTACATAAGGCCAACATGTTTGAGAGTATATTTGTGTATTAATTACTTAACATTACCAGGTAACATAACCATACACCACAAATATTTCAATATTACTTAACAGTACATGATTATATCTAATCTAGGATATGCTAAACATTTCAAGTGTTCAGATATAAGACTGCTGTCATAGGTGACAGGAGAACGGTCAACTTTCACGCCGGTCAACTTTCACACCACTATTATCATGGCTAATACAAAATGACCTCTAACCTTCATAAGTCTCAAGTGTATGCTAGACTGTATAACAGAGTCCATGGTTATCAGCTAATATTTCAACTTTTGAATTTTAATTTTCTCAGGTTAATCAAGTCAAATTTTAAATTATTTTTATCTGTTGTTTAACTACCTATTCGACAGCTATGGTAATAATTTTAGAGCAACCTAAAGGGGGGGGGGGGGGGGGGAGATAAGATACAGGAGAACTGAGCTTTTATATTCATACTCTTTATGAACAGTTTTTCCAGGTTCCTTATCAATCCTGGTGTAATGCACGGATACACGCCTCCCCCATTTCCTGTGATTTTCTTAACTCAGCATCCCCTAAATATTGAAAAATGGGGCCGAGATTTGAACCCACAACCTTTCGTTCATTAGTCCAGCATGTAATCAGAAGACTGCTGATCACCTCTAATCAAATCAAAAGGTGATAAATTCATACAACAATCTGTATCATAACACAATTCAATATTTATCAATCATGTAACAATAGAATCCAAGAAAAATATGTAGAGAAACTAGAAATGTGTCCAGAGGACACCAATGCCCCTGCTGAGCACTAAGTAATAAAGGGGCCATAACTCCTGTGAAATTGTTTGGATTTTAACGGAAATTGATCTTGGCCTGTATTTCAATATTTTTTATTATGAAACACCTTCATTTTAATATGAAACCAATCCAGGAAATCACTTGGAGACCAAAATTTGAATGCATGAAAGGACAGACAGATAGGGGTTACACTTTATGCCCTTTAGCCATTTCTAACGTTTGGGGCATAAAAAAATGTTGTTTTTTCTGATAACCAAATACATGACAGTGCCAAAAAAGAAAGAATATTGATTATGCAAAGACATTTCTGAAAGTATTCCCAGGATTTAATTGCAGTCCAACACAAAATGAAAATAGAAATTATCATGTCTCTCTGTTGGGCAATTTGGGAAACGTTACAATATGACGAAGTCGACCAGCTTTCCATTCATAATTAACAACTGACTCTCATCAAAGCCAACCAATTAGATTATGTATTATCAGTTTTCACAGTAAAATTCATCAAAATGAATGTGTCTAGAATGGAGTACACAGTCATGGATGTTTGCATACCCAGCTGATCAACAAGTCATCTAAGTAATCAAAAGGAGTCTAGGTCAAACTGCTGCAGTAAACAATCTAGTTAAAAGACAAGATCACTCATGGCAAGGTTAAATAAGGTCTTTCACAGTAAAAGCATTTAGATATGAACAAGTGAATGTGTGCATTTAGTGCATTATCTGGTCAACTTGACCAATCATGAAGATAACCATTGTACCGATGGTCTAAGGCAAATAACCTTGTCCGTTATCATTTATAAGCCCCTTTTCATGAGCGGCCCTTTAAACTGGATATAATACTGAACCATTCACCAAACAACAAGTAGAAATCAGCTGTCTGAACACTGACATTGTACATTGACACATGTCCAATCATCATGATCACAGAAAATGTACAAATATATCTGGATACAGGACAAGGACAAACAAATAAAAGAGCAGAGATTAAAATTGATCACATGAACCCAAGTACTGACCAGAAGGCCATGCAATACCTGATCGGAATGAAGACAACAGAAAATAAAAGCATGAACCTTTGACCTTGATCATTATTTTAATGTTTGATAGACAAAGGACAGTGTAAGTCCAAACTGACCATACCAGTAAGTGATGGTATCCTAGATTCAAGACATGTCTCTGTTTCCACCCGCCTCCGTGGTCAAGTAGTTAAGGTTGCTGTAACCTCTCTCACTAATAGAGGGTCCTGGGTTCGAGCCTAGCTACCGACCATGTCTCTCTATGTGAGTAGGCAGTTGCTTACAGAAGATTGGAGTCTAGCACTGGTTCTTCCCAAGAAGAGCAATGGTTAGGTGAACTGCCCATCTCATATGACTCTGACTGTTGAAAAGGGTTGTAAAACAAACAAGCAAGCAAGCAAGCATGCAAACAAACAAACAAAAACATGTCTCCGTTTCATGAAATTAACCTGAATGCCACAAAAAGATGCTAATCAATCTAAGAGACATCAATGAGAATTACCCAAGTACTTCGAGGGTTCAACGCAACAGTGTCATAACTCATATTGAAATAAGAACAAGTTACTACAGTGTTGCGCTGAGCCCTCAATTTTTTTGTGTGAACTTGTCACTGTTCATGATATAATTAAACGTAACTTAAAGTAATTGTAAAAGATGGCCAATTCAATAATCAGCTAATTAAACATCCATATTCATCAAATGAAGGTAACACATGGCTCACTTTGCCTGATTATCTGTAGGTGAAAAAAAATACAATTGTTAGAAAAAAATCACATCAACTTTGCGGAACAAAAAAAACTCTGATGATTATCTCATTAGTTGATTATTGGTTCATGATAAGTCTATTTCCTTATTGAAACCAAGCAAAACAAGATTATACCAAGATCTAGTTAGTTCAAAGATGTGTCTAATGCAATTAAATCACACACTTCATATACTTTATAATGTGATTACTTTGAAAACTTTTTAAATTTGACCATTTGGTTTAAATCATTCAGTATCTGAAGCTTTACTTTGCTAATTTCAAGAATTAAATGCCTTTATAACTTATAAGGGTCAAATGAGAGCACTGAAACAATGGCAAACATTCACAATGAACGTCTGAAAAAAAAGGATAGCCACCAATCCTTTTAGACTGAAGTTAAAATAAGTTTGTTTGGAGTGCTCCTACCTATTCACAAAAATCCTAGCAAACAAAAAATGTTTTGTTTTTGGGGGGGGGGGGGGGGGGGGGGCTCATTTTTTTCCTATTGGTATACAAATGTATACCGGTAGTAAAAAAAATCCCTACCTACCTACCCAGTGCTAAAATTCTGGGTTTGAGCACTCAAAACAAACTTGCATACAACACTGTTCTACTAATATGGTTTTATCAGTAAAACATAGCTTTTATGCCACTTACATGATAGGAATTACTGTCAGAAGAAATATTAATGGTAAGATAAACCTAATTTAACCAGGGTATCAAATCAATTTTTAATTATTTAACATATTATATTTGCAGAATTAAAACAAACATAATTATTGATCACTTCCAAGAAATCAAAGTACTCATGGAAACTGAACTTACATAATATAAGGCTTGCACTGCAACATGGAACGGGAACTAGTTTAACTATTGCATGGTGGATGTAGAAAACATAGTACTTTGGTCCTGCATCAAAATTCATGCACATGGAGCAAGTGACAGCTATAGAAAGCTAACTATTGTTCAGTTTCTAAAAATCATTGTATGTGAAAACTGAGTTAGGCCGCATATCTAGCTTACAGGAACTACTGGTACACTTAAAAGATAAATAAGATAATATTGGCAAGTCAAAATCTTTAAAACATCAAATTAAAATTTTTGCCAGCTCAGGTTTAATTGAATGTACAATGATATGATGTCCCACTTCATCAGGGCCTGTCTTATTCTTCATCTATCCTATCTAAATTATCTCTAAAAATATTCTCAGATTTGTAAGAAGGATAAAATCCAGTCGTAAACAAGTTGTTTCAGCAGGTCGGCACAGGAAACTGTACAAGGTTATACAACAATGATATCATTGCATTTAATTGGGCAAAAATGTGACTAAAAAAATAATTGAAAGACAAAAGCACTTCAATATACTTATAGAAATAACTACAAACTGCAAGTCATCATTCATAGAAATCTGCATTAAAATCCCCAAACAATTGAAAAGGAAGATGAAATTATCTAAATATCTGAACATCTTAGATATCACAATACTCATAGATACTGTATCATACGAAACAACTTGACAGCCCCCCCTGGAAGAGTGACAATGGTTAAATTCGGCGACAATAACTCATCTGTGTAAACAACAATCATCGTATTGACGTCAGTACTACAGACATGAGACTCTCATATGAGACCAAAATATGCAAAATCCCTAAAAATATTTAAATTCCTAAAACTAGTTCATTTCGGGATAAGATAATAGTATGGGGTGAATCTTCCAATCACATCTAAGGTATACAATGTAATGTAGACATGTGACATTATTATTGACTGACACATTGTCTATATATATAGAAGTGAGCTATTAATTCAACACTGTACAGTCACATTCAACATTTAACATACAAGTAGTGATACATGGATACTAGATGAATTGAATACTTGGGACTTCTATATAAAAATGAAAATGGTATTTTTTTTATTTTATTTTTTATTTTGTATTACGGTCTTTTGTTCATTAACATGCTAAAATAATTTTTATCTGGTAGATATACTTGTAATGTCTTTCGGTTATTTTAAACATGGGTATTAAGTCTGATTATATCAAATATCCAGCAATGAAATAGGGATTAAAATGGATAACAATGCTTCACTTACACCGTAGAACAGAAAACAGTTATACATAATAACATAAGTATATGATAATGCAAAGTAAGAAGGCTTTAAAACGCTATTTTAACTAATAATTCTATGTAATATTGATAGACAAGATCTTAAACATATCCTTTGAAAAAAAGTTCAAATGTTAATAATGTATTTTTGTATATACTGAGGTGAAATTCCTCTTAGATAACATTGCTAGATCTATATTCAGTTATATAATCAGTCAGTGACAATGTGTATTCTATCATAGGTCAGTTCGTAACAATGCTTATTGTTTACCAAAATCAAGCACAAACTTTTAGTTGACCAAATAATCATGATGAAAACTGTTACAACATGCTTTTCAATATAATAATGAGCAGTCAAGTTTTCTAAATATTCTTGAAAAACTTTTTAATCACTGGACATACAGTCCAGTGAAAATATAAACTTTACTTGACCAAATGAACTTTTAGTGGACCAAAAAAGTACCAACATAAATTTCAGTTTTTGCTCTACCGTAAATATGGATAAAATTATCAATTTTGTGAACTTGGTCCAGGGTTTGGGACTAAATTCGAAGACTGCTTTCAATATAATTTAAGTTACTTTTCTAAAAAACAGAAAGGCGTAAATTAAAATTTTACATTTATCATTATCCTGAACCTATAAAGAAGAATAACATACTGCCTATGTTTATTTTTATATTTTGTATCTTAAACTTATAGTATAGAAATGGATTTGTATATTGTTTACTATGTATTTACAGGGGTGTTCCTCCAGTATGAATCAACCAACACATATAAAACAACCATTAAGTAACAACATGATGGTGCAGGATGAAATCTCAAACAACCAGATGGTGAAAACTTCACAAAGCCATAATACATGTAGTTATAATGACAGCAAACAAAATAGAGACAATATTCATATAAAGAGTACAGAATTTGTGATATTTGCACGAGATGCACAAAACTTGTGCAGAAATAATAATAACAACACACTAACTGACTCATCAAGTGTTGTTCCTATCTTGAGAAATGAAAAACACCAAACTTCATCAATGAACAATTACAATTCTTGTTTCCACAGTTTTAGTGAACACAGACAGGAAACTACACATAAAGATACTAACTCGAATAATGTTCATCATGTAAAAAGTGTTTTAAAGACAAACAGAAACGATATACCAAGTCACATGATGGCAAGTCGACCAATCAAAAGTGTGACATTTGTGGATTCTGTTACTGTAGTTACTGTGTATTAATACAAGAAAAATTCTCATTATTGAACTTACACTCTTTTGAACCATTATGTTGTTTTTAATAAATTTGTAATACTCACTAATGATGATTTGTGTCTTTATATTAGAAATCACTGATATCACGAAAGACAAGTGACACTATGCAGTAAGGCCATCTTTGAAAAATCATTGATTTGCTGTTAGGCTTAAATTAAAATTAAGTTTGTTTGCCCTTTACCGACAGACTTGAAAAAATCTCGCCAACTCAAAAGATTTTATTGCAAAATCTGGGAGAACTTTATTTTTATACTTGGGAAAATATAAATGTACTCAGTGCTTTCTATAAACATTTAAAGTAGGTATCATTTGAAATAATGAAGGAAAACAATAATGTGTGTTAAGGCACTGAGTACATGTTTACGGTTGAATAAAGCACACAATAAACGGTTGTATGGTAGCAGAATACATTAAATTAATATAGAATGCATCAAGATAGAAGTGTAATTTCATGCTAGATAAAGGTCAAATTCAGAAAAAAAATATACATATTTTCCCTACCTACCGATCCTTTTCTAAAATTCATGGTCGGTAAAGGGCAAACAAACATACTTTTAATTTAGGCCTTATACAATTAATTTTATTTAAAACAATACCACCCAGACTAAAAAAATTCTAGTGATTTTTGACAAACCAAATTTTATGCTTTTTATCTAAAAGTGTGAATTGCATAACTGCAAACCAATAAATTTTTAAGGCTGGCATTATGTGTTGAACACTTGTGAAATGTTATGTGAACATTCTCAATGTTTGAGGTATACTTTTTCTAGTTGAAGTCAGTCTATCAACCACAGTACTATGACATAACTTGTTATTTCTAATTAGCTTTGAAGAATAATAATTATCAATAACAATTCTCCACCATTAACAAATTGGATTGTAAATAAATACTCAAATAAAATCTCAGAATGATCTATACAAGAGGGCCATGATAGCCTGATACTTGTTCACCTGAGTAAAGATTTTTACTTCTTTCATATCATTGCGACTTCTTTCATATTAATGTTTAACTGGGAGGGCCTAACACTAACCTGAAATCACCTAGACATTCTGAGAAACTTTCTACTTCTACAAGACTTGATAAAAAAATGCCACTACAGTGTCAACAAGGTTTTCCAGTGATTTGACCTGGTAACCTAATTTTTGACCCAAGATGACCCATACATGTTCGAACTAGTCCAAGATATTATTGAGACAAACATTCTGAAATAGTTTAATGAAGATCCAATTAAAAACTGTGACCTCTAGAGAGTAAACAACGCCCAAGTATGGACGACATTGTATTGACTGATCCTAATATCTTGCCTTTGAAAACCTTGAGCTCAGGTGAGCCAAATGTTCATAGCATTGCCTTAGCTAGGTGTACTATTACAAGCCAAGTACAAACTTCTTCATTTTCAGTGAAATAAATTGATTTCATCATTCAGCCATTAAGTAAATGAACATAAATCAGATCAAGTATGCAGGCTACAGTTCAACATGTGTTTTATAGTACCCTTTATAGTTGTAATTTATGGTTTTATCTTTATTGACAATTGGCACAATATACACAAAGCCACTGATTGTAACCAGTGAAAGTCATCAGTAGACACAGTACAGGGTAATATCCATGAAATATACAGCACCAAACATGACAGTCTTATCTGGCACCAATAAATATTTACAACCGTACTATAACCTACATGGATAAAATGATAATGAACAAGGTTATATTTCAATAAAAATTGCCATAAAAGTCAATGTACAGCTACTGTATAGTTCAATGAATGCCAAGTTCATGCCACTAAAATTGTAGTGGAAATAAACATCTTCGGATTTTATGACCAAAATTGTGTAACACACAAACTGATTGGATCATAAAACAGCTTTTAATTATACGAGTAGATTCTGCTAACAATAAATTTCCACAAGGAGTATAATTTCAGAATTTCTGCTAGGGCAGTTAACATTGTTGAAAAAAGCATACTGCTGCTGGACACAATATATTTTCCTCACGTTTCTCCCATTTCATCGGTACAGAGATAACACGCTTAGCGATCAGTTTTTATAATAGTTTATTAACTGAGTGTGTTCCCACCATGCAATCTTCATCCGTTATACCAATGTTGGAAATTAATAAAATTCTAAATATTCGATAACTCTGATTCATAAACATGCATGGCCCATTGTTTGTTTACTGCTCAGCACAAATTTATCCTGATATGTCATTTGATGTCACAGCAATCTGTATACTTACATTAACAGAATAACTACTGGTATGAAAAGATTGTCTTTGATCATTGGTATTCTACAATACAAGTTTTATCTTAAATGTATACTGTTGATACATTTGTCATATAACACAGTGTCAACAACCTACCGGTACTTCATATCATGTAATTTACTGTGATTTAATATCAATTTATTACTACATTGTAGTTAATCAATTTCATTGGTAAACTGCACTTTATCAATATTTATTTGCGTATCAAGAGATACTGGTTAACTAATTCAATAAATATTTGATTTCAATGAAAGACCTGAACGTGTAAATAACATAAAATGATAAGAAACAAATATTTTGAGTTTATAACTTGATAGAACTTCAGTGTTTGTTTCTTTAACCCAATTCTACTGTAGTAAAGATTATCTGGCAAAACAATGTCAACATTTTATAACCAATTCTTACATAGCCAGTATATTTAAACTTCTCTATTAAGACCACCTCACATAAAGACTACCTGTTGCTGTTCAAAAGTGGATCCTTGTAGAATTTGACTGCATTAATATCAATGAAAACCCCTTCTCCAAAGAACAAAGACCTCTGCATGTAACTGATGGTATGTATAATACTACTGTATTGATAGATTCACTTCTTAACCTAGGGTACAACTTTCAATGTACTATAAATTTGTGAGCAAACTTGTAGTACATTGAAAGTTCTCATAAGGATTAACACTACCTGATATTACCATAACCAAGTGTTTGTGAAACATGGATGCACCCTTAAGGTCAACTGGATAGTAAGACCTTAACCTACTGGCCTCAAAATCAATAGGGGTCATCTACATGTGATAAACAATCTCTAAAGCAAATCTAAGGACCTTAGGCAAAATCTGACAAGCTTAGGCCAAATAGTTTTCTCTAGTTATTCCAGACAAGGTTTGGTTATGGTTGGACAGATAGACCAACTGACAACCCTTTTCTTTGAAAGGAGGCATAATTAGCACTGCTGATATATCGAGGGTTCAACGCAAGAGTGTCGTAACTCATATTGAAATAAGAACAAGTTACTATAGTGTTGCGCTGAGCCCTCGATATAATGGTATATTAAAGAAATGTTATTTAATACAGCACACAGTCAAATCATTCTGACATATATGTTATACAACACTGGAATGAATAATACTGGTAAGAGGCAAAAAGTACAAGTTATATGACTTTAAAGTAAATACTCTAGTACTGAATCTGCAACAATAAATTGGACACAATAATTAGACAAGGTACAACATATGAATACATGAAGTTTAACCTTCACAGGCATGTTATAAATGACCTGTAAATCAATGAAAAGTAGACACATAGCATGCTTACTTCTTTCACTGAAGGTAAAGATAATTGTAAAAGCATTTAAGGGGACACAAGAGAACAAACATTACCTATTGGGCCATCTTCTTCATCCAGTTCAGGTTGATCCAGTATATGTCTGAACATAGGAAGTAGGAAGGCTAGTGTTTTACCACTGCCTGTCTTAGCTATACCAATCAGATCTCGACCAGACATGATGGCAGGTATAGCTTGTGCTTGAATTGGTGTTGGCTTATCAAATTGATTTCTGAAATAAGGAGTTAATACTATTTTTGTAAAGAAATTTCATTTAGTTAGCAGTCACAAGATATAACAAAATCAGTGAAGAAGGTTTATTTTATCACAGGCTTGGGATGCAAGACTAAGAACAATCATAGCTTATATTTCCTGCAAAGATTTCTTTATGTTTATCAATATAAATATACACTGAAAATACCAGCCATCGATCATTCACTTATCATATAACTCATTCATTATGTCTAATTTTTTGTCAGAGATCTCAATAGGCCTACATAATGTATTTAAATTAAATAATTAAAATAATGCAATTGAACAGCATAAGTGTAACACAAAAACTGACTTCTTGAGACAATCCAGCACTTTTTTACTAACTCCAACTTGAGCCCATTCTCTGATAGGTTTTGGACAGCCTTTACCTCTGACCTTAATATCTTCCATCTCCTCTCGAACAGCATCTGTCTCTGTAATAACAAATCATAGATCATTAACATATGAATAAATACAAATATACAGTAACGATTTTCTACCCATCAAAGAATTGTTACTTTATCTTGTCCATCTGTTTTGTTAAAAACAACATATTCAGAAAACGAAGTCTAATATCATGGAATACTTGTACATTCTAGACAGCATCAATTTATAGAAATTTCAGGAACTTTTTGGGTTCCAGCGCTTGCCATTTCAACAGTTGTAACTCAAGTTACACCTTTTTGACTGTTGTTATGTCAGACCTATCAGATTACAAGTTTATTGACTTTTGTAACAGGTGCAGAGACACAGTATTGAGAGACTGTAAGTATTTGTATTTTGTTTCCAGCAGTGTCAAAGAAGAATGCCGCAAGGGGCGCCAACACTCATCTGTTCACTGCCTCAGTGGGATCTATCCACCTTTGAAGTTTCATGTTGCTACGTCTTATAGTTTCTGAGATATGAGCTACATTAAAGTTTTTGCACAGTCACTGGCACAGACGACGATGCAGTGATCACATTAGCTTGTCTTTTTCTTCAAAAACAGCCGAGCTAAAAATTGTATGTCAAAACATTTGAGTAGTGAGGTTTTGATATACATAATAAACAGTGATAGAGGATATTTTACTAGTGGGCATATTTAATTTGGTTATGAAATCACGAAGTACCCAGTGATATCAAGTTGTTTATGATATTTTCAATACACTGTAAATGAAAATGTAGGAAAGATATAGTACCTTCAGTTGTCATCTTGGCAATTTCTGGAATTTCTACATAGAAGTTCTTTCTATATGATGCATAATACACCTTGGTGTGATCTGTCGTAATCAGTTCCTAAAATAAGATGTAAGAGTAATTCATTAACTGGTTTGTAAATGAGCAATTAAGGGGAGACAACCAAACTTTTGCTTAAGCTACAAAACATATTTACAACCATTTTCCAATCATTTTAATAACAGCACTACTGCAAGTTAAGCATGGCTAGAAAATTGTTAATAATGTTTGTTTGAGTTTTATGCTCCTTTTCAACAGTCAGAGTCATATGAGGCAGACAGTTCACTTAACCATCATTCCTGGGAAGAAACAGTACTAGACTCCCATCCTCTGTCAGCAACTGCCGACTTTCTCATATTATCAAAGAGACATGGTCGGTAGCGAGACTCAAACCAACGACCCTCTATCAATGTGAGGTTACATTGATTTGAAGTCAGCAACCTTAAGTTGGCTTAAATATCCTATTTTTCGTCTTACAAGAAGATCAGAAAGCATCAATTACTTCAAGCAAGAAAATCATTACTTAGACTTGAAACTGCTGTTCAACTGTAATTGTTATTATTGTAAAATTCAATAGATCATATGTACCATTATGTAGATTTGATAAGTTGCCATAGCCTTGACAGTATCTATATCATCAAAGAAATAATCTATGCTCATTTAAAACCTGCCTGACTCAGTCAGTGTTCTGGACTGATGAATTAAGACATGAACATAAATTGGATAGATACCTTTTTCTTTTTCATCATATTTAACATAGTGGAGTCTAAATCTTCCTCCTCCTCTTCTGAAGAATACTAGAAAGAAATGATGACATATTTTATACAGTACAGAATTAATGAGATAATTACATAGAGAAACTTGGATTATCAACCATTTATAAATTGATGATTTCAATAATCAAGGGAGGCAAGTACTTTTGATCTTATGATATTTATTCATTCAAAATAATATTTATTGATGGCTAAATTCCCACGTCACAAATTTATGAAAAACAAGATTGTAGAAACTACCAATTTAATATTAAAGCTATGTCTTCCAACTATTCACAATTTAAACAATCTCACGTTCTGATGTGAATCTACAACAACATACCTCCATCAAGTCTGTATTATTTAACATAAGTTCTCCTTTCAGTACTGTTGGATCAGGTCTCTTCTTAGCCACAGCTGTTATAATGGTCACCTTACTGTTACCACTAGCAGAACTCTAGAAATACATTTTTTAAAGTTAATAAGATTGTACTATCTAGCAATCAAATTTTTATTTGATATCTACTCTAGAAATCCTATAAATTACTTTAATAATCAGCAAACAGGTAAGTGACATCATAGATGAGAGAAATATTATATTTCATTTGAATTACAGTTTAACTTAGCAATTCACAACTTAGTCATTTGTAGAGAGTCTTTTACAGTCATCTCCATTTATTGTCAGCTAAAAATATATGTATCAAATGCATGTAAAATGTGAGTGAAACAATATTGTCAATATCAACCTTCTTACTGTCGTATTTAGTTTTTCAGAGTATAGAATCATAAATGTTGACAGGAAGGAACTATTTTGGCAATTAAATATTTTTATATTATACTTAATTGCAGGCATAAATCTAGTAATAAATTTTAATTAAGAATCCAAAGTATTACATCATTAACATACATTGTTTGTGTCAGCTGCAGATGATGTCATCTCTGGTTTCTTGATCTCTTCATTCACTGACTGAAAATATATATAGAGAAAAACTATACAGTAAAGATACTTGTTTTCTTTTTAAAGAAACAAACCATCTGCTTATTTCTACAAACCCGTATGTCATTTTTCCCACTTAGAGAAAATCACATTTGAAGTTTGGCGTAAAGAGCTCATCGAGTTGAAAAAAATTATACTAAAATCACAATATCGGCAAAAATTAATTCAAGGGGCTGTAGAAATAAGTCGACCCAACCTCAGAACCAAATCATTCTCTAGTTATTTGCCAGACAAGGTTTTTGTGTTGATGGTCACTTTGAGTGTGACCTTGATGTTTGACCTTTAGCCAAATAGTTATCTAGTTATTGCCTGGACAAGGTTTGGTTACGGACTGACTGTCCGACTGTCAGACTGACCCACTTAGATGTGCAAAGCAATATACCACCTTTACTTTGAAAGGGGGCATAATCAAGTACCTGCATATAAGCATCAAGAGGATCAACTTCATCATCATCCTCATTTTTTGTTCCAGCATCAGTGTTTTCCTCTTCATCATCATCTTCGTCTTCAAGACTCCACTTTTTAGAGGGTGGTGCAATATTAATGGGGATTAGTTCCTTGGTCTTATTTCTTTCAGCTCTCCATTGTTCAATTCTTTCTCTGCGTTTTTGCATTTCAATTTCCAACCTTTTCTGTTCTTCTTCCTAAAGAAAACAAAGAAAGAGAAATACTAATCACAGTTGTTAGTCAGACAAGATTAGAACCTTCTGATTAATGGACTAAAGTTATCAAAGTAATTTCAGCTGCTCATGAAGCAAAGCATGAAAACTTCAATAGATCCAAGAATATTTCACAAAAACTGTACATTTATATAAAAATCATTTAAAGTACAAGTTTATTAATGTACTTTTAAGCATATTTTGTATTCTTCTCCTCATATTTTTAAAGAAGTTTATCAATCAGTCAAAAATATGTAAGAAATAAGATTAAAGAAATTACTTTATCAAGAGGTTCATCTTTCACTCTTATTGCACCCTCGCCATATTTAGATGGTGATTTACTCTTTGATCTGTCTTTTGATCTTGAACGTTTTCTGAAAACATAAATAGGCAAAACAAAATCACCACAGTGTTGTTGGCATCACTACCAAGCTAAGTCATAAATGTAATTTTCACGCTACATTGTATTATTTAGACAAAAAATATAAAAAAATATCAGTCAAGATAAACAAGAGGGCCATGATGGCCCTATAAATGCTCACCAGGAGAAAAGGTCATTTGGAGATTAACATTGTTGAAGTTTTCTATACGAGTCTAAGTAAGATCAAGTGACCCATCTGGGCCGTTTTTTATCCCATGGCCATTATATGAACAGATTTTAAAGAGTTCCATTAGACAAAGCTAGATACCAAATATCTTAGCTCTAGGCCTTGTGGTTTCGGAGAAGAAGATTTTTTAAAATTTTCCTATACAAAATAGAATAAACCCCAGGGCAGGGCTAATTTTGACCCCGGGGCCATAATTTGAACAAACTTGGTAGAGGTCCACTACACAATGCCACATACAAAATATCTAAGCTCTAGGCCTTGCGGTTTCGGAGCAGAAGATTTTTTAAATTTTCCTATATAAGTCTATATAAATCAAGTGACCCCCGGGGCGGGGCCAATTTTGACCCTAGGGCAATAATTTGAACAAACTTGGTAGAGGTCCACTGGACAATGCTACATACCAAATATCTTAGCTCTAGGCCTTGTGGTTTCGGAGAAGAAGATTTTTTAAATTTTCCTATATAAGTCTATATAAATCAAGTGACCCCCGGGGCGGGGCCAATTTTGAGCCTAGGGCAATAATTTGAACAAACTTGGTAGAGGTCCACTAGACAATGCTACATACCAAATATCTTAGCTCTAGGCCTTGTGGTTTCGGAGAAGAAGATTTTTTAAATTTTCCTATATAAAATAGAATAAACCCCAGGGCAGGGCCAATTTTGACCCTAGGGCAATTATTTGAACAAACTTGGTAGAGGTCCACTAGATAATGCTACATACCAAATATCTTAGCTCTAGGCCTAGTAGTTTTGGAGAAGAAGATTATTTAAATTTTCCTATATAAGTCTATATAAATCAAGTGACCCTCGGGGCGGGGCCAATTTTGACCCTAGGCCAATAATTTGAACAAACTTGGTAGAGGTCCACTAGACAATGCTACATACCAAATATCTAAGCTCTAGGCCTTGCGGTTTCGGAGAAGAAGATTTTTTAAATTTTCCTATATAAGTCTATATAAATCAAGTGACCCCCGGGGCGGGGCCAATTTTGAGCCTAGGGCAATAATTTGAACAAACTTGGTAGAGGTCCACTAGACAATGCTACATACAAAATATCTAAGCTCTAGGCCTTGCGGTTTCGGAGAAGAAGATTTTTTAAATTTTCCTATATAAAATAGAATAAACCCCAGGGCAGGGCCAATTTTGACCCCGGGGCCATAATTTCAACAAACTTGGTAGAGGTCCACTAGACAATGCTACATACAAAATATCTAAGCTCTAGGCCTTGCGGTTTCGGAGAAGAAGATTTTTTAAATTTTCCTATATAAGTCTATATAAATCAAGTGACCCCCGGGGCGGGGCCAATTTTGACCCCAGGGCAATAATTTGAACAAACTTGGTAGAGGTCCACTAGACTATGCTACACACCAAATATCAAAGCTCTAGGCATTGTAGTTTTTGACAAGAAGATTTTTTAAATTTCCTATATAAGTCTATGTAAAATCAAGTTACCCCCGGGGCGGAGCCAATTTTGACCCTAGGGGAATAATTTGAACAATCTTTGTAGAGTTCCATTAGACAATGCTACATACCAAATATCTCAGCTCTAGGCCCTGTGGTTTCAGACAAGAAGATTTTTTAAGTTTTTTCAATTTGTTGCCATAGCAACCAGAATTTTTAATGAAATTTAATTTTTTGAACAACTTTGAAAGGGGACCACCCAAGGATCATTCCAGCAAAGTTTGGTTGCAATTGGCATAGCGGTGTAGGAGGAGATGTTGTTTTAAGTAAACATGGACGCCACGTATTCGTAACGACGCACGATGGACGCAGGGCGATCACAAAAGCTCACCCTGAGCACATTCGTGCTCTGGTGAGCTAAAAACTACATTTGAAAATAATAATAAACTAGAAGCCCAAGGGCAACATGTCGAGCCCCTGTTTAGCCAGCTTGTGATCTTGACCTTTGAACTACAAGTATGGGTGATATTCATGACACATCATTTCATTGAAGTAAACTTTTATACCAATTTATTTAAAAATCCTTGAATGCAAACAGAAGTTACAGCCCAGACAAGGAAAATATATTTGACCGAATGTGTAATCTTGACCTTTGACCTATAAAAATCTGGGTGTTGCCCAAGACACATGGTCGCATTGTATTATGGCAAGTCATTTTTAAATAATTCAATGCATAAGGGAGACACAGCCCTGACAAGGTGTAATGATTCTTTTTTATGTTTGACCTCTAAGTATGACCTTGACCTTTGAGCTAGAGACCTTGATCTTACGCACTGCACACCGCCTCATGGTGTTTTACAATTATGCCAAGTTATCTTAAAAAGTTTCTATGCATAAGGGAGATACAGCCCAGACAAGGTCTATAATGCTCGTTTTTGACGTTTGACCTCTAAGTGTGACCTTGACCTTTGAGCTAGAGACCTGGATTTTGTGCACTGCACACCCTCTCATGGTGTTTAACAATTATGGCAAGTTATTTTAAAAAGTGTCAATGCATAAGGGAGATACAGCCCGGACAAGGATCCGGACGGACACACTAACTAACTAACTCACTCACTCACTAACTAACTAACTAACTAACGTACAGACACGCAACCGCCATTGTGGCGACTATGTCGAGCTCACCGCAGGCGGGCTCAACAAAAATTGTATTTTTTAAGTTCTGAATGCACATACATTTTGCAATGGCAACATAATTTATAGTACAGTCAAACCTGTGAACAAAGTTCACCCTTGGGAAAGACAAAATGTGGCCTTTAATTACAGCTTTATTCACAGGGTGGCCTTTATTAGGAGGTGGCTGCAAACACAGGTTTGACTGTCTTTGAAACATTTCAAAACCTTCTTTCTCTGGATCTTGATCTTCTTTTATCATCCTTTCTTCTTCTGTCTCTTGATCTAGATCTTTTCCTTTCCCTGGACCTAGAGCGTTTCCTATCACGTGACCTAGACCTTTTTCTTTCCCTTGATCTAGAACGTCTTCTATCCCTGGATCTAGATCTTCTCCTTTCTTTTGATCTGGACCGCTTCCTTTTTCGGTCCCTTGACTTAGACCGTGACCTACGCCTGTATGATCTGCAATAGAAAAATGTTAACTGCTGATCAGAACTAATTGATTAATAGGAGAGTTGTTTTTTTTCAAACATCTTTTGAAACAATGAATATTGCCATCGAACCTTGCCTCCATATAGGCAAGCAATTATGTTGAATGAAATCTATGATAACAGTACCAATATTAAATTTTTGTAGGTGTCATAAATAGAGCCATCAATTTGTGTGTTTCAAACTTCAGTTCTATACTTTACTGAACAATCTACCACATGATTCAGAATATCTGGACGGATTATGACTAATCTAACTTGAGCTGTCACAGAGGTAACTAATACCCCTGCCGCTGCCTTGACACTAAGAATACAATAGCACACTATATGGCTAAGTTCAAGGGACATAACTCTGCAATGAGTGAAAACACTGGGCATGAAAAATTATGTCTTGCACATCTACACTTGATGTTGATTACATATTTGAAGTTTCATAGTAATCGCTTAAAAAATGTGGAAGTAGTTTGCTCCACAAACTTGTATGCGGACGGACGGACAAACCAACGACCGACTGACTTCAATATACCCAGGGTTCGACACTAAGTTTTTTTTCTAGGGATCCCAGAGGACCCCCAGGTTTTTAAACCAAGGGGTCCTCCTCATTTTGAGGGGGTCCTCCAAGTAATAAACAAAATTGATTTTTATAGTCTGTAGTTTTAAATTGTCACATCCAGTGACAAATGTTCCTGTATCTTCGTATTTCTTGCAGACGCTACAGGTCATAACATTTTCATTAAATTGTAGCCACTTGTATTCGTTTTTCCAAATTTCTTGGAACTTACGATTTCGATGTTTTTGATCATACTCACGTTGAGTGTTAAGTCGTTCTTCTTCAGTTTTACACTTCTTTCATGGCGGTGAAACAGTATCAAAATATCGCCACATGATTTTGCGTAAGTCGCGAAAACCGATTACAAGTCTGTGTCACAAGGCGCTTACAGCATTATGTACGAATCGAATGTGATTTCGAACCGAATTGAGGACGAAAACTGTTGCTACTTTCGCTTTGGATTTACGACTTTATATGCGCTTTGAAACAGATTGATTGTATATGATGTATAGGAAACAGTTTTACTAACTTTCTATAAACGATTTGCACTGAAATTGGGGATCCCGACGGAATCCCCAACCCAGATTGAGAAGGATTCCTCCCCAAAATCCGGGATCCTCGGAATCACGGGATCCCGTTAGTGTCGAACCCTGATACCCCTCTCAAACTTCGTTTGCGGGGGTATAACAATTTGTTAAAGATATATATATGCAAGTAAGGTATATAAATGTCAGGGAGGGGACACCCTTTCCGGACCCTCCCCCATATGTCATTCATGATAATGTGGCGGAAAAAATATAATGGTCAGTGGAAACCCTGCTGTAGTCTGCACACATGTTTTATGGAAACAAATGCGACTCTGTTTGAATTCTGTATCAGTTAGCTTTTCAAGAACATTAATTCTATTGTTATAACTGATAATACACTGTACATTACAGTCTGTAATGTAAAGCATACTTCATTGTCAAAAACCTTCAACCGCTATTCTGTTGAATGGGGGTCAAAACGGCCCCCTTCAAAAACGGCACAATACAGAAACAACCAAGTTCAATATCAGCCTGTACCAAAACAGGCCATACTTTAATGTTGTTCTACATTTGTACATGAATTAGATCAACAATAAAAACATATAAGAAAATGGCGAAAGGTTCACTGTCAATTCTTGGTTTTATAACTGGCACTTGCAACCAGGGCCCTAGCTGCACTTTAGGGGAAGGGGCCCGGGGCCCTCAGGTAGGGGAATTTTGCGTCATTTTGAGGAAAAAGGGGAATTTCAGGGGATCTTTTTCAGCTGCTGTGTAACCCTGCAATAAGCCGTTTAAGCTTAAAATGGCTGTATTTAAATATATAACATACATTAATATACTATTAATCAAAGGCTAATAACTTAATATGAATCATTTAAGCAAAAAAAAAAAAAAAATTTCGGCCCCAAAAAACGTCAAATGAGGGCCCTGGCAACTAATGCAGTGTTTATGTGTAACTTTTCAACATGTTACTTATCTAAAAAAACTGGGCCGTTTTGGACCGGTCCATTTTAGAAGTGGCTGTTTTGATGATACCATTCTATTGGTACAGCAGCCAACTTACACTAATTACACACATGTGACGTCTCTAGCAAGATTACTGATTAGACACTTACAATCACTAAAGAGTTAATAAAAAGTAATCTATATAAATGATGTATTATTGTAATAAATAAACAAAAGGGCGATTTGTCATATCAGAACGTCGAAAGTAACACAAAGCATTCAATGCATTACTGTCCGAAATTATGATTATCCGGATATATATACAGTTGAGAGTGAAACGAAATTCATCCAATCCAACGCATATAGTTTTCGAAACAGCACGGAAACATATGCTAGGATAATATATTGTGATATTTGTACCTTCCTTCCTTTGCCATTACGAAAAACTTTTATGTGACAAAGATATCCGGAATCGTTTAAAACTCAACGATTTTTATTGATGTTTTACGTCATTGGTTCCATACGTTATTTGTATGTTTGTCAACTATGGATGATAAAGGAATCAATATTCCAACTTTGATTTACTAATTGCCTATGTTTGTTACATTTCACATTAGTTTAAATTAATAAAAAAGTCATTTTTATATTTTTGTTCTTCGCCCCCCCCCCCTCTTTCTTTTACGACATTAACTCGATGTAAACACGTGCTCTGTTGCTTGAAATACAACAATACGCCGAGTTATTGTCTTCCACGGCAGATTTGAATTGACACTTGCTGCTTTATTTCATTAAGTAAGTATTTTATTGTATGGACTCGTGTGTATATGTTCATTTGACTTCAGATCTGTTCATAATACAATTGTCATGCTATTTCGCGACATGTTTATATTCTAATGGAGACACCCTTTATTCATCTATGAGTATGGCGTGTTCTAAAGTTTGCCATGTTTATGACTCCTTTTAATTTGAGAGAATCGGTTCTTCATATAATTTTGGACAAAGAGCCCCTAGTGTTTATATTCTATAAATTATAATCTCGCCTCATATTATAGTGCCCTATATAGTATCAATATACTGTAATGCTCAGCTAATACATGTAATACATCCTAGTTCATTGATAACTTATTATACCCCCAGATATGAAATATATGGGGGCTATATTGGATTCACGCTTGACGGTCGGTCGGTCCGTCGGTCTGTAGACACAATTTGTCTGGAGAATTTCTCAGCAACTACTTACAGGATTTCAATGAAACTTCACATAAGTGATCAGTAGTAAGCCTAGTTGTGCTAGCTTAAAGCACAGGAGCCTGTTATTCAATCAAAAAAAAAATATATATATGATACTCAATAAAAAATTAACTACGTATATAGAAAAAAACAACAGGAGTGCAATGCCTCCCACTCCCCACCCACATCGCCGATACAAGAATCTCTATTAAACAGCGGTCAACGCGTGAAATTCTGGTCTACATAGTTAAAGGCTATAAAAAGGTAACAAATGCAGGTCCTACCCTTGACATTTTCTCAGTTTTGCTTATCCTATTTCAATAAATCTAAGAGTTTCTCCAGCGGAGGGTGGCCATTGCGTGACGTCATCAGCCAGCCAAAGATACTGCTGTGGAGCGAAAGGTTTAAATATTAATTTTACTCTGCTAAAATGTATTTCAACATGCATTGCTTTCAAAATATTTTCTGATATTGGAAAATGAAAGATTCATTTTATTTGTTAATTAATTTCCATAAAAGAATTGTTATTAGAGATTTGGAAAAACCCAAGGGGAATTAACTCTAAGATTGATTACATCATCCTGTCGATAAAATACAAGCGTTCTGTACGGAACGGTACGGTTGCCCGGAGTTTATACATATAACACTTTACTCCGGAGCAGCATCTTTGACCCGCCTTATGACGTCACGCAATGGCCACCCTCCGCTGGAGAAACTCTTAGATTTATTGAAATAGGATAAACAAAACTGAGAAAATGTCAAGGGTAGGACCTGCATTTGTTACCTTTTTATAGCCTTTAACTATGTAGACCAGAATTTCACGCGTTGACCGCTGTTTAATAGAGATTCTTGTATCGGCGATGTGGGTGGGGAGTGGGAGGCATTGCACTCCTGTTGTTTTTTTCTATATACGTAGGTAATTTTTTATTGAGTATCATATATATTTTTTTTTTTTGATTGAATAACAGGCTCCTGTGCTTAAAGCATTTTTCGTTCGGATTAATTTTCACTGAGTTATACCCCATTGTTGTTTTTATACAGTATATACAATAGACAAATTTTGTCCGGACAATTTCTCAGCAACTACTCACAGGATTTCAAGGAAACTTCACATAAGTAATAAGTAGTTAGCCTAGTTGTGCATGCTTAAATCATTTTTCATTTGGATTGATTTTCACTGAGTTATAGCCCTTTGTTTTTTCTACAGTATATACAATAGGCAAATTTTGTCCTATTTCTCATTGACTACTGCCAGGAATTTTATAAATTTTCTCAGAAGTGATAAGTAGTTAGCCTAGTTGTGCATGCATTAAGCTTGTCTTGGTTGGTTAAATTTTCACTGAGTTATGGCCCTTTGTTGTTTTTTATACAGTCTATATACAATACCTCAGTAACTACTCATAGGAATTCAATGAAACTTCACAGAAGTTATAAACAGTTAGCCAAGTTGTGCATGCAATAACCAGGTTTTGTTTGGATTAATTTTCACTGAGTTATGGCCCTTTGTTTTATACAATTAGGTAAATATTGCCCGTACCATTTCTCAGCAACTACATGCAGGATTTCAGTGAAACTTCTTAGAAGTGATAAGTAGTTTGCCAAGTTGTGCATGTCCACAATAGGTTCTGTCCAAGTAAATTTTAATGAGTTATGGCCCTTTGTTATTTTTTATATAATGTATATTTAGAAACTGGTCAGGATATATCTAAGCAACAATTTGCAGGTATTAAAAAATGAAAATGCATTATATTTCCCTCTGTAAAATGTAACAATAACTGTGTCAAGGCCACATCTGGGGGTATTCATCACCTTTAGTGATAGTTCTAGTTTAATTAGGCTAGCACAATACAGGGTTTGACATTAAGGCGCATCCGAACGACAATCACTAGTCGTTGACTGGTCCGGTCTAGTCTGGGTAAAGTGGGTTCAACACTACCTTATTTGACAGCTAGACCAGTGATCTTGTCTGCCTGAATTTTCAGTAGACCTGACCTCAAAGTTACCAGACCATTGAAGTTATAAAATGAGATAAAAGTGATAGTATTAGCTAAGTATACCAGACTTAAGTTTATGAAAGTAAAAAGTAGTTCATATGGCTGTGACTATATGCACATATTGAGTAAAATTTAAATGACTATGTTCACTTTAACTTTCTAAATATTATTTGATATTTTTTGTTGTAGAAAAATGGGTTACGGCGATCGTGGAGGTGGTTTTCGTGGAGGTGGTGGAAGAGGAGGTGGATTCGGAGGACGCGGTGGAGGTGGTGGTAGGGGCTTTGGAGGACGTGGAGGAGACAGAGGGGGTTTCAGAGGTACTTTCTAGTATAGTTTATTGTGGAGCAGTATTTCCTCACCTGTTGTTAAATGCCCATTTTGTCCATATTTTTTAGAAATGTGATGTGAATATATTATACTTGATTAATCAGTTTAAGCAAATGCAATTTTTAGCTGCCATATTTTAATAGATATGAACTTATATTTCTCTTGCCTCAAAGTTCCAATTTTTCTTTTCCAGGAGGTAGAGGAGGTGGATTTAACCGAGGGTATGACCAGGGACCACCGGAGGCTGTTGTAGGTAAGGAATAATGATTTGTGCTCAAGTTTTGAAATAGGTTAGAAACATTTTTTACAAAAGTATCGCAATGATTGGTTGAACCTTGATATTAACTTAATTTTAAGTGCACCTGTTGGTTTGAATATAGAATTGATCTCATTAACCGACTTGGAAGAAGTGAATATGGTCTGAAAATTATAAGCGGTCATTAATGATGAGGTTTACGAAATATTGGTGTCCATGGATGCTAAAACAGGTTATACTGTTTTGTAATATGTATTGCTATATATATAATTATATTATTATACTTAGTATATAGCGATATTGCCTTATATATCTATAAGAAGCTTTGTAACGTAAACCAATGTTATAGAATTTTGCATGTTGATTATATAAAAAATAATGAGAATTTAGCATTTTCTAAAAGATAAGTTCTGTGGGAATGAAATCAGTTATTTCCTACGACATGTCAGTACTGTTTGTTGATTAAACACCCATATTAGAAAGAGGGTAAATACAATTCATATTGAATCAGGGCATTTTTTCCTTCTACAGCAGGGGCCCCATTACAGGCGTCTTCCCCTCAGGAAAATTCTTTAAAATCTTGCAGTTTTCCCCTAAAATTCAATTCACATTAAGTTTTTTCTTCCCCTTCAGCAAAAATTATGTGTGATTTTCCCCCAAATTTAAGGAAAAGGCCCTTTCTCCTACCTGTGAAGAAAAGCCTGAAATTGTATGTTTATTCTTGAATCTTCACTTATTATCATTAAACATTTATGTAAAGAGACTTTCAGTATGAATATTCATGTTATTTCAGAATTGGGTGTTATGTCACATCCTTGTGAAGATGATCTGGTTTGTAAAGCAACAAATGAAAAAGTGCCTTACTTCAATGCTCCAATATTCCTAGACAACAAACAACAAGTTGGCAAGGTGGATGAGATATTTGGTGCTGTCAGAGATTTTGTATCCTTTTCAATCATAATTCAGTTACATGTACATGAAAGTGATAAAGTAAAATTGAGTTTCAGTTTTACAGTACTCTCATTCACTGTGTGTACTGTTCTTAAGTAATTGTGGATGTATCAAATCAAGTTACTGTTTGTTGGTATAGTTTTTTATTGCCAGTCTCTAATTTTTTTTTGACCTCGCCATTCAAAATGATGGATGAGCATTCAGTGTAACTCCTGTCTGTCCTTCCGTCTGTCCAAATTTTTTTTCTGATAACTCTAAGAAATATTTCATGGATTTGCTTCATATTTTACATGAAGGTGTACACTAATAAAAAAAATAAGGTCAAGATCTAATTCTGTTATAATTCAAACATTTTCACAGGAGTTAAGGCACATTTTTTACTTAGCGCTCAGCAGGGGCAATTGTGTCCACCGAACACATTTCTAGTAGTTACATATAATGAAGAGAAACAAATTTGAGTCATTTTTATTTTCAAATTATGTTTGATGTTTTTAAAATGTTGTGTCAATGTTAACGTTCCTTAGCTTGGTCTGCCATTGGTTCTGTATTTTGTGGTTATGAGTAATGAATACCCTGTTAATGTATGCTATGTACAAATGAATTATTTCTGGTTAAACTAATAACAGCAATAAATGAGTGTAGTGGAACACACAACAAAGACAACAAGTGTTTTTCTCAATTTATTATTTCCAACTAGTTTCGACTAACATTAGTCTTCATCAAGTCTAGTTGAAGTTAATTTCCTTAACCATTGATTCAGTATTTTTCCATCAAATTGTCAGATAACATTAAGGCTGGATCCTTCTCAAAAGAACAAAAGGTAAGAACTGTTAGTGTTGAGATTAATGTTCAATATATTTGATTATCATGTAAGCAGTCTTTGAATTTAGCCACAGGTCCAAAGACCGAATCTGTCTAAATTGCTGCCATTCAGGTAAAAATTTATGGATCAACAGACTGATAGTACGATGAAATTTCAACTTATGTTAGTCATAATTGAGTCCCTAAAAATGTTTCACTTGTATATATAAAGAATTTTTGTATATAACAAGCTTGAAACAAATAAGGTTAATGAAATGTAATGTTGTAGTCTCCCTTTAATCATCAAGTGTTGAATTGTACTTTTGACGATAACTGCTCAGAAATTGTTTAGTGAAATAGAAAGGCTTTAGTACAGACTATTCATGTTTGTACCGACCGTTTAATGTGTTAAGTATCAATATGTTAGAATCTAAGTTCACAGTTGAAGCGGATGAAGATTGTTTTAGGAGTGTTTTCTTCTATTTCCTTCATTTTTTTATCGCTATGTGGTAAATAATCAAGAATAATAGAATTGAGTTTAATACTGTGATGATTTCATTATAATGCATAACAAAGTAGTCATTTTTCCAGAAAAAAACACCCTCTTTTGCATTCATTTAAAGTTTATTTTTTGTGACCATGATTACTGTAGTCTGGATTGCGAATATTTGCTTTAATTACTTTGAATAAGGAAGATTTGAAGCGCTAGCCTGAAATGTGAAAGGGCTAATGAGAATAAACAGTGTACAGCTTGCCTGAATACACAATTTTTAGAGGGATAACAAGACTGAATAGAAACTTTCTAGTCCCAGTGTTTTCAGTTAGAGACGACCAGAGACCAAATTGACTGCTTAGAAATGAAAATTGGCCCAAATAGAAATCCCAAATATATCGATTCATTTACTACTGTTGAAATGTACATTGAAAGCCTCCTTCAGTCAAGGTTTGACTTTTTACAGGAAAATTTAATGAAAACCCAGTAATCCTGGCCTGGCTTGTGGATAAGGGCATACTTCCATTGTTAGTTCTTATTATTGAATCAATTTATTTACAGTTTTTCATTGATCCATACAAATTGCTACCATTACAAAGATTCTTAGAAAAACCTAAAGGTCGTGGTGGAGGAGGTGGCCGAGGAGGCAGAGGTGGTGGTGAGTTGAACTATCTTTTTCATTTATAATTTATTCCGAGCAGAACATCCATAATTAAATGAATTTAAGGCAATAAAAAAATTTCTTGGACAAACATAAATTGGTATTTTCACAGTATGTTTATAGTGAAATAATAGAATTTTTCTCTAAGAGCACCAGTTTCGAACGATTTGGATACTAACTATTACAATAATTCCAGAGTTCTGTGTACTGATATTATTTTATTTTTTCACATTACAGGACGTGGTGGTGGTAGAGGAGGATTTGGAGGAGGATTTGGAGGTAAAAAGTCATTTTTATTCTTTCTGGTTTTGTTGTTTACAAATTTGAATTAATTAGATGCTTACAGATTCATACAGATACTTTCACCTCTAAATTATGCAGAGTAACTTGGCAATAGCTTGCAGATAGAATGTGTTTAGCACTAATTAAAGCCTAAATGAAGTCCAGGGAAGCTGGTTAGGATAACTGCTCGCTGGGATATAACTGAAATAGTGTTGAAAAGGGCGTTAAAGTCCCATTAACCTTTTTTTTTGCTATAAAAAATATATGCAAAAAAAACAAACAATTGCTGATATCATTCCAAGATCTTCTCACAACACTCATTTCGCCGTGAATTTTGCTTTTGTAAACTTGAAATGTATAGAGCGTGTGACGTCACTTTATGCCGTGTGCATAATATGACTGCGGGTAAAGACAGCTGTTGAAATTGAAAAAAATATGATAATGGTTTCAGAAATATTTTTTCTTGCTATAAAGTATGCATGGGAGGAAAATGCCCTGGATTCCTCTGTTATAGGACAAATAGAAACCATCATGACCGATAAATCTATATGCTCATGGGACTTTAAATCTGATGAAATTATTAAATGAAATCAGTAAAAGTATTATTGTCATTTCAGGACGAGGTGGAGGCAGAGGTGGTGGAGGTTTTCGTGGTGGTGGACGAGGTGGTGGAGGCGGTGGATTCAGAGGTGGCCGTGGTGGTGGCGGCGGCGGCGGTGGTGGTGGAGGATTCAGAGGTGGCCGTGGTGGTGGCGGAGGTGGAAGTTATAAAAAGTTCTGATTGGACTGATATGACATTGTTTGTAATGATGAACATTTGTTTGAAATTGTTGAGGCGGCTGCAGATGTTTAGATGTCTCTTGTCAAGTTGTAGGGAGCCACTTTGTACCAGATAAGTTCCAATAAAACTTGGTTAGAATATTGTGTTCATGGAAGGAAGAAGTGTCTGGCTATGTAATTATTAATGTTCAGAAAATCTGAATGTGGAGTTGTCAGATTGATTGATTTTTCATATGAAGGACAAATTTGTTTGAATTATTTTACGTCATGACTACTGGTACATGTATTGCATACAAAGGTGAATTATGAAGAAAAAGATACGTCTGTAATCATGGATCAATGTTGTTTTAAGTCATGTGTCTCAGGAGTTTTCAACTCTTTTTGGATATCATTGTTAAAGAATAGTTATTTCTGTATGGAGAACATTCAATTTTATCTGATCATCTCAAAAGCATGTATGTACCTGATGTTTGTATGCATTCATTTATTTTGTTATGATGAAGATATTGTATTTTACCATTTTAAATGTTAATCATCCTATTCATATACATGTACATAGGTAACAAATAAATGAAAAAAATAACTCCCAACTGATTGTGTCTTTATGTTTCCTGTTCCAAATGACTACAGTGATATTTTTGTGGTCAGTAGTACCGGTAATTGAAAATATAGGAAGTGACTTGTTTTTGGCCAGTCTGGCACAAGGCATGAGAAGGACTAAATTAACAAGTGCATGTAATTGAAAATATGCGATGTTTAAAAAATGTATATATATATCGTTATTGCAGTAAAATACGAAGTTCAAATCAAAAGAAAATCCACTGAGAAGTTATGTTACAAATTACAAACATAATTCTAACATGGAAATTATGTCTCAGCTAAGGGATCAACTGTCACTTAAATAAAAAATAATGTAAAAAAGGGAAAATACAGTCCCAGAGATGATAATGTGGAGAGTATATTGTTTTTAAGAAAAAAATTCTTATGTAATAAATAGAGTGAGAATCTACATTTAATGCTGATTTTACCAGGAATTTTTACTGAGTTTGTGACACAATTTAGAAGCTTACTTCACAGAGTGAAGACTTCATATTACTTTGTTTGCATCACTAATGGATTCAGGGTGCACGGTATGCCCCCCGACCAAGTCCCTGACAATAGAAATGAAATATCATTGAATTAATAAAATGGCATTCAACTATTCATTTTGGTAGTGCTCGAACTTATAACTCACCAGACTGCACCATTTCACTAATTCAAATTTACTTCCTAACTTCCTTAGAATTATTCCCCCCCTCCTTCTGGATCCGCCTCTGTGCATTAAGAAATTTGGATCCCTTTAGATTCTAATTTTGTATAAAATAAAGTAATAATAACAAATAAAGGAACAAGAGTAAAACTCAAGATACCCCTACTAACTTTCACTTGGTCAGCATTAAATGTTCATGGTTAATAAATTAAACATGATACTAGTATCTATTTTTATAATAAGAATTATCGTCATCAACATATAAACGCTGCATTTATTTAAAATTTAATTATGTATATCTCATTTCCCTAGCAACAGTAATTTGGCTTACATAAACATTGGGATTCCAGATAAAAGAACTGGGAATCCGGATGATCAGTTGCAATTTATAGGATGTGGGAACCCGGGTTCACTCTCCATGTTGTTTTAATATATCAGTATTCTGATTAGGCCTGTCTAAGTTTGGTGCTCAGATATTCCACACACAGGACAGCACACTCAGATGTACATATAATGGAACCATTCTAGTTGTGACAATGGATGAAAACTCCCACCTGAAACTTTTGGGGATACTTGTGTTGACATTTTTGTTTACTTTAACTTATGGAAAAAAGTGTCAACATGGATTCTACTACGACTGTACAACTAAATCTTGTGAGAATTGTTCTAAAATATGCACAGGAGAGCAAATGCAAGAAAATGAGGGCAAATGTTGGCGTAATTGCCCAGATTTCAGAAAAAGATCACTAAGTTCTCTAAATGGTAAGTTTTAGTTTATCATGATAGTTATCTATTTTCAAGTCTTGAATTGTAGTCTTTTGGGACTATAGTCAAATCTGATGGCCTATATCACAAAAAGACTATTCAGTAGAATTTTGACTTAAACAATACATGCCATGAAGTTATAGTTACTAATTATACCTCCTTTCAAAGAAAAGGGGTTTTATTGTTTTGCCCATGTCGGTTGGTTGGCCAGCCTGTAACCGAACCTTGCCTGTCCAATATAACTAGAGAATGATATGGTTAGACCTCTTCAGATTTGTGAGGTTGGGCATCACATGTCAATGACCTCTATTAATTTTGAGGTCAGTATGTCGAAGGTTAAGGTCACAGTGACCTTCAGCACAAAAACTTTCTGACCAATAACTAGAGAATGATTGGCCTAAGCTCTTCAGATTTGGTTGGGAGGCTGGTCACGATCATCACATGTAGATGACCCCTATTGATTTTGAGGTCAGTATGTCACGGTGAAAATAATATTTCTCACGCTGATCATTTTTAATAACACCCTCTCAGAAATGTGATAGATAATCTACATGTATTTATATAATGATGTATCTTGGTGAGAACAAATTTATCATAGATTTCTTTCTGTCTGTTAATTCGTTTTTGAACTGATAGAAATGAGACTAAATTTTTTATTTAAGACATAGAAAGGAACAGAAACATTTGCATATACAGGATCTCCACCGGAATACCCTGTTAGTCTTGCCAAAATTACGTGAATTAAAAAAACACGACCCAGTTTGTATAGGTCAACAACCCATTTTTAAATGGGTTAAACCTGGATAGATCAAACAGAAATCGACCACATACTTCGGGTTGGAACTTTCAACAATTAATAAGGTGGACTTTTTCTCAACAAAAAAAGAACAATGTATAAGGTCACACAAATAAAGGTAGATTCTACTCTCAATTGTGAGAGTTTTTTTAAGTATCAGTACCCCTGTGTTTCCAAACCAGGGGTTCCCCTGGACCCCACTTGGGCCTATAAATACTAAATAGATCCCTGATAAAAATACTAAGGTTTTTCTTCTCTAACAGAAAACTCTAGATGTTTTTACTAATTTTAGGTGAAGTGTCATCTAGTAAGACAACAGATCAAATGGCTCAAGACATGGCAGCAAATACTTCCAACTTCCAGAGATGAGAAAACATGTATGTTCGATAAAATTGTGCACAGCTTCTGGCATGTTCAATGAACTTTTATTTTTGTAATTGCTGCGTTAGCAACTCTTCCATGAAGATTATGCACCTGTCAATATATTGCCTGCCCGGGGGGGAGGGGCATAAACAGACTTTAGATAGAAGACGGGAATTAGATACACATATAGTGATTCTATGTTGCATTTGATATCTACCAAGTTGCCTCTAGGGTGGGATGTGGGTGAATACGGTTGTCTCTAGGGATGGGATTTCGACATCAAAATTTTAGAAAGTCAAATTCCCTTGGGTCGGCTCGCATCCCCCCACCCGCGGACGGGCAAAATATTGACAGGTGCATTAGATATTTGAACCATTAGCGGGTGGTATGGTAATACAATGTACTACCTACACGTCATATAGATCGAGTATTGATAATACTACAATCCACTGACATGACTTGATCTATTGTCTTAAAAGTTAAGAAGACATAAAAAATCAATCAGCAGTGAAAACCAACCTCAGTGCTTTTGAACAGCACTTTGATTATTAGCAGGTGAAGACCAGTATCTTCGCTCCAGTCGACATTTCTAATTTTCATAGAACAGTTAGTTGAACACATAATTGTTTTATACTTAATTTTTATCTTTATTTACGAAGACCATGGTCACTAAATTACATTCCTTTTAGATTTCACGTGATTTGAGTTCACCTTATCGTCGATAAAATACGGAATTTGAATAAGCAGACGACAACAAACTGTTTGAAGGCGGTAAATTTTTAAATCAACTAAAGTGAATAGCTATGCCCCGGCTTAGTGGTTTGTTTACCAACAACCAAAAACAAATATGTACTGCTTTCTTTTATTTACTTAGAGATTATATTTCATTTTCGCTGGTTCCCAATTGGAACCAGGGATTAAGTTGCTTTTTCGTTAAAGGGAAGTAACTAAACTATTTAGATACTTATTTTATAGTCAAAGGGAAATAACTCTATATTAAATCTCAATCGGCGAAACTCGGCAATTTCCGTAAGTAAATTTCGGCTAATTACGTCATAAACGATAACTTCCGAAAGTGCTGGTTTCAGTCTTCAGATAACTTGTGGAACCAGTAGAACTTTCATCCTTCTGGTCAACACTGATCAGTCCGTATCATCCGGAGATTGTTAAAAGCAAGCGCTTGATGCTATAGACTGAAAACAAGCATCTAAATGACAAAAAAACAGGTTCCCGTTCCATGTTGCAGTGCAACCACTGTACTCCTAGTGGTTCCCGTTTATTGAATAAGAAGAGTTACTTCCCTTTGACTATAATTTAATGATTTTTGCAGTTCTAAGGTGCGTTCACGCCATAAACTTTAATGTTCTAAGATGTACGGTGCTGAAATATGCAAATATAGCATAGCGACAATGTGTAGCAATGCTCCAAATACCTGTGGTCTAATATAAATACCACTTGCTATAGTTACAGATTCTTCCCTTGCTATAGACCTGAGACGTCTGGTTGATGTTATGGTTGTACTTTGTGGCATAATTGCTGTTGTTGGAATTGGATACTGTGTCCATAAGCATTGTTGTGAAAACTGCCAAGGCAAGAATCTTCATATAATTATACATGTTTTTTTAATATATATAATATTTATACAGTGAAACCTGTGTTAGCACTTTGCAGCCACTTCCAAAAATACCACCCAGTGAATAAAGGCCATTCTTTGAAAAAAAATCCTTTGATGATTTAGACCAAAATAACAACCAAATGAAGACCACCTGTCAATTAAGGCCTTATTACATCTTCTCAAGAGTCACGTACCTTTGTTCAAAGGTTTGACTTTAGTTTAAAACTGTATACATGTATGATGAATCAAATAGAAGATTTAAGCTTATGTCATTCTGCTTATACATGTATCTATCTACAGATTTAGTCATGTGATTTGATTCCAGTATCCCAGCCGGAATCCCAGGGATAAATTTGTACATGAAAATGTAATTTGGGCAGAAAAAAATATCAGTAGTCAGAATTCCAGAATTTTCGGTTTTCCTTGTTTTTATATTATACATGTACAATGTATTTGTTAAATTATAGCAAAAATAGCTACATTGTATGTATACATGCTCTTGCATACTTCAATTACAGGAGGTTTCAATATGAATGGAATTTTTATCCAGAACAAATTTCAGGAAGCCAAACAGAAGGAAAGTCTTCCACTGACAGCTGTATAGAAGATAAAGGTACTCAATCAATTAAATTTACTTTTGGTATTTTCAACATATGATATGAGGCAGACATTACACTTAACCATCTTTTCTGGGATGAACCAGTACTAGACCCCTAGGGCTGTCCCGATACAGATCTCAGCCGATACGTATTGCGAAACAGTACTAGCGATATGCAATATCTACGATACGATATGAAAGTACTTCAAAGTAATGAAAAACGTTGTAATATTTTTTTACGGCAACCTTGCACACCTGTTTGGTGCTAGAAACTTACCCATTGAAAAGGTGTAAAACTAAAATGTCAGCAATTTAATATGATTCACAAATGTTTAGTTGATTTCGTTAAAATACTAAAACAGAATCAAGTTATAATCTCTGTACCATAAATGACCTTATATCAATTCATAATAATTAACAATTCTAGTCACAATAATTACTATACTACGTATATTTGAACTCGTTTACTTCTTATTTTGTCTTATAGTCAATTTCTAAAACATTAAAGACTTTTTGTTTTGTGATTATTGATCAACAACAATATATTAATAATCAACTGTTGAAATGTTATAATGATGAGACATGTACATTCTAAGGTTGTTAGTCCCACCACTATACTTAACATAACGGTGACACTTCTAACAGATATAGCTACATGCTTCTTTGTTTTATCAATCGGCAAACCAAAATGCTGTCATAATTTTGATGCAAAATTACTTGGTGGTGTTTTAAAGTGACTTGGCGCTTCTGCCATTTTTTGGTAACGATATATTGCTACAAACTCCCGCAGCAGTTACTTCCCTTTATAAGTACATAAACCACTATAGCAAAGAGTGAGGTAACCGTCGTTAGGAGTTTGAGATTGCTTGTGTAGACGACGGCAATGTTATACTTTACAGGTAAACCTGGCACTCAAATCAGCAGCTTGAATATTCGTACATGATTGTGTTTTAAATGTGGGATCTATTTTTCCGGAAAATAAAAAAATCTATTCCTCATTTGTAAATGTAAAATTCTATGATATCATTTAATAAATTAATATAATTTATAAGTCAATATCTACTCACCAAAATCTGAATATTCGAATCGAATTTGTGGTCTAGCTTTACCTCATGCGGCTAATGTCTATGAATTGCTGCTAATGTTATAAATATAGAACCCCTGATAATAGTTTAGTTAGCATTGTCGACAATAAAATGAGAGTAGATTCGTAAATCTAGTTCAGTTGTTCAACATACTAAGAGTTTTTATTACTTTTTAATGTAAAAGAAGAAGAAAAACGCGATACGGCTGATACGGGACCTTCCGATACGATACGTATATCGTTCAGCACTGTACCGGTACGTACCGGTACACGGCCGTATCAGGACAGCCCTATAGACCCCGATCCTCAGTAAGCAACTGCCTACTTTCTCACATTAAGAGTCATGATCGGTAGCTGGGCTCGAACCCACAACCCTCTGTCAGTGAGAGGTTACAGTGATTTGAAGTCAGCGACTTTAACCACTCGTCCGCGGAGGAGATAAAAACGTGTATTAAATTGACAAATAAATAAAAATACAGTGACATATAATTGAGTTCTGCTATACACCATCCTATTTAAATCTATCGAATCCTTTGTAAAACTGTAAAACATAATATGTCTAGTTGTCTTATACATATTTTGTGCGTCAAAAGAAATATCAAATAACGTAAACATATTATTGAGGGTTCAAATAACGTATTAAAGAATATTTAGTATTGCATTGTGATTATTTTATTAAAATCTTTTTGGTACTTATGTTCTTGTTTGTCTTCTACAGGATGTATGGTACCAGAGGATATATGGTACCAGTACAGGATGTATGGTACCAGAGGATATATGGTACCAGTACAGGATGTATGCTAAAGTACAGGATGTATGCTACCAGAGGACAGTAAACAAGTAAACAGTAACATACATACTCAGTGGTGTATAATTATCATAAATTTTGCAATTTACAGTCATGCCTGCATAGGTTAGTGGGCAGCTGTGATTTTATATATTCTGAATGGAAGAGAATAATTTAAAGACGATTGCTACAGTTTGCTACAGTTCTCACATAGACATTGATATTATAGGTAGAATGAAAACTTTCAATAGAATTTATTTAAACTTGATGCTTGCATGGTCATAGCATATGATAACAGAAACATTCTAAGCAAAAAATCGGGGTCTCTGATATCTTTTTTTGAGTCATCTTTGAACTTAAATGTTATATTAATTTATTATCCCCTGCCAAAAGCAGAGGGATATTTAAATGGTAGCCATCTATGCATCCCTGTGTCCATCACATTCTCTTCTGTGTGCAACTCCTACATTTCCCATGCAATTTTCACCAAACTTTCACAAAATTATTATCATTAAGTGCTGCAGTGTATATCGTCAGAGTTTCACGTTTGATTATTTTGTAGGCAGTTATTGCCCTTTGTTGAATTTCAAGTTACATTTAAATGATTCTGTAAGCAATTACTCCTACATTTCCCATGCATTGTTCACCAAACTTTTACAGAATGATTATCATCAAGTGCTGCATCGCATATTATCCGGGTTTTACGATTGAATGATTTTTAGGGAGTAATTGCCCTTTGTTGAATTTTACATTTCAATGCTTCTGTGCGCAACTCCTCCTACATTTCCCATGCAATTTTCACCAAACTTACACAGAAAGATTGTCATTAAGTGCTGCAATGCATATCGTTAGCGTTTTGTAATTGAATTATTTTTTAGGCAGTAATTGCCCTTTGTTGAATTCTACATTTGAATGCTTCTGTGCGCAAGAACTCCTACATACATGTATCCCATTCAATGTTCACCAAATTTCAGGGAAAGATTATCATTAAGTATTGCAGCATATATTATAAACAAAAAGAATCAAATTTGACTTTCAAGTTGGTATCTTAGGCATAGTTTAGTATCCTTATCTTCCATGCTTCTGTGTGTTGGTCCTGTCAAATTTTGGTTTCCGATGAGCGATAACTCAAGAAAAATATTTTATAGATTGGTTTCATATTTTACATGAAGGTGTATAATAATAAAATACATGTCGAATTAAATTTTCCATTAAAATCCAGACATTTTCACAAGAGTTATGGCCCCTTTTTTACTTGGCATTCGTGTCCTCTGGACACTTTTCTAGTAATAGATATTTGAATTTTATGCAATGCTTATGCTTTGTGTGTTTTGTATGTTTTTTTTTTTTATTTAGATGTTACATTTTTGTTCCTAAAACCTATGATAATAAAAAGATGCAACATCCAATCAGACTAGCACAAATTAACCCTCTCTACATTGTTTTATCAAATAAACTCTCTCCTATCAGTGATAGACATACAGTGAATGCATCCAGAAGTTACTTCTCGGGACTGATTAAAGCATCATCTTGCTTCATTCAGATTTTTTTCAGTGATTAAAAACACCATTTAGTATCAAATATTTAAAAAAATCTCCTTGAGCTGAAAACAGTTTAAATATCAAGGGAAACCACCCACCAACCATTATCTCTCCCAGCTGGTGTACATATAATACATATATATTTAGGTATAATGAAAAATAATTAACATTCCATATTTTCATTATCAATTTACTTGACTCAGACAATTTTTAACATTTAATATATATACGAGGGGTGTCCCAGAATTACGTGGACTTTTGATGTAACTTGAAAACGGTCAGAGATAATGACACTAAACTTCACTGGCATCTTGACACATGTTTACTTAAAAAGTAAGCACAATTTCAGTCGTTTACACAAATTGGTGTAGACATGACGGTCGTCCGAAGTACTTAAGTGCACTGTAGGCGGGGCAGGTCATCGTGACGTCACAACGTCAGTAGTGAATATCTTAACATAATTGTTTCATATTTCTCAATATAGTCACCACATAAAACATTTCTCATGTCTGACTATCCACTGATTTAATGTCTCCCTATACCAGTTCTTGTCAAGGTGGGAAACAAATGCCTGTGATGCCACTAATAACCACTGTGAATCTGCGATCTTGATCTACAGCGTCCTTGAATTTTTGCACTGACGCGATAGCTAGTGTCGCCTTCAGTACATGACCCTTTTCGTCTTTGATGTCCTGTCTTCCGTCTTTAAATCGTTTATGCCACTTTAATATCAGTGATCTGCACAAGACTGGTTTTACTTCTTCTTCTTGTAACATATCTCTGGTCTGCGTTGGTGTTTTACCGAGATTGACACAATATTTTATAATTGTGCGATGTTTCAAATAATAAATTGACGTCATTTTTTACAAATTTCTTTGACGACCATTCGGATGATTTGTATCACAGCACAATGATTTTGAAGGATATGACGTCAATATTTGGTCAGTTTGCAGACATGACGTCCATTGTCACATGTATAACATCGCGCCATTATCAGATGGTTTTGTTTGAAGATATGGACATTAAATGAATACAATACATAACAAAAGTTTTACCTGCCCCGCCCTAGCGATGATTGGTTACTATAGCGACCCATTACGTATGTTTATATTTCATTTATTATAATAGTTTTACTAGCAAACGAAAGTTATTAGATATGACTTTATTTCTGCCAATTTTCATCAATTTATGTTAAAAGCTGAATGAAATGTAGCAAACGTTCACATAATTCTGGGACACCCCTCGAATATATTTATATATAAAATGTTAAAAAATATATCCGAGTCAAGCAAATTAATAATGAAAAATAACTAACATTCCATAGGTATTATTAGTGACGAAACCGGTCGGCAATTTAAATATATAATGATACCTATGGAATGTTAGTTATTTTTCATTATATATTTATATATAGTCACAGGTACTTGACACAAAGCCAATTTTTTTTAGTGCAAAGGCTTTTTATACCTTGATAATATAAATATGCATGTTCATATATTAATTCATACTTACAAATATTTTCTTGGGAAACCATGCAGGTATTTATAAAAATTTGTATATGCTTATTTATAGATCATATACAAAAATGTACCGGTACTCATATATGTATTACGAAATTGCTGTGTTGTGCAACTCTGCTAGAAGATGGGATCAGTATTTGTTAATTTAGTATTTGTTTTGGTAAATGCTCTATTATGCTCGGGACAACAAGAACAGTGTGGAACAAATCACTTTTATGATAGTGTAACTAAATCGTGTGCACCGTGTTCCGATATTTGTGATTATGCTGATATTCAGGGAACAATTGAACACTGTAGTCAGGAGTGTCCTCAGTACAAATTGTCCAGACATACATCGACAACAACAACAGCAAGAACCACAATGTTATGTAAGTATCTAATAGTATGTTTTCATTAAAGTCAGTATTTTTGTGCCCCCGTATCGATAGATCAGGGGCATCTTGTTTTTGGCCTCTCTGTTTGTCTGTCTGTTTGTACCAAACTTTAACCTTGCCTATAAAATCAAAACGCCTGCACCTACATCCATAAAACTTCATATGTAGGTTCCTCATGACAACCTCTACAGGATCTGTGCATTTTCAGGTCAGTAGGCAAAAGGTCAAGGTCACAGGGTCATTTTTTTTAGGATACTACTCCTACATTTTTCATGGGATTTTGACAAAACTTTCACAGACTTATTGTTACACATATATTCCGGGTTTTGTGATTCGATCATTTTTGACGGAATTATGGCCCTTTGTTTTTTTGTGTGGTTGTAACAGCGAAATACTCTTGTTTCCTTGTTTTCTCAAGGAATTTTGATAAAACTTTCATGGAACTATTGTTATCGAGATACCCAATGCATGGTGTAAAGGTTTTATGATTCGATAAATTTTGACGGAATTATGGCACTTTGTTTATTTTGTGCATATATATGTAATATATAGAGAAATAATTTCTTTTAGGATACTACTCCTACATTTTTCATGGGATTTTGACGAAACTTTCACAGACTTGTTGTTACCAAGAACCCCCACACATATATTCCGGGTTTTGTGATTCGATCATTTTTTACGGAATATGGCCCTTTGTTTATTTTGTGTGATTGTAACAGCGAAATACTCTTGTTTCCTTGTTTTCTCAAGGGATTTTGATAAAACTTTCATGGAACTATTGTTATCGAGATACCCAATGCATGTTGTAAAGGTTTTATGATTCGATAAATTTTGACAAAATTATGGCCCTTTGTTTATTTTGTGCATAATTTGTAATATATAGAGAAATACTCTTTTGTTTGCAACTACTTCTGTATTTCTCAAGGGATTTTTATCAAACTTTGATAGAACTATTGTCACCATGTTCACCAGCACACATTATTAGGGTTTTGTGATTCGATCATTTTTAGCAAATTTACGGCCCTTTGTTTGCCTGTACCGAAATTTAACCTTGCCTATTAAATTAAGGTGGAACCAAACGATTGAAATTACGTCGTTTTCGACGTCAAAACGGTAATGTTTACGGTATTTATAGTGCCTCTCTGAAAATATTTATCGCTCTATCAATTTATGTAGATATTTAATGAAATAAAATTTTAATAGCGGAGAATAAAATTACCTACATTTAGGTATAAATTTGATGATCATGATTTAATTATAAGTGCAAATAAAACGATTTTAAATGTAAAGTTTAGTGTTTTTTTCTTCTCATTTTCAAACTTAAATTATTTTTATTAAAAATCTGCCCGAGGGATTTTTTTTATTGTTGACTAGAATAAAGTTTGATGTGTCACCTGTTGTTCTCATAATTTCTAAGAAAATCTATCGAGCCGTTTTTATTTTATTAAAGCTTTAAATGATAGCATTACCTTATAATGGGCTCATTCGCTGTCAAGAACGTCGCTTCAAACACACGTCATGTTTTGATATATATCGCGTACTTACATTTATTTTACTTACTGTACACAATGATCTAAAATGATTTGTTGGAATTAATGATACATTGTCTGTCAGTAACCCTAATCACATTGCCATTCTTTTCAGATAACAATAAACACATTACATCATCATTTTAGCATGCTTAATTTTGTGTACATATGCGTATATAAATAATGTGACAAAATTGCAAAACTTGACCGCTCTAGTGAACTAAAATGGAAGATAATTGTGATTATTATTTCCATTTTTTTGTATAAAAAACAAGGTTCCTTGATTTACATAATATATAATTATTATGTTATGATTTAGATGTGTAGTTAGATGTGTTGTTAAAATGATATGCATTCTATGTATGTTTATTTTTGGGGGTAAATATTAAGATTTACGACCCCGTTGTGACAGCGCATTTAATATATATTATACTACTCAAAATTTGATAAGTATCACTTTTTATTCTGTATGGCATTATCGTCAATTTTGGATTACATACATAAAATATGATTTTTGGTTATTTTCAAAGATATCTGCATATCATGAGTGCAATATGTAATCCATACATTGAATCATTCGAGCGTAACGAGCGTCGAAATGAGGACAGGGTCAAGATTAGACATTTTATGGGTATGTCTGGGGAATATAAACTTTGAGGAAAATGCGCAAAAATGCTAACTTTTGTTTTTAGTATTGAGACTGATGTCCTCGTGCGTCAAAAACAGTCTGACATCGACTCCTCATGCTTCTAATGAGCCGTCCAATCTTAAATTGTGGGATTCGAGCCCGTTCCTCCGGAAGTGCCTCTCTGAGCTGTCTGGTGGATGTTGGCTGGGCAGGACGCCCAGATATCGCTCTCTGTAGCATATCCCAGACATGATCCTTATCAAATTTTAAGTAGTATAGATTCTTAATATAAGCGAAGATGATAGCTACAGCTAGTATGTGAAAAATACATACATTATTAAAACAAACGAGTCCGTTGTTTCAGATTTGATTGAAATGCGTAAAATGCATGATGTCATCAGAACGTTCGAATTCAAGTGTAAGCCCGATTCTCACTGCCACAGTGCTGGTTCCGGTGACTCCCGGTGGCAAATAACCGGTGTATCGACCTTAAATGTCTACCGCGCATGTACAGTGCTCACCAATAATCCGGAACACTAATACCTATTGTATATCATTGTACAGCCAGGGTACAACACCGGACCTACCTTCGGTTCTGCCCCGGAATTTCAAGGATTAAGCCGGTTCTTAATATTTTCCCGGTAAGCCCCCGGTTGTATTATGTATAAACATTTTAACAAATACGGATCTGTTCGCCTGATAGGGCCGGATCAACAAGGTCCATCCAGGACTGCCGTGGATGACTACAGTGCCACCAGGGTTGTACTCCTTGTTTGACTAGGTTTCGCCAGGTCACTCATCCGAGACCAACCGAGAGTCAACCCGTCATTCATTCATTTTAATATGTATTAGTTAAATGTTATTTTGCTTGTTTCCAGAAGGCCACATTGAAAATAAGTCAAATGTTTTGTATATTTTACTTAATGTGTACACCTTCTATAAATATTAAAAGATATTATTATTATTATAACAGAAAGAATAGCGCTGTACACAGTGTGTCAAACGACGTTCGTGAAGGCGAATTAGCGTTTTGTAAGGTGACGCTATATAGTGAAGCTTGGATAAAATAAAAACAGCTCGATAGATTTTCTTAAAATTTATGAGAACAGTAGATGACACATGAACCTTTATTCTAGACAAAAATATAAAAAATCCCTCGGGCAGATTTTTAATAAAAATAATTTAAGTTTGGAAGTGAGAAAAAAAAACACTAAACTTTTACGTTTAAAATCGTTTTATTTGGACTTATAATAAAGTCATGATCATCAAATTTATACCTACGCGCAGGTAATTTTATTCTCCGCTATTAAATATTAATTTCATTAAATATCCACATAAATTGACAGAGTGATATGTATTTCCAGAGAGGCACTATAAATACCGTAAAAATAACCGTTTTGACGTCGAAAACGACGTAATTTCAATCGTTTGGTTCCACCTTAAAACGCTACCACCTGCAATCATCGAACTTCATATCTTGGTTCATCATGACAATCTCTACAGGACCTGTGCATTTTCAAAAAGGGCAACCAGAGGGGGCATGGTGTTTATAAAACACATCTTGTTGCTACTTCTTTTTGAAAATTTCCATTTGCTTTGGAAATGACTAAGAATAACGTAAGGTCACTATATATATAGAAAGAACACAAATAAACTATTGTATATATATGTACAGTGTACATGTATGTAACTATTATGAAAGATACTGTAAAACTTTTGCAAGTAGATTAAGTACATTGATAAATTACAGATTGACGTAGAAACCAAGGACTATATGATAAAGGATTTTGCTGTTGTACATAATGGGTGGAATTCCTAAAAAAATGTACATTAAAAATTTACCTTAACCAAAACGTACCCTGTAATACTGCTCAAAACATACTTCTAAAAGTCAATCATATCAAATAAAAAAGTCATAGAGGAACTCGTATGTTTAAATGAATTTAAAGTCTCATTTGTGCTCCGTCATTACATGTAGCTAGGATTCATAAGAATGTTGTGTTGTTTTATTGAAAAGTTCAGTACATTGTTAAAATCATCTGAAATTTCATATTAGCCTTGTTTGTTTGCAGAACATTTATATAGCAGCTTAATAATGGTTATTTTTAGCAAACTGACTACCCGTTGAAAACTTCTGAACAAAATTTTACTTTCATTAAAGTCGACCTTAATTTTGCGAACACAACAGTCCTATTAAAAATTATTGCAGATATTCAATACACGTCATGCATAAGCGAAAATTGCAGATCGCAGAATGACTAACTTATAAATGATAGAAATGTTGCATATATTTCAGCTCCGGCTCCACAAACGGAGCTAGTACCAGTGTTAGCAGTTGTATGTCCTATAATAGGATGCATCATCATCGCTATAGCATGTTTATTATTCTATAAATGTTGTCGATCAAACAACCAACAAGAACAAGACCTAGAAAACAGAGCATGTAATTATATGTACTATAATTAGTTATCTATCCTTCAATATATTTTTTGCTACCAAAAAGCATTGTTTGCACATGCAAATGAATTCCTTATTAATGTTTGTTGAGAACATTGTTGTCAGCCTGGGTTCGTCTGATTGTTTGAAACCTAACCAAACCTAGACCAAACATTTAACCATTCTCAATGTCGAAACCTGAGGCCATTATTGAAGTTCTGCTGAGATTGATTGCTCATAAATCCAGGCTACCAGTTATGAAGTAAAAGATTTCCTGTTGTTCTATAATATTTCTGCCTTAGGACCAGTTCACATCCTTTTAATTGTCTTCTCGCTTTAGTCTGTTGGAAGGTCAGTGCATGCGTACTAAAAAAGAAGCAAACAAATCAACATCAGCAGAATCCACCAGATGAAACAGCTCTGACGGACCACTCAGCTACAGAAGAAACAGCTCTGACGGACCACTTGGCTACAGAAGAAACAGCTCTGACGGACCACTCGGCTACAGAAGAAACAGCTCTGATGGACCACTTGGCTACAGAAGAAACAGCTCTGACGGACCACTCGGCTACAGAAGAAACAGCTCTGACGGACCACTTGGCTACAGAAGAAGGTAGATTTACTTAGAAAATAGAATATCTTTGATAATATTGTTAACATGTTAAATTCTACATTGAAAAAAGCATGATCACATGCATTATCTCATTTTTAAATGCATGCAAGAGTCATTTTACAGATACATACATGTTGCAATGATGGCTGAGTGGTAATAGTGTCCGCCTCCGGAGCAGGAGATCAAAGGTTCAAAGAGCATAACCGACCACATCAGCTCTAACCCAGCCTTCGCTGGCCCTTTCAATAGGAATGACAACCTTAACATGTAGTTCATGGATTATGGTGAATTAGGCTTAACCATTCAAACTTAAATGTGACATAGTTTTGCATTAACAACAATGTTGAGAATGAAAAAAAATCTTAATAGATTAAGCAATCAAATGTTTTACGCATTTTTAAATTGTTTACGTTAAGGACTGAAAAATGTTAAGGTGTTTCTTAATCAGCATATCTCTTCAACTGGTACATGTATTTTCTAACGTAAGTCTAATTTGTTATCAATTGTATGTTTAGAAAACGGGTATTCAGTTGCTGTACAACCATCGGATCATGATACCAGCCCTAAGAGAGTTCCGTCAGCTGCTTTGAGGAGCCAACACTTGAAACTGTGAAAGAGAATCATCATGGACATCATTGAGTGAAGAGAGCAATCATTGCTGAGATTGCCAGTTGTTGTTGTTCAACCCTAAGAGTTGTTGACGTATATACTTTTTCTCAAAAAACGTACAAAATTTAGATATCTTATAGTCGACAACCCATTCATATATAAGTAAATGATTCGGGCAGTGCAGCCTCACTCAAATAGAATTGAATTACACTTTGAAATGTTAACAACCTTTTCGAAATTTGCGTAAGAGAAATATCAAAATGAATCGCTATTTATGCTAGTGTATTGCCATGAAGACAGTTCATTGTGTTCATCCAAAAAAATCCGGTAACTTATAATTTCTTTTCTATTTTTTTTTATTTACATTTGCTATGAATCTCCAGAAATAACTCGATTATCTATGTCGTCTAACAATATCCACGTATTGCGCAATTTTTGAGTAATCACACAACATAATTATGTGGTAATCTATAGTGTAGAAATTATTCAGTGTAAATAATACGAACAAATTAATGAACAAACAAAAATACAGTCAGCACACATTTTAATTGACAAAACCGCTAATTACATGTGTAGTTCCATTGATTTAGATTTTGTGTTATTTAAGTAAGAATTCTATCAATTGAATGCATGCATTGAATTACTCCACAAATTAACATAAACATAATATACATTTGGATGTTCATGTTTACCATTTTTATTTATTTTTATTTCTGTGTTGTGTTTTATTAAGATTTACTAATTGTATTTATTTGTCAATAAATCACAATTGATATTATGTATTTATTATGCTTCAACATTTCAACATTTTTGTGTTATGTTTATAGGAAATATCATAGTGTTGTCATACATTGTGTATGAGAAATTGGTAAAATAAGGTTAATTTTATGTGTAAATTTCCTTTTGATTGACATCACAAAGTAAATTCTGAAGATTTTTCTCCATGTATATGTACGTGTAATTTACAAAGTGTAATGTACTGCTGTGTATATAACGTGTAACAAATGCACTTAAATATATGTACTATATAATGCACTGAAAGCAACATATATATAAGTTGACTTTGTATGATTTATTTTGATTGTTTACTTGTAACTGCTATGTACTACTTATAATGTACACACCAATAAAATATTCTGTTTTGTTCTATGAAAAGTAAGAAACATAATTTGTAGAAAATATTGTTGTATCGATCCTTTGTTTAAGTAATATGTTTTATTTGCCATGTGTCATTTCTTTCTTAAACTATATGTATACATATATATATTTCCATGCATTATCTTGCTGTGCACATTACGTGTACAAATCCTGCCGTGAACATTCCGCATACAGTGTCTGCTGTTTTACATTCTGTAAATTTCAGTGTTATCTTCCTGTGTACATTATGCGTGCAAAACCTGCGGTGAACATTCTGTGTACATTGTCTGCTACATACATTCTAAAAAATGTACAGTCAGTGCGTACATGCCGCGTACATTTCTGTGGTGTACACTCCGCATACATCTGTGTGGCGTACATGTGGTGTATATTTCCTGCGGTGTACCTGTTGCAAACTAGAATGTCCATCGGAAGAAATGGACGCGGCAAACCTTCAATTTTCTGGAAAGTTTACTATTAGCGTATGTTTCGTGTGTATCAGGTGTATGCACCGCGATCATCTAAATTTGTTAACGGGCAATAAACTTATAGTATGCCGAAGGTTCACCTGTAAAGTATGCAGGAGACCATTTTTTTCCGTAAGGGTAAATCTCATTGTAATGTTAAACATTTATTTTGGTTGAGACAGTCTGAAGTAATTATATAGTGTCCACTCTGTTGATGTGGCTTTAGGTTAATTAATAGTTAAATAAGTACAATGTAGTTATCTTATTCTGTATATCAAGCCATTCTTTTGTATTGTGAAAATGTAGGTATTTTCAGGAAGTAGAAAGTGTCAAAGTTTCCAAAAGTTGTCAATGTTAATCAGTTGTTAAAATATGTGTGAAAGAACAATAGCAACAGCGATCTTCTGTTGTTAGGCCCTATGAATATAAGGGAACTTCGGAACAGAAGATAAAGGAAAATACATAAGTCAATTGTTTTTAGCTATACATGGAATATATAGTATTTGTGACAAATAGGAATACGTTTTGTGGTTGTGACATTAGTTTATCATGATAGGAAACTGTCTCTGTAACATTTATTAACATGGCGTTATAACAATTTATTGGGTTCAAATTTGTACTTTGTATATTTAATTTTTATGTGTGTGAATTGAAATATATAATATTGCTGAAACTTAGAATTTTGTGTTTAGTATCATGATCGACGATAATCAGCAATGTTGAACAGAATTAAGCACACCATATATAGTCTACAGAAAGGCAGCTTTTTTTCCCAGTGAACCGTTAAATAATGTTCAAGTATTGTGCGATTTTATTAAACTGACAAAGATGCACAATTCCACGGACAATGCTTGCATTTATTTTTTGCTTCGGTATATAGGATTTGATTACTTTCGTTATCTGTACAATAATTTTGGTTAATGAATGTGTACTTAACGATGTGCTACATAATACTGTATAAACATGCGAAATGGGACATTCCCTATCAGTAAAATAAACAAAAATTATGACTGTGGTATGAAATTAAGTGAAGGATAATCACATTCAGCGACCGTGTATTTATTCAGCTTTGATACAAAAAAATGTAGTTTAATGAAATCGCACTATACATTGTAACAGGGATGCTATCTCTGATTGTAATTACTATCATATCACAATTAACAATTAAACCCTCCTTAGATTACACGCACATGTACCTGGGTGTTACAACCTTAATTGGGTGAAAAGTACTCAACTGGATGATTTTACACGGATGTTATGTTGAAAGTCTCACAGATATACATAATATACCTTTACATGCACACTATACTTAACTGAATGATAGCTGATGTATTTAAAGAAAATCCAAAATATATAAGGGTAATTAAGGAAGATATATGCTTAAACAAAATGATTTCATGTATAGAATAGAGTGAATTTAAGTATTATTTTTTGCCTACATTTAATATATGTATATATTTATGTGAGTATAAAACCAGTGTATCAGAAGTTTTTTTGAGTAAGTGTATTTAAACCGAACCGCTCCAAATATTTCAGCCTAGTCCAAGCTTAAGATTAGATCATAGACTAAATTTAGAAATGTTGTAATAAATCAGAGATAGTACCCCAGTGACAATTTTTTACTTGTTCATTCAAATTTGGCTAAAAAATTAACCAAATGTTAATCCCCTTTAAATAGATATTTTCCGAACAACTTCGCTTTGAATTTGACCACTGATTTTAGGTCACGAATTGACCATAAATAGTTACGAATCGACCAAAAAAATGAGGTTACGAATTGGATAGGTTACGAATTGACTGCATTTCCGTAAGAAGACCGGATATTTAACTTTAAACTGATACTGGGTCGCTTATGAAATACACAAACACTGACAGCGGACGAAGATGAAAGGCTTAGCAAAATTGTTAGATGGAATCGTCAAGTACACTCTTCGAGATAAGAAACATGCTGTTTTTCAACTGAAGCAGTATAAACAGAATCCGGAGGTTTATAATGTTTGTTAATCAATGCATGCCATCTTGTGTATTCATAATTACAATAGACGTCCTAATTCTGTTTTTAGACGATGCTAAAAAATATATTATTTGGGTCCCGACAATGCGACATATATGACCTTGCTAAGTTTTGTAAACAAGATGCTTGACACAGAAAGCTTGGCTAGTTTATTTTATTTGAGTTTTAGCAGTAATTAATCGAAATTGCCCTGTTCAATGAAACAGATCCTGAATGCAGTTAGATGTTAATTGATTCATTTTCCTTGACCTTTAAAATCAGTTAATTTTGAATTTACATTGATGAATATTGAAATTTTTCCTCTCTCCATAAATAATTTCTTTGTAATTTCAAGAACTGCGATTTGTCTATTTTTGTACATTTATTATTTATTCTGTCTCTTGTATTGATCTCTCTTTATGTAGGCAGTAGTTCTGGGTCCCATAACTAAATTGGTCTTTTTTATTTCGTCTTGTTGACCATTTTAGTTATGGAATTGTCCTCTTACAAAGTCAACAGCTTAAGACGCTTGTTCATGCGTCTATTGAATCAGATCAATTTACATGCTTTCCGGAATGCTACGGACTTAATCCAAAGCATTTACAAGGAAAGTTTTGAAATTATGGGTAGTATGAAACATCGGCAAAATGTTTGATAACTTTCGTCTGTTGAAGGTATATTTTTGGTCATATTGATAGATTATACTATATTTCATCGAATTGTACACAAGTTTTACGGAAATTTGTGCGTTAAATAGGAAAACGAACGCGACTCAGATTGAGTCGTTTACCTGTTAGCTTTTAAAGAACAAGTGGCTTTGACGATGAACTGCAATGCAAACGTATCATCGTCAAAGCCCCTTCGACTATGTAGGCAGTTGCTTACGAAGTATGGGAGCTCTAGTATACTGGTCGTCCCAATAACCGCCTACCTAACTCTTTACCTAACTTAAAATGCACGACAGTGCGTGCAAGTCTGTAATCATAATCCTCATAAACAATTCTTCTTCAATGTCAAAAAAAAACAATCTCTCAATAACAATCAAATAATACATCAACTTATAGCATTTCTTGACACACTGACAACCATATTGATGTTTGCTTGGTGACCTTATTACCGTTTATCAACCAAATGCGAGATATGTAGTAATGCGGGAAATTCCTGCGACAGTACTGAACTCCAACCAATGTGTGGACCATCTATCATTTGCAGAAATATCAAAACTGTGTTTTAAGAGATAAAATGCATTAAAAATGTGACACATTTATAAAGCAGTGTTAATTTCAATTGAATTCAAATGACAGTATGAACGATAAATTGACTTTACTGTAGAAATGACAAATCATCGATGAAAATGTTTGAAAGTCGTGGTATGCAATGTAAACAAATGCTGGGCGGAAACGGAACTGGAGGCGACACACATGTGCCGGTCATTGTTATTATTTGGGCATCCGTGGTAATAGTGTCACCATGGTAATAAGCATACAAGAGATACATATACAGGTCATACATACATTACCGCTAGTCTAACTCTTTTACTTAGCTTACAATTCATTACAGTACAAGTGTACAATCAATTCTCATTAACAAGTCTTCTTCTTGTCAAAAAACTTAAAAATACTCTTAGTAACAATAAAATAATACATCAACTGATCGCATTTCTTGACACACTAATGGTCATATTGATTTCTGCTTTGTAAACATACTACCACTGATCGGCCAATCAAATGCTAGATAAGAAGTCACGCAGGAGTAATTCTGCATCAGTGCTAAACTCCAATAAATGAGTGGACCAGCTACCATTTGCAGAATAATAAAATGCGATACAATTCAGGCTTTTCTTCCTTCTATAGCAGGGGCCGTTGACAGGTGTCTTCCCCTCTTGAAAATTCTTTAAAGTCATGCAGTTTTCCCTTAATTTCAATTTACTTCAAGTTTTTTCTTCCCCTTTTGAAAAAATTGTGTGTTATTTTCCTCAAATCTGAGGAAAAGGCCCCTTCCCCTACCTGTGAAAAAAAGCCCTTCAGTTCTATAGCAGCATTAATTAGAATTGAATATGAATGATCGTATGAAAGATAAATTGATTTGACTATAGAAATGACAAAAGTCATCGATGAAAAAGTTGAAAGTCACGGTATGCAATGTAAGCAAATGCTAGGCGGAAACAGAAGCTGAGGCGACACGCACAATGCCAGTCATTATTATTATACAGGCACTTGCAGTAATATGTATACAAGGGATACTAGTTCATCCTAGGAACAATGGTTAGGTGAACTGTCTGCCGCTTAATTATGACTGACTGTTGAAAAGGGAATTAACAGAACAAAATCTCTCTTATCAGTTGTGATTTGAAATATGTCACCATACTGCCCTTTTTTAAATGTTTTTGGGAAGGATGGCGAGGCCTTTTGCAAGGGGAATTTTGCATGAAAAATTGGGGAAAAATTACTATGTAAACAAGCACAATGTAAAAAGATATTTTGGTTGGGGAATTTCTTTTATAAGTTGGGGAAAAATACATACTATTCAGCTGGGGGAAAAGCGGCCCCAGATTTACAATAAAAATGGGCTGCCATAATCAGTCATGTATGTGAACTTTTCTATTAGGTCTTTTGAATGATGCAGTTCTTTGATATTCAACTAATTGATCAAAATATGTTTCTTTAACAGCCACTTGCTATGATGTTCTCATGTATGGACAATAGAGTTTTGCCGTCAAGATTCGCCAAAAGTGATCTTGGTGATTCATTCATGGTGAAAAATGCTGGGAACTTTGTACCCTACCCTGAAGATAATATAGACATGTCTAATGTTACATCACCCGCTGCAGCTCTTGATCTCACTTGTGTAAAAAATCAGATGCGACATATACTTGTTACTGGTCACTCAGATTGTAAGGTAAATGTTTCTTTTTATAGTATGAAACTTATCTAATAAACTATAGTGGTCGATTAGATGTATTGTTAGCACTGTAATGGAAGAAATAGTTTCTTTGACTTATACCTGTTTAATTTTAGCTCACCTGATTCATCAGGTGAGCTTTTAGGATCGTTGAATGTCCGGCGTACGTCATCCGTCCACAATTAGTTTGTTTAAACTCTAGCATCCACAGCTCTTAACGAATCGTGATTAAACTTGCTCACAATGTATATGGCCACAATGTCTCGGCTAAGTTCGATTATGGGCAAAATCGGACAATAACTTCTAGAGTTATGGGCCCTTGAATTACAAAATTTGCTATATTTAGCTTGTTTACACTCTAGCGCCTTCTTTTATTCACCAATCCTAATCATATTTACAGTAAATGTGTATAACCAAAAGATCTTGGACAAGTTCGATTATGGGCCGAGTCGGACCAATACTTCAAGAATTATGGGCCCTTGACTTTGAAAATTTGCTATATTTTAGCTTGTTTACACTCTAGCACCTTCATTTATTCACCGATCCTAATCATATTTACAATGAATGTGTATGACCTTATGGTTTTGGACAAGTTCAGTTATGGGTAAAAATGAGTTTTATGAGATGGAAACTCTATTACCTGGTCATTAATTATTGGCCTTTGTTCTCAGGTGAGCGATAAAGGGCCATCGTGGCCCTCTTGTTTCATATATTCATAAAAATAATATGATATATATGTTATTTCTGCAGCATATTGTTGTTCTTTTTTAGGCAATGGGTTTGTTGTATAAACTGCGTAATGAAATTGATGATCCCAGTGGTAGTCCATTAGAATTGTGGGTAAAAAAACATGGAAAGAGAAGTCTTCAAAAGTTTGAGAGTTATTTAACTGAAGAGAATAAACATGTTGGTCCAGTACCTTTTTCACTGAAGGGAAAAAACAAATCATTTAAAGTTTACATTGATCCTGAAGATAAATTCAATATAACAGACAAGTTATCATTGGTGAGTATTATTGGCTTTCAACATATGTAATAATTGTTGTTGTGCCATCTCTTGAAAGATTTGAACTTGTGTAGTGTCTTGTAATGTAACAACTTGTTTAGAGTCTAATTGACACAAGTCTAGCCAGTTTAACTAAACATACATGTAAATTAGTCGCCAAATGAAATCTGTTATTGTAACGTTTGCATCTGTTACCTTAGGGCAAATTTGTTGATTGTGGTATCACTGCAATGTAGGATTCAGTGTGTTCTTACCTCATGGTTTCATTTGCATTTTTTTCTCAAGTGAACCCTCAGTATACAGACTGTGTGTGCTTTTGGTTTTAGCATAGCTTGACTTTAGCCAAATCAGTTATGTATGGTAAAGGTTCTAATGATCTTTTCACTTGGCATTTAACTATCACTGAGGAGTCTGGTGATGTTATTCTGATGGTTTATTTTTGAAAAACATGAAATTTGTTTATTCTACCATTCATTTTAAGTTTTTTTCATTTTAGGTGAACTGTGCTCAGCAGATGGAGAATATTGCTGCTTATCCATTCTTAAAAGACAGACTTAGTACAAATGATATATTCATTCATGCATTTTGGTATGATGTTGATAGTGGTAGTGTCTTTATGTTAAGTAAAACTCAACAAAAATTTATAGAAATCAATGAGTCTACATATTTCACCCTGATTGAAGAAGTTAAGGAATTTGTTTAAAGAACCAACCAGTCTTTATTGTTGCTATGCCAACATTTTGAAACTCTTCAATCTGGCAATACTTTCTACCAGTAATTTTTTATAGCCAAGCAACTTAATAAATGCAAGTATTTATTGTACATGTTTGTATATATGTATATACTGGTGCATCATGTGTAAATGTGATAAGTTTTTGATAATTTGTATTGTGATGTGATGATATTATTGTATAATGTGTTGTTGAGAACTTGTTTACATTTGTATCTTGTGTCTGTTCGTTAGCATTATGACTGATTTTTGGACACCACATGTAATTCTCCTAGCCTCACTCTGTTGGTTGTTGGTCAAGCGGTCAGGTAAATTTTTTACATTGTCTGATATAATATTATGTCTGAAGTGTAATATTGTGACTCAGTTCTTGCACTTGACCATACAATCAACAGTATATAAGAAGCATAATTTATCTACTTCTGGTGACTGACACATTCTGTGACAAAAATTTTGAGTGTAATAACTTAAACATTGTATTACGATAAATTGTCTAATTCACCCAAGTACACTTTTCCAGAGTCAGGAATCATATACACTATTGTGTTTCAGGTAATTCTATATTTGATATTATATGTATATGATTCTCTATGTCTTAAGTATGGATTTGGTTAATCATGTTCTTCTGTTACAATACTCGTGGACCATGTAGCATAATGTTTTAACCATTTAAGTATGTATGTGCTAATAATGTTGTATGTTAACATTTGATATCCATGTACATTTGTATTGGTATCATTATTACGATGTATATTTGGTTGATTTATATTACAATCGCGTAATTACCTGGTGAAGTACTAATGCTTCTTAAATTCTAATAGCTGAATTATTTCCCCCCTACGAAAGATTATTCTAGATTTATTTCTCATTTTCTGATGTATTAAGTGTAATGATAAAGAACTATTCATGTTGGACTGGTAATGTCTCAATACCAGTATAAACTAAAAGATCTATCTATGTAAAATGAGATTTTGTTTCCAGATTTTATGGTTGGAGGAAGTCATTTTGCAAGTTGTGATGCACTGATTGTCATGTATGTTTTATTGTGTCATATTGCATGCTTGTTTACATCAATATAATTATTTATGAGTTGTCTTTTATATGATAATTCATGTACATTTAACCTGTTTACAATTAGTCTGTTACTACAATTTGTATGATGAAGTATAATTTAATGTTATGAAAAATTATATTCTGATATGTTGTTATATAGGTTTTTTTCACCAAATACAATAAAATGATTATGAACTTTTATAAGACAGTTAAGTCACTGATGTTATTTGCTGAAAAAAAATTTGATTGACGAAGTCAGAGCTTGGATCAGGCTATTGGCATGATGGACCTGCCTCCGTGGTCGAGTAGTTAAGGTCGCTGACTTCAAATCACTGTAAACTCCCACTGATAGAGGGTCATGGGTTTGAGCCACAGCTACCGACCATGTCTCTTTATGTGAGAAAGTAGGCTGTTGCTTACTGAAGATGGGAGTCTAGTATTGGATCTTCCCAGAAATGATTGTTAGATGAACTGTCTGCCTCTTAATCATGACTGACTGTGTTAAACCCAACCAAATGTTATAGATAGACTAAAATGTCTGTTTATTCTCTTTTTAAAACCTTAAGTGTAATAAACATCCAATTAGTGTAATAGGGTCGAGCCCTGCATCGGGTACATTATTTTCCTCCTTTTATTACAGTGTGATGCATTGTGTAACATAATTCATATGAATGTTTATAGATCTATTAATGTTGTTCTAAGGCAGGGAAGAGCTTTGGGAATTATATTGAATGATAGTATACATGACTGTGTGCTTTTCAGATGATATGGGTTTGATAGTTTTGAAACACTTACTTCATTATTTTCCTAACACCAATTAGTCAGTCATGCAAATATTTTAATTCATGTTTCCTGTATGTTCTTGATAATGATCATACAAAAAGTGTGCTTTTTATCATTATGATTTTATTTACAGAGATATTTTTTGTGAACACTGCCATTTATTGAGACAAATCTCTGAATAAAGTTGAATGTTTTCTCAATCTACCAAATTGATACCCTGATGTATTTTAATAATTACAGGATACTTTAAGGATAAATTTTAAGTTTGATATTACAATGTTAACATTTCAAAGTTATATACAACTTTTGCAATATTATGTTTTTTAAGATGAGTTTATACATGAATTGATAATTTTTTATGTTATTATGCATGTATTGCAGCTTATGTTTTTTCATGTTGAATAAAATACATACATGTAATTGTATCTGTATTAAACCTCACAATTCTTGTTTATATATGTTAATTAAAATATGACAGCAGTGCATCTTAATGATCATACTTTTTTCCTTGGTTATGTAGCAGTACTGTATGGAGTACTTATATTTATAGATTGGCTATAATATAAACAGCCCGATTAGCTCAGATGGTTGAGCGTCTGACTTGCAAGCTGGAGGTCATGGGTCGAGCCCTGCATTTGGTACATTATTTTCCTCCTATAACAGTTACATGCATATTGTTTTAGCACATAAGCAATTCAGCAAGGAAAATATGTCTCCTTTCTACATTGTTTTTTAGCTCACCAGAGCACAAAGTGCTCATGGTGAGCTATTGTGATCGCGTGATGTCCGTCGTCTGTGTGTGTGTGTGCGTCAACAATTGCTTTAAACAACATCTCCTTAATCAGTTGGCCAATTTCAACGAAACTTTACATGGATGTTCCTAGCATGAAGCTCTATCAAAGTTGCTAAAAATTTAATTTCATTAAAAACTCTGGTTGCCATGGCAACAAATAGGAAAAACTTTAAAAAATCTTCTTGTCCAAAACCGCAGGACATAGAGCTTAGATATTTGGTGTGTAGCATTGTCTAGTGGACCTCTACCAAGTTTGTTCAAATTATTACCCTGGGGTCAAAATTGGCCCTGCCCCGGGTCACTTAATTTTACAAAGGCTCGTGATAATTTTCTCTAAGAGTCTTTATCTGGTGAGCGATATAGGGCCATCATGGCCCTCTTGTTTAATAATATCATTATGAAGCACAAATTTGTATCTGCATATATTTGTGGTGCGATGATATACTAGTATATATTTTCTTTAATAATTGAGCACATAATCAAATTATTGATTCAACAGATTATTGATTATTTGCAGTTTTGTAATGAACATATGTTGGTACAGTGTGTAAAGCTGAATACTGATAAGCCATCTACTGGTTACACTACATGAATGAAATGCCTTGTAGAGTTATAACTCTATGTGGTAATGGGTTAACACTTGAGTTGACAGTGGCTTTAGTTTTATTGTGTTTTTCATTACTTCTCTGAATTGCAATATTGGTCAACTGTATCGCAATATATCGCCATATCTGGTTATGCCATATCGTTTCACCCCTAGCATATAAAACATAACTTCAAACACTAACATATTAAAGTAGAAAACATAATGAAAAAAATATCAATTTCTTAAAGCCCTGCATCCACAAAGTTTATAGTTTAATACATTAATCATATGTCAAAGACTTGTAGAATTTGGCATTCAGTTAAATTGCAGCCCATGTCTGGGAAGCATGTATCATGCATGTATTAAATTGCTATTTAGTTCCCTTAATTGAATCTGAAGTTGACTACTATCGCTGTAATCTGTCAATCAGTCTAGATCTGGTAATATCACCTGATAGTGAAAAACGTTCAGCAATCAAACACATTGGAGATAGATTGATCCACAGACGTAATACGAAGTTAAACAGAATCATATCGATATTTGCACTTAGATAAGAGTTCGTATTTTATATTTTTAGTGTTTTTTTTTTCAAAAGGCATTGGTATGTAACTTTAATTTGTTTTATTTCTCAATAATGACATTGATGGAATAAATAACTCGTTTCCGGATTACATAACTCTTCAATATATAGCGTTCGTGAAATTAGCCGTGATATGAACATACAATTATGTTGAGTGATATTGAATTAACGTAAGACAAATTAACATTTCTAGTGTATATAGCAATTTCATTTATATCTTATCACATACTGACGTGATGGATTTTAGCTGACGTGTTCATTTTTTAAACTACTTATATTTTACTTGAACAATTTATTTTGAAACAGGCGTCGATCGGTGTATTAATTAACGTCGTGCGTACTAGCGTCATCAGTGTGACGTCATATGCGTTATGAATGATTTGCAGCCATAACAACGCAACAGCAACGTTTTACGTATGGGGACTTGTTCTAGTGGTGACTCACTAAAACCACAGACACCCAAAACTACCCCAGTAAGTGACTGGGACTCAGTAAGTTACCATGACGACAGGGAATCAGATATGATAAGTCTTGATCGTCTGTTCAAATCTAAAGTTGCTGATGGCACAGCTGATTACACTGATTCTTCATTCGATGGTAGGTACGAAAGACTCAAAATTCATAGGTTGGATTGCAGGGCACACAACTGTATAACTATAATTTCGTTCAAGATTTTTACGCAGTTTCATATGCATTGTAATTATCCAGAAATGTAATGTTTATTTATAGTTCCTTATTATTTGCGCTGAAATTATTCTTTATATGGGCATTGATCGATACTTTTAAGACATATGGATCGAGACTTGCACGTTATTATTTTTTGCTGAAACACAATGTAACAACAATTAAATGCGAATTTTAACATTTAATCCATGACTCTTAACCAAGATTCAAGCAAATAAAAGATTTAATGAGTGGATAAACACGACGTGTTGAAATTAATAATGTAGTATTAACAAAAGGCACGTGCATTTTATTCATAAGCTTATGAGATAACAACAATATTGATAATACATTATATCTTCGTGAATAAGTAACAGCAGGGGATGTACGTTTTGAAATAGAATTGTCAATAGGCTTATTGCTTCTGTATTTTTTCAATCCAGATCTACAATTTGGACAAATATCTATTTCATTAAATGGCGATCATTAAGGAACTTCAATGACAGACATGTATCGTCATAAATTGTCCTTATAATGACTTAAATTTGCATCGAATTTAATACATAACAAATATGGATCATCAGTTAAGAAACATGTTTCACCAAGAAAACATACATCTCGGGGCATCGTAGTTTCAACATTTGATCATACTGCCAACATCGAATAATATATTTGGTGTAAATGAATTGTCAATTAATGGGCCTTTTAATTCTGATAAAACTAACATTACATTAGGACCCATACACAATACATTAATCCTAGAAAGTATTACGACCAAATGTTTGAAATGTTGTAATATGTCATTCAATGGTAGTGACTTTATTGTTTTCTATTTTGTGTTGGCTGAAGAATGAATACAAACAAATGTACAATTGTTGATAACCCAGGGTGTATTGTTAACAAAGCTTATTTTATTGGCTTGATAAGTCAAGATTATATAGCACTTCAACGCATATAGCAGATAAATAGTACAACACTTTTAGAGATACACGTATAGAAAATGTGAAGGATTTGATTTTTTACACTGCTTATTATAATATTGGAGATTAAGAAAACTCATCCAAAATAGGTAAACATTAAATACACAGAATAGTATTATCTTTAATTGTACTGATGCATTGATTTTGTTCAGAATAATATAACTGAGCGAAATGCAAACAGAACAGAATATTTTATTGGCGTATACATAGTAGTACATAGCCATTACAAATAAAACTATCAAAATAAATTATACAATGTCATGTCATATGTTGTTATCAATGAATTATATATATATATATATAGTGCATTTGATACACGTTATAACATAGTAAATGCTAATACATTATACTTTGTAAACTACAGTTACATGTATATGGGGAATATTCTTAATTTACTTCGTGATGGCAATCAAAAGGGAATTACACAAAAACGTACTGAAGTAAACAAGCAAAACGTGTAAAGTTGGCTTACTCATATAATAAATAAGTAACGTATGTGTAGATTCAAGATTTTGTATGAAAAAATTGACGTAGATGTGTTTATAGCATTATAGATCTGGTCATAGAACGTGTTTTGTTTGTGCTGTTGTAAACAAGTACAGAGTACTTATCATGCAGGTACCACGCCAAGTGTAGCTGATGGACCAATGGCTGGAGAGGACAGTGCTCCTGGTACGAGTAAAAGTAATAAGAAGGTGAGTACCACACTCCCTTTATCCCATTAATTGTATGCTCTAGCACTGACTTTATTTAGCTGCAACAAAGGAACAATTAACATGAGAGATATTATGCAAGGAAGTGAACGAAAAGAAAACAATGTTTGTTTGGAATATTTACTTACTTTAAATAATAATAATAAAGACTTTATTTATAGAGGCAACACAGTTAGGCAATGCCCAATCTTCCCTGTGAGCCTCTTGATCAACAATGTTTACATAATATATACATACATTACATGAAAAACAACAAACAAAGAAAAAAAAAAAAAAAAAAAAACAATATAAGCATTTGAGTATGAAGAAAACAAGAAACAATAGGGCTGTCCCGATACAGATCTCAGCCGATACGATACGTATTGCGATACGGTACTAGCGATATGCGATATCAACGATACGATATAAAAATATTTCAAAGTAATGAAAAACGTTGTAATATTAGTGTTTTTTGGGAACTCTGCACACTTGTTTGGTGGTAGAAAGTCCTACTTAACTGTTAAAAAGATATAAAACGGAAAGTGTCTTGTACTTAAAGTCATCAATTTGATTCACATATATGTTAGTTGATTTTGTGGAAATAAAATAATTATGAGAAATTTTATTACAGAAGCAAGTTTTAATCTCGGTCCCATAAATGACCTTATATCTAGAATAGAACCTAGCCACATAAAATTGTTTAAAGAATAAGGGTTATGATTGTCAAATTGATTAACAATACTAAATTAAATAAATAATGAGTAATCATATGATGGTGAGACATATTTGTTCTAAGGTTGCTAGTCCCACCACTATACTTGACTTCGAGTTGACACTTCTTAAAGACAACTACGTGCTTGTTTCATTAATCGGCAAACAAAAATGCTGCCATATTTTTATGTTAAATTACATGGTGGCGTAATACAAATTATAAGTCAATTTCTGCTTGACAAAATCTGAATACTAGTACTAGTACTCGAATCGAATTCGTTGTCTAGCCGAAAGCAAGTTTACCTCACGCTGCTAATGTCTATAAATAGAGTATGGAATCCTGGATATTAGTTGAGTAAGCATTGTCAACGATGATACGAGAGTAAATTCGCAAATTTAGTTCAATTGTTCAACATTCTAAGAGTTTTTTAATATAAAATAAAAAAAAACGCGATACGGCCGATACGGGACCTTCCGATACGATACGCATATCGTTCAGCACTGTACCGGTACGTACCGGTACGCAGCCATATCGGGACAGCCCTAAGAAACAATATACACATTTTGTATTACTGAAATGATTTCCACCATCCAGTATATTTTTGTTTAAATGTGTTCAGATTTTGTGCATTCTGTACCTCTATGGGTAATGAATTCCATATTTTTGGCCCTGAGTATCTGAAGGATTTTCTTGTAAATTCAATTCTTGGTTTAGGAACATAAAGAGTTTGGTTATTTTCAGATGATCTTAGATAATGAGTATTGCGAGTATGATTTTTTTATGAATTTTTCACTTAAATATTTTGGGCACTTATCATTAATAGACTTATACATCATGATTGATTTTTTATAGTTTACTCTTTCTGGAAAGCTCATCCAGTTTAATGTAGAGAAAAGTTCCTCAGAGGGAGTATCAAAGTCTTTGTCAAGTATGATTCTAGCTGCCCTCTTTTGGAATTTGGTCAGAATCTCACTCTGATTACTATTGCAGTTTCCCCACACAGAGCAGCAATACTCTAAATGGGGAAGTATATATGCATTGTAGAATAATTTCCTAATAGGTATATTAATATAATTAATATTATAAATAACACTTCCACTTAAAAAACGTTCAGTATGGCGACTTACCATGTACAATGTACATATAATATTATAATTAATATGCTTCGAATATTTGATTCCGTATACATTCATTCAATCAATATTTGAAACTATCATTTCCAGGTAACGTTTGCTAAAGAAAAAGATGTTTTAGAAGAATTGTTTAGTGAAGAAAATCTACTTCAAAAGAAGAGAAAAAGTTTTGGTGCTGACATGACATTATTTTCAGAAATGCTCAAAGAAACTAATAACACAATCACACAAAATTGAAGCTTGAACTTGTGGAGACAAATAATCAACAATAATTAATTGCAATGAATAAAAAAATACTTGAAACGTTATAATTGGGTATATATGTGCAAGGACTTATATGTGTAAAGACCATGTTTGAAAATTGCATAAAGTCGATAAGGGCAGAAAAATGTAATTGATCGATTTTGATTTCATTGATCGAGAGAACTTCATAACTTGACATTGGACGCTGAGCTGATCATGATACGTATACATGACTATGAATCATTGGCGAACGAGTGAGTGTTCTCGTCTAAGATTATTCAGTCAAACACACCATTTATTTATATTTGTCTTAGTCTCACCAAGCTCGTTTTTTTTCACTTAGTATAGTATGTTTCATCATGGTAATTAATTTACAAAAATGTATGTTTATGAGTCCTTGGTTTCATCCATTTTCAAAATCAGTATGTTCCTCATACTAGAAAAGTGAAAAACAATATTGTCCTGGTGATTTCTCGATTAATTACGCTTAATTGTTAGGTTTTTCTTTTTCTTATTGGCCAAAACATTTAAACGCTTTTCATTTCACAATCAATTAATAGGTTTACAGTTGACTTACATGTAATATTGTATATAATTTACGTCAACTTAAATAGTACATTATATAATATATATATGCCAGTTCACGATTGTTAATATTAAGTTATCAGCAATGTAAGTACGTTTTCAAATAAACGGTTCAAATGTTTCTCTCGTCAAATATATTTCCATACTATGTTTAAGTACTTTACATTTCATACTACAGCGGAATGCACAATAATATGATAGGCCTGTGGAATTTTCTGCATGACTAGAACGCTTCATAATCACCGGGATTGTTTATACGGACAACAGTCATTTATACGTTCCCGAAGTCATGTGATCTAAAAATGGCTGCCTCCATATAAAATTGTCATTGTTTTTAATATTTTGTTGTTTTTTACCTCTTAAAGTAACAATATGGCGGTTAAAAGTGTTTATCTAGAATCGGAAGCATATTTAGTATGTTTGACACATGCTCTGTCGACAGAGAGGGAAGAGATAATGGGACTGTTGATTGGGGAAATCGATGAAGTTAAAGTGTCGCGTATTTCCGCAGTTATCATGTTGCGTCGATCAGATAAGCAATCAGACAGAGTCGAAATTTCACCAGAACAACTGTCAGCAGCATCCACTGAAGCTGAGAGACTTGCTGTTGAACTGGAGAGGCCAATGAGAGTAATAGGATGGTACCATTCTCATCCTCACATAACTGTATGGCCATCACACGTAGATGTTAGAACTCAGGCCATGTATCAAATGATGGACCCTGGATTTGTTGGACTTATATTCTCAGTATTCAATGAAGATAAGAATAGCAAACAAAATAGGTACTCTTTTCATGTAATTTGACTATTTAATTGAGTGCCGTTTTTCAACAATTTTATATAGAACTTTATAAAAACTTATAGTTAACTTATACAGTGGCTGGTTGACGTAAAACCAGTTTGTCCTGGACTTCATTCTAACTAGTACATACTTACCCTCCCACTGGGAACCAGCAAGTTCTCAACATGTGGAGGATAATTATCGTCAAATTTTCATGGAAGGTATGTTTGACCTGCCATGACTGCACGGGAATTGAACCCAGATCATCAGGTTACAAATCCAGCACAATAATCAAATACCAATGGACCATGGCTGTAGGCGTGTAGCCTATCTAAGAAGTCTGAATGTGTTAATGAAAATATAAAACATTGTACATGTATAAACATATCTTGAATTTTAAATTATCCACTGTGTGTAAATTAAGATAAAGATGTGATGTTATTTTAACTGTTTTGAAAGGTTTTCACTCCGTCATACTCATAGTCAGTGGTGCATTCAGTCTTCACCATTCAAACTGTTGGCAACAAATCACCAAAGTTTGAATAAATCAGAATGCACAGCATTGGATCGATTATGATATCTGATTTGGATTCCGTGTTTTTGGTTCGATATGTCTTGGAACTGTCAAATAGCGTATGTCTGCAGTAATATTATCCAATCAGCAATCGTCATTTCATTCACTATTGACTAAAATGATCAAAGAAATACTGCTGGTTGATCCACCTGCGTCACATTTTGCGTTTGAGAAAAGATCTTCATCTTTGGAGTGAAGACTAGTCATATATATGTTATAAATACACTGCAAAACCGCATACAAGTAATTTTTACAATAGCAAAATGACTTGTATTATTTTAGCATTTCAAAATTCAGGTTTTAAAAAATCCTGTATTAATTCATGTCATCTAATGATGTATAAAACATATATTCGATAACCAAGAATGTTGTATCCGAAAGGAACTGTAGGGTACCTGAATCATTGCAGCCCTTGTTGGCATCAAAGTCTTGGATTCCACAAAATGCAGGTTAAGTAGTTGCTCATAGTCATGTTACAAAAACGTGAATTCTGCTCAAGTGCAAACTGAAGCCATCATATTGATGTTTTAGAAGAACTGTTCCACATACTTGCATTGATCAGCTTGTACATTCATTTGCCGAGTCGACGACAGTTTACAAAGAATAAGAGGTAAATTAAAATTATTTAGTGATCTGATCAGCACTGGTAATGCAATTTTAATGATGGATAGGTCAGAGATATCATGTATCAATAACCATGTTGTCTGTTTATTTTATGCTTTTTTATACTTCAGAATTCAAGTTACCTGTTTCCAGGCAGCTCAAAATTGTTCAGATTATACAAGAATAGAAATTCCATTACACATAGTACCCAGTGAGAAGATTGGCCCTGCATGTATCCAGTCATTGATAACACTTCCTTCTATACTCACCATGGAAGAGGAAGAAACTTATCATAGGTAAGAGAAAATCATTATTTTACATGAAGTTGATTGTGCTTTCAGCTTTGTAGACATCATAGAACCATACTACGGTACTCCTTAAGGCATCATGACGGCTTAAACATGCTACAGAAATGTAAAATGATAAACTTTCATACCAAGCACAGTGTGTGAAATTAAGGTTTGAAATGTGGTTGCCCGAAACAGAAATTTTTACTGCTTTTGCTTTGATTTATTAATGAAAATTTGGTTGTGGGAACCAAAATTTTGGTTTTCCAAATGAAAAATTGGTTGTCCCGGACAACAGGACAATTGCTAATTTCGCTGACTGCAAGCAACAAAACAATTAACCTAACATGTTTTATGGCGATGAACACTCAATTACCAGTAGTACAATAATTGCTAGTACATGTATCATGAATTACTACTGATACTAGTTTTCCTGTATAAATTAAATCTTATGATATATAAAAATGTAAAAAAACTTTACATTCTATCGTTTTCATATTTTTTTATAATGTATGACACACTTTTGTATTTTGTAGAGTAATGGAGAATAAAGACTTTGACTTGATTTCAAAGATTCATAATGGATCAGTATTTACGAAATCTCTATGTCATGTGATAGATGTCATGAATGGACCAGTTTTACAAACTCTTGAAAATAGACTTGAAAGAAATAAAAACAGAATTAAAACCTTAGAAGAGGAAAAAGAAGAATTATTGAAAATTTTAAAAGATTCATGACAAGAGCAACTTTTCCGAACCTTTGCTTACTTGTACAGGGCATGTGATTGTAGTCATGCGAGGGCTAGTATATTGTGGGGATAGTATAGGCCTCATTTCTAAATACGCCAGCCCTGATTTTAAATACCTCTCAAACATATTACCCCTCTGAAGACAAAAACATCTAAATTGATCATTGTTTCGATATAATCACATTTTTACAAATTTCCTGGTTTTCAAAAATATTGATTCCGATACATCTAACAATGTACTATATTTTGCATGGGCAAATATCTGAAATTGCCTTTGCATTTTATTTTTAATTTGTTTTACACAAGTGTCCTGATTCATATTATTGCAAACAATTCTGCAACAAGTATAATTTAATGCATTGTTGTTTTGTCTAGTGATGAAGTTAATATTATCTTAATTTATTCTAATAATCCCAAGCTTTTACTGGTATATCCTTGCTACATTGTAGCACAATAATTAGATTCGTAGTAAAATGATGAACTAAACATCTGCCTCATATTTTGTTAGCTCATTCATTTTAGTATTTAGTTAATTCTCTTTTAGATTTTTGTGGAGTCATTTTTTGTAAATGAAAAAAAAACAATGTTTATAATACTGCATATGTTCAAATATTGACAACTTTATTATAAAATGGTATTTTAACATCTTTGTCTAGATGTGCAAAGGCGGATCCAGGATTTCAGGTAGTCCGTTGTTTAATAATCCTAGTGATCAACTTGTAGCAGCCACCTTCGAATAAAGGCCACCCTCTGAATAAAGACCATTCTTTTAAAAACTGTCATTGATTATATAGAATGAAATGACCTGTGAATAAAGGCCTACTGTCAATAAAGGCAATATTTTGTCCTTCCTGAGGATAGCTTTTGTTCACAGGTTTGACTGCATAAGCAGAAGGTATTGATATTATATTCTACATAAAATTGATCCTGTTGCAGAGAAAATATATATCTTTTATTGCAGTATAAATGTTGTGCAGAGAGTATCTAACTGAGTCTGTTGGTACCACTTGTGTTCTAGTTTAAATGATAAAATTGAGTTTTTATTTTTGACAAGATATGTTTAAAGAAATTTTGAACATTGTTTTATTTAGTGTTCAAGTTGATGTTAAAAATAAATGTTCTATGTGTAATGTTTTGTTTTTATCTATTCTAGAACTTATATTTACGTGCCATTTTAAATTTATTTGCTGTGGCAAGAACAATGTAATGATACAAGACCAAACTTATTTCTCGAACACGTCATCACATTCTTCTGATATTTTCTCCAGTGAAAAAAGCAAAAAAACAATGTTTAGTTAAATATGCCTCTGAAAACAACTAGAACGTGAAGACTGCATTGATCTCTTAGATCTTTCCATATTTCTGTTCATAGTGCTATCACTCACACAATTACGAATTCTCATCACCAACTAAAAACCAAGTTTTGTATATTTCCAACACAAGGTTATGTAGAAATGCTTCCTCTCACTATTTATCAATGTATGGTGATTTTGTCAAATCAATTACTGTTCAGTTCCTACCAGTATTTGCAATCTTCTATGAACTTTTCAAACTGAATACAAGTTGAGTTAGTATAAAAAAGAACTGGACACATTACTTTCTATATATTTTTTCTCTCAAAATAATAGCCGTGTGAAATTTTTAATAAGAAAACCATGTATTGAAATCATTAACATCTGATACTACTCCACAAATACAGGCAAACAAAATTTACCTTAAATATGGTTGTACAACCATTAAATAATACAACCTGACAACGATTCTCAAATAATATGTTTAAATTATGAAGCAATTTCTTCAAAGAATGATAAATTATAACCATATACTTTAACCATTTTATCCCCAGTTATACACAGTGTTCTCGTTTGGAATCAGGACATCTCCCCCCTACTTATTCGAAGTGGTTTTGGGTCAAGATGTCTGTCAGACTCAGTATAGCATTTTTTTGGTGTGTGTCATAAAAGAATGATCTTTTAACACATCTTTGACTAAAAATTAAATGCTCAGGACCTCATACAGCATTTGCTGTGGTCCATACATAAAGTGTGCACATGTATTCAATACAAAACAAAGACAATTTACATTTACAAAGCATTTTTAATCAAAACATTAAATATATTTGAATGTCATATCTTGCATGGATTCAACAGTTTGTATTTCAAGTTTCACAGGACATTTTAATAGACATGAGAGTAATTCTTCAGTATATCCAACTAAGAAGTAAACTTTTGACAAATATGAAGCAAAGAGACGATTTTCTAAATACATTGCTAGATAAATTGTATTATGTCTTCGTTTTATCATAACGTCAGATGCAAGCATTCTGTGCCAAGTACCTTGCATAAATTCGCGAATGAATGAATCCTCTATCACTGTCTCACCTCGCCTGCCTTCATCTTTCAAATTTGCTGAAATAAAAGCACACTACATGTATTCAGATTATTTTTTTAATTGTATGACAAATTATATCCACTACCTATCATTTATCAAGTTTAACTCTTCATTTCAATAAGAACAAAGCCATAACATTAACATAAATTTGGATTGGGATATCATACACTGAGAATATTCACTTTCATGTGACAATGTGAATACAACAACTAAAATAATATGTCAGACAAAAATCATTTGGTCAATGAAAAGTCTGAAATATCACATGTTACAGGCTCAACTCTTTCCAATCAGATGCAGCCAGACAGAACTCCCTTCCTCAACATATCAGAGATGAAAATAATGAAAATCAGTTCAGGAGTCTGGTATCATCCTGGGAAAGAAGAGCTGTGCCTGTATATTCTGTGCAAATGCTTCCGAGCTTCTGCTATACTATAATTGCATATTTGTTGTTTACAATCTTACAATGTTTTTTTTTAATTCAGAAATGTTTTGGTATGTTTCAGTTTACCGGTAGTAATTTTGCTAAATTTTTATTATACTGCGTGTCGTATCTTCTTTTACTATGTTTTATATGTCTTTTATAAGCTGTATGTCGGTCAAATACATAGCTTATGTTATAATATGTTAATTCATTTATACCGACAATAAAGAAATTTTTTACTATAAACAGCGAAACGCAATGCTAAGACAAAGATCTTCATTACTTACTTGTGTTCAAACTACTCCAAGATTTTTCAACACCAATCATATATGGGGGCTTTGCTTCTTCATATGTTAATGGTATGTTTTGTTTCTTGGAAATTTTAAAACATCCAGCACGGATTCGCTTTTTATGAAGTATTGAAGAAGTTTGTATCCCTCTTACTGAAATTTGAGGTACTGATACAGTCAGAAAGCCCTGAAAAAATATAATATAATCTTAAGTACATGCAATGTTAAATGGTATTTAAAGCATAAATAACAAAATTAATCTACCGGTATAATGTTTGAAAGAAATGGCTACAAGGATTACAACTGGAATACATTACAACAGCTAGCAAAGAACAGAGTAAGGTGGAGAGGAATTGTCTGTGTTCTATGCTCCACAAGGGAGTAACAAAGGCTTAAGTCAAGTAAGTCACATAATATTTCAAGACATCAAATTAATAATTATTATACACAAAATAAAATGAATATTCAAATAAATTGAGTCCAAGTCTCTAAACAGCAGTCCTGCCAATCAAACTAATAACAAAATGGAACAATGTGGACATTATTATACTACCAGTAACAGTAAATAATGAGTACAGAGAAAAATAAACTAAGTGAGGCAATGTCCAAAATAAACTAAGGCAATGTCAAAACATCAGACACAAGAACGTCAAAATTGACTATTCAGAAGAACATACATGTATATCTTTTGAATTTAGTGTTGTTATGGTACATTTTGTATGAACATTCCTCAGACAGTCAACTAAAAATAGAATAGCATACTTATTTGGGTCCCTAATTATTTCAATAAATATAATTTTATTTGAAAAGACACTTCAGTTTTCTAATTCATGTTTATGTTTCATGCACTTAGCGTTTGTCAACAAATTCAGACAAGTTTGCTTGGAAGGCAATTCATCAAACCTATATATATGGGCAAGGACTTAGATACACACATATAAATGCTTGATATGGATTACTCATCCATACACAATTGCTTTCTATTGTGGTACAGAGGTGACATGTGTGCAATTTGTGGCCACAAGTTAGTAAGTCATGTGCATGAGCTAAAATTATTGTGGCCACAAGTTACTAAGTCATGCGCACGAGATAAAAATCACACTTAGTTACCTTGTGCGCACAACTCAAGTTATCTTGTGCGCAAAACTTTAAATTGGCACATAAGTCATCTCTGTGCCACCGTAGCTTTCCCCTCAATCAATGAAAAGTTGTTTTCTCCCAACATGAAATGCAAATCTACCAAGAGAGACTAAAGGACTTATATACACATACATAATTATGATATATATATGTATGCAAGTCCGGGAGCCGGTCAACTGGTACCCAATGTTAAGTGGTACCCACTATTTTTTGGTCAAGTGGTACCCAATTTGAAGTCAAGTGGTACCCAATATGAAGTCAAGTGGTACCCACTATGAATATTAAGATGTACACATGTTTTTTTGTTTTATATCATGAATATATGGTGGTTAATATTGCCACTAATGAGTTTGGATGTTTTAATGTGAACTTTAACAAGGAAAAATGTCCATACATTGATAAAATATATAATATTTTCAAGATATATCTACTATTATGTTTTTATGTCATTGAAGTCAAGTGGTACCCACTATGCAAATTTTATATTTAATTAATACAGAATAGTTTAATTGATTAGAAAATAGTTTATAATGATATTGGTGAAGTAATGATATGTCTAGGAAAAAGTGACTGTAAATGAGTGAAAATATTGTATTTTCTATCAATGTTTGGTCATAATCCTTCTTAAATTCAAACAAATTAGACATGTCTTAACCTCAGAGTAACAGATTATTATGATATTATTAAATAGTAGTTGGACTGAGTTTAATAAATAACAAGAAGAAAATGATAATGTTAACAAATTTATTTTGTACATAATCATGATAATGCACCATGAAAGAAAATAGTTTAATATTAACAACGTTATGATAAACAGTCTTAATTAAGTACATTAGAATATGATTTGAAGCTGTTATTGTATATCAAAATTGGACAAATTTGCTGTATTAGTTTATCACATAACCACATGTACTGCCCATTGTCACACATCACATAAAATATAACATAAATAATAAATTGATGATTAATTGGTTGAAATTAAAAAAGGGATTGCTAATTTATCAACAAACTGTTGATTGAATTGGCTGACAATTATAATTGTTTGCTAAGTAATTGAATAAACACTTTTAAATTTGATAAATAAACAAACAAACTGTTACTTATGTTTTATCAAATAAACTGAAAAAAAAAGTTTTTTGATACATAAATTTAGTGAATTTTAGTGATATATCAGGATATAATTATATAACATTATGTTTTGGATTTAGGATTTATATATTGTATATGTACAATAATATCTTATTAGGTGAGTGAGTAACTTACATTTTCAATGACATAAAATATTTTATATTTTATCAATGTATGGTCATATTTCCTTGTTAAAGTTCACATTCAAACATCCAACATACCATATATTCATGATATAAAACAAAAAAACATGTGTACATCTTAATATTCATAGTGGGTACCATTTGACTTCACATTTGGGTACCACTTGACTTCATATTGGGTACCACTTGACCAAAAAATAGTGGGTACCACTTAACATTGGGTACCAGTTGACTGTAACCCTGCAAGTCCTTGTCATCATCAGGTAGTTGTATATAATACAACTACCTGTCATCATGCATACTTTTTCCAACACTGAACAGTTGAATTCTTGGAAATGAGTCATATAAAAACACTACCACAATACTATTCAAGTCCTGAAGCACAAGACTAAAAACTTGTAGTACAATTCATATAATGCCAAAGCCAAAACCTGAACTACTGTAAAATAGGTCTTTGCATGGTTAAGCTCAAGTCAAGGACGAATAAATACAGTAAAAAAATAAAACAATATCTTTATACATTCCAACACATTCAGATGTAACTACAAAGATTGAGATATAATCAAGTGAACATGGAAACCTTTTCTACGTTAATATTGAATAACAGAATAAATGAAAGACAAACAGAATCTCTTATTTATAAACTCTAAACCGATCGAGCAGAGATGAGGACGAATAACAGGAAAGTGTTCTTTTATATTTTTCACTAATCTCGTAAGAACCAGTTTTTTTTATTATCCATGCATTCAAAAGCTCATTAAAATCGTTGTCATTCACATTAAGAGATCTTAAAATCAAAAGTATGCATATAAAATATAATTATTTATTCGGACCTTCCGAAGTGACATGAGAGCAGCCATTTTGCCTCAATAACGTTGTATATAAAATCTATTGCGATTGGGCCATATTTTCTTTTTGGCCAATCAGAACGTTCGTTACATGAGCTTTGATGACGGCTTCTTCCATGTTGTTTCGTGTCAGAAGAATTGCTGAAGTTGTTCGGAAGTTGTAATATTTTTTGATAACAGAAGTCTTTCCAAGTAATTAAATTCATGTAAGTGAAAGCTGAATATTTCAATGACATTATCCCGTTAACTTATACCATATTTCCACTTTAATGTTCATGTATTCTTTCACGTGAAGTCGAGAAATAGATCGTTCCAAATTACCCTATTGTTTGTCATATGGGTGGGGTAACTGAATTTACTACGTTGGAATTTTGCATTCTTGATGGATTAGATCTGTATGGAGTTAGATAGATTAATTACGAACTAGTTGGAATCCCTATCCATTTTTCTTGAATTCTTCTTGTTTGTGTGTTATAACTTAATATATTAGGCAGATACAGTGGGTCTTAGAAGTGCACCATCTGTAGAGGTTGACATATGGACAGTTAAATGTGTAGCAGTACTGTATATAATACTTGTATAGATAAATTTGCTGTTTTATTACCAGCCCGATTAGCTCAGTTGGTAGAGCATCTGACTTTCAACCAGAAGATTGTAGGTTTGAGCCCTGCATCGTGTACTTTAGGTTACTTATCGGAATATCCTAAAACAGATTGAATCTAATATATCTTGCAGCGCAGTAGACTTGCAATGATTAAAAGTTCCCATCATCAGACATTGGTTGTTTGTATTGTATTCATAAACATTGTAAAATTGCTGTCATATGGGTTCTCAATAACATCTGGCTACAGGCCAATTTAGCTGCTTAGAAATGACTGAGGGCTGGTTAGAAATCTCAAAAGTTTATGATTTAACGCCATAGAAATTTTAATGTTCACCTCATTAAATCATTTCTTGAATTAGTATGTACAACAAGTATGATTATTGTCTAATAATAATGATTTTGAAAAATGTATAGTTTGCTTTACAGTTTTACTTTAATTTACTTTGCCCCTGTGTTTTCAGTTTAAAAAGTCAAGATGTTCTTGTGGGATTGGTTTACTGGTATGCTGAACTTTCTAGGTAAGTTTACAACATTTTGTAAGTTATATATGCCATATGGGTACCATATTGCTGTTATGAAATCAAAATTGAATAACTTTTTGATCTATTAATTTATAATCTGATTAATGTTGCTTTTTGAAATGTCTTTTAAGATAAAAAAGATTGTCATATTTAGTTAAGGAATGGGGGCTCACAAATCATAAACCATTATAGTTGCAGAGGTGGCAGGGACGGCATTCGCCAGTGACTCAGTACACTCCCTAGACTTGAAAAGTTGGGGGCCAAAATGAACCTTAGCTGATATAAATTTAAAGATTCAACAAAGTTTCCTACTAATGTAATGGTAAATTTGACCCTTTGGTTCCAATTCTCAAGAGTCAAAAACCTTATTTTGCAAATTTCAAGAGTCAAAATGCCATTTTAAGGGTCAGAGGAGAGCCCTGCATCACCCCAATATTTCAGCAAGAAAGAAATTTTGGTGAAAGCCATTTTTCGAATAAGACAACCCCCTCCCAAACCAACCCCCTGAGTCACCCAAATGTCAAATTGCTTCTGACGCCCGTTAGTTGTAAACAAATGGTACACAAGAATATGCTTACATGATGTTAAGGCAGTTCTGTCTCAATTTATGCACAAAAGTGTGTATTTAGTAGTACATTGTGAACAGTGATTTTAACATAGGTTTCGGTAGAAAGAATGGCAAGCTGATTTTCCTAGGATTAGACAATGCTGGAAAAACGACTCTTCTCAGTGTGTTAAAGGAAGGACACTTAGTTCAACCAGTTCCTACACTACATCCTAGTAAGTTGCATGGTGCAACATGTTAATTACATGGACTGGATGTCTGACATGTTTTTGTGTATGGGATGTTCATTGATTGTTTTGTCTTAAAACAGTGATTGTTATGCTGGCTTGTATCCCTTGTATACTTAACTCAAGCCTATAACCTTACTGCTATTGTTGTGCAGATCTACGGCAGCATTTGTTGTGAAAGCTTGTTACATTGAAAGAAAATGAAGTGAATGAGCATTGTTCAATGAACAAACTTATCCAACCTTGTGATTGTATGTATTAATTCTATAGCAGTCATAATAACTGTAGCATGAAGCATTTAATATTATAACATCACTGCATGTCTTAACTTGGTTCATTGCAGGCTTGATGAAGAAATCTGGCAAACTTGTATTCCTTGGCCTTGACAATGCTGGCAAGACGACATTGCTTCATATGCTCAAAGATGACAGAATGGCCCAGCATGTTCCAACATTACATCCAAGTAAGCTCTTTAAGTTCAAGAATGTGTCATCTCGGCATTTTTTTGTTTGTTTGCTAACAAGTTACTTTATGTGTATGAACTATGATAAGAATGAATCGCATGTGTTCATATGAATACTATATTAACTTTTTTTTTTATTAAGTACATGTCTGTTATATAGTTCATTAGAAAAAAACTTTTGTATAAAAGCTATTAAAGGTGTAATAAAAAATATGTAGTGCATTTTATGGTTTGTCATTAAGAAAATTGTGTTTGACTAATTCAAATTTTATACTTTTAAGCAAAACCTTTCCGTGTGTGATTTTGTACATGTATGCCTAAAAAATACTGCACAAATTTTATTTCTGTTTGTCTTTATGATGATTATATCTGAATTATTTGATGGCATGAACTCATTTAGCCAATATATTGATATTGTGAATAATACTTTTAACATTGCATTGTTAACTTGTTATTTGATGGAAAGTGAAAATTTCTGATACTGATTTTGTTTAACTTTAACAATAATTTTTATCATTTCCATTACAATTCAATTTCCATTATTGAAAAAGAAAAAGAAGTATTTTAACAACTAATAGATTGTCATTACATGTATCCCTGATTGTGTTTATCTTACTTGAATGTGTTATCCCTTGATGCAGTTTTGTAGTTACTGTACTTGACTTAGTAATTGTGTAACCTGTAAATTTCAGCATCTGAAGAGTTGTCTATGGGTGGAATGAAATTCACAACCTTTGATTTGGGAGGCCATCAGCAAGGTTAATATTGCATACTAATGATTTAACTTCATAATTATAAGTAGAACTGATAAACTGTTTGATTTCTGGCAGTGGCAAAAAAATAATCTCATTTTTTCGTAGCTGTTGTGATCACTGCATTGTCTGCATCTGTTAAAAAAATTTAAATGTAGCTCATAACTTAGAAACGATAAGAGGTAGCAACATGAAACTTCATTGATGGATAGATCTCACTGAGGCGGTGAACAGAGTGGCATTGGCACCGCTTGCGGCGCTCTTGTTTTCTTTGTAACGCATTTGTTTCAAAAATGATACGTGAATTGTACTTTAAAAGTCACACTCCTTTTTTGTAAATTGTTGCTATTTACTATCTAAATGAAAAATGGCAGTGAAGCATATTTTGTGTGTGATGTAAACAAAATCAGAGCTCATTATTGAATTGAAATACTAGTGTCTTAAAAGATTATTATTATTTATGTATTTTTTATTCAACTTTTCAGCTCGTCGAGTATGGAAAGATTATTTTCCTGCTGTAGATGGTATTGTATTCCTTGTTGACACTTTTGATAGACACAGATTTGTAGAAGCTAAAGCTGAATTAGATGTATGTATATATTTGTTCTATTAATATATGATTATGTAATAAATATGCAGTTATGCTTTTTCTTATAATACATTAATAAATTACATTCATTTCAATGTTCCTGTCTGGTCTGGGCAGTGCATAGGAATATTTTAGATTATTTGTGAGCATTTGAAGTCGGTGATCATGGTTCATGTTGTAGATTGAACTATTACTAAGTGATTCAGCCATAAATAAAGATTGAATGTTTTATTTTAAAAATTGCATAAAATATGCCAAAGGAATTGCTATTTCAGAACATGTTTTATTTATTTATTCATACAATGAATTAGCAATTAAGGAATGCAGTGTGAATATATATGTATATATATGAAGGATTTGTTTACTTGTGGGTAACTTTCAGATCATTACAACATGCATGAGATCTATTTTTGTGATTATTAGGTTTAATACTTTGTAAACTACTTCAGTCTGATCTAACATGATTTTATATAAGAACATTATACTTTATGTAATGTGTTTTGCTCACATAAATTAATAAAGTTTATAAATGTAGATTTTATGTAAACATGCTATTTAAACTGATTGCTTCAGAGTTTATTGACTGATGAACAAGTTGCTAATGCTCCAGTCTTGATATTGGGCAACAAAATAGACATCCCAGGTGCTGCTAGTGAAGATGAAATCAGAATGCAATTTGGTTTACAAGGACAAACTACAGGCAGAGTAAGTTTATACAATAAATATATTACTTGTTCCTTTATACATTTTAGTATTTAAAATAACGAAAATATGTTTACCTACCGTTAAAGTGAAATTGATTAGTGTAAATATCCTATAGTAATGGCTTACATTGATATTGGTATAATAACTATTCATAGAAAATCATTGGTATTGACCTAATTGAAACAAGTGCTTTAATATTTATACATTTTTGTAGAATAATGTGCAGGTTATTTCAGGTTACACTACAACTCTTTGTTGTAAAGGCTTATTGTAAGAAGTCTATTTATGCAAATTGCAATACCCATAAATGTTTTTTAAAACAGTTGAAACTTGCTGCGAGTAATACAATCTATGATGTTACTTACTTTATTTCCTTTGTATCTGTTTGTATAGCTGTGTGTCCTTTTTTCAGGGTACTGTTCCTAGACGTGATCTTCCTGGTAGACCAATGGAGTTGTTTATGTGTAGTGTGTTAAAACGACAGGGTTATGGTGAAGGTTTTCGTTGGTTAGCACAATATATCAATTAAAACATGGAATAAGTGATTGAAGAAACTACACACAATTTTTTGTTGATTTAAATGGATATGCAGCAACTGAATGGGCATCCAACGATAGTGGAATCCTGAGGACTGGATATATGCATGATTTAATTTATAAATTACCAAAACAAGGACATCTCTAATCTAGAATATATGTCATTACCGGGAGAGTTGGCTTGACATTGTAATGTATGATATTTGATTTAAATCCTGTGATACTGTCTAGTACCTAGTTTTAATTCATGCTCCAAATTAATCTGACACTGCAGTAAATGTTCTTTAAGGTTTCCATGACTTGATTATCATACAAATTACAAATACTGAGTTATTCATTCAAAATATGGTTTGAAAATGTTGCATTATTGTTCTTTGGTTCAGATTATTCTTGGTATGTGCTACGGATATGTTATTTTTAGTAATTCTCATTTTATTAGTATCAACTTGTTCTTTTTATTTTTTGGTTTTTTTTTTACATTGTAGCCTTAATTTATGCATGGAATTTGGATAATTTATGTTTATTCAGACCTTGAGTTTATGAAGAAAGATATAAATATTGCATTATATTTCTTCTTTACTTGATCTTGTCACAAGATACAAATTACAACACAAAATCTGGAGTATGATTAGATTTATTCTGACCATAAATATTACTAGTTTGTAGTTCTAAAATAATCACTTTGAAATTTGATGTAAATTTTATGAATCCAATATCTTTGAAATTAAATCTACTAAATATGATTTATGTATGTAGGTAAAAACATATCATAAAAGAATATATTTGTTCCAGTGTACATCAGTAAAAGATTCCCATTATTTGTTGATGCCTAGTTTTAAATGATTCCATCATAAGATCAAGTTAAAGACAAAAGAAAGAGGCAAGTGCCTTTAGGGAATGATATTTGTCATTTCGACATTATGTGTATGATGTATTTAACAATTGTAAATATGTGATTTTAGACCAATAATGTTGCTTTTTTATAAAGTTCTTGTATTTATATAGATATTACCATAGTAATTTTCTCTGCTTGGTGATCATGTATTTTAAGACCTATTACCGACAGGAATTCTGACTCATGTATTCACTTTTTGTTTGGCAAGTTCCAGACATTTGGAAGGTCTAATGAAAGAAATCATAATGAATGCAGTGAGTGAACAGTTACTTGAAGAAAAATCATAGTTTTGTATTCTAAGAAATATTATGTTTGTTGTGTTGATTATTGTGATGTTTTCAGGCAAGTTTTCATATGATTTATCTGTAATAAATGTACATTTATAAAAAGACATCTATTGCCATAAATTCTTCAATAAAGCTATGTATATGCAATGTCAGTTTTTATTCTGATTTTTCGGGACTTTTTTCTTTTCTAAAGTCTATACTACAAGCACTATGTAATCAATCAGGGGTGACAATATTCCAAATATTTCCAGATTCCAGATTAATCTGTCCTGAAAGAACTCTGGTTTCTGATCAAAATAAAAGTTATTTGATGAAAATATCTTAAGTAATGGCAAAAGTATGGTCAATTTAATCTGCTCTGCTCTGAGTTAAATATTGAAACATTGTGGTTGAAACCCTCTTGTGTGGCAAAAATGGTCGGCCATGTAGGATTTTCAGTATTTTAAATTTGGCTCTATTGACACACCTGTCAATGCATTAGTGTAAGGCAGTTATGACAAATAGAATGCTTCATTTATGAATCCATATTACCATGATACAAGCACACAACTACTGATTTTGAAAATCTATTGTTTAATCATACAATGATAAGATACACTCTTTTCTTAATTGCCTTATAGAAATAATTAAAACATCATATTTACGTTGGTGAAGCTGCAAAACTAGCGATAATACAACTTGGACATCATCATTTAAAGAATTTTAAAATTCTTGAATTATTTCTTTGACTTTTAGGCAGGGACATTCTTTTATGAGTTTGCTATGTATCCTTGTGTGTTGTTTTTAAAGTTTCTTGCCCATCTTTGTGTTTTGACGGATTGTGATGATAGTTTTATTAGCTCTACTGCCAGTTGGCTTATTAGTACATTTGTATATCAAAGTCTACTACTTTAAACTATTCATTTCATTAGATTGTAAGGTCAAAAGTTAAAACACCAGATGGTCCACTATTAGTCATATATTTATATATGTTTCCAATTTCATTTGAATGTATAGATAAGCATGTATGTGTGTATTTTTAAAGTGGTGAATTTATTTCTTTAAAACAGTTGGTATAAAAAGTACATTTTCAATTTCTGACATTAGGAATTCTATACGTGTAAGTGCACTAAGATTTTATGCATGTACACATTTTGGATTTAAACTTTACAAGTAGTATTTCAGAGGAGATGACTCATCTTATTATCATTAACTCTTAACACATTAGAAAGGTTAAATAATGTACTGGTATGTTTTTATGTGCATGTTTGTTTTGACTGTCTGGTTGACTAGGTCTTAATTTCCACAATCTTATAAAACATATTTTTAGAAAGAAGTGTGTATGTCTGACTCATTTGTGTAGAGCAAAAACATTTTCATCGAAAGCCTGGGTATTATAATATATATGTACTTGTACAGTTCGATGTATTGGTATCAAACTGGTTGGCTAGAATGATTATCAAGACTTATATGGTTCTTTTAACAATGTTATATTGATTTATTGATGTGAATGATAATACTTCTGTGAAGAAAGGTTGAACCAATATCTCATCATCGTCTATTTTAATGAATAACACAACCATATGTTCAATAAATATTGTTAAATTCTACATGACTTGTTTTCATTCTATAAACATAATTGAGATACAGCAATGTGTTGAAAAGAAATTGTGAAACAGTATTATGTGTTAAAAAACAATATTTGGCAGGGATTGTTCATCCAAGTATGCATTTGTTCTATTACAACACAAATATTACATTTTAACATGTGATATCATCATAGAAAACATATCCTGGGATAATGTATGAAAGTGATCCCACACTGACATGTCTATTTTGTTAACTTTTTATTTTATACCAAATGTTTTGGCTTGATTAGCCTTCATTCAGTTTGCCTATGTTATTAAAGCACATAGTAAATACAACACTGTTCATGTACTAATTGAATTTACTTTAGTTGATGAACCACAACTGAACTACATTGTATCAACATCTTTATAGAGAATATTGATTTGTTTGTAAGAGTGAAATGTTGGAACCAAAGTCAGTTATATGCAGCCTATCTGATTATGACAATGATTATTTCCTTATCATACAGGTGATATGTGTAAATTGAACAATTCATTAGATTAACAGACAGATTAAAATACATGTTATTGGACTCCTTTTGTCAGGAATCAATTGTAGTCAAGGGATATGAAGTAAAAGTTAGGTCAATTTAGCGAATGAAGTTAGCCCTGCCACATGTAAATCAAAGACCTATCTTTGTAATGTATAGGTCTTTGTGTAAATGCATGCAGCTCATGACACAAGATTAGTGTAAGACTTAATGTAAGGCATGACATTAGTGTAAGACCAATCTTAAGGCATTAGGTTAAGACAGGTCCAATCCAGGGACTCCACATGTAATGCGGAGTCCCTGGCCTTGTCTTCAGTGCACCTAACAACTATTCGTCCAAGGGAGGTAATCAATCATAAGAAGAATTACAAGAGTGTTTTAGTTATCTCCCTTAGGTAGGTAGGTCATTCTGTCGCATTATTCTGCAGGCAGTAGCATAAACTGAGAGATGATCGTAAGTACTAATGTGTATCTGCTTTGTTTGTACTCATTCTTCACACTACTGAGTATCAGAAATAATTATTCATTAATTTGGTAGTTCGATCTTCTTTCTTTTAATAGATATCAAGTTGAAGAAATCTACGTTGACTGAAAAAAACGTATCGAAGCGGCACTATGTAACTTCAACCAATGGATAATTTGAAGGTAACGAAGACTATTTCTTGATATTGTGGATGTTCATTTATACAGCCAGTCTTCGATCTGTGCTGCGAAAGTATTACATTTATACAGAAAAACAAGGACATTTTATATATTACACACAATAGTAGTAAACGGCGATACCCTGGTACCAATGCCTTCTGGTACCAATGCCTTCTGGTACCATATAGAATATAGAGTAAATAGATTAAGGTCGGTACCAGAAGTTTTACAAAATTGTGACAAATGGGGACAAATTGTGACAAATTAGGACAAATGGTGACAAATTGGAAATCAATATTTCAAAATAATTTTAGGAATGTTCTGGGTACTGTGTGTGTTTTGTTATTTGTACTGTATAGACTAAAATTTAGACAATGAGAGAATTTTCTTTCGAAAAGACATGGTGGCCCTGAAAAGGGCCGTTGGTGGCCCTGAAAAGGACCGTTGATAGTTGTCTATGTTGACTGATCTGGTTGGGTACATAGTTCGCATTGGCAATCTCGCTGCCTTTCTCTGACTTGATCTCGAAATTGCTCTCGCATTTGAGATAATTCTTCTCTATGATGAAATCGATTGGTTTCAATGGTATTCAAAGTCTCACCAATAGTTTGAAGATCACGTTCCCTTTTTCTAACAATGCTAGCCGCTAAGCGACTGATTGAACGCCATACCCTGCTCTGTTTTTCAGTCAGTTGTTTTGCTGTTTTGAGTTCATTGAATAAAGCCTCCATCTTGAGCGTTTGAGTTCTCAGAATGAAATGAGGCATTGTAAGTATTGTATTACACCCCCCACTCTCGTGGTTGAATGACGTCATATTGCTTGGATGACGTCACCCTAGGGTTGGATGGCGTCACGCGCCGATGCATGTGCGGAGCTTGATTTTTTATGAACTTAGAAAAAAGACAACAGACACCTAGTTTCAGTTTTTCTAAACTTTTATTTTTGTAACAAGAAACAGTAACAAGAAACTACATGAAACAGTAACATTGTTTACATTTAATGATCACCATAAAGAGTTGTATTTCTATGTATGATACTATGATACAAGCGTCTGTGACCTTCTGGTCTAGAGTTACGTTGAGCAAAACACTTTTGTCCACATTTATTCACATATTGAGCATGCATGTAATAAGTACCATAATATTGTTGAAACCAATGCGTCACATAAGTGTCATTTTTTCCATACATGTCCGGTTTGAATCGGGTTAACAGTATCTGGTTCAAGTCACATTCACGTGAGATAAAATCCAAAGCGAATAGACAATACACACCACACACCGGTAACATATCGCCTTGTATTCTCATGGCATTCCACAGATAAGTTTTGTTGGCATGTTTTTTCACAAAGGATAGAATCTCTTCGAAAGGTGGTAATCCGTAGGAATCAAAGTACACTGCTTTATTGTCTTTTAAATAAAGAGCCACCCAGTGTTCTCCAGGTTGATTCCCGTTATGGGTATTCACAATATAGGCTTTCACGTCATGCGGTTTCTCTGAAGGTAATTGATCTTTAGCACAAACACGTGCACGTAGTGGTTTTAATAACGGTGAATGATCTAATAGGTATTGTAGTTCATTCGTCTCCATAATGCCAATTTCTGTTGACACGTTCAGCCCAAACACTGATCCACTGATCAATGAACTGATTCTGAGTGAGTTCTTCTTTAAACTGAATCCATAATCGACACGCGTCTCCTTTTTCACTATCGGTCAAGGTCACTAATTCAGGATACCACTTTTCCATGACCTTGAACACGTCCAAACGTTGAATCGCTTTTTGAATGTAAAGTTCTGTCCACTCTTCCGTATTCGTGTATAAGCAGAGTACATGTTGTACTTGACTAGGATGATTCACTCGACAACCATAACAGTCTTTATGCACTTGATTATAAATTAAAGATTGGAGTGCTTCTGTGACGTGATGATTCAAGCACTCTTGTAAAAAGTCCGTCTTTGAACTTGTACAACAAGGATACGCCAATAACTTCATTTCGTAATCTTGTCCTTTTTCCAGGTGTTCAATATCCATGTCTTCCATCTTAATAATCTAGAAGCACTTCTCTGAATTGATTGATTTCAATTTGATTGTCGTATTCCGCAAATACAATCACGTTGATGGCTTGTGCAAGTGCTGTTCCAAAGTGAAATTCCAATCTCAGATTGCCCGTTTTTATAGGATGGAGTTGACCTTCCTCGCAACCTTGATCTGCTGTCAAGTCCAACCCCCAGAGTGTGTATCCGTTCCGATAATCATTCATGCTCAATCCAAATGAACGATTGAGACCAAGAGCTCCTGTCGCTTGATAGAGTGACATGTAGGATCTTAGAACTTCTCCCGTTTCAAAATTGGGTTGAAACGCTTTGTTATGAATACTTTTTCCGTCAATGCTGACTTCTAGATGATTCAGTGTAAAATGACGGAACTCAAAGGGGTTGGTAGCCATGTCTCCATTCATGTCTCCATTTCTTACCATACCGATGATAAGACGTTTTGGCAATTGACCTTGAAATAAATGATCTTCAATCTTGGATCGTTGACCGTTAGGAATCGTAAATGTTTTTACTTCAGTTCGTCGGATGGGGATTTTCATGTTATGTTGAGCAATCTGTTGATTGAGTTGATTGGCTACCACTGGCAGTAAATCTACTGTTCTTACATTGAATCCTGCTTCTAGAAACTTGATTTTAGCCGGTGAAGTACTCATGAGACAGAATTGAGGTGACGCTTTGTTTAGTCTTAAGCGTATTTCCATACCATTGGGTAAATATTTATCTTGCATCATCAGATCCAAATGAAGCCGTCCACATAGTTCCACCACACGACTTTGATGGACACGAGCACGCCTCTCAATATAGCCCTTGTTATCCCCGTCATGTACTTTTTCGAGCATATGACCAGCGGTGTCTTCAGCCCATAACTCTAGCGCCTGAAGCTGAGTGTCTTTACAGCTTGAGGTGAAGGAGAGTAAATTTTCTATGTATGCCCGATAGCCATACGTGTCCGCATTGCTGGTGATCAGTTTATTATTCAGGTACACATCAATGCTTGAGAACATGCTGTGAAAGAAATTGTTGACGGTAGCAATTTCACTGTCGCCCGCTAGGTCTGTACCATTTGCCTGTATAATTTTTAGTTTTAGGTACAGGTAAGATTGATTCAGATCAGTCCATTTTTCTGTCTGTGCAGGAATCACAAATTCAATCGGAGCATTATTGTCCAGAGCAGAAATGGGATAATGCTCAGTCCATTGACCTTCTTGCATGGCTGTCATGGTAGGTGGCACAACAGACACATCCAACTCTGTCTTACTACATTCACAGGAACCGTGTTGCATCATGATTAATCGAAAATATCAAGAGGTCTGGCCTGCTTAACTCGGCGATGATGAAGTTTCGAATGAGGTCTTTTCTTGACTGGTTTGCTCTTTATACGTCTTTTAGGGCTGGCCACGGCACGTAGTAAGGATTCACCCACATCTTTTAATACAGAGGCTCCACGTTTTCGTATTACTTGTTTAACGTTTGATCCTGTCAAGATATCTTTCATAGCGGCTTTTCCTTGCTGGAGTCCTTCTTTTTTCAAGGTGTGAACTCCAGATTTCACAAATGGATTTAGTAAAGGCATAATTCTTTTCATGGCTTTCTTAAACATGGATCCAAGTCCGTGTCCATATTGTCGAGGTTGACCTTGGTAAGTAGGTATCATTGTCTTTGACGTAGGTGTAGTTTCACCATAGACTTCCCATGAATAAACTGAATAGACTGGCCAGTGTCACCCCTTATATGGATAGTGATGGTGTCAAAGTCGGCTTTAGCCAGTGGTACATAGTGTAAATTCAAGAACTCGAAATGAATATGGGGGTTAGTTCCTGCTTTCGTTCTCGGATCAAATGGAGCTACACGTAAGATGGGGGCTTCTATGTTTCCCAAATAGGTATAAGACGCGAGGTCAGAATAAACAAACAAATGATTATGACCCATGTTAATATCTACGCCATGAGGAAACGGTTCCGGAGTGTCTTTAAAAAAGATGGTAGGAGAACTATCAGGGGCTCCACCCAGTTTAATAAACATGTGAGGATGAAACTGAATGCCTAGTTGATCCGAACTGTCCAGTTTTGCGCGTTTACTTTGTCCTGAAAAACCCATGGTAAATCGAAGGCCTTTCTGTCTAAATATTTTACCTAATTGATCTTTCACGGTAAAGTCAATCGTCTCGATCAAATGTTGGGGTGTGACATAAGTTCCTATAGGAATACAAAGTCGTACACCTTTTTCTTCTTTATTGGGGAGAGTACAATAGGTCTCAAAGTTTTCTAAGGCCTTACCCAGGACAGGATCGTGTGTGACAATGTAGAAATGTCGCTCTTCTTCAGTGACATTAATGACCTGACTAGGAACAATCATTTCCACTAAGGCAATTTCCCAGTCTTGTTTATTGAGATGGATGGGTTTTGCCAGTTTGGTACGAAAACAACTTGCGTATTGTCTTGGAATAAATCCATAGAGCTATCACTCATGAGTGTTATGTAAAACGAACTCATGTTGATTTAGGTTTATTGAATTTCAAGGAGGGATTCGGTAGAATATAACCTAGAGAACTACTTAAAAGCAGAAGCCACAATTCTCGATCGGGTCGTTGAAAACACAAATTAAATAGCGATACGGTAATAATAATAAATACCACTACAATTTGTGACAAAAAAGTGACCTTATTTTTGGGTTCACACAATTTGGTTTGCTCTGAGGCAGTCACTACCACACTGGCCGTATCGGTTTGAGACATGATGTATTTATTAACAAACTTCAAACGAGATGGGATTCGGGAATCCAACTGTCAAATTTCGAAGGATAACCTTTCCAATGCACTTTAATTTCTCGTCTTCCGTCTACCTTACTCTGGCGATGTGCGAGCACTGATTCAATTTCATAGATAGCATCATCTTTTATAACCTGTACTTCAGAGAAATAAAACGAACCTAATATGGGTTCTCCGTCTAAATCAGTCAATTTCACAGTAGCAGGAGAGGTCTTTTTGACTTGGATCACTTTAAACAGTTCAGTGGTCCAGTTGGGTAGATAACCTTTATCAAATGTACGTTTTGTTTTATTGATACGAACAATATCTCCCACATGAAGGGTCGTCGACGCTTTTTTTCTTGATTTTCCATACAAGGTCAAGGCCACTTGAGATTCGTTATTCTCATTCACGGATACGGGTGCTATTTGTATACTACGATGAACACGATGATTATAGGCATGTACGAGATCAGGCAATACCTGAATATACCTTCGTGTTTTATGATGCGTAAAGTATTTCCACATGCGTGATTTTAAGGTCCGTTGAAAACGTTCCACTATACTAGCCTTCGTTTCTGGGTTTTCAGTCGTAAACTAATGAATCCCTACTTTGTCTAAAAACTGTTGAAACCTTTGATTCTTGAATTCTGTTCCTTTATCGGTTTGCAACGCTTTAGGTTGTCTCGTTTTAAGAATAGAGCGAAACGCTTCCACCAATGTGAGCCCCGTTTTATCCTTGAGGGGAACAACCCAAGCATATTTTGAAAACACGTCAATGACACACAACAAATATCGATAAGGGGTGTTGTACTGAGCCAAGGATTGCATGTCTGCCAAATCAGCTTGCCATTGATGATCAATACCACCCACAATTGTTTTCCGTCTCGAGAATGCCCTACGGATAGGTTTGTGCAGGGTATAGGTCTTTTGTCCCTTCAACCAGGATCGCACTTGACTTGGTGTAATGGATTTCAGTTGAGTTCGAGCTGCTGTAGTAAGACGTTCTACCCCACCAAAACCAGCCGGATGATGGGGATCATAATAAATCTGATGTAACAGACTGTCTACCTTTTTGTTCATGTTGTCTAGTAGGCTTCCCACTTAGGTTCTGCTTTCATCTGTTTGACAGGTTTACTTATAGGTTCTGCTTTCATCCGTTTACTTATAGGTGAACGAGACTCAACAAAACTATCAAATTCATCATCTTCCTCCGAATCGTCTGCTTTTTGCATCCATGACCATCTCCGTTTATTTCCTATCACTTCTTGTGGTACATTGACATCTCTTAGTCCACTAGAAAACTGTTCCCATCCTCTAGGCTCCGACCCTTTTCTATGACGGATGACATCATTGACCAAATCAATAATGTTGGATCCTTGTATTGGTTTTCCATGGTATTCCAACATCCCATGATCATTCCATGACATGTGGGGATGATTTTGTAGAAAGTGTAATAAAAGCTGAGTTTTTCGACGCATGGTAGTAGGAACACTTTCAAGAATCCGATCCGTCAATGTAGCAGGAGCCGCTTGTGCCCCTTGTGCACCTTGAGCAGCTGGAACAACCGGTGCAGCCAGAGTAGCCGGTTCACGTGCTTTTTGATGAGACAGTTGAAACTTTTGCAAGACTTGCCCATAGTGTTGTGCTTTTTCTGATTCAGACAACGATTCATTTTGTAATACGTCTCCCATTTGTTTCTGTAAATCGGATGTTTGACTGACTTGCGGGGGAGGAGGTAAACGTGGTCGTTGTTCTGTTTTCCATCGATTCATCTCTTCTAGCATTTTGAATGGGACGATAGCCATTTTCTTCATAGCTTTTTCACCAGTGTGGCAACACCTCCACTGAGTGCTCCTGCAGCAACAGCTTTAGCAATGATTGGAGCAAGAGCCAGTAATGGAAATAATCCTCCTTTTTGATTCAACACACGTTTCTTTTTTTGAATGGATACTCTTTTATCTGCTAAAGTGCGGAGATGTTGACGCTTGGACTTCAACCTTTGCTTTTGAGAGGGGGATAAGGCAACATTGCCTTTTAAAACATTCTGACAGCATTCTGCCACACATTGAATCATTTCTTTAGATGCTCCATGTATCATCTTTCTTCTTAACCCATCTGGGGCTTGAGTTAAACCCAAAACCAGATGTCCGTATTTATGCAGGAGTGGTCGCTTTGGTGCCATTATGTCAAATAATACCTGTTTTTACTTCTTCACAGCTTTTATACTAAAGCATCAAAGGCTTGTCTTGAAGCTGGATTCATAGGGCCCTGTCTCATCAGGTGAATACGATGTCTCAAAGGGGGTTTCAAGACAGCCTGTCTTGATAAGGTAGACAAGGATAGGGGTGAAAAACGGCACAATGGAGTGTCTGGTGAACTTCTTGAACTGGGAGATGATCTACTAGATGATCTGCTGGATGAACTCCTAGATGAATTTCTTGAAGAACTCAAACTACTTGGTCCACTGCTTGAAGAACTACTTGGTGAACTTCTAGAATAACTTCTAGATAAACTGCTTGGCCCACTGCTTGAATAACTTCTTGAATAACTCAAACTACTTGGCGAACTTCTAGATAAACTGCTTGGCCCACTGCTTGAATAACTTCTAGATAAATTTCTTGAAGAACTGCTTGGTTCACTTCTAGATGAACTGCTTGGTCCACTTCTAGATAAACTTCTAGATGAACTTCTTAAACTTTTAGGTGTGCTAAAACTGTTTGATCCACTTCTAGAAGAATTTTGAGATGAGCTTTTAGATGAATTTCTAGATGAGCTAAAGCTCAAACTACTCACAGGACTGATAGGAGACCATTGTAACTTACTGATTGGAGTTACAGCCATAGAGGGTGTTGAAGTGGTTTGCTTTCGACGACGGAGAGTAATAAAACGTTCATTGATCTTGGCAGGCGATTTTCTAGCTTTTTTAGCTGGAGCTTTTCTAGGTTTTCTAGCAGGCGATTTTCTAGCTTTTTTAGCTGGAGCTTTTACAAATTTACGAATCGTCTTTTGACCATTCCATCGGAGTAAACTTCGTATCATGACTCCACCAAGAAATCCACCTCCTCCTGGTTTCAATATGAGTTGACGTTTAGTATCCATGTCCACTTGATCATCTCCCAACTGCTCTAATTCATGCTGATGTTTTTGCATAAAGTTTTGTGTTTGTTTAGGTAGCACAATTTTCTTTTTTAAAATCACCTTTGCTGCTAAGGTGAACCACTTGAGCATTTCTTTTAATCCAGACCGTAGCATTTGCTCCCGTACAGTAGGGTCTCGTTCCTGACCCAAATGTTCTAACGATTGAGCTATGGCTGTGGCTGACATGATGACTGAATGATCTTATATGAGTAAACGATGTTTATATATACACAACTGGCCCACGTTTTTCTCCAGTGATCCAGTGATGAAAAATATCTGTTCTTAACCGATAACTGTCTGGTGTTTGAGGGTGAAAGTCAATCACTAAATACCCATGAGGTGTAGAGATAGCATCTTGATAAGCGGGTAACAAGTGTGGCAATTGAATTTGATTCGCCAACACTTTGATTTGTCCTTTATCTCTTGTGTTTTGAAATAAGATCATGTAATGTGCATTTAAACTCAGGGTACGACTGGCTTTCGATTGTTGAAACATGTTTTGTGTAATGTAGATCACACTAGCATTACGATGGTGACCTTTTCGTGTAAACCATAATTTGATTTTCTCTTCATCTTTATCACCAAGCAGGTCATCAAATATAATTAAATGAGGAATGGATGTATCCTCTACTATCTCTTCATCCTCGTCAGGTATCCCCTGTATGAACCGAATACTAGGTTCTTGTTCTTGTAATTGTGCATAGGCTACTTGCCATTCTTTGTAACACCATACAATACGCTCTGGTACTACTTGAAACAAATCTGATTTGTATTCCAACACCTTTTTTACAAATTGTGTTTTACCAGAGCCACTAGGGCCTGAGATAAACATATTGCAAGGATGCTTAAAAAGTAAACTGGACTCCATGACGTGAAAATCACAACTAACACTATTGGAAGAAAAACATTTTATTTATTTGTGTAACAAGTTTATGTATGAGTACAAGAATAATCACAACAAGAACAACACATGTCATGTAATGGTAACAACAGTTTGTCAGAAAATTCAAACACACATTCTGAATGTCCAAATTGACTCAGAAATGTTAACACAGAGTCATTGTTCACCACCTGTTTGAACCAATCCGTTTCACTCAAGTCCATGGGTACTGATTGGTACGAATTCATCACATGAAGTCCATGTTTCATTTCTTCGAAACATGTCTGGTGTACTCAAGTGTTGTCGAATCCATTCCAGAGAATGATGACCTTCAGGTATCTTCATACGATAAGCAAATACCAATGCTTTTCTCAACAGGGTATGGTTCATAATATCAAACTGTTCCATTCTTGAATCGTGTGAATCACTCTATCGTTACATACATAAGTATTCCAATCGTCTCGATGGATAGCTTTCAAGCCTAAGTGTGCACTGATCATAGCATCACGAATCATCTGTCTAAATAGTTCAAACGTGTGAGGGTTCAGAATCCACGCGCGAATGTCCTTGACCTTGACAAGGTCATCTTGTACAATACTGTATAACGTATCCGTATACAGCTCAAAGTCCAAAATGTAATATAAACTTATAAATCGTCTAGATGGTTTAACCATAATTGAATATTTCCTGAACAAATCACTATTCTAGGTCGATTCGCATGAACGGCTTCAATCTCGTCTTTGACTTCTCTTAAGCGATGCCTTAATTTATAGAACACGGCACGATACTGTAGAATATGAATAACATGAGTGAACGGTACCTGTCTCTTAAATACCATGCTACCACGTATTTTAAACTGTGAATACGGACGCCATCCGGGGTGAGATCTCCCATTGTCCTCTTCAGCCATACTGAACCATATCACATTGGGGGTAGAACGAAAATTGTTAGCTAAGGCAGATACGTCGCTCAAATTAGCATCGTGGATTAAAAAATCCCATGTCGTAGATAACATACGATCTAAGCTTTGTTGTACCACATTCAGTTTTCGTAGAATCGGTAATTTTTGGTTGAATGACAAGTCCTGGCGATCACCTACATCCTTCAACAGTCTCTCTATCCGTCGATGATTTGTATGTTGTAAGCTATGTATAGCATTATGAGTAGCCCATGTGTGCACTAACTCCATCTTCCATGTTTTAGCGTTAGCCCATATGACATAACGATAAATTTTAAGTCTCAGCTCTATCGGTAGTAAGGGTATCCAATCCATGTCTTTATGAATAATGACTTTTAGATGACTTGTTCTAGGCCAAAAGGTATCCTAAAAGGTCAAGGTCAGTCATGTAGATAACCATAAGGCACAGTCATATGATTCTCGACCACAATACGTTTGGTATATACCGAACGAAATGTTTTGACTTGTTTCTCACTGGTCACGGTTCTGTCCTTATGACGTTTAATCCGAGAAGCATATTCAACTACGGTCGAATAATTATGTCTGTCTTTCACACAATCCACCATCGTATTGAAATTCACTTGTTGAGTGGCATTGTAGTCTAACGTAATGCCTTTCACTTTGCATTTTTGATGGAGTTCACCGTTTTCAATGTATTCATAGCCATAGTTCTTTGGACCTAAAGCGACATATCTCACAATACGACCCTTTGGTACCTCATCTGTCCATTTTCCCAATCGACTGGAGATAATAGGAACATTATAGCCATCAGGGTCATGAATGTACATACAACTGTCTGTGTCAAAATACAGTACTCTCTTTCCTAGAGGTTCAAGCACTTTGTACAGTTCTAATCGAGCATAAGCCGTCACAAATGAAGCCACCACAGGATTGGCTGATGAATGAGGGTCTGCTTTGTCCGATTCATCAGTATAATTCATTAACATGAATTCATCATGATCAAAACACTCTGCATATTTCACAGACTTTTTAGGATCGTTCAGTATTCCGTAGAACTGGTCCAATCGATGAACATACTCTGTTTTAGGCAAGAGGTTAGTTTGAGCATTTTTACCCCAGAGACAATTCAGCATGGTTTTGGCAAAAGCTCGTTTTCCTGGATTTTTCTCCACCTGTTGCAAACGAATTCCTTCTGCTTCAAAATAATCCTGTTTAAATTTATCTTGAGCCTCTTCCGTATCCACCCCTGGAGGATATCCACTAGCCTCTTGTTTCATTTTCAAGTATTTGTCAATGTATTGCCGATAGACGTCCGTACTCCATTCATCCCAGTGCCATACATGATACACTTTTGATACTTGATAGCCTAAAGCAATAGCTTTAGCCAATTCAACATGAGTCCATGTGCCATACAAGAACCGTTCATACGGGGAATGTGTACAATAATCTATCTCCTTCTCAGCACAGGTACGGCATAGCGTAAACACCATTTTACTATTACAGTGTATGGGTAAGACAGGCATCCATAAATCTTGCGGGGGTAGAACACGGCATTTAATCAGTCCTTTGTATTTCTCAATATGCTGTTGATCAATTTGTTCTTGACTCATGATCACTGGATGGCCTATCGGATAAGCCCTGTACTTGTTCACATACGGATAGAGAGAACAAATATCCACATATTTGATTTCTTGGTCGTTGTCTACTTCATGATACAGTCGGATGGCATTCGTACGACCTCCGAACAAAGCTTCCCTGGGTTGAATCGGGCCTTGACCATGATAGAATCGTTCCACTCTTGTCTTATAGGCAGGATCCTTTTGACAACGCTGATCAAATTCACATTCCCACATGACCACAACAGGATACCCCTGTTCTTTCAAAGACTCCAGTCGCTTATACGTATCGTGATAGGCCTGTTGCATGGTTCTCAAAGTATACGGATTGATGGTACTTCGGTTAGGAAAACAGGTGGGGCACCCATGGTACCAACATCCCATGAATTCATACACGGTGTTGGTCTCTTGACAATAGCCATCCACGTAATAAGGTCCAATTTTGACTTCGCCTTTGTTATTCAAGGCATGCCGAATATGTATCTCTTCGGTGACAGCCATCATTTGTAGCCAACGTATGCCTTTCATGGAATACCGGGTTTTATTGGGATACCCGGCATCCGAAATCACGGCTAAACTATGAGGTGGCATGGAATTTTTGCGCCAGGCTTTGTTACACACTTGAGCTAACGTTGTAGCTTCAGTAAATGGATCTATTTGATCACTTTCCAATAATTGTTGACGAAATTCTCCACACCCGCGTCTTAAAATGTCCACATCCGATTGACAGTATTTCTCCATTTCCTTTTGAAAATCAAATACGTCTCCTTTTCTTTCATTGTACCAGGTTAAAAACTCTTCACGTCGCTCTGGTTTCATACTATCCGGTTTGTAAAAGTGTAGCGGCAAATAAGGTCCCACATAATCTTGATACGCCAAGGTGTTTGCATAGAATGGAAACCATCCTTTGGCTAACTCGGTCAGTCCAAATGTATTGGGAAAACCGGAGAGAGGCATACTCAGGAAACTGAGGGAGTCAATCATGCGTATTCCATGCACTCTCAATTGAATGATTTTACTACCATTCATAATGAACTGGGGTTTCGCCGTCCCCTGAGTGACCACATATCTAAGAATAAACTGAGCGTCATAGCCTTGAGCATTGTGGGCTATCACTGTCGATCCTCGATGGGTAGGGAGGAATAGCCAAGTACAGAATTGTTGTAACGTATTTTCACCACGGAATGTCATTTGTCTGGCTTCATTCACCTCTTCACAATACTCACATGGAGTTTTCACTGACTTACACATACAGTCACCACAAGCACGTTGAGCCACACAAAAATTAGGGATATGTTCTCCAGAATCAAAACGACATTCAAAATCAAAAAAGATGAATGGTACTTCTGGTCGTTTTCTATCGGGTGGTTCATACGTTGGAATGTAACAGTCATGATCTGGTCCTACTATGGCTTTACAACACCTGCATTTCTTTGTCCCTGGGCAAACGTGACTCCGTTTCGTTCCAATCACCTTTTGCCCACATTTCTTACAATTCCATACGGATTCACAAATGGTTTTACGTTGTTTTCCCGTTTTTGTTTTATGATTGTCAAAACATGCCTGACTCTGGAATAGGCGACGACAATCCGGACATCTTATAGATTGTCCTGCTGGGCACAGGGTGTGAGCATAACACTGACAAATATGGCTACACTGGTGTCCTTCACGGTGATCATAACCGACATCACACCATTCACAATAATAACCCCGTCCGAGAAATCCGGTAATGGATACAATACAGTCATAATGATTATCATGGTGAAAGATATGAATCACACGACTTTTTTCAGTCAGAGCAGGTGGTTTGAATAACAATTCACTTCCATAATGTTGTGGATGAATTTTAATCACATAGCTGGGATAGAGATAGTCCTGTAGTTTTTGGTATTCTTCTATACCACACGACTGATCCGATGAAATACCCACTTGCTTTAATAATGCTTCAGCTTCGTATTTTTGAAGCTTTTTCTTAGACTGGCGTATTAGATTCCATCGTTTTTTCCATTCCGGGGTTTGATTTTCATCCACTTTGCACTGTCCCACTACAATCGATCTAGCTAAACACATAGAGTCCTTACTATTGTCAATACACACAACACTTGTCTTTGACTTTCGCATACTGAATAAGTTTGGTGCTTTAAACGTTTTCTTTCCGGATCCCTGTGGCATAGCAATATGCGTAATTTCCATCTGTGCCGCCCCATCATGAATTTTAAATTGACGGTTACTTTGTGCCACACGTTCAATTTCATCCAACACCGTATCTCCACTAATAAGAGATGCCCTATTAAACGGAACATGTATTCCAAAGTCCAAATCAGGATGTAGAATAGATACTCGAACTCGATCATTCGATCTCACTTCACATCTCTTGTAGAGCTGATCCATCATATCATTAAACAACCTGTTTGTAAATTCAAACGATTGATTATACGGCTGAAATGTCACATCATATACTCTAGATTGAGTCTTAAATTTCCTTGACTTTCTTTCCATGCGTGACTGTATGTCATAATAGTCGCGCACAGGCTCAAACTTGCTTCGTTTAGTTGGAGGTTCATCCTCACCACTAGTACTGTCGGTATCTGACATGATTATGATCTTAAAACTTCTCCGCCGTTTTTTATACTTCGGGTTCAAGGTCATAACGCGTGACACTCTATAAAAGACGTACGCTCCGTCCGTTTTTTATCATTTCAACATGAGCGATCCTAAAATGAACCAAGTTGAAGAGAACCGAGATCAAACTTTGATGTATTCATTAAAGAAAAAAATTAAAGAGCTCAACAACTTAGCGGATCAGCTCTGTGGACAGAAAAATGTAACATGGGATCATATCAAGTGTTATCGTTGTGGAAAGAAAGGACATTATTCTACCAGCTGTACGGAACCCTTCAACAATGAATGCTTTTATTGTCATGAACAAGGACATTTCATCGCAGACTGTCCTAAGAAACAAGGTGAACAGGTCGATCTACAGGACGCAGAACAGAGTAAGAAAAAACGTAAATACAAAAAGAATCCAACAAAAACTGTGAGTGACTTTGTGTAATCCGGACAATGTGTTGGACAATTTGTTGGACAATGTGTTGGACAATTGTGTATAGACTTAAATTGGAGACTAAGTGAGTTGTATTGTGTTGTACTTTGTTGTACTTTGTTACTTAGAATGTTTTCAAAAATAAAATGATAGACAATGTAATATGCTTTTGTCTTTGCTTGAGAAATAAAACGAATCTAACACATATGGTGGCCCTAATAAGGGCCGTTGGGTAATTCATTGCATTTCTGCAAGAAATAGGTATCGCCAATAGTTGGCTCTCAAATCCTCATCATAATACATGGCAAGGTCAGGGTATAAATTACCCATCTTGATATCCATCTTGACAATACTAACATCTTGGAATTCAGACAAGTCTGGGTACAAATTACCCATCTTGACCACCCAAACATCTTCTTGTAACTCATCAGGTTCATCAGAAGAACTTTTCAAGCAGTTGCCCATGTTGAATCATGAAACATAAATGAGCTATGGAACATGAGAAAAACACTGACCTAGAACAGACCAATGAAATGCCAGTAAAATAGACCAATGAAATACCGTTAAAATGGACCAATGAAATACCATTAAAATGGACCAATCAGAGTCCTTGTATCATAGTCAGTGAGTGACCTTGCCTTGATCTAATTTCATTCTGTATCAAGATGTCACAGCGTACAGTCAATATTATCAAAAGAAAATATGCTGCCTTAGGGCGGTATATTGAACAACTGGAGATGCAGTTAGAAGAGCTGCGGTTGGAGGTGAAGACCCTGAGAGAGGGAAAGCAGTTCGCAGAGGAGGTGGAGGTCAGCTCTGGGGAAGAGGACTGGGGGGATACCCCTCAAGAATCAACCCCAGAGAACTGGGAGGATGAGCTGGTAGAGGTTCCTTCGAACCTCTACCAACCTACACCGGACCCGAAGGATGTCCAGAAATGGGACAAGTGGTGTCCCGCTTGTATGGGGAGATGCGGTCAACGCCATTAATCCCCATACAAGCACCAACGGTCCTTTTCAGGACCACCAACGGCCCTTTTCAGGGCCCCCATACAATTCAGAAAGAATCACTCTCATATTGTCAATATTTACAGTCCTTTCTGATAACACCAAATACAAATAGACGGTGTGAGGTAAGTTTTCTATAAACATTTCCTACAAAGTGCTGTGATAGTATGATGTGTACAATCATTTTCAACAAATGTCTGCAAAGTGCTGTGATTGTATATATTAAGTGTACAGTCTGTAAATTGCTGTGATTGTATGAAGTACAAAGTATTTCCCCCACAAATATAAGTGATAGTATGATGTGTACAATCATTTTCAACAAATGTATACAGTATTCAAATTGCTGTGATAGTATAATGTGTACAGTGTTCAAATTGCTGTGATAGTATAATGTGTACAGTATTCAAATTGCTGTGATAGTATAATGTGTACAGTATTCAAATTGCTGTGATAGTATAATGTGTACAGTATTCAAATTGCTGTGATAGTATAATGTGTACAGTATTCAAATTGCTGTGATAGTATAATGTGTACAGTGTTCAAATTGCTGTGATAGTATAATGTGTACAGTATTCAAATTGCTGTGATAGTATAATGTGTACAGTGTTCAAATTGCTGTGATAGTATAATGTGTACAGTATTCAAATTGCTGTGATAGTATAATGTGTACAGTGTTCAAATTGCTGTGATAGTATAATGTGTACAGTATTCAAATTGCTGTGATAGTATAATGTGTACAGTATTCAAATTGCTGTGATAGTATAATGTGTACAAAGTAGACCTAACCTTGTCGTGTCACAATTGACCTTGACGTGTCAAACTTGTTCAAAAAAAACTTGAAGTGTCACACTTATTAAAAAACAAAAAAACTTGAAGTGTCACACAAAGACAAAAAAAACTTCTCACAATTGACCTTGACCTAATAGAACACTGGCGCGTGCAGGCAAAAAAGTATAAATACCCCCGGCGCAGACACTATTTTTTCATTATCTAGCATGGAGTCCTTCAACATGCCATACGATATATTGAGAGAAGCACTAGAATCCTCTGAGTTGATAGACCCGAATGCGGGTATGCATTACAACCAGCCGAAGTACAACCAGCCAAAGTACGGTCAACTACAGTATAGGCAGCCACAGTACAGCCAATACAGTCAACCACTGTACAGCCAATACAGTCAACAGTCCATGGTAGATGTACAGCCTATGGTAGATGTACAGCCGATACAACCCATGGTAGATGTACAACCCACTATGACGAATACACAGCCTATGGTAGATGTACAACCCACTATGACGAATACACAGCCTATGGTAGATGTACAACCCACTATGACGAATACACAGCCCCCTATGGCGAAAACACAGTCTAATACAACGGGTGATGCAAAGCCTACAGCGGGATTGTCTGTTCTACAAGGTATCAGGGAAGAAATGGTACAGATGAATCAAGTCATGCAAGAGATGGTCAGACTCATGAAAAATCAAGAAGTACGGTTTAAGCCACAAGAAATGATTGTACCTGTACAGTTTATGTATGATTCAAAGAAACGAAAACATGAGCATGAGAAAAAGAAACCGGAGCATGACAAAAAGAAACCGGAGATGACAGAAACGAAGAAACGAAAACATGATCTTGAGAAACAACCTCGGGGCAAGTATGGTAAAGAAATAAAGAAATGAAGATCCGACTAACAGCTATGAAGAAACCAACGGAAGTGTGCATACATGCGAGTGTTTGTGCAAATTAAAGATTATGGTAAAAGATCTTCAGTTTTCGTTTTCCATTGAAATATTATGTTTGTGGCATCAAGGACAATATGCATTATATATAATCCAGGTAACTCATGAAAACAGCAGGCCCAGTTAAAAAAAAAAACTTTAAGTTCTTGCTCAAACTCAACTTATTCATTAGACCAATCAATGTGGTATCAAAAGAAGTTTCAAAGATGGTCAAATTACAGTTTTCTGGCCCAATTTCAACCTAGCTGTAATCACTTGATACGGTATGATAATTCAATGAAATTTATTTTATTAAAATGGAGTTTTGAGACTTGTCCGCCGGACTCGAAATATTTTACGCCACCATGTTTAACATGTTGTTAGTATATAAGGAAACATACGGTAACAGTTCTGGTCAAAGATACACATTTTCTAGAAAAAACAACAACACTTGAGTCCATTAGTGAGTTTCTACTCAATTTAGTTCGGTTTGATAGACTCTGATGTAATCTGGGACCAATATACTCGTACACGTGTGTGGTATGGTATGTGATCTACAAATACGATTTATTTCGGCATAACAGTCTCCGTGCATAATAAGTAATAACTGCAGGAACTATATTACACCAGACTGTGACCAGAGCAAAGACATAGATGTTTGAATAGCATTTTGAATTTAGAATAAATCTACGCTTATTAACTTCGATTATATTATACGGATATTTTTTTGTTCAAAGACCTATACTATGTATAGTATAAGGTCTTTGGTTTCTGTTAGTAGCTAGCGGGGGTGGATCAGGTGCCCGAGGACCGTATAATATATTCATTTACGTCGTTCTTTAAACAAATTCTTATCAATATAACAATCGGAACTCCTCGGCGTTTGTCTACAAAAAAGTGCGTATTTCAGGTACGGAAATGCCCGAGTCGTTACGATTGGATGGATTTCAGACGCGGTAAATTTTCAAAATATTTGGATTTTTTAGTTTTCTCCGATGCGTCATTGAATTGATACTGTAGCACGAACTCCTCACACCGGTTACGTCACGCTTTGCTACTAAATAATGTACTGATCAAGGGAAGTAACCGCTGCGGGTAGTTTGACTGTAGCAGTGTGATATACAGGTGACTATGTAAACTGGTTCCCGTTGACTTGTGTGTACAAAGCCTTTGGAGCAACATGGAACGGGAACCTGTTTAGTGACTATGTTAATCATATTGTTGTACGAGTTGTTTCCCTTAGACTATTTTCGACTAAATTGAGCAGACGAAAGCTCTTCTCCGTGGAGGTAGACGGTGTTCATATAAAAATATCCTTTATAATTTCAATAAAATGATGGATCAACTAATATCTTTTACCGAAAGTATTTGTGTAAAGTCGATAAGAAACAAAGTAACACAATTCCATGTAGATTGTTGAGCCAGATCAGGGTCACTCAAATAGAATTCAATTGAAAGACCCTGGCCAGATGTATTGGATGTCAACACCAGACTGACAACGCAACGGTATGTTTTACATGTTGACGTAAATACAGGTGACACTGGATAACGGTGTAGCTAAATTTAGAATGGAAATTGAACAAGGAGAAATAATCACTGCCATGAACCAAATATTGTAATTTATATATACACATCTCCTTTACAAATCCCAGTAGTCAAATGCTCAAAATCTGTACTAATCTAGTACCCACAATCAATAAATACAATGCAGTCGGCTGCCATCTTTCTTTCCTCGAATGATCTAAATAACAATGTACAGGGCTTGAAAATTCGCATTGGCGAGTTGAAGTTGGCATCGGGCGAGTAGATTTTTGTGAATGCTAGTCCGACGGGGCGAGCACAAAATCAGGCATTCAATCACCCTAAAATTAATTTAAAACTGGAAATATCTCTTTCCAATTCGATCCGAATCAATTTAGATTCACGTTTTGTTTATGTTAAATCCGCGTTCGTGAAACGCTTGCACTAGACAATAATGACTAAAAATAGATTGTTGCCCTGTACCCGGCCCTGCGGCATATTTAAAACACCGCTACAAGTTAACAAGTTTAACTGCGACAATGCCTCATTCGCCGGCCTTTCTATTTATTTCAACAATGGGATTTCTTACTTGACAAATTAATTGGATGCGTTGATTATTGTTGGTCTCGTATCAACGGACTCAAGTAAGTGTCAAATCCGGAATATCCTTACCATGTTACCTGTTTTCTGATAATAAACAGTGTCCGTTTTCCGAAAATGAACAGACGACAGAAAGCAATTTCAAGTAGAAGAAGCATTCGCAATAAATATCAGTGTTGCTACTTGAAAGACGGCTTGATATGTACGCGAATCACGGTGATCCTTAGTGATTAAAGATTAAAATCTGTATCGTTCATGTATGTTGTAATAATTTATGTCAGCATCTGACGTAATTTTCCCGCAATCAGTCATACATAACAGAAGATATATACATCCTTTAAAGTCTTAATCATAACTTAATTACATTCTAAAAGTATACAAACACTTAATTTTCTTAAGGGCGAGTTGGTTCTTCTAAGGGGCGAGTAAGAAATTGCAGTTACTAGTCCTACAGGACTAGTAGCACCTTGAAAATTTTTCAAGCCCTGATGTACAAGAAGAAACCTCTGAAGGTCACATGGCATCATAGCGTAGCAGTGAAATTATTAAGCTTGTTCACAGTCCAAACAATAATTTCAACACAGAACTATTTTATAACATGCATAAAAACGACCACCTGCATTCAAAAATGCAGACGGCAGTAAAATAAATAAAAATTTTTAGAGAAAAGCTACGTATTTTTATTGAATCATTAATATTTCATGTATTTTTAATACAAATGTATTTTATATGTATATAAAATGTTTTATTTTGGAGCTGTGTGATGTCAATTATATGCCAGGTGCCCAACGTGGCAAGAACGAGAACTCTGTTACGTTCTTACGGTATGAGTAGAATTTTAGTTGCTGCGCTAACTTTGCGCATGCGCTCTACATTGTTTTTATTGAGACAAAGGAATCTTTTGTTTACTCCGTTAAACAGTTTTATTTTCCATATCTCAAACTTATTATGTATTACATCCCAATGCGTTTATTTGGAATGTATCGAAGAACAATTCGTTTTCTATACTGTCCGGAAATGATCGTGGTTGGTTCAGTGTTTAACGCGTAGTCGGTAGAGCTCTACACGGATGTTTTTCAAGTATGCACGTCAACACAACATTCGTTATGCGAATACGTAACAAGTACATGTTTTTGGACCTTCCTTCGTTGCACGAATTAAACATTTCATTAATCCACTACCGGAACTTATGTGAAGTTACAGGTGTACCCTCAGGATTTATAACTCATCAGTGTTATAAAGGACATGGTATAATACTATTGACGGATGGATAATGACTATGGACATCGTGCAGATCTTCAACATGTTGTAGATCTAATTTATTTTGCTAACAATTGTTTTGATGAAATTCAATATTCGTTACATCTATATACCAGACGGTTAGTGTTAAATCAAAGTATACAGACGGTTACTACCAGATCCAGGGTGAAAATATGCAATTTTAATCGGAGTCGATGTCGGATGTCATGAATAATACTTTCATTCCAAAATTTCCAGGCTTTATCTGACATTGGTGAACTATGGACAGAAGTATAAAGGGTTCAGTTCAGCCCATCTAACTGCGCAAAGACAGACTCGGAGTTCCAGCGATAATTCTTGAGATTTGTGTTGTTTTCAGGCTTAGTCCTGAGATTTATGTTATAACTTAATTACTTATAAAAAAGTTATATGGCAGGAAACTGTTTCAAATTAACTTAAGGCAACTATGCCATCATTACAGCTTACTGCATATATATATAGAATAGATACATGTGTGATACATGGTACCCGTGTCTGCGGTCTTTGCCTCCCTTGGCGGCTGTCTTGCTTGGCAAATTTCTTATGCACTAAGTAAAAAAATAAAAAAAAATAAAAAAAAATAAAAAAAAATAAAAAAAAAATAAAAAAATAAAAAACATGAAAATTGGTTATTAATCAACTAAATTCATAAAAGATAACTTAATCATGAAGTTGGTAAGGACACAATCACATAAGGTTTAAGAAAATGTAGTTGTCACATATAAATATCCTATATTTAGAATTATCAAAACAAAAACATAAATATCTTCTATTAGTGCTTGTTGGGTTTGCCGGGCGGGATGGCTGCCGGGGGAGGTGATTGTTGTGGATGTGGGAACCATGTATACATATATATGTATACTTATTACTATGTTAAGAAGGTTTTTGTTGATACATGTACAGCATGTATACCACTCAGTGTTAGATATAATATATATTATCCCGGGTAAAAACCTGTGTATTTATTTTTTTGTTTGTTTTATTGCTTAATTTATATATTAAAATCGGAGGTTATCTTATGTATTTTATTGTAATTCCAGGCTTTGTCCTGAGATTTGTATTTTCAGGCTTTGTCCTGAGATTTGTTATTTTTCCCGGCTTAGTCCTGAGTTTGGTTTTATTCACAGGCATGGTCCTGAGTTTTGTATATTTCCAGGCTTTGTCCTGAGATTTGTATATATATTTATGGGGTTAGTCCTGAGATTTGTATATTTCCAGGCTTAGTCCTGAGATTTGTTGTATTTCCATTCTTTGTCCTAAGAGTAGGAACAAGATTTGTACTTTTCCAGACTTGGTCAGGGGATTTGTATGTTTCCGGGCTTAGTCCTGAGATTTGTATGTTTCCGGGTTTGTCCAGAAATTGTAATGTTTCCAGGCTAAGTCCTGAGCTTAAATGTGCTTGTTTAGTCCTGATGTGATACAGGCTTTGTGAAAACAGCACTGGTATTTGATGTGTCCATTAAAATAACAAGCTAAGTCCTCGCGTAAACTTGAGTATTTTATGTTTCTGGGGCTTAGTCCTGAGTTTTTCGTATTTAAATTCCGACTTAGTCAGGCGTATTTGGGTCCAGGCTTGGTCCTGAGTTTTTGCTTGTTCAAAGCGTAGTCCTACATATTTGAGTTTTCCAGGCTTGGTCCTGAGTATTTGTTGTTTCCCTGGCTTAGCCATGAGTATTTGAATTTTTCAGACTTGGTCCTGAGACAGAGTAATTCAAGGTTTCATAACATAGTTCAGAGTATTTGATTTTTTCCAGGCGTAGTCCCATGTATTAGTAGTACCCAGATTTGGTCCTGATTATCGAACTTTTCCAGGCTAGGTCCTGAGCTAAGATGATCATATATTGTGATGGTGGTGCTTAATTTACATGTTGTCAAGGAGTCTCCTTACTGAGACACCTGAGATTTAGTTTATTGTGATTAAATTACATGTTGTCAGGTAGTTTGCTCACATAGTGAAGATAGTGTGATTATAAGACTACATGTAACAATGTTGGGCTACTCACATGCCATATATAGACAATTGCAAGTCATGTTGAAAGACATTTATAGCCAGATTTGCTTCATCAGTGGTTCAAATAATTGAAGAGCCTATTTGTCTCAGAGATAGAAACAGATTTAAAAGACAAATTGCGTCAAGTTGAAGCTAGATTACCTTGATAATATCTTCATAAAGTGCATTATGATGATAATTGCATTTTAGTAAGGGTGATGATGATGTGGGAAAGTACATCTATACCTGACTGAGACAACAGACATTCATGCATTTGAATAATGATATCATTGGAATGATTTTCATGATGTTTTTGATAGTTTTTAATATGTTTATTACTTTTCATCTTTGACCAACTGAAGAAGCAAACATTTATTACTTTAGGTACTGGTGTCATTTCATGGCGTCTTTAGGTTTATACTTTTTATCTTTGTCTGACTGAGGCAGCAAAGATTTATTACTCCTGACACTGATCAGGTCATAGGGTGTGTTATTGTTTATATTTTTCATCTTCGTCAGACTGATTGAGGAAGCATATATCTTTCAGCCAGATAGTTTAAAAAATATATGTTACTGTGTTTTAAACATGATGTTACGGCTTTCTACAATAAAAGCCATATTACGACAACTCATTGTCTGTTATATTTTTTAAAGCTACAAGCTTCTCCAGTCTCCATCACCACGACACAAATAAAACTACATTTTGTAATTCTAATGCTTATCCTCATTCAAATGATGTTTTAACTTGTTGACAGTGCTTAGTTATGCATGATGAGTGTATATTACGGATATTATAAGATACACCGTTATTTGGATAACACTGGTAAACGGGGTACTGACTATATAGTATATAATTTTTTATTGTATCACTATCACTAACACCTCTAAATACAACTACCTGATTGTATTTATAAATTGGCTGTGATATTCACCTTCCCGATTAGCCTAGTTGGTAGAGCATCTGACTTGCAAATAGGAGGTAATGGGTTTGAGCCCTCATCGGGTACGTTATTTTCCTCCACATATTACATTTGGTGTTGTGAGTGTGTGACTAGCCTTGGAATCCTAGAGCTAGCCCTAGTAGGGTGAAGAAAATGGCTGGGTTAGTTTAAACTAAAGAGCCTGTGGTTGTCTCGATTAATTACTTTGAATAAAAAGGAAGGAGGAATGTAGCGGTGTGGTATATTGTATTTATAAATTGGCTGGGATATTCACCAGCCCGATTAGCTCAGTTGGAAGAGCATCTGACTTGCAAGCAGGACGTCACGGGGTCAAGCCCTGAATTAAGTACATTATTTTCCTCCTATTACAATACTATTTTAATAATTTATTATCTAATTTGATGTTGAAAATTTAGAACCCACGACCTCCTGCTTGCAAATCAGATGCCCTACTAACTGAGCTATTCAGACTGTTAATATTACAGTCAATTTATAAATACATATACTAAACACCTTACTGCTACATAATTGCTTCCACCAACACTTCACTTTTTCCAAATAGTGTACAAACTGATATTGTAGTTACGCCTAATATCAGAATAAGTAAGGCTATGTCTGAGCTGACTAAAATGTTTTAATTTAATTCTTTACAGGCTTTTTCAGTCTTTATTAAGTTGTTAATATGCTAAAATCTAGTTTGAGTTTACATATTTTTACACTTATTTTTAAAAAACAAACTATTTCAACCATGTATTGTCTGTCTGTAGTGTAATAGTATGACTAAGAACCTTTCATCTAATTTGAAATGGTGGAACTTTTTGCATACAGAAGCCTTGAATATATAATTATAAATTTATTTTGACAGGTGTTGCCAAGTGAGAAACCCAATCATTTTGGAATACAAAACCTTCCCCCAGTTATTTTCATAGAAACCACCTAAACTGTTTAGTACTGTTGTCTTGCAGAAACAAATGTGAGATTTGTATTGTTCAGTTTTATTAAATTGAATAAAATCTAAATAGTGATAAAATACTGTAAGATTGAAAGAGAAACTTTCACAGGGGATCAATGCAGTTTAAATTGAAATTAGTTTCTTTAACATGAAAATAAATCTTTTGTGGCTAATCATTTAAGCAGCAAAAAACATGCTAATCTATTCTCAAAGTAACAGTTGCATTTTCTTGCAGGTCATTAGGACAAAGATTTAACAAAGGTTAGTTATTGTGCAAATGTATAGATGTCACATGTTGCTACATACAAAGCCAGCAGCATTTAATAAGATGAATACCGTACACATTTTGAATTGCAGACATTACATTACTGAGATACAGGTCTGTTTGTGAAGACATGGCTTTTGAAAATGCTGGTGTTTTACATACTTTTCATTTTAATTATCTCACATTTAAATATTAATATTAATTTTTAGCTCCATTTCTGTTAAATTATTTTATAATGTAACTAAACCATTCACGAATATCATTCTTATTCTTTTGATGTTTTCTACAACAGTTTGTGACCTTTCAACACTTTGTTCAGTAGAAAGGGTAATATGATCGATTGTTTAGTTATTTGAATGTCTAAAATGTTTCTCCTTCTCTCTCTGAGATTACATATTAAATTATTTAGATTTTAGTGGCTGTTGAAAGTTTTTTTATAGATGATATAACTTTTAAAAAGAAATGATGTGTACAATTTTGTCATTTTTTAAGCTTTATTTCAATAAATATCAATTCTTGTATTTAGTGATTCTAGCCTTTTCCATGAATTTGCATATCGTACGATATTTGTGGGCGGGTAACAATCGCCTGATGTGTATCCACACAATTTAAACTCGGTTAACGACAAACCAAATACTACAAGCCAATCTTGCACTAAATGGTATAGTATGGTGATGCAATGTTTACCCTAGGCTTGTTTATGAATGAAGAAAAAAATAGTTTAAAATATAAACATTGAGTGGTATCTACTTGACTTTACAAAGGTGTGATATGGTGCATTGGAGTAATAATCTGTTGTAAAGATAAAATTATTGTTTGAAAGTTTGGCACTGAAGTGTGGTACCGGTATATAATACTAAGTTCACACAAAATTAAACCAAGAATACCGGTAATCATTTTTCTGAAGTGGATACTTTTTGTTGATTTTGAATGGAGTGCTATTTAGGCTCATTGATAAAAGTTATTATCATTGAAATAAAGCAACTGAGTGCTATGAAGTAGGGTTGACTTTAACACACATTTTCAAATTTTCACATCTATAAAATGAGTTTTACATTTTATGTATTTCTTCTGGCAAATTTAAATGGCAAGGAAAATCCTCTTGTGCGAGTTAAAAGTGGTAAATTTTCTTATGCTAAAGTTGGATTGTCAAGCGATTGATTTTTAACCGATTGATTTTTCAAATTAAGTTATAAATTAGAAAATACAAAACTCAACATCTTTAATCATAATTGAACTTCAACATTAAAAGTACAATATTTGAAATATCAGTAAATTTTAGGAGTGGTAATTTTAGAGTTAAGTTACTGCTCTTTTATTGCATTATAATAATATACATTAATGTTAAGCTTGTATAGTTTATTCAGCATCCTGCTTTTTCGCTCTAATTTATAGATATATATTTGAACTGAATTTTCATTTTCTTAATAAGTTTACACTTTGTATGAGAACACCTGGATCCAATTCAGAAAATTGAATTTATTATTTATAAAATCATTGTGATAATAAAAATCACTAGTATTACATACAGCAGTGCATTTTTATGTAATTTACTTAAACTAAGTGTTCATTGTATGTTTAATCATCATGAGATTGTGTCGTTGAAAGCCAAGGTTTAATTAGTCACTCTATTATTATTTTCAGACTTAAGATACTGAAGGTAAGTTTATGTTCTAATTGATCGAAGAGTACAACATACATGTATCCTTTTATAATTGTATGGTAATCTTGATGTGATCAGTTGAAGTTGGGTTGACTTCATTGATAATTAAGAATACTGTGCAAATGTTTTATTAATCTGTAGTAGGTTAGATTTTTTATTACTTGTGATATCAATCTGGTAAATTTAATGAGAAGAAATATAGGTGAGATAGAATAGAATGTTTTACTGTTAAATACCCATGGCTTGATGATTTCTTTAAATTAACTAACTTGTGATAATATCAGATTTATAACACCTTGATTGCCAGCCATGTTCTATTAACTTCTTGTTATGGTAGAAAAATTGATTGGACAAACTTCCCGATCCTCTCCATGTAGTTGAAGACATAAAGTCTACAAGATTATGTAAGGAGCTAGAGTGTCAGCAGTAGCATTTAATTCATTAACCGCTAAATTTATCTCTGTATACTTGTCTAGACTAGTAAATACAAACTCAAATCTCAATGAAGCTTGTTATTCAATTTTGAATTTAATGAGAAGATAAAATAAACATGTTTTTCATTTATGTTGTTCACAAGGGCACTCACTATATTTTGGTAAGAATTTTCAGAATAAAATTTACTTTAGTGATTAGAATAATCTGAATAATTATTTGAATACGTTAAAACTCCACTGAAGTCAAGACCTTGAAATACCTGTCTGAAGTATAATCTGCATTTTTACATGTAGTTTTTTTCTTCACTTTTTATGTTTACAAATTGCTGTGTTCAAAATACATTAAACTAAGATTTCAAAATTTCTTTTCAATAACCAGTCAATATTTATTGATATAGTTTGTCATGCGTGATGTTTTCTGATAATCACTATTTGACTGCACAAATACACATAGCATGTTCAATGGTTTGGTGACTTTGAATCATACATTTGATTAAAATACTGTAGAATTCAGTGGATTTTGAATACTTGGTCGGGTTGACCTAATAACTAACTAGTACTCTTTATAGTCTACATTATTACGGTTATGTGGTTTAGAAAAGACTAATCTGTAGTAATACTGGTCTGGATGAGTCCAGATAAGTTAATTTCATTTGTATTATTACAAATCTTTCACTTCCTGAGGTGTTTTTGTATTTACTCAATACTGGCTTGTACTTCCAGACTCGTACATCTTAATCATGTCCACTATTTCCTGTCTCTTGTTGTGTTCAGTGTCTACTGAACTTAGGGGATTAAACACACATTTGAGGTGAACATTCAACCACTCAGCAGGTCACAAATGACATAGCAAAAAACATTCAGGATATATCACCTTTGGTACTGTTGCACAAACTATGTCGTTAATATAAAACTTCTGTGTAAAGATGATAGGACCTCGATCTGCAGCACATATTGTCACCTTGATTCAACCTGACCAGTTCACCTGTACACATCTCAGGTGATAATACCACCTCAAGGTGTTTTAATCAGAAGTATTTGGGATGGTAGACACCTTCAACCTATTGTGACCATTCAAGATTGTTTGTATTATACTGATGTTGGGGTTATAATGAGATAGGATCACTGATGCTGATAAGCAGATCAACAATGACATCCAACAGTTGTCCAGTAAGGACCAGCATAAATAGTATTAATTTCCTTTTATAAAAACTGTTGACACTTTGCTGATACAAACCAGGACTGAGGAAGATAGGCACTTAAGTATAACTGTAATATCAGATTTAATACCTTTTTTAATTTTTTTTCACCTAGAATTTCCCTCATATTATATTATGGCATGGGCTTTAAAAGCAAATTATTCTTCACTTTAGCCTCACATCATGATGTACTTGTGATGAATTCAATGTTGAGTTCTTACTGTCACTCTATGTCCTTGTATTGATGGTATCATACAGCAATATGACCAGGTAATTATTGGCCATATTAATGTTTTTAATGGAATTACAGGACAAGTATAAGCTGATGGATGAAGTTTAGATGTCAAACTTTGATATCAAAAGAAACAAGAGAAGAAAGGGGCCAAAAGATGATGTTGTCTTTTAGAAATCTGAAAAAAATGCTATTTCATTCTGAGCTAGTCAAAATTAACCTTTTCAAAAAATTTGATTAAGTTCTTTACATTAATTTTTTTTGTGTGAAATCTTATATTTTTATTAATTTCATTTCACGACAGGATTAGATTAAAGTGCTGTAGGCATAATACAATAAAATTGGTAAAATTGGCATACTATGATTTACAATGTAGCACTGATGATATTTAATTCTCTCAGATTCATGTTCCTCAGTCATGTTTGGTGCTTATTAATTGAATAACCTAGAAATAATTATATCCATGTTTCTTTCGGACATCGTTACCATTTTTTCTTTACTGCCATGCATATGTACAAAAAGGTTATAGCCTAGAAAATCCAGTTTGTTTATGGGTTCATTACTAACTTTTCTGTATTGCTTTCCAGCAGAATGCTTAGGTTTATGGTTTGTCAGCATAATTTTGCTGCATGCCAAAGTCCAAGCTCTTGTAGATAGATGAACAATAAGGTATTCATTTACTGACAGGTGCTTGAGTATATAGGAAACAATTATCTTGTAGCAACAATGTGTATCTTTCATATGAGATGCTTGACCAAACCTGACCCCAAGGTGCTGTAACTCAATCCACTGCTTATTATTGCCCATTAGCCAGCTTGTTGTTTAGATTAAGGGAACATAATGTCCTCATTATTTACATGGCATGTGCTTTTGATATCAACAACTGGATCTGTTTGCTTCTTTACGCTGGTCTGACACCAAGTTGATAGGTTTTACACGGTATCTGAGCAACTTTTCCATGTATTTGTTGATAATTTTTATGATAATGTCATGCTTTAGTCCATCAGTTCTGGATATAGATTGAAATTAGGCTCAGATTTCAGGTTTTTGCTGACAAAGTCATGTAAAATACTCCTGCAGTGTTATCAATGATTAATTTGCCAGATCTATGCCTTGTTACCAGATCTTGTTTGAACAAACTCATGATCCAATTTTTACATTAGAAAATTGAATTTTCAACTTAGATTGTATTGCCATTGTTATTGAAAGGGTTACATATGAAAGAAAGTAAATTAGTTAATTTAAACCAACAATTGAGTTAAAGGCTGCGGACGTTTTTAGTTTATTGTGTTTGAAATCCACCCATACAGTGTTTTATAGCTAGCATAAGACATTGACTCAACAGTTTACTTCAAGGTCACATAGAAGTAAGTCCTCGGATGAGAAGGTGTTGAAGAATACACTTGTATCTTATTTTAATGTTTCACTGAAATCATTATTTTTCATAAGATGAAGTAAATGATACTAAGCAGCTGCTGTGATAACATCAGTAATATTCAGTATAATTGTTTTGGTTTTGCTTCTGAATGTTCAACTGCCCAGTCATAGAATCAAACTGACATAAAACTGTTGGGTAGCTGCAAATATCTGCTGAAATAATCCTACTTATACAAACCAACTTAACAATTTACACAGTAAGTATGAAGTGAGTTCAGCTGTAAATTTTCATGTACTTACTCAGGATACTTAAATTGGCAAATAACAAAATGCAAATTAATTAAATCCTTGTCCCTCTAAGAAGACATATCCTTGTGCAGGAAGGATTTTCAATTTCCTTCAATGACTTACAGTTTTATCTCTAGGATATAAACAATGCAGAACCTTTTGATAAAATAGAAAACTGTTGAGTGAATCTAGGATAAGTGGATTATCTGACAGCCTTTATACTGAATCATTCAATTCATAGCTTCATCTCCATGATAAGGTCTGCTTATATATTGTTCATTCAGTTAAATACACTACCAGGTCTGTTCAGATTTGGTTCAGTTTTTGATTGATTTATTATTTACTTGTTACTTCTATTTCTGGTCCATGTGGTAAGCTGGGCCTGCATACAATGTATATTTTTTAAACTCAGGATTCTGATTGTTCTTTTGACTGCTCATAGATTATCAACATTTGAAACATCATATAAAACTATAGTCACACCTTATCATTACTAATTGGTGTTAATTGGTAGCCTTCTCTGTGATTGCCTGTTGCACAGTAGCAATTTACAGTTGACATACCAGTATATTATGGATTATGCTACATTTGTAGTAGCTCACACTATATGTTTTCTTTTTTATGCCCCGGCCATTCCAAATGGCGCATTGGGCATTAAGTTTTACCCACGTCTGTCCGTCCCTCCGTCTGAAGTTTGGTTTCCGAGCGATAACTCAAGAAACATTTTATGGATTTGTTTCAAATCCTTCACATGAAGGTGATTAGTTATAAAATAAAGGTCAAGTATGATTTCCGTTAAAATCCAAATATTTTCACAGGAGTTATGGCCCCTTTTTATTTAGCTCTCAGTGCTCCAGACACTTTTCTAGTCTTTTACATTAATTGTTCAAGTACTTTGGTGATACATTGTGAAATATATTTATCATCTGATTTGACAATGTCTAATATTTGACACTCAATAAGTGTACTGAGTTTGAGCAGGTGTTTTGTGTGTAAAACACTGATACATTATTACAGATTTACTATCCCCAGTGGGTATGTTTATCTTGGCAGTAAATAACTTAAAGTGTCACAAATTGCCCATTGTGCTTTCAATAATAATCTGTATCAATATATCCAATTTATATCTTGATACATCAATTTAAATCCTTTTTATCTCAAAATACTCTCAACCCTTAATGTAATATATTTTTATGTTATAAATAATATATAAGCCTGTACCTGATGGCATATACCTATAGACTATTCTGTTGATATTCATATATTTAGAATTTTATTAATACAATTATCAGTTATGCCAATCACATTATTACAGAGGACACAAATGTCTGTTTATTTCTGTTTTCTGTACTGTTCTTCTTTCATCCAGCCAAGCTAACCAGACTAGAGCCTTTGTGCTTTCAATTTTACTACATCAAGTCCTTTCATTGTACTAATGTGACCGTGATACTAAATTTTATTTCCTATTGAAGAGTGCAGTTGAACCGAATGTGTCTGCTCGGTGACCATGTATTTCTGATGACCATTTGTGAAATACTGTCCGAAGTCAACTACAATAAGTGGCATGGTTTTTGTGATATATTTGGATATAAATTGTAGCTACGGTTGACTAAAGATTGTACAAAAATCATACAGGGTAATTCAGGATAATTGAACTTCTCACCCTTGTTTAGTTCATGTATATTACAAATAAAGTACTTAGGAAAAAGAATTTGTTGTAACAACTGTTGTAGGAAATGAAGGAATTAAAAACTAATTTTGTTCAGCTGAGCTGAATCTTAGGAAAATGGTATTTCGGATGGATGGAGTTATTAATGCTTTTATATTGTTTCTATAGGTTTGTTGAATTGAATATTTTAATTTGATTACTGTTTTTTTGTGTGTGTGAATGCAGCAATATAATTATTATGTGTATTAATACTAATATTGTATTTTCTGATGTGCAGTTTTATTTCTATCATCCAATATTGAATAACAATATCAGTAAGTTTATGTACAAAAAGTCCTTCGTGTGCAGCAAACTTGAAATCTATCAATGTCATATTTTGATCTATGTAGCAATTTGCCAATTACATTTGTTTGATTTTCAGCAAATTTATTAAATATAAGTAGATACGTAATATGCAATCTGTGACATGAAATATTGAGAAAGGATTAAGGGCTTTGATAACCAGTACAGAGTTTCAAGGGCTTCATGAAAATATTAGTCATTGTTTGAAAAAACATCATTTTTAAGATAAAATGCTGACTTGTGCTGTTTGTAACTGCACTTATGTGACATAATACTGCAGATATACTGACACAGGTATACTATAACTATCAGTATGCTAGAATTGTTCATTCATACTTATATGCAGAAGTGTTTATTGTAGATTTTTGTAACATATGAAATTCTTTGACGGAATTTAATTGGTTTTCAATTTGTGACTTCATTTGGGTTTCAGGTCAAAGTTTGTTTGTAATTAATGATTATTTATACAATTTTATGAAAATGTTCATTTCTCTGTAACTGATGTATTCTGACAAATATGTGTGATTTAGACATCATATAGCTGTGAAGGTAGCTTAGATCACAGCCATAGCCTATATGAATTGTAAAATCGAAATGGGAAATTTATAGCTATTTAACCATGTAATAAATTTGGAGATGTCTCACTGTGTCACAGTATCATTAGGTAGGTTTTTCTTTTTTTATCAGATCAATACATATTATAATCAAACCGTTCTTAATTGTCAATTTACATGATCAATTACTATATCGCTTATTTCCATCATCTTTGAATAGTTTAGGATTGCCCTAGATTACTTATGGTCAGTTAACAATTCTTTGACTCAGGTTGTCATTTATCAAACCATTAAAATGATATGAAAGACTTCAAATTTTCATTTTGATTTATGTTTGATAATACGCTAAGTAAATGATACATCTGATATAACACTGTGACATCAGTTATGTTAAATGTTAGTGACGAAATGCTTGATCTATCAAACTCTATAGAAATCACTAGCACTGTACCGGTACTTTTGGCTCAGTACACCGCTATGTATCATAGTATATTTATACCACTGACAGGGTTTGATACTGAATTGGAAGGTGGTATGATTTATCTGAAAGTTTCCTTGACAACTTGTAATGATTTTTTCACAGTCTAGGTTTTTATCACTGCATTGAAAGAACCTACCATGCCAACATACTGACAATATGCATGATTTGTTGTAGATAGGGGAGTCTTAGTTAGCTATCAATTGTACAAAATAATTCTGACATTTATATTGTAAGTCAGTGATAAGTTAAGAGTGTTACTGTCTGGAGAGTAAAGAGGTGAACAGTCTGACCCACATCAACTCCTACATGAAAGATGAGATGTTTCATAATCTTGTAGATTCTTTCATCACTGATTTATATGAATATGAAAAAAACTAAATTAAAAACATTGTGTTAGTTTTATTCAGAGATAAATGAGATTTGTGAACGTTTCCACAAATTCCATACTTGGCACTAACCATGCATGAAAAGAATTCATGAAAACATAAATTTTTCTTGAACTATTGAATAAACTATTTGCCAAGTCTGTCACAGTACTAAGTCTATAATACTGTCTTCTGATTGTAACACTTTTGGAACTTGAAATTTGCTTGTTAAACAAATTATGTCACTAAATCTGTCATATATTGTTATTGCTTTGTTTAGGTGTAACATAAATAGGGTTTGACACCAGTACCGAGAATCATTTAAATCTTTCTGTAGGTCTGTAACCCTTTAAAAAGAATACTGGTACCATAATTGATACTTTAGGCATTCGAAAAAAATTCCAAATCTCAACGAATTGTCATATTTCAGGCTGTGCATCACAAGTAGGAAAAACATATTCTTTTCGAAATTAATCAAAACTTCAGTTATTGATAACAGATATTCAGCTGTATCTTACTTTTCAACTAAATTCTTGTATCAGTTTTGGGTATCAAATGGTATTTATAAGTACCGTTAAAATACTGGTATCATTTCTTTGGTATTGGTATTGTATTGTTTCATTGTTAATGGTGTCCAACCCTAAACAGCTGCAAAAGTACTACATGTTAATGTACTTTATTAAATACATATTTTACAACAGTTGCAGTCTTAATTGTGGGTATTTCATGTTCTCTGAAGACTGCAAATAAAATGAACTTAAATAGGTCGTTCATGCGCAGAAAAGGAATGATACCTTTTCATCAGTATCTAGTAGCACTAAAAGTCTTGTGTGTTTTTTTACTCTTAATCATGTTTACAAAGAACAGAAGTAGTCGGACATCTCTCAATTAGTGGTGTACTTCTTGTACTGATGTTGTTGTTTATAGCACAAGCTTGTAGAAATCAGGTTTAGTAGAAATCTTAATGCATCTTTAACTTGTATTAAATCCTGTCAAAAACTGCATGTTCAGCTGCTTCTTAGGACTAGCAATGAGGAGAAATGCAGGCTTTTTATACAAGCTTTGATGTTGGCGAAATAAAAAAAACAGAAATGAAGTATCCTAAGTATCGGTTTTTATGGTGTAAATCAGAGGGATTTTTAAATTGATGTAATTAGCTGTTAACCATAAGATATAAGTCTAGGTGCCTCTCTTCTACTTTGTACCAATTAACTACTATATCACAATATATCAAAACAAACTGCTGCACAGTCAGACAGTAATTATTGTGCCAGTAAAAGACTTGTTGAATGAAATCAAACATACCCACATCCTGGGGAAAGCTTTCATCAAATCTTGTGTTTTTCTACCATCATTACATAAATTAATACTCTTCATGCCGTATTGATGCCACTATAATCAGGCAACAGGTGCTTTGTATTATTTTATAGACTCTGAGAGAGACATGTGCCACTAATGTTTTGCTTGGCCATTTTCGGTTACAAAATTTGGCCATCATCCTAATAAAAAAAACAGTCTTTTGAACAGTCTTTTCTGCCCATATTATATATTGTTGTAATTTGATCATTTTAGGAAAACGGCAATATAGTGTTTAAAATAAACCATTATTTGTATTATTTTATTATCAAAGTCCATTGACTGAAGTATGATGATCATAGATATTTAATTTTCATAAACATTTTACGATTTAGATGAATTATTTTAATGGATGATTTTGTGGTACTTTTTAATTAAAAAGACGAGTCTGTTGTATGTACTAGTGCGTAAAATTTGATGGTACAAATATTTTTTATACAAATTAAAACATATGAAGCATCTGACAGAAAAATGTATAAAAAGAAATTTAAAAATTCTGCTGTCATTACTTGTCATTTCACCCTAAGCTCTTGTTACACTTTATCACACTTCATATTGTGTGGTTTGATTTAATTATACATGACATAATTTGTCAACTTTTATATTTTTCCCTTATCTGATTACAAAACCATACAACCCTATTATGAAGTTTTGAAATCATGTTATTGTGCAATACATTAGTATGGGAACAATTTGATAAATTTCTTTTCTAAGTCATGAGCCATGAAATAAACTGTCAATCTAAATGAATAGGCTGGTGTTTTAAATACCCTGCATATTTCCCAATAATGTTTTGATAAATTTTATTACATCGTTAATGGATGTTTAATATACTAGTAAACAATGATCTGATAGGATGTTGTGAGTGTTAAGTCTTAGAATTGAGAATCAATCAATGATATAAGGCTTAGAGTTTTTAATGACACATCAGGTGTCAGGATATTATGTAAGTTTTATTAATGATCTGTTATGTCAATAAATCTATAAATACTTGCTTTTGTGTGACAAATATGATATAACTATCTATGTAGTATGTTAATAATACCTTGAATATTGCATTCCAGTTCAGTACACTTAGAGGTGCCTTCATGATTGGTGGTATTGTTCTTGACAGTTAACCTGACTAGCCCAATACTTCTGTGACTTTGAATCCCCCTCCCCCCCCTGGAGTCAGGCAAATTTCACATGTGAGGAAGCAGTCCATCTTTAATACTTACGAAAGGTTAGTGGTTCTACCCAGATATATGCCACAGGTTGTCTTCAACTACTAAATAAAGCTGGAAAAGTTAAAACCCATTAAGTACATGTAGGATTAAATTTTGGTTAGGCCTAAATTGAAAATATGTTTGTTTGCCCTGAATTTTAGAAGAGTGTCGGTAGGTAGGAAAAATATTTTATTTTATTTCTGAAACCGAAAACATTGCAGAAAAAATGTCAACAAACTGAAATGGTAAGTACTGCTCATGTTATTTCACTTGAAAGGCAGCGCACATGCTCAGTTAAACTCTCAGACATTTAAACCGACATACAAATACCGAAGCGCGCGTTATAGGGTCATTTTTTAACGCACATTCTTCTTTGACTTTTCGGTAATAATTGGTTTTACAAGCGACAAACGCATTTTTGGTGTACGAAAAAAACAATACAGCAGTTCCTGGGCATGCCCCTTTAACACACATTATTGTTTTCCTTCATTACTTCAAATGATACCTACTTTAAATGTTTATCGAAAGCACTGAGTACATGTATATTTTCCTAAGTATAAAAATAAAGTTCGTCCAGATTTTGCAATAAAAATTTTTGAGTTTTTTAAATTTAAGCCTTATACAGTCTTGTTTTGTTTCATTACAAGTAAAAATAATGAATTGAGATGAAAAAGTAAAATTGTTTCATTATTGATCACAAATTTGTCTTAGTTTGTACACATAAAAATTCTTACACATAGATTTAAAGTTCTTACACATAAAAGTTCTTACCGGTACACATAAAAAGTGATGTCTGTTGACCTGAGATAACCAGCATCAGAATCCCCTCTGAATCTATGTAGCTAATAATAATATGACATCCTTATTGAGAGGTTGTTGCTCTAGAGAGCTTAAATTAAATAATTGAATGGTACAGTTGGGGAAAATTATGCTATTATTGGGGGAAGGTTGTTGCTCAAGAGAGGGCCGCTCTGGAGAGGTTCCACTGTGTATGGTACTGGTATATAAATCTAGAGGATCAACAGTTAAATTGCTAAATTGAATACAGACCTATGTAATACTTTGTTCCCTCTCCAACCATCCTACTTTAAAAAGATGAAAAGTGAAAAAAACAGCTTTTATCACTTTTACACCTGATACACATTGCTTGTTAATTTTCTTTATTTATTATTCAATCAAATCCTCGTTACGATAAAACAAACTGAATCGACATATGGCTGCTCATTTCTGCAATGTTCTTCAATTTGTGTTATCCAATAAATAAATAATTGTTCCTGTGTATTAGTTGCAAGACTGAGAAAAGTTTCATAAAAAATAAGATGGAAATGTTGTTAACTCACCAAAATCTGGATTTATATATGTAATGACAATTATTTGTTGAATCATCTTATCATGCCTTTATTATTGTCCAATTTAAGTATTGATAACCTTAAATATTAGTAGTAAGAAATGGAGGAGAAAAATGCTGCGACAATCTCATTGTTCACCTATTGTCTGATAGGCTCCAGTTTTTCTCAAACTATTTGTGTTTCAAGAATCAGAGAAATTTATCATTGACATTACTCTAAAACTATAATTCTTTTACACAAATGGACGATGTCAGAAACTTGAACTGGACCATTTTTTTATCGACTTTGACATGAATTTAAATAAGTCCCATAGTTCTAGCCTTGTTATGATGTAATACTATCAGCAATTATTGTACTAATTGATGTACCTGATCATTAATTACAGCCTATTTGAATTTTTTTACAATGATATATTATGAAAGAAGGTCATGTTGTGTAATTTATTACCTTTGTTGAAGTATAATATCATTACAACATTAAAAATTGTCATGCCATTTTGCCCTCACCATAAATTAATAAAACTGTCTTGATTGTGAGACAGGTAACAGTCTGATAATTTTCAACAGAATATTTGATACACAAAATTAAGACAAGAGTCATTAATTCATATGTCCACATTAAATTTTGCCATCTTTACTTTCTATTGTACATATTACGAATATTCTATGGGTTACAACTTACACCAGTATAAATTTCAGTTTCTCGTCATCAAGTAATGACATGTAATGAATGGGACTAAGTTTCATATTTTATGAAAACCTGACTTCTTATTTTCACATACATTAATATGTCTCCCTGGCTCCATACAAATGTATTGAAAGGTTTCCCCTGTATTGTATGTTTGTCACATCTGTATTACCCTTGTCATCTTTTGTGATTTGTTGAACCTCTGGTTTTTCATCCAAAACCAAGTAAAATTAATTCATTTTGCAATTTTATTCTTTAATCTAACAACACGCATGATTGTGACAAACTTGACAATTTTATTCCATCATTTTCATATTAGCAACCATTCTATTGTTGTAGGGATCATTGAACTAAATGTGACATTTTTTATCGCGTGATTAGGATAGAAGGAAGGAATCAATTAAGATTGAACAGGTGTCAGTTTCATTGCATTTTATTCTGATCACTTCTTTATGGACCATGTCTGAGGTTTGAAACATTGAAGTATACAAATTTAATGCTAACATTCTTACATGAAATGTGATGTTTGTTTATAATTTGTTAACACTTTTACTTTCATCTGTATTTTGTAAGGAAATTGGATGAAAGGGTTGAAAGCAGTGAATGAAAATGTTTTTTGACAAATATTTTGGTTGTGATAATTATCCATGCAGTGGTTTTACACTTCTGTGTTTAAGCTTACCTCCCTAGTTGATATTTTAGATAAAAGTCCAGTTAGAAGAAGCATTGATCTTCTCTGTTGATAATTGTTTGATGTTTAAAAGACTAGTGTTGATATGTAGGTAAGTAGAGGTGGCCCACAATTAATTGGTTGGTGCCATATATTCTTAAACTAAAAATCTGTCGAGGGGACTCGAATGCCCCAACTGAGCACTAAGTAAATCAAAGTACTGAAAGTACTGTCGGAATTGATTTTTACCATACGAGGCAAAAGAGAGAAATGTGTACCCACATCGTTCGAGCCCATACAAATATTTTTAACATTTAAAATTACTGACCGATTTTTCATTCATATTGTAATGCAGGTCATATGCATGTAGGTAAATGACATACGCTAGGGCTTTACTATAGTCCCTTTGCTAAAATTTTAAAATGAAAAAAGCCTGATAATATTGGAAAGTTTAATGATTAGCACATTAATTGAAGACAATTTAATTGCATTAAAAACTCTTTATTGTACACAAACTAGTGACCAACACTTCAGTAACAGTAAATACAAACATTGATTCTTCTGGTTTTAACACAACAGAACATTGTCGCATTGAACACATTCAGGGTCACTCAAATCGAAAAGGTCCTGACACAGTAGAGTAAGACCTATATGACCTATAGTTAACCCGATGTTGCATGAAATTCAGACGTGATTATGTAATTCTAAATAATCTGGCATAAAAGGAACTCTAAAACTGTAATTTTTAAAAGCACGTATCTCGAATTATTATTCGTAAGCCGCAGTTTAAACATTCAACCTTCGATGTTTACCTGACATGAACTCATTCAATAAATCAAACTCCCCACACCGGTTACGCTTTGCTACTAGCCACTGCGGGGAGTGAGTCTATAAATAGCGATTCTGTCATCAAACTAACACTAGTTGGTGTGAATATCACGGAAATACGATTAGATGAGAATTCGCTTTGTAATATTAAGAAATGTTAGAAAGGCACAAAACACATACATCGATGGTAGATTGTTGCAAATGCATGAATACGTCCGTAGAGATGTTTCTGAACTATCGAACGAAAACCGAAAGTAGAACGACTTTTACGGCAAGATATTTTATTGGACAGTGAATATGCGGTTTTAATTCAACGCATTTGAATATCTCATGTATCTACCGACAAGCACTTATTTAGATACATGACTCTTTCCATGTAGTTACAATAAAATGATTTGAAATATATTTAGATCTGACACACTTAATTGGGGAAAGATTCCAGATACTTCTATATAATCACACCATTTAGTTGCGTACTATTTCCTTTATGCGGCATTCTTTTAACCAAGCTGTTATGGAGTCCAGCAACAAAATTTTGGTCAACGATTACAAAGGACTTGATTTTGATAAAAATCAAGTCCAAAAAGGGGCCATTTCTCCTGTTAAGATGTTTTTATTTTAACGGAAATCAAACTTGACATGTATTTTATTATAATACACCTTCATGTAAAATATGAAACCAATCAATGAAATATTCCTTGGGTTAATTATCACTCAGAAACCAAAATATGGACTGAAGGAAGGACAGGGATAACACTTTATGGCCTTACGCTGTTTCTAAAGGAGCAATTTTTTGAAGAGTAAATATAAATTAATGTTTGACAGATTTACTTTTGTTTTATTTTAGACAATTCATTTGACATTATGTACCCGGTAGGTCAAATATAAACTAGAAACTTTTTATGTAATAGATAATATTCTTACTTGATTTATGAGTTCTTTATTCTGACTTGCCCGATATTTTTGTGCTTTGGGTAACTGACGCCATAACTTTAATCATGGATTTCAATTAGATGTAATAGATTATCAAGGTGTCAAGCGAGCAAGCAACTCAAGTTTAAACATTTTAATTTATCTTAGTTACCAAATCCAGTGCATCGATAAGGCACAACTGTCTATTGTAGTCTTAGATTTGTGTAGATTTGAAACATAGATGGTAAAGATTTTTATGTATTTGTAAATAGCATTACTACTGATAGCATGGTTGCTGTCCTTGTTTGTTTAAAATTCAACCTAATGAAAGTAATATTTACTCTAGGTTTGACAAAAATAAATTTATATATTTTGAACCTCACATCTGGTGTTTTATGAATGAAATTCTTGAATACAAATTTTATCTCCTATGAAGTCCATTCTAGGTTTTAAGGCTTCAGATAATGTCTGTAGTTTGTGATTGGTTGCCAGCAGATTTCTACAAATTGAGTTTTAATTCTAGTTTCATTGAAGGCCCAAATGGAAAGAAGTCTAATCTCATATAAGATGTGAGGAAATAAACTTAATTTGAATGTTATGCAAGTTTGAAATTAATGTCTTCATTTGATAGGTACTTTACACCAGGCACATAAAGAACCAGGAAAAACGTTTAAAAAAGAGTAGAGATATAAATGGCCGGTTGTCCTGTATCTTATCTCCCTGTGTCAGAGGGGCGGCTCTGAAATTACCATAGCTGTTGAATGGGCTGTTAAAACAACAGCTAAATAAAAAAATGATTTGATAATAGTGTTACATGAATAAAATTACATTGCATGTCAGAATGTCAGTGTCAGATCTGATGGACGCAGCCCCCTGTGAAACAGACCACTGCTGCTCATGGTTGATCTAAGGTTCTATGACCCGGCTTTCCAAGTCTGACACTGCTTTCTTTCATTTGATCTAGAAATTTCTCACAGGCTTTAAAATCATTGACTACAACATCAGTACTTCAACTGTAATGAACATTCGTCAAACAAGCATTTTGTAACTATTAACATTGGGAATATGTGCAAGTACTTAACCAACATATTTTGTAAGATATTGACTTTGTACAGAAGGATAAAAGTAATCCAAAAGCACTGATCAATGCAAATGGAAGTCTTAAAGTTGATGTTTTCAACAATGAGGCTCTTCAACCCATTATTTACTTATAATCTGTATGTAATTAAGTCAAAGAAAAATTACCATTAGAAAACTTCCTAACTCTAATAATTGGGGATTTGTATTCAGTTTAAATGAAATTAAGTGTATTTCAAGAATGACCCCTTTCCACAATCATTTGAAACATGTGACTTCTCATCTTGTTGATAAATCCCTGTGATTGTTGACTTTATATAAATACCTTAAATCTCTTACTTGATCATATCTACTAAGCACTTTGATAAACAATCACTTTCATGTATTGAGAATTTATTGTAATATGTTAGACTAGTAAAGGTAACATAGTGGTCAGCCCAACAAGTGCTATATAATTTTGAGGTCAGATAATCTACCTTTATCTCCGAAAGTCGTTAATATTTAAACAAAATCATCCATTTGGAAAAATGAAAACAGTCCACATTTTTGCTTACGGGAGATTTTTATTGAAATTTGGTTTTACTTCATATGGTGTATATGTGTACGTATATAGACCTCTTAATTCATACAAATCAGCAAAAACTTAGTAATATCAAACAAATAATTAACATTGATTTAAACATTTAATATATTTTGTTCTCATTTACTTTCAGATTTAAGTAACTGCTGATAGCTGGCTACATCAACCATTTTAGATAAAGAAGATTGTCTGTTCCACAAAGTTATAGTAAGTGAGATTTTAAATTAAGTAGATCTCAGTAAGATAATTACAGTATCTGGCCCCATAATAACATGCTGAATGTCAGTGGTGCATCACCTGGTTATTAACTACCATTAAATATGACTAAAAGTATACAGTTTTTTGTTGAATAGACTAATCAGATACTGTATAGATTGAATGCAAATATATTGGGTGGGATTTTTAAAGATTGTACGTAAAACATTCTTTGTGAACAGGGGGGGGGGGGGGGGGGACCTGAAAATAAGCTGATCTTTGTCCATCAATAAACTTACTATTCATTGTGTTACTATTTGTCTGGCTATTGTGACATTAATGTACTTGTAACAATCATCTGTATCTTCAAATATTTGATTCTATATAGCCTCCACTGATGCAATATCTTAGAAGATTCAATGTTACAAATTTGCAACTAATTTTTCATAAGTTTTTAAAACACCATGCCCCCTCAGGGTGACTTTGACCTACTGATCTGAAAATGTACAGGTCCTGTAGAGGTTGTCATGAGGAACCAACATATGAAGTTTGAAGATCATAGGTTGAAGCGTTTAGATTCTATAGACAAGGTTCAAAGTTAAGTAGAAACTGGCAGACAGGCAAACAGACAGACAGACCAAAAACAGTACGCCTCCGATCTATCGATATGTGGGCATCTCTAGGTACTTAGGTACTTGATACTGACATAATTTAGAGTTTATAAACAGGCATAGAATAGTTGTATTGAAAATAATAGTTTTGCATTATACTGGTTAGAATTATTTTACCATGTACCACATATTGTTTATTGTAACCTCGGTGGTGTGCCAGCATCCTTGGTTTGTCTGATAGTGTATTCATGGTAATTATTCTATGATAAACAAACCTGTTATTTATCGCTATTTGATCTGTATTGTCTTAATATGCATTAATTTATCAACCTTATATTTCTCTTTGGCAAATATCTTGAGATGAATTAGCTGAGCACAGACTGTGTATAGATTATAAATGGACTGTAGGAAGTGGAAAATTGTTTATAAATACTTAAAATATTCTGATACTGGGCAGGGTACTGATGCTCTCTGTTCTGATATCATCCTGGGAGAACACAATCTCTGGTTCAACTTAGTTCCATAGTATCATTTGTCTATCATACAGTGAAAGTACCTTACTTCAGGGAAATGAAATAGTCAAGGGAGTACCTCATATTGGAATACCAGTAAGTGATTAGTTCTTGATGTTAGAGTGAGAAATGTGAAATTAAAGCCTTGAACTTACCAAAAAGGCTTATTAAACTATCTAAAATCATCTGGAATTATATATTGGGGTAGTGTTATGGAGCTAGTATTATAGTGTGTAAGTTTATATATCAAGACTTAATATGTATTATGTTTTGTTCCTGGATTGCGACCTCATGCTTTACTGTATATCAAATAGTTAGGCATAATCCCCATTAGATCCATATATAATGTGGCTGAGCATATTTATTATACAAGAGTTGAGCTATGTTTCCAAATAATTATATATGCTTTGTTTTGAAAGAGTTTCCTTACAGATTAGTCTATCTACAATCCTCATAACAAAAAACATTTTTCTGTTCCTAAATTTTTTGTCTTTTATATTTTATCAATAAAATTTAATCTGCTAGCAATATTGTTGTGAATTTAAAGTAATTTTTAACAAGGTTAAATTATTTTAAAATGCACAATCAGATCAATTTACTTGCCAATAAATTGCTTAATAATATTTACATAAAATCCCAGTGTTTTATTTCTCACATGTTCATTCTATGTTATACCTTCAGATTGTTTCTGTGTCTGGTAGCTTTCTGAACCAATAAAGTTTTATCATTTTAAGACTGACAATACATTATTCAAGCTGATAATTTCTGGTTTATTTCAGTTTCCTCTGTCTTGAGATTTCAATGCATTTTCCATGTTCAGTGGCAAAATAATTACTGTATGTTTAATAGTTGTGGTTTTGGTAATATCCTATTAGTTTTAAAGGCCTATGTCTCGCCCTTATCTTATCTAAGACATTGGAATAAACTTTAGTGTTGTTATTATGAATCATGGAAAAATCATTAAAACATCAATTTGTTGATAATTATTTTAGTAACATTGTGGTTTACAGCACAGACCATACTGTTACATAAAATTACTTTGAAGATAAAATGACCGTAAAACAGTTTTTTTGTTAATGATGAATAACAAGTTTTTCATTTGTTTAACATTTAAAACTTCAGGGATTTTTTTGGGGCGATTTTATAGCCGAAATTTGGTCATATTCCCAAAATACAGAGAAAAAACCCTGAACTTGTAAATTTCTGCATCTTTGTGCAGTCAACTATTGGTATCCTAAATGTAATCTTTAACTGTTAAAACAATTGCTGATTGTATGATTATGTTTTCCCTTTCATTCAGGGAGACATAATATTTTTGTCAGTTTTTATCATATTCTTCTTCATCCAGTGACTGACAGCTATTAAACTACTAAACACTAATATTTTAAATTAAAACTTATAAGATCAGTAGTTAACCATGCAAAGATGAATCCACCCCAAAGCCTGTTATGTTTCAGTCTAATCTGAAAAGTGTGGTAAGAAAGTCAATACAAAGTTCAGATTTTGTTATGTAGAATTTATGGACAGGTTGGTGTGACATTTTCATACAGTTTGAACTGTTTCAATGTAATTATTGTAACAGCTCACAGTAGCTCATTTAAATTACTGTATGCCAATTTATCTGTTGAGAGTTTATTAACACAAGAGAAATGAAAGATTTTGCTGATAGTCATGTTTGATAATCAGTTGATAAACAATAATGTAAATATTTATATTACTCTTTGCTGAAGACTTCTGGTAATGTAAATGTATATTCACCAGAAGTTTTAACTTGATGAACCATTTTTTGTGCTTTTTATGTTGAACAGGAAACAAACTGTTGTGTTTATCTCTGTTTTTAAGACCAGACTGTTCTTTGATAAAGGATTAATATGATAGCACTTACTGCACTGGAATCAACAACTGAGGATATTATTAATGATTTAACAAGGGGATGAAAACTGCTTAAAAGAAGAACTGTAACTACATTATGATCAAAGAGCTGAAGGCCCTTTGTGGCTGTAAAATGATTGATAAATGCTTGGACAAAAGATGGATGCTAGCAGTTAATTGTTTTAAAATATGTATCAAATATACTTAAATCATTTACAGGATTTTACATTACTCATGGCAGTTTTACTGAATTGTATTTAAAACGATCCAGAGTCTATTGTGTCCTTTTTACACTGAATTCCCACCAGATGTATGATTGAAGTAAATGGTTCCTTAATTATAAGTATATATTGTCCTTGCAGATCCAATATAGTGTATTTGATTGATTTATTAATTACCAATTTCAGGTTAATACAAGAGATATCATTGGAAATGTACAATTATTTGGTATCCAGGAGAGATTAAAGAAAAACTTGGTACAAATTTCCAAGCACTGTTCAATGTAGTAAAATTGTCGCTATTTTTTGAAGAGTAAATAAAACTTCATTTAAGTCCCTAGACCTTCTTCAATACATTTTATTGATTTATTATGCTTTTAGTCTTGATGTTATTAAGTTTTTTTTGTTTTTTTTAGGCCCCTTTTCATCAGTCAAAGAGTCATATAAGGTGGACGGTTCACCTAACCATTGTCCCTGGGAAGAACCAGTACTAGACTCCCATCCTCTGGTTGGTCTTAAATTGACAAATGATTAGACTGCATTTTGAGATTCATCGTCTGACTGAAGTTTTTTAACCTCTATTTGTGCTTAAACTGGTCTTCAAATCAGTTTACATTTCTTGCTTATTTGATGCCCTTCAAAATGATTTGTTATTCCTGGAATTCTCATATAAAACAGAAATCTAGTTATACCAGCATAAAAATAAATCTTGTTTTTTTTGTCAATTGTAGATCATTGTGAGGGTATGAATGCATTTATTATCACAGATACCTGCATTCTCATTGTAAAACATAACTTGCAATTGAAATAGAACAGCTGTTGAAATAAATTTTAAGATATTCAGGGTAACATGAAGTATTCAGTAAGAATCAAGCATGACTGTTCCTATTGCATGACTGTGATAAACAAATAAAGAATCTACATCTAGCTGTGCTTTGTACAACTGGAAAATTGACAACCTGAAAGAAATTTGAAATATTACTTATCTAATGGCTGTCAACATTGACCTATGTTTGCCCAGAAATGTACACAGACATCTTAAGATAAACAATAACAACAGTATAAGCTTAAAGATTGGTCAGTTTTAAATGAATTTTTGGATTTTTCTATTCAGAGTAAGTTAATGCAATGTTTAAATAAAAGCTAACATACCTATATTGGCAATTTTTAGATCAAATGTTATTTCGCTCTAAGCTAATCTCAATATGTCACATGCTGACTTTAAGATGATTCATTCATGAATATATGAGATAATTGTGAGCTTGTTACGAATGAGAAATTTGTTTACCTCACTGTTAAAATATTGCTTATTCGACATAATACTTCTTGGTGACAAATCTACCTTACATACAGCTTGCTTGGTAGATTTTTTTGAGTTGCTGGTTTTTAGCTTCTCTGATGAAAATTTCTTAGAAAACATTATATACTTATTTATAATCTTAATTGCATGCCATTTATGACAGACATGGTATGCTGGGCTCATCTGCTTTGTATTTATCGGATTGTCAGAAAAGACCAGATCTGAGATTAAACAACTCCCTCATATTTTATAGTACTGTAATCACTCGTGTGTAGGTCGGATCTATGTATAAGACGTACGTAAAAAATCCGTGAAAATCCAGGGAAAAATATATTCATCTGTAACACAAATACATTTTTAGTGAAAAATGGGACCAAGAAATGACCAGAAAATGAAAAGAAGCAGCGCCCTTTTTGTTGGGTTTTGTGTTACGTAAGTATTACGAAAACGTGGTGAATATTTTTTTGTATAACACCATTTAATTGCTCAACCAGCCAACACATACTCAAATTTATCAACACCTCGAAGCAGCACGATCGACAAACATGCAGCATCCACAACAGTGTTCACTCTAATTCAGACAGTTTTATTCGGATCTTCACCAAACTTGATGGAGATGTTTATGGCCATAAGATAACCAGCCCAATCATCCCAGACACTTCTGAGTTATGCCCCTTGATGCTTTGAAAAAATGAATTTTGACGGGCTTATTTTGTGACCTGGCACTCTTGTTGTACTTGATTTTAGACGTAAAAACATGTGTCTTATACAAGAGGGATTATGGTATGTTACCATAGCAATGTAGAGGTTTCCACACTGACATTGAAAATATAAAATATGAAATTAAGCTCCCTCACTGAAAATAAAGGTTTGCTAGACATGGAAGGTAAATTTCAAAAAGGGTCTAAAAAGTTACAATTCTTTATCATTTATTACTACATGTATCAATGTACTTTAATGGATATTCAGTGAAAACATCAGATATAGCTTGGATTTTATATTTATTACTTGAAATGTTTAAGAAATTTTTTTTGCACTTCAGACTAAGAACTAAGTACTTGTTTGATTTACCAAGAACACTACACTTGATTATTTGACGACTGAATACCCAGTATTATCTGAATAAGATCGACTTACCCGACTTTGTATCTATATATTTTAAGTACAACGAACCCCGGTTATACGAATTGGATTTTACGAATACCTGGTGTAATACAAATATATGGTCCCTAAAGTCATGAGTACATTGTAAGAGTATTTTCGCACCTATTACTTTACATTGTCTATTCATAACAATGGCCGTTTGAGAATCAACTAAAAGTCTTGGGTATGCAGACAAATTGTGTAACATTAATTCATAACAAAGTGTGTCAACCGTTTAATTGTTCAAATTTCCAGGACCCAACTAATTTGATAATCTGAGTTTTACTGTGCATGAACCTCATCAATTTTTATCAAAAATTATATCACTCAATATCTGTACCATTTAAGTTGAATAAAATTGAAGGTAATGTCAAAATTAGGTTATTGAAGTTTGAATAAAATAAAGTTGAACATGTTTTACTGTGGCGGATGTTCTACATGGTCCTCTTGTGATTTTATCTACTCAAACTGTCAATGTCTCAATAAATGTCAAAACAGACCAAGATTAATTCATGCTGTTTATTCAATGGTCTTTTAATCTAATACTAGATGAGCAAATTTTGCTAGTTCATTCATACCCACAGGAAGGATAATTAAGCTGCAACAACATGAATGAAATTCATAAATCAATGACCTGAACTGTGTTTTGAAGTGTGGTAGATCACTTTCAACAACTTTCAATTTCAATTATCCCTTCTTACTGTCTGCATAAGGATTTGGTTATGAACTTTTGAATGGTAGTAGTGTTTGGAAGTAGGTCATAAAACAATTGTAAATGGAAGGGTAATTAATTATGTTTGAAAGTATTAAATTTGTAGAAAAAAGTGTAACCACATAGATTGTGATAAATATTATGGGCTTTCTGGTTGTAGTATGGTTGGAAATTTTCTCTATATGAGTTGATTGTAGCATTATCTTTATCCATGACACCTTATTTTCTGTGGTCAGTATATGGATTTATTAATATATTTGGTTTGTTTAATTTAAGAGAAATGTCTATTATCAGACAATCAGTAGATTAGTCAGTCTGTAATATATGAACAAATTTTGTGAGTACCAAACATTTGATTTTTTTTTTAAACTAGGATCAGGCTTTTCAGCAGTGTCTGGTTCCCCTGAACTCACAGATTTTTCCCCCAAATTTAGATAAGCTCATTCGATGGAAATGAATGATAGATCAGAACGAAGGGGTTAAAGCACTGGATAACTTAATTGTTACATTGATAAATGGTAAGTTATTTATAGGTGTCTTCTGTCATGAATTTGTTTAATTGTAAGAATCTTCTGTTTGTGTTTAACTACTGTTGTTATGTAACAGCAACTTTTTTTTACTATTTCAAAATTTTTGAGAATCAGATTTTTCTATTTTATCTTAAAAGATTGTAATTTCAATGTGTAATGTGTACAGATTAACAGGAGTTAAGCAGTATGAGAATCAGGTTTGTTCCTAAAATGTTATAGGACATTAAAAAATTTTGTTGATTTTGTTACATGTACCACTTTAAAAATAGGAAAATACTCAACTACTACTTACATCATTTATTTGTTACTATTTCCTTATGTTTTCTCACACTGGTTGATGGGTGTGGCCCCTACAAGTAAATACTCATACTATGAGTTGTTTTCCTCTCATTTGATGAAAATCATATATCTTAATGATATATTACCCTAATAGTAACCTTTCATCATGTTACATAAAAGATGAAAGTAAATTTCTGTATGTTGTCATATATTGAATAATATTTGAATATAAAACAGTGTCTTAAATCATCAGTATAATCAGCACATATGTTAAAATTTACTGGTAAGATTATGATGATAGAAATATGAAGAACGTTACACAATTCTCCTGACTTTTAAGTTTTTGTTGCCGGACTGTCGTGATAGTGACATATAAAAAGTAATGGATTAATTCTTACTGGCATAAAACTGTCATATTTTTTTCTTCACTTTCTCAGTTACATTTTGCCTTTTCATAATTATGTTGACTCGCAGCAGTCAAGTTCATTGATATTATTAAAGTATTTTATTCTACTTCGCTACTATTGCTGTGTAATGATCATATGGACTTCATTTAGTGAGTAATTGTGTTTAATGAGTTATGTAAGACCTACGTGTAAATAATGTGCTTTGTCATAAATTTCAATTAATTTTTTTGCAAATTGACATCTTTGAAGATGCATGTGGATTTACTCTTGTTGGATGTATAGGTTTTTCATTTTATACTTAAGAGTATTTTTTTCAATAATTATTGTTATATTTATTATGACGGTAGTTTCACCTTACAAGTTTTCCTGGATGGAATCGGCAACTTCTCCACATGTGGATGAAAATCAACATTGTTGTCAAATTTTCACAAGAGGGTATGACCTGCTGTTCCGGGAATCAAACTTGATTGCCAGATTACAAATCCAGTACACTTAAACCTCTGTCTGGACCACAGTCACAGCCATAAACGCAGTAAATTTGATGTACCGGTAGCATCATTTAGTAATGAGTTTAACATTATGACTGTCATTGTGTTCATTGTTTACTATGATAGATAATAAACTGAATTCTAGTTATGGGAAATGTTTGACAAATGTGAAGTTCTTTTGAATCTCATTCTATGTCATTTATGAGTTTTATAGCACTAGAATGTATGGGATGCTTCATTTGTCTGTATTTTGTCTGGACAATATTTAACTCCTGCCCTACTTTGCTGGATGCCATTGTCATACCTAGTTGCTCAGATAGTGTTCATTCAGTGATTTTTGCAGAGTTATTGCTCTTTGATCCTCTCTATGAATGCACTATAATGGCTAGAGTTCCTCTAAAATCACACTATGTAGGGTTACTTTAGGATAAGGGGATGATGATTGGCACTGGAAAAAAGGGAAAACAGTACATCAAAGAGATTTGGAGAATATTCATAATGCAAGTAGGGAAAATAGATATTTTTGGGGGAAAGTATAGCTTATTTACAAGGGGAATCTTTTAGTTGCCAATTTTTAGTTGCCAATTTTAGTAAAAAAACGTGCAATGTAAGCACAAAATTATTAATTGAAACAGTGTTCTGTTATTTTGTTAATTATTTCAAGACCTGTTAAGCGATAATTGGAACATAATATTTGAACCTGTTATTTGTATTGGTAACAATTGTATCTGTAATTAGAGCAACTGGGAACATTTGAACAAAGAATAAATGGAAGTAGTTTCATTAAATAGTCACAATCTTGAAAATTTACCCCTCCGAGACCAAAGTCTTTGATGTATAAATTCTGTATAAAGGAAACTTATCACATGAAGAACTATTACCAACTGGGTTAATTTGGTTCATAAATTTATTGTAATTAGTTAACTGTAAAAGAAGTACAAGATAGTTATATTATTTTGTGATAATGTTGTTACATCTTATCAGCTGGCATATTAAGATATGCTTATTTATGACCTTTGTTCATGCCCTGTATGCCCTGAACTGTGGTTTGTTAATGATTATCTTGTATGACCTTTCAACCTAGGCTTTTAAGTTGTTATAATGTGCCAGCTCACTTGGAAACCATTAAAATTGGACTTGAAAAAAACCAATTATAATCCAATTTTGTGAATGAATAAACTGGGTGGAGTCAAGACAAAGGTAGTTTTTTGGGAGCAAAATGGGCTATTAAAATGATTGTGGGATTTAAAAACGGATCTACTTGTGAGTAGAAACAGAAACCATTTCCTTTCTATGCACAATTTTATGTCTTTCTAATTATAGGTGTGTCAATCAGCTTCAGATTTTGTCATAAAATTATCACGAATTGCCAACCCTGATTTCTGTAACACCAGGAACTGTTGATGGTATTTATAGAACCAGCAGTTATTTTGTTTTTAATAACTTTTTTATTGCGGTTGATGCAAACTTTTTCTCCTACAAGATATAGGTTCTGTCTTTTGTATAGTTGTTATGATTTTTATTTCCATTGAAGTAAAAATGTACCGGTACATTATGGTCTATGGAAACCCTGGAGCACAGAACTTGGGGTCTGTAAACTTGATTTAACTGAAGCCTTATTGTGATTTGGGTATTGGGTCAGAATTGTCTGATTAGAAAGATTAATATATTCATTGAATGTTAATTAGCTAATATGAAGAGTTTTAAAGCTACTTCTTAGGGATTATGTTTTTGTGTTACTGTTATTACTTGAAAGAGATAAATAGAGAAAATTGTTTAGATTCTATAACAAGTGAGGTTGATAGGAGAGATAAGGTAGAGTGAACAATTATGTAATTCTTAATCCTGTATGAATCGGAAGGTTTTACGCTAAGCAATGATTTCCTGTTAGACAGGGCATTTACATTAGGCAAGTTTAATACTGATAAATTTAATGTTGCTGAAAAAGTTGTGAAAATGTATGAAAAGTGTGTGTAATTCATTACTGTTTTTGTATACAGCTGTAAATGTTAACATGGGAAAACTGGATACATTTAGTATTTATCTTCTTGCTTGATTTTTGGTTATAATAAGTTCATTTGGATTTACTTTCCATGTTTCCTCTCAAGTAAAACATGAACTTTTAGTGAAAGGTTATTGCTGGATTATTTTCTCAGACTAGTGGAAGTTAATTACTTCAACATGCAGTGTTTCAGACTTGGATTTGATTTGAATGTCAATTTGGAGATTAATCTTTGAACTTGAGCTTCTGATTGGTTCTTTTCTTTATTCAGTTTCAAAATTGACCAACGGTAAGGCTTTAATATTTGTTTACTTCCGAGATAGGTTTTATATAACTTGGGTCATATGTTTCTATGGTTCCCAGCTCATCTGTACAAATATTTTTTTAAATATTAAATGACATTTTATGAACATTACAGTATCAAATTTTTTTTGTACATTATTTACTGGTGCCTTGTTCAATTATGTGACTTTCAATTGTTGTAAATTGCATTCTTTGTGTCAGTTTTAGTAGTAAATAATGTCATGTGACACTAAAACTGAGAAACACAGTAACTTACTTTATTTACTGTGCCTCATCTTTACTTTTTTGATAAATATGTGATCTTATACAAACTGATACTAGCTTTATTTTAATTCAAATAATTCTGTCTTAATCCCCTCTGAATCTTACACATAAAAATGCAAATGAATAAAGCTAATTCAGTACTGCATTAGATGCATTTATTGATGTGGTCTGGTTTATTTATGAATACTAGTTGTCTAAGTACTAATTAAATTTTTGAGTGCATGATATTTATGAACTTTGGTTAAGAATTGGTCACAGTTGATATTTCAATCATCTTGAACTAAAAATATAGTAAAAATGTCTTTAAATAACCTATTCACAAAAAAATTAGAAATAAATGCATAAATCTACTCTAAACGACATATGGTTTAACCAAACTTAACATAAAAATATGATGTATTTCAGTATGTTGGGAAGTCAAGTGTTTTAACCATTTAATATCTTTCTGTGGGATTATCAGCATTATTATAGAGTAAAGGTTAAACATGATACAGATTACTTTTTGTATAAATAATGATAAAATATAAGATTTTTGAAATAGTGGCAAATTGTGTCAAATATAATTAATTGCACAAAAACTGTCTCATATTTTTGCATAAGTTGTGGTTTTATGAATAAAAATTGCTGAATCAGCATTTCAAATATAAACTTAATCGTTTCGACTGGTATTTCTTAGTAATGTTTTCTCATTTAAAGTAATAGAGAGTATCTGGACTGGATTGATTGCTTACAAGCATTAGATATTGTACCAACCACATCCATTACCTACATCGTGATGTAATTAAATGGCTAAAAATTTGATATATTACACAATATTACACAGTCATTTCGTTTTTGTGAAAAAAATACTTATAGATCATTCTAATTGTTTAGACTTGTCCTATGTAACATTGCCTGTCATGGGCAGTGAATGGATGACAGTCAGTATTCATTTAGTTATAAATTAATCTTGGTCATCTATGTGCCAGTTTTATAATGTATTCAAAATCATTCACTATTTGTAGAAGTCAAACAATGTTAAAACTTGACTTACGAAACAATTCCTCTGCTAGATTGTGACAGCATTAAATCACAGCTTGAGAGATTAGCAACATTCTCCAATTGGACAGTGAAGGCACAAAGACCCTTATTTCTCCATCTCCTAGGGGTCTTGTGTCACAATGACGTTATGTCAATAAACTCCTTAAATATTGAATGTTCATACAATTAATGATAGTTTTAGTTTATTGGCAGCTGTTTTGTTTGTGTTAAGTGATAGAGATTACAGGCATTCTTCCTAGGATGCCACTGTCTGAAATCTTAATGTTACATTTTTCAATGTGGTTGGTCTTCAATAATGATACCAATGTTATTTAGCCTCTATTTGAAGTCTGACCATGCAACTAAAAATTATGTTTTTGCAAGTGAGAGGGGCAATGATATGACACAGCAGCAAGCACAGGCCTGCAGTGTGTGACAGAAAGAATATTGTTCCCATGAAAGTCACACTTCATCCTTTAATTGAAGGTTACAGGTCTTTTGTCTTTCTATCTTACAAGTTAATACATTGTTGTAATTTTGAGATCTGAATCAGATGTTTGTATTCATTGACTGGTCTCTCCAAAGTACTGCTCTATAACCAAATTAACCTTACACCCATGAGAATGTTTGTTGATAAAGTTGCTATTTCACAACAAAATAGAATTTCACACCTAAATTCAATCATACCGAAGAAAAAGTAATTAAAATTTCTAAATTGATGTGGATTTATGATTGGATAAATCTTTCAATTCGATGCAAACTTAGATATTCACTACTAAGTTATTCAATTAAAAAAGGCTTTGAACATGTTTAAAAAGATGTAATATAACTTGATAAAAACATCGATAATTATAAATTGCTCTATATATTTGATACACGTTTGTTTCTGTACTAAGTTCTCACGGGGTCAGCAGAGTTTTTTATACAGTTTTTATGACATTGACATACACCGGTACAAGTTCTCTTTTCAATTTGTTTAATTGAAATACGTTACAAATAATCTGGTTGCAACTTTCTGAGGACAATGTGATTAAAGTTACTAAGGATTTAACATCATAAGTGATAAATTACTATTTAAACACAAACATTATCAGTGTGTGGACTTAAGAAGATCCGGGACTTAAAACATTAGGATTCAATCCGTTGTTGAAGAAACTTACAATACAGTATAGGAGATGATTTTAGAAAAATAAAAACATATCTAAGGCATTGAGCAAATTATTACTCCGATCGTTATGGAATAAAATGTGAGTATACCTCATGCTGTATTTGTTTCCATCTTTTCTGTAAAGGATAATATTAATATTTTAGGCTTGAAAAATGACAAACTGATTGTTCTAAGTTCATTGTCCAAATGGTATGAGGTATTCACTCTGGGAAAATATTTGGATTATCTATGTAGTATAAATTAGTGGTTGGTTTATGTCAGTTTGATTTGGGAAGTTTATTTATGGTGTAAATGTCAGGATGGACATATGTGGGAATTTTCTTATATCTGAGGTATGCTTTGTTTGTAAATAATAAATACTGATATATCAAATATTTAGATATTTAGACAATTCGAAATAATAAGTTTTGTTTTTAAAAACATCAATTATTATTAGGTATAGTCTTTGTTATAATATGATGGTCGGATGACGGCTGAAATGGATTTGGACAGGTAAAACATAATTTTTTTTTTCATTTTTTGTATTGTTGATTTATATAATATTATTATAATGCTTGTAATAGGCATTAACAAGTGTTTTTGAAATAACTGTAATAACAGAATGTCCTTTAAGCGGAACTTTTTGTATAGTGAATTAAATCACTTGGAGCAGTTGTTGAACAAATTAAGTTGCTCTTTGTTCAACTCCTGTATTTAATTTAATGGGGCTGAAAATAAAAATAAGTACTCCAACCCAGAATTTTAGCACTGAGTGGGTAGGTAAGGTTTTTTTTCTCTATGTAATAATAGCAAAAAAAAATGCCAAAAAAAAATTTAGTACTAGGATGTTTGTGAGTGACGGTCGGAGCACTCCAAGCAAACTTTTTTTTATTTTCAGCCTGATCGTTACATACCCTGTATTTGCCAAAAAATTAGAATTTAATGCACTGAGTTTCTATCTGACAATTTTCTGACATGTTTGTAGGTGCACTATAATAGGAAGCAATTTAACACATTGATAGGATCTAATTTTCTATCATGCATTGTTTGTCTGTTTCATGTTTGGTCTCTCTGTAATCATGTCGAGTCATACGTTACAATTTTAGACAATGATAACTGATAAGTGAATTGTTCCCATGTAAAAAGTATTGTGAAATATTTATGAATTCAGAAAAAAAGATATGTAAACAAGGAAGAAATCTGCAGAAAATGAAGAATAGGAAACTTTCTTAAAACATCAATGAATGATTGACTGTCTGTAGAGCGGTTTATTGGTATATTGCGATATCAGCTAGACAATATAAGTATTACGATATTTTTTAGCATACCGATAATGATGTTATCGGGTTTAACTTATATAACTGAACTTTTTGCTTAATATTGTAAAAATAGTCCAAACATAGTCTTGAAGTATAATTTATGTCTGAATGCTGGTCAGTCTTCGTATTAACTGTGTACACACACATGATTACACATGTATTGATAGTTTAAACATTTCTAAAAAAGGAACAAATTCTTTGAAGCGTGATTTCCGACAACACTGTCAGCAATAATGTATATTATTACACTGGGCATTATATAATTGTCAATGCGTTATTTTTTACTTTACATTCACAATATATATTGAGATACAGCATGCAATGTTGTGATATATTGTGGTACGCTTTTAAGGAGTGATACCCAGCTCTAACTGTCTGTGATGTATTAATTTGATCCATGTTGTTATAATTAAGTGCTTTGCAACAATTAAATGGTCGCAAAATCTTATTATGAATGATTCTATGCTTTGGTAAAAATAACTTAATTGGTAAAGTAACTTCTTGGATGTATGTCATCACACAGACTGTTACCAATTATTGAATTAATTTGTCTGAGCTTGTGCTTCTTACATGAACTTTAGCTGATCTTATGGTTGAAAATATGTTGTTAAGTTTGACCTGGCCTTCACTGGTCCAGACAATGTTTTAATTGAAAACATCTTTACACACTTAAACTTAATACTTAGCTTTGGAAGTGAGTCCTTGTATACTAAGTATACATGCATGTTTCCCATGGTTATGCCCTCTCAGCCCAGTTTGCTTGGATTATATGGCTTATTTTGATCTTATATCAGTGAGATGGCTAAACATCAGAGCATTGTACCCAACTGAGTAAGAATCACATACTTTTTCCTATTTTATACTTCATTATCAGTGAAATATTGTTGCTAATCAGTTCTTGTGTTGTTGGCATTTTATGTATGTATATCATAAAGTATGTATATCATATTGATACCACTATTATTGATTTATAGTTGTTGCTTAGTGATGAAATTCTATGAGACATAGTGAGTACATGCACTTGGAATTTTGTCACTATGCTTGTTATTGTTAATGGGAATGTTCAATTAAATATTCTGTTGGTAAGCATTGTTTGTGTTTTGTTTTAAAAATTACCACGCTGGTGTGTGGTTAATAGTTTAAAGAATGCAGTATAGTATTTTAATAGCTCATGTGACACAGTCATGTACGTCATTGAAACTCAGTATTGTTGTTTTATAATTTTTGTGTTTCTTAGTTGATTTACTTTTTTGATAGCTGGAAATTTGGCAGTTGTACAATGGTCAAAAGGAACATTAATATCATATGTGCCAACAAATATCATAACTCTAAATATTAATTCTGTCCATATCAGCACAATTTTAGCTTAGTCTTTTCTTGTCTATAGTTGCAGACAACATTTTTGATAGAATAATGTTTGTAAAAATTTTGACCGATATTTCCTGCAAGGAATTGATATCTATTTTGTTCTATTTGTACTAGAAACAATTTATATTGAATAAAGAATTAATGCTGATTCAACTGTCTGTGATATTATCTAGATGTGTATTATAATACGCTTTTAATTTCCTAGGGCGTTGTTCTCTTCAGGTGATAATTGTTTTAACATGTAATTAATGCAGAGTAAATATGGTTGATGTTTTATATTAAAACAGGAACACTGGGATAGGTATAGCTTACTGCTTGCGGTAGAACTAATTGTATGAATGCTTTTCAGGAAGTAGCAGCTGTAATAACAATTAATACAAGAGATTCTAAAATTTGTTAAAATTGAGCCAACTAAACATACATTCTAATTGTTTCCCTTCTTAATTGGTTATTAGATTATAAATTGTGTCAGCTAGGTATTGTTAATTGGTGAGAAGTGGTGCCATCTTTATAGAACTTTGCAGGATGCTATGTTAGAGCTTACCTTGAAATTGAAACATATCTACAATTCTGCATACTGCATTAACATAATTGACAACAAAAAAATCCAAATAGTCATTTTATCTAACTTAGAAAGCATAAGATTTTATTTCTCTACAAGAGCCTTATGAAACAGTCTAAAGTTATGTGGTTATGACTCAAACAGCTTTACAAATTGCTGACACAAAAAAATTCTGTTATAACAGACCAAAGAAGCACATGTAAACATTAATTTGCAGTTAAATCATCTTGTGAGTTCACACAGTTCTAGTTGGGGACACTTCTTATTGCTTTGAATGATTTTTAATTTCAACTTAATTTTTCACATTTTAAAAATGTTAATGAAGCAGGACAATGGATGCACTCAATAAGGGGTTCACCAGTGTAAACTTATTATACTAGGGGTCAATGACACAGTGTTAAAGGTTAAAAGTACAGTATGAATGAAGGACAGAGATCCTGTACTAAAACTTAGGGCCCAGAACTTCAGTCTACAGAAGAATATTCTCTATTCAGTGTTCAGAGGCTGATATAACTGACAGATTTCTTACTTCAACTTCAAGTGTCAAAAGCTTTTGGAATTATAATTTTGTTTGAAGCCATCCTCTGATTTTAAATGTTTTTAAGTTTGGACATTTGCTAATCAATTAGAACATCAAGTGTAAGTGTATTATAGTAATGTGCCATCAAATTTAATTTACTTTGCTTCTTGTTCAAAGATTTCTTTATTGATGGTTTATATTGTTCTTTTACAACACAATATACCTGCCCTCTGAATAAACTAGATCTAACTTGTTATCTGTCAGTGAAATGAACACTTTTAGAGGTTGACATAAAAAAAAATAGAAATACTTTGTTTTATGGTTAAATTGAATGGTTGAGCCTTGTTTTGTGAGTGATAGAAACTCAACAATTGGTGTCATATTTTTGTCTTCAAGAAGGTCTTCCTTTTGTTTGTGACTAGACACCAGACCAAAGTTTAGATATGTAAGTCTGGGACCAAAGAGATATATCAGATTTTTTTTGAAAATAAAACTTTGGGAACTCAGTGACGCATAGGGGCCATTAAATCCTTGTTTATATCCATTTATATCCATGTTTCACCTTTGTATTGGGAAATATCGGTTGTCTGACCGTAACATTTGTTTTTGTTGTGTAAAGATCAAAGATCATGGTTTGGAAAGTTTTGTTATAACATAACCATAAAATGTGAGCTGTAAATGAAACACATGATGTAAATGGATTATTAGTCAGATAGTGGCCTGGGATATTATTTTGTATCACATGTGAAATAAGGGCAATGTGTCATGGCAATAAGCTTTTCTGGTGTTGAAGGAATGATTAGTATTACAGAATCCATTCTTCTGTGACCATTAAACACATGCTTGTAAGAGATTCCTTGGATTGCAAGGTGTAAGTAGGTCCAATTACTTACAGTGGTATGTATGATATGGAACTGCTCCTCTGTCATGTGGGAGATTTTATATCAAATGTTGTATCAAATACATAGTTGACAGTTACAAGGTGGATTCGTGGTATGTTGGTGTTATGTTCTGCAGTTTTTGATGCAATCATGCTTTACAGATAATGTCAGACTAGTGATTACTTCAACATATATCTGTTAGATTATTTATCCATTGTCTTGTACAATATGTTTTTGTTTTATCCATTTGTTTGATGGACTATCTGCTGATATGATTTCCAGGAATTATGTTCTTTTGTTAGCCAAGCATTCTGTGAAATATGATATTCTGTTTTTTTTTTTTAACAACTCATGAATGAAATTACAGACTACCGGTAGATGTTTGAGCATTTACTGCATATTGTGAATTTTATATCTGTATGTGTATGTATAATAATTTAGTATATAAGGTAAATGCTTCAGACTGTGCCTTGCACCAGTCAGCAGTCAATCAAATGAGAAAAGCAGCCTCCATTCATCTTGTTGTTTTTAATGTTTAACTGTAACAGACAGCCACAGAGTTAGTCCTGTTGATATTGTAATACATAAAGTATGACCTTACACTTCAAGAGCATCATGCATCCTGGCTCCCTACCACTTTATAACTTTGATGTATTACTTGTAATAAATTATACCATCATTTACTTCTGAAGAAATTTGTCTGAGCCTTATGACTGCTAGTTCTAAAAGCTCTATTACTTCAAAGCTACAAATCTATCTGATTTCAGTGCTCATACTCATAAACTGCAGTTCAGTGTATCTTTATGTGTTTGTTTTGTTATCTGATCAGATATTAAACTTTAATTAAATTCACTAAAAAACTGTTTGGTGTAAAATGATGCAATGAGGTGATCATAGGTACCAGTGCCATGTTTGATGTATATCGTAGGGAAGTTTATATATTTTTATGCCCCCTCCAATTCGAAAAGGCGGAAGGGTATTGTTACCCCATCTGTCCTTCCGTTTGTCTGTCCAAATTTTGGTTTCCGAGCAATAACTCAAGAAATATTTCATTTTCATTTTATATGAAGTTGTATGATGATAAGATACAGGCCAAGTTTAATTTCTGTTAAAATCTTAACATTTTCTCTGGAGTTATGGCCCCTTTTTGACATAGCGTTCTGCTGGGGCATTCATTGTCCTCCAGACACATTTCTAATTTATGCATATACTTAGCAGCTGTATGCTAATACATGTAATTCATTTTAAGTTTTTATTTTAACCTATCATTTTGGTAATGGAAATTAAGAGCTCTGAAAGAATAATACTGTTCTTACTTTTATTATGATATGGTTCCCCTGTTTAATGTAAATAGTTCAGTCTCTAAAGAAACTGTCTATGGAGAGAAACAATAACTTAAATGCATTATTGTGATGCACATTAGCTATATTGCAATAATTTATCTTGCCATTGTTTTCTATTACCACATGATCATTGCCTTGTGCATAGAGGTACTAATGTTTGCATTTTGGTCAAGATAAAGTGCCTTATACTGTAATGTTTCTTCCATGAGTATGATTATAAAGTCTGTATCGTCATGGTATGCTAATTTACCACTGAGTGTTATAGTACTTCTGAATGAGTTCAGTAACTTATATATTTAATACTTGTCATAAATAGTTGGGTCCTTTTTATTGCCTGGTAGGTTGTTAAGTTAATCAAAATTTCAGATTATTGTAGTTAAAGTAATTTGGTGTACATGCTTGCTCTTTGATCAGAATTACCAGTTGTTCTAATAAGTTTATATATCTTTGATGGACTTATAACTCAAGAAAAACTGGGTACTGTTAATATGTGAATCTAGTTTTATATCATCTTTTATCTTCTAACCCATCTGAGCATCATTTGTTTTTATGGCATCACTAGAACTTGTGTACTCACAGTATGACCAGTCAACCTTGACATCTGGGGTCATGAGTGGCATGAATGATGATTGAAGTGTTTGGATGATATACAAACTTGATGTTCATGAATGGTTTTGTTTCCTAGATCTGTATGTCATTCATTGTAACTTTTGCTGACTTAGTATCCACACCCACATACAATCATAGGTTCTTTTAGTATTTAGGAAATTTGTAAATAGTTCTTGAAATACATTGTTAATTTACAGACACTACTTAGGAATAACTGATTAATGTACCGGTAGGTCTTGATTGCGATCCTGGACTTGTTACATGGCGATCCAGGTTGAAATCACCGTTCATGCTGGGTCATTGTAACCCTTCTATGAAAATTTGACAAAATTGTCAATTTTCCTCCATATATGGAAAAGTTGCCATCTCCTTGTGTAAATATCAGTTAGAACTGGTTAGAACACAGTCCAGGAAACCTGCATGTCAGGTTAGGTGAAAGGGCCACTGTTAAACCCAAGGATTGCAATGAAACTGAATAATGTATTTAATTGCTTATTACACTGGTAAGTGGAAAGAATTGATTCTATGATTCCCACTTATATTGAGCAGGATTTCTAAGCTGAATTAGTTCTTTGTTGTCACAATGTCTGTGCTGAGACATTTGTAGTGTTTGCATTTGTTCTGTAGCAAAGTATTCTTTAATCATGAAACTGTTTGTTTTGTTTCTTTTTAATCTCCCAATGTTTCCATTCTGTTTTAACACATTAACTGTGGTGTTAAGTTTGTATGGTTCTGTTTGTTCACTGTATGATTTATTTGGTGGCATAATTTGACATAGGAGGCAGTCTAATGAAATTTCATGAAATGAAGAGGAGGCAAGGGGTCAAAATGGGGATTACCTCGGTCAAGTGTAATCCTTGGGTGAATTATTCATTAAGCTTAATTTATGCCAGGTTTGTGTCACAAGTAACATCTTGTGAAAAGAACTTATGTTAATCCTTCTTCATTATGTGAACCTTTCTTATGTACTAACATGAAGCTTAGGTAGAATCAGACTAATTACAACACTGGCATGGTTTAACCTCTCCTAAGTTCATAATTTATTTATGTGTGACAATTGTTTCATTTGAATGAAATTGACCAGGTGAAATATATTCATGACTTTTGTCCTCCTTTGATAAGCTGATTACAATGTACATGACGTTGTATAGTCATCTTTAGATAAACTCATCTATAGGAAATTTACAAAGATCAGCTGTTTGATTAATGTAGATATGCCGACTTTTCCAACTGGTGTAGTTCAGCCAAAATGTCAATCAATATGCTATAGTGCATGATTCTGAAAATATCCATCTGGAAATAAGCTAATGCCATATGCTTCATGCGTTTGTCAGTTAGACAAAATATCATCATGTGAATGAAGATGGTATCATTTAATGTGTGTGTTTTTATCACTGGAAGTTTTATTACACTTATGGGTCCTGTCTTCCTGGACCTAATGCAACATTAATTGTTTATTTTCTAGCTCCAAGGAATCGTTTGTATCAATTTTCCATTTAAAGTAATGGGTAAATGTTCATTATCTTACAGTTCATAATTCTTTATTAAAACAATGACCTGTCACAGCTGTTACAACATCACTAACAGGTTCTTGATACTCTCTCTATATTTCTCTCTTTATATTAAGGTCCAGAAAGGTTAAATATTCAGAGATCAGGTTAAACATACAGGCGTCAGGTGTGCAACCTGTTTGCTGTAAGAATTTCTTTTATGTATCTTGTATTTGATAAAAAAAATCTTGTCATTTGAATTCTGTCATTTATTGTAATAATGATATAATTATGTACGATAAAAAATGATAATGAAAATTGTGTAGCTTTTATGGGGGCACTATTGCCTTACCGGGTATATTGAATTACATTTCTCATATCTGGGTGGGGTAAGGTATAAAAATCTAGATTGGCTATCCCTTCACCTGTTGGAGGACTTTAAGCTAGTCTACAAGTGGTACAGATCTGATTCTGTTATAACCTGCCCAGTCTTTATGACATTCTGACACCTCAATAAAATATCATGTGAAGTAATTAATGAAATTGGCTTCAAAAGATAACATATGAGTATTTGGGTGCAATGTGTGGAAGTTATGATTTGAACTATTTGATGAAAGCTGATATCAGAAAGAAAATGTGGCCCTTTTCAAGTATTCTTATTTTTTCTGTAAGTAATTTGAGGGAGAGAATTGGAGCTACCCCATGTCAGTGTCAGAAAGATATATCTCTGTTGTAATACATGCCATAATATTTAATTGCTTGTAAACTTTATTTGTTTAATGTTGCTGTATGTGATGTTATTAGAAGCTGGTGTATTATCTGATGGATAAGAATGAACATATTTTATGACTTTGTGTAAGCCTTGGGGTCATATTTTGTGTGAGTTTTATATTTTGATGCAATTTTTTTGTTGTTTTGGAATTTCTTATGGTCGTGCCTGACTGAGTGTTGAAATAGATGTCTTTCTATGGATGTCTCACAGATCGTATCACTGAAGAATGGTTTGATGTATTCAATAGTTAGCCCCATTAGCTTTTTGGATGTTAAAATTAAAGTAGGTCTTATTTTACCTAGAAAGATGTCTTATCAGTGAAACTGACTTTTACTTGTAATAAAAACATTCCGGAATTTAAATGATTTTTGATCACGAAGTACATATAAAAATGTAGCACAGTATTTTTTCAATGATATTGCAAAAAAAAAGCAGTGGACAACATTTTTATGAGAAGTTGCTATTAAGAAAGGCATTATGTAGATATTGTTTTAGAGCAAATAAAATATATTTCTTATATTGTACTATCATTTTATATATTGTTCTATATTACTAAATTTAAAAGGCTAATGGGCCTTTAATTATATTCAGAATGACTGTGTCTGTCTATATTGAAAGTGGCATGCACATTTAATGGTTTCTGCTTAGGATGATCATGTTTAAGGTAAATCTTCAAGATATCTGACTGTAGTCTTACTGACTCATTGATAAATCTTACTTGACTTTTTTTTAAAGTTTTTGTTATGAAAGTTGGCTTGAACATTTTTTGCCATTTGTTTATTTATCTTTACTGTTGAAAACTAATTGCTTAAACAGTAGATAGACAAATATCTGTATATTGTTTGTACCGTAATTATTTTGTGCTGGTGGTCCGTAAACAGTGAGTACCACTGTAATTGTTTTGTCACATTGTTTATATACAATGCTTTTCAATCCTTGAATTGAACAATGTGAAATTGATAGGCATCTATCCAGCAGCTCATAGCGTTAATTGTACAAAGCATGGCAATTGTATAATGTGTGCAGATCATGATAAAATGCACAACTTTGTCTCTGTTCAACCCACCCACTGCACCATTGCTCTTCAATTATTGTGAGGTAATTGGCATGGATAATAATAAGATTTTTAATGACTTAATTTCATGGGTTCCTTCATGTCTATAGTTAAGATTAATGGTGTTTAGATGTTTAGTTTCTGATAACTAAGTGGGTGGGGGAGATTGTGTTGGGCATGACTGATTAACCAAGGTCAGCAATACACTATTTATTTCATATCAAACATGCAGGATATAGATGTTTTTGATGACAGAAAAGTTCATGGGAAAACAGCTGCATATTGCTGTTATATGCTGATAAGGTTGCATTGTAAATAAAACTGTTTACTGATATATGGAAAATCTCTCACCTGTATATCATATATTCCTGTATCTCATTATGTATAGTACGATTTTATTAAACTGTCAAACCAGCTTAATTATACGGTCAATGATTGCATTCATGTTTAGCTTCGGTGAGGTTCGATTACTTTCCTAAGTTAGACGATAATTTTTCCTTTTTACCGTTATATCAACACATTTGTTTGAACATTCCATAATGGTAAGAAAAAAAACCGAAAACTATCGACTGTGCTACGAAGCTTAAAATAATCGCATTCAATAACTGTGTAATTATTCAGCTTTGACAGGTTTATAGCTCTGTTTACAATTGTGCCACTTGTCGGTCTCTAGGAGTGGATCAATGGTCTAGTGGTAGCATGTTTGACTACCATTTGTAAGGTGATGGCTTTGAATCTCGGCTCTGGCTTCCAATATTTTAGGGACACTTTCTGTGTCCCCATCCCCTACCAATCCCAGTACTGTGTTTAGATAATCACAGGATACAGGTGAGATGTGTATCGATGTTTTACTCCGGGCCCGGGCACGATAAAGGAGGAAAAACTATTTGAAATAGGATAGAGATATAAATGCTTGTTTCTCCTGTATCTTCCTTCGCCTCTCTTGGGCGGCTGTTTTATGACCATAGCTGTTGAATGGGCAGTTAAACAACAGCTAAAATGTATCAATTACTAACATAATTATGGTTAAGAAAATGGTAATGATGTCATTTGTTATATTGTTGTTTTCTATATTTTCAGGTGAAACATATTGGCTTATTGTTACTGAGTAAATTGTTCAACTGTTTGATGCAAGACACTGAGAAACCCAGTGGTATGTATATTCAGTAAGGACAGTCACTCTGTATGATTTAATTTAGGCCTTGGGTAGTTGTCTCCCTTACTTATCTTTTTATTCAGCAATTTGATTATAGAGCAATTTTGTACTGAAACTGAGGATATCTATTGATTGTGGAATTTAAAAAATCTCACTGAAGACTAGCATGTTTTCTCAACTGTCTGAATTGTATGACAGTTTTGCTATATACGCAAAAAACAGTCTTCACCTCTGGTCAGAATCAAATTTTTTCTAGGTCTTTCTTCTTTTGGGTGGTGGCCATGGTCCAATGGTTAGTGCCTGCAGGTAATACCCTTCCTTGAATATTTTACTATAATATCAATTTATCTCCACATGTGGAGAAGTTGCTGGTTTCTTGTGGACAGGTACCGTAGGTTAGTACTGGTATGAATACTGTCCAGGAAAACTTGTTGGGTCAATCAGTCACAGTACCGGTATATGATGGAAAAATTGTTGAAAAAGGGCATTAAACCCAAATAAACAAATCTTAGTTCTTTGTTTTACTGATTGTTTTCTGATGGTTCAACTTATATAAAATAAGCTCCAATGATTTAATCTGCCATGTAGGAGGATACAAGATCTTCATTGCAACAGCAGCATTAACTGCTTACACCTCACATGTTATCAGTTTGAAAAAATATCTTTTTTAAAATGAATCCTTTATGAATAAAATGGATATTGTTAATACAGTTGAATACTGACTAACTAGAGTACTTATGACATTTTTGCTTAATTTGTGTTGATTGTAAATTATTGTCTGTCATAGATGTTTAAGATGTGATAATTGTAGTGTTTAGAACATTAATAGCATAAAGGTGTTATGTGAACAAAGAAATATATGATATGTCATTCTATTCTCTCTTTGATGTTACATTAGTTAACGGCTACTTCTATTGAAATATGTCATCCTGAATGATTTTAATCATTGATGAGATAAGCTTAATGGCTCGTTAATGAATACACTGCTTTAAATTAATCCCTGAATGTTATTTTATCTTGTATCGTATTGTCTTACAATTAATTATATCACAGTGCACTATTTACATACTGGTTGTATTCTCCTGCATACAAGCAATACCGAGTGTATACCTGATTTACATTATTGTTTTATGTATGTGTCTGTTTTGTTTTATGGTATGTCATACAAACATCTTGATAATGCTAATTATTATTTGGTTTTACCTTTAATATAAGCCAATTTGACAAATAGATCTACTTGGCATAAAAGAGTAAAGTTATGAACACACCCTTTCAAGTGTTTGATTTAATGACAAATATTTCATCATGTTCTTATATTATTTTCTTCACCAAAATATTCTCAATGGAGCTTCAGGTAATCATTCAAGATTTCTAGTGTTGAGATTCGAGATTTTCATTGATTTTGGTGGTTATTCATTTTGCTTTCTGTTTAATTTCTACTAGTTATGGTAGAGTGTCAAAATTACTAGGTCCTACAACCATTATATTGTTTACTTGTTAGGAGACATAACTTGGTGCCCTTATATGATTGGCATGTTTTAATTTTTTAATCTATCCGATGTTTATGGCCCATTTGACAGCTGTGGTCATTTCTGGGCCGCCCAAGAGAGAGAGAGGGAGGGAGTGAGCAGATGCTAGAATACAGGGCATTTGAGCATACAGTCAAGCATGTGCTTGTGTCCACCTCTGAATAAAGGCCACCCTGTGAATAAAGGCTTTTCTTTAAAAAAACATCATACAGTTTGATTATAAACTGTGTTCCCAAGCAAAAACTTTAGCAGGCTATCTACCTAGGTAAAATGAGTGGGTGAAATTTATCTCTGTGCAATTTTTGTTGTCTATTTTATTTGTTTTATCATCCAAAGCGATCTCCTGTTGTTGTATCAGTAGTCAATCAGCTGATATTTGATGGCTCCTAAAAGTCCATTCCTGATATTCCTTCTCCCTAATGATCATAAACTCTGTAATGATGAGTTGAAGATAATGACAAAAAGTTGCTTTAACTTCATTCAGAGACAAGATGCAGCTGTTAGGTTCATGTCCACTGAGTTTGTGCTTCATTTATCTTAATTTCCCATAATTAATTTCTTGAATGTGTGAACTGTAATCTGAGAAACCTAACAACAAATTGACATGACATAACACTGATATAGGATGTTCACTTTACAATGTTCATGTCAGATACACCATTGTGGGGCACAACTTCTACAAGCCACATTAAATACTGTCAGTCTATTGTGAGACAGACTGTTGGGTAATCTTGAAATTAATCATCTTGGTTTATATCAACTTAACTTGGCCAATAAATATTTGTTTATGGCTGTAAGACTGACCACATTTAGATGTATGTGCGGACAAATACTGGACATTATTCTGTGTCAGCAGTGTGTATGGTTTTAGTATTATAGTGTAAAAATATTACGCAGTATAGCAGTGTGATTGTTTCTTCTATGTTAAACACTTCAAAGTTATTTTGGAACACAATCTAGTTTTCGTAGCGAATGTTCATATTTAAATTCATTTGTTAGTAGAAAAAGTTCTTATTAATTTGCCAATAGCTTGAAGAAAAATAACTTGATAATGTATGGCTCTAAGAATTTATGATTTATGATAATATAAAGCTTAAAGAATTTATGATTTAGAAGTTGGTTGGATTATAGCTAATCCATACTGATATTTGTAATGAGGTAAGTTTTTTTGTTTTTGTTTTAATGTTTATAGGTAATTTAAGACTCACTCATATCAAATTTTTCATTTTTGGTATATGACTCTTTTTTATTTCAATTTGATACCGGACTGTGGAGTTAATTATTACAGAATAAAAACTTCAAGAATTAATAAATATTTATCATAAATAAAATAAGTACATCAAAGTCTGACTGTACTAAGATGGTTTTCGATACTCATTTTTAAAGTTCTTTTTTTTTCTTGGAGAAAACTTTTATCTAGTATTCTAGACAGTGTTTATAGACTTAACTGGGAATGAGATTCATTAGACTGCAGTTTTGTAGATAAAAACACTGATATGATTCTGATAAGGATTTTGATTGAAAACCAGTGAATTATGGTTGTAGTGTGGTATAGTGTATTTATAAATTGGCTGGGGTATCCACCAGCCTGATTAGCTCAGTTGGTAGAGCATCTGACTTGCAAGCAGGACGTCACAGGTTCAAGCCCCGCTTTGGGTACATTATTTTCCTCCTATTCCTACAGAATTATGCCTAGTTAAGACCTTAATCAAGAAACATTACATAGATCTATTTAATGAGATCATATCTTTGTTGAATTTGTCTAAGGCATTTGTACCTGCTGACTTCATGTTCTAGATTTGAATCTCTAAGTTAATTAGCTGCACTAGTCTTAAAATAATTTTATTGTTTTGTACAAAGTTCTAAAAACAATTACGAAAGGGTACAAGTTTTCATTTTGTCACAAAAAATATCTTCATCCTTAACAAAAGATTATAAATATGTCATATTTTAATTGCTTAAGTTTTATTGCAAGTGCAAAAAAGGACAGGAAGACTGATGTTAATGCTATACCTTGCAGCTCCGTCACTCTCGTCATACAATACATGCAAAAAACAACTGACAGTTAATCATAGTAGATTATTCTGGGTAAATCAAGTTGTCTAGAAAAGTGCAAAGAACAGAAATTCAGTTTTTGTGCACTTTTCAGCACATTTGTCTTATTGTCTGTTTTATTCTCGTATTGTGATTGATGAAGTTGTTTTGATGATAATCTCTACTCACGTATCATTAAAGAACATATCTATTTTCATGCACATGTCAGTTCTGGCATGCAGTTGTTTCTTGTTTTCAAGTAAAGAAGAATTTTGCCACTCACAAAAACTGATAAATGTCCTTGTAAGGTTGATGGGAAGATGGGTGTTAACTATAATACTGTTTCTTTCTTTCCCTTCATGGTTTTGGTATGACAAGCATTTGACTTGCCTACATATACACCAATAAGGAAACTTTTTGACACCATCGAAACACCACTTGAGACTTGGGATAAAATCAAGTTCTCTTCTTAACTTGATTTGATTGGTCTCCAGTTCACCTCCCTACTTACCGGTACTGTACAATAAAACCACTTTAAGCCTCTTAAGGTTTAACCAATTATTTCTAATCTAGTTTTCAATTATACGTATATATATATATACATAACTATACATTAAAGTATTCATAGATTATAACCCCAGGTCATTAATACACATGTTTAGTCTCAAGTCAACCTTTTTAGTGTTAATTCAATGACCATGTGTTGGAATCTGGTTTAGAAAATATGTAACATTTTACAATATTAATGTGGTTTTAATTGACATGGACAAGAATCAGGAATTACCTTGAAAGTCGGAACATGATTGATAGGTTTAGATTTAGGTTTCAATAGGTGTTAAAGAGCTCAACATTCTAACTCCTTTTTATTGGACTCCAATTACTTCTTTGAAGTTGGATTTGTTTACTGGTAAATATTTATGTAATGAATGAGAGTGATGCAGTGTTATATTTTGAAGTAGAAAAATTCTTACTGTAATAAATTGACGTGTAAGTGTTTGATGAAAATGTTTATGGCCATGAGATCTTGGTCAAGTTTGATAACCAGCCCAATCGGCCCAGGCACTAATGAGTTGTGCCCCTTGATACATTGAAAATTGACTAAAAATTCAGTGTCTGCTCTAAGTCGACCAATTATCAACCGATCTGAAACTGAAAGTTATAATGTTAATGCTTCCATTTTAATATTAGTCCCCAACATTTGAAGTACATTATTTAGTTAATTTATTGATGCTTAAGGCCGAGAGCAGCATTGATCATAAAACTTAGATATTTGTCTTATTTATATATTGTAAAGAACAGTGTGTTAGAATTTCATTTTAAACATAAATATTGTTAGTTCAATTTACCAACAGCATAATTGTGATTATAGGTACATTTTAAAAATTCTGCATTCCCATATATTGATATTAGACTGTATGTTTGCTGTATTGCCATGTAGTTGTATCATTGTGACATTGTATATGAATGCATGCATGAAGAGTGACAGCTTAACCTAGTCTTACATTATTGTAAAGAAGTAGGTTAAATGTGTTCCAAATTCACTTAAATTCTCATTATGATGTTTTTTTCATAGCAGATTTTGAGCTGTTCACTCTGTGGTATATAATCAAGTTTTAGCAGGGTCTAAGTGGCAAAGTAATTAAAATCGTCCCAAGATCAGATTCGTCTCCTGAAAGAGAGTGTTTAATAGTGTATTATATCAAATTTTAATATGCTCCATAAATTAGAATTATTATATGTTTCCAGAGGTTTGATTGACATAAAGAGAGCCTCCTGCGACTCTTCGACTAGTACATCTATGATGAATGGTGGAGTGGAGACCTTTTACTCAGCATCCGAGAAATAAATGGTATTACAATATGGGCGTCTTTATTTTATACAAAACACTTAAGATTGAAAATAAAGATAAAAATTGAAAATTACAATTTTTTATTGAGGCTGTGTGTAAAATATTAGTGTTCAACCACTGCATCTTTCATTTTTCTGATTGTTTACATAAAATATTATGTAAATTATTTCCGCATGGAGTTTGCCTTCAAGGTATTCTATGGAATGAATTCCTTGCTTTTATTGTTTAACTTGATACATATTAATACGCATGTACTTTTTAAAAAAAAATTCCTGCATTTTGTGCTCATTAAAAAGCTATTTGAATTTAATTTGATAAGACTTAAAGAATTAGAAGGCTAAATATAATTGAGCATCAGAATTAGAATGTCGTTTTAAATGAATGGCAATATGCTGGAAGCTTTTCTTAATGTTTTACAGAAAACAACTTAATGAAAGGATATTGCAATGAGGAGATACTGGCACTGTTGTCATAAGTCAATGGTTTGGTGCCTGAAATTTGTGATTTTTCTGAAGATTTAGGATGTACGATAGCCTTCAAGATGTATCGGGTTGGACAACAAATGCCAAGAGTTCTTGTGTTACTCTTCAGTCTGTCAATGATGTCAATGCTTTATGTTGCCAAGTTTGGTTTATACATGGATGGACAATTTCGACATGAGAGGAGCTTAGAATTCTCAAGCAAGCAGCCGAGTGATATTGATGATGAAATTCATAAAAAGTATAAAAGTGAAGTTAACTTGTTACAGGAAAAAATTCGCCATTTGGAAAATATACTGGAAACCACCGATAAAAAGGCTCAGAATTTAACCAATCAGATTTCTCACCAATCTTTGATGATCAGGTCATTGCAAGAATACAGAAATAGCACAGAAAAATCTTCGCCTGCAAGTAACTCAAATTTTTCAAGCAAGGTCAAAACGGCAGAAATTTTACGTGGAGTGGCATTGAAATCGGAATATGAAATCATACCATTCACAAAGTTCACTCTCAGTAAAATTTTCTTGGTGGAGCCAGGTCTAGGAAAACGTGTTGTGGAAAAACCAATAGGATATAAAAAGAAAGATATTTTGAATGTCGTTACCTTTGCTGTGGATGAGCTAAATGGTAATCGAACTGGATTAAAGAAGTATGCTGCAGAGGATTTTATAGAAGGTATGTACAGAACTGAGCCATTGACTGGAACCCATTACGAATTATATTTTCGTGATATTGATACCCCTCATAAACATACATACAGAAAAATTACCTTAATGCGTCCGTTTGATCACTTACAAAACGTTAATCATGAAATGAAGAATACTTCAAAAACCTGGATCAACCTTATACTTCCCCTATCTGGAAGAGTCGATTCATTTCGTCTATTTATGAACCGATTTGTAAAAATAGTCATTAACCAAGATCGTAGGGTTTATTTGACTGTTGTTTATTTCGGCCAAGAAGGACTTAGCACTATTAAAGAGATCATGACAACCACTGCCAAAGAGAACAGATACAAACATATGAAGCTTGTTACATTGAAAGAGGAATTTTCACGAGGTCGAGGTCTTCAAGTCGGAGTTGTAAGTTGGAAGAATGGCGATGTACTTTTGTTTCTGTGTGATGTTGATATAGTGTTTAGTGTGGATTTCCTAGAACGATGTCGAGTGAATACCGAGCAAGGACGTCGAGTGTATTACCCTATTGTGTTCAGTTTGTACAACCCAAAGGTTGTATATAGTCTACAAGATATGTTAATTCCTACAGAAAGAGAGCAACTAGTCATATCCCGAAACACAGGATTTTGGAGGGATTTCGGTTATGGAATGACATGTCAGTTTAGGTCTGATTTCAAAGCAGTGAATGGCTTTGATGAATATATCTCAGGTTGGGGTGGTGAAGATGTTTTTTTGTATCAGAAGTATGTGAGAACTGATTATATGGTGATTCGTGCCACAGATCCAGGTCTATTCCACTTATGGCACGAGAAAACGTGCGATCCAAAACTAAATTCTGAGCAATATCAAAGTTGTATTCGGTCTAAAGCTTTAAATGAAGCATCACATGACCAGCTGGGTTTGTTAGCATTTAAGGATGAAGTAAATGCATATAAAAAGTTGAATAAAAACATTACAATAGTGGCACCAACTATAGGGTCCATGGACAGCCCTCAGAGGGTACGAAATATCAATAACCAGTACCCTCCTGAATCTTAGCAGATTATATAGTTACCATATTTCACAAGGACCAAAAGAAATTTGAAAACCTGAAGTATTATATAAACTGTCATCTTCTGATAACATTGTATATTATATTGACGATTGGACCAGTTCATGTATCCTATTTCTTAAATAATTGCCATAGTGCCTAAATTTTCTGTTCATAATTTATTGTTTTATTGAATGCTTATTTGTACTTGTTTGACAATGAATGTATTTGAATAAAAGTACCTGTATTGTTGTTATGTATGGTGTATCTATGCATATTAAAAAGCAGAGTTCATTAAAAGTTAATTATTAATTGATTTGTAAAACACCAAGACCTATAATCAGATGAGTAATAAAGAAAATTTGATAACGCTTGTTTTACAAAAGAATATTTAAAAAAATTATGTTATGTTGAATTATTAAGTTCTAAATCAGTCTTTATGGCAACCTACTTGAATCTTCACAAAAATCTTGCAAACTGTAAATAATGATCTTTTTCTGCTAAATGTCGGTTCAATTCAGGGATGTATTTAATATAGGGCTTTGAATGTATGTATAGGCCTTACTTCAAGATATTTTGGAACTTTGACAGCATGCTTTATTTCAGTATTTGTTACCCACTAATGCTTAATTGTTTTAGACTTTATATTCTATCATCAAAATCAAGTGTTTAATTTTGGACTTGACTTCATTGCAAGAAAGTTTTTAATTCATGCATGATTATGTATTTGTAAGCATGTTGATTCTGCTAAATTTGTTTTGATCGATATACATGTATACCTCAAAACAGCCACACTTGCCAAAAGAGTTTGTGCCTCATCTATCAGGAATGTATCATATACTTGTGAACCCACTCATCTCTATATAACAGTGCAACTTCTCCAAAGCAACACCCTTTGGTAGTAGTACAATTATGTTTTTAGAGGTTATTGTTCTAGAGAGGTTGAATTATTATTCAAATCGTGTAGAGGGAAAAAATCTGTTGTTCAAGAGAGGATGTTGTTCAAGAGAGGGTCGCTGTGGAGAGGTTGTACTGTACTTTTCATTGAATTATTTAGTTGTACACTTCTACTTATTTTTCTTCTTTCGGTCTTTGTGATAAGCTCACTATTTTAAGTTAAGTACACTGAACTAGTTTTAATTTAAAAAATAAATGCTTTAAGCAATTACATTAAAAACATTTGCCATCATTAAATTTGATGTAGAATATATTTTTAACACCTCTCAGAAAATGCTTACTTTGTGCTAGATCTTGTAGAACTGCATGGTGTTCATGTTCGAGGCATATACCTGCTGAGTTCTGTAATTATATGACTAGTATTCCTTACCTAAAGTTAACGTAATCTTACCAGCATAAAGAGTCAGATACTGTTTCATAATTTTAATGATCATTTTACAGAGCAAGGTGTGATATTAGTTCCAATCCTTGGAAACAATACCATCATTCATAATATTATTTTTTTCATGATTTAAGATTAAAATCCATTTTCTATGTATTTTATGAGTTATGCTCATTAAATAATTCTGGCTCATATGATATGCTCAAAGATATGTCCAACAACAGAAGTTATTCCCATGACTTAGATTTTGAGTTTTTTCTACAGAACAGAAAAAGTGATTAAAATCAAATGGGGTCGTACAATATCAATAGTAAATTTTAAACATTTTGTTCACTGCCTTTGGATACCATTTTGTGTAGCTATATTGCACTTTTTTGAAATGTTCTTTTTGAAATCCATGTATTTTACAAGTACTCCACTGCCTGTTGTAGACCTGTCAGTGTATGTGATTTTTTCTATGATATAGTTTTCCCTGCCTGGACATTAACATTTTTGATATATACAAATCATATATTTTTGTACATCATTTACAAAATTTTCTATGCAAGTTTTGATTGAATTATGGTTTTCAGTATGTCTGTATGGGTACTGTTTGTGAAGATTTTTTGACAGAATAGATGTACTTTTTTATTATATTTTTGTGTAATAATATAGTTTTCATTTTGTTTGATCTTTGACATGGCTACTCTTATCTTCATTTCTGTCGACTTCATTGCTTTAATATACATTCCACTTTAATAGAACAAAATGCAAGTACCTTTGGGAAACAGAATAGATATCCTCAACCACTGAAACCTCACTATTAAAATAAATTTCTGAAACTATTGCTTTTTAACGCACATGTCACAAAGTGACAGGGTGAGTATTTAGGATCAGTCTCTGTGCGTCGACAAACTTTACCTTGTGAACACACTAGGGGCCACATTTTTAGCTCAACTTAAGCAAAACTGGGTCAGATTGTTAATATTGACAAAATTACCGACAAGTTCGATATTGGGCCATTTTGGGTCAAAAACTAGGTCACCAAGGCCAAATAAGGGAAAACCTTGGGAACACTTTAGAAATCACTGTTTTGATTGGATCTTCATGAAACTTTGTCAGAATGTTTATTTCAATAATATGTAGGTCAAGTTTGATAATGGGTTATTGTTCGTCTCAATGATATTAAGGATAAGTTCAAATATGGGTCATTTAGGGTAAAAAACTAGGTCACGAGGTCAAATCTTAGGAAAACTTTATTAATACTGTAGATGTCAAATTTTGATTGTATCTTCACCAAACTTTGTCAGAATGTTTGTCTTAATGATATGTAAGGCAAATTCGAACATAGGTCATTTGGGGTCAAAAACTAGGTCACAAGGTCAAATCTTAGTAAAACCTTGTCTATGCTGTAGTTTTCATGGTTTTGATTGGATCTTCACCAAATTTTGTCAGAATGTTTGTCTTATTTATATGTAAGACAAGTACTAACATGGGTCATCTGGGGTCAAAAACTAGGTCACCGTTTAAAATATTGAACAGTGATTGTCATGTGAGCGATATAGGGTCACTTGGCCCTCTTGTATTTCTCTGTATGATATTTTAAACTACATTTTATTATATAGATTTTCTGCATACTGATGTACATCACAAATTATAACCTTAACCACATGACTGTGTCTTCCAATTATATCAATGGTTTGTTCATGTACGACATGTAATCATGTTTGTTCATGGATTTACCGTCTAGCTATTTGCTAGAATTTTGGTAATCAATGAAACTTGGCATTGTTAAATGTGAAAACATTGTTCATGTCTTGCACGAATGGCTCCCGACACAAATACTCATACAGCATGTGCATTTTATATCTCTATTTTTGTCTGGAGTTAGCCACAGGTTACCTATTTAAGTACCCTGTGATGAAATGCACATGGCCTTATTTAATTTGTTCTATTATCCAATGTTCTTATGTTTATAAATAACAATTAGGAAACATTTTCAAACACTTTATAATCTAGGCTGTGGCTTGCTGAATATTTAAGTGCCTTATTTCCTCCTGTTGTGAAGTGTCTGTATTTGACATACTATAAATTGAAATAATTTCATGATATGTGCATCTCGATGCAAACACCAGTTCCCTTTTACTTTATGGCTCTAACAATAACATACTTTCCTGCAAACTGGAACTGATGGGGTTTGATAAATTGTTTTCATGTGTTTTATATGAACTTCAAATGTGCTAATGATTAAATATAGAAGTGCTGAATGTGTTGTTTCCATGACAATAAAAAAAACATAATTTACGCCGTATGTTTAAGTATATGTTCTTTGATTTTATCAATTTGGTTTTCATATTTAATGAATAGACACATTCAAACTTGAATTCAATGATAATTCTGTACATTCCTATTTAAATCGAAAAATTAAAGATTTACCCAATGTTAAAAGTTTCTTATTCTTTAATGATCTGGAATATTATTGTTGGTTATTATTGCCTCATTTTGTATTCTTATTTATCATGGAATGTTTTAATACATCTTTTTAAACACAATTAGCAGTTTATACTTCTGTACTTAAAATTCTAAAACTTGCTTCTAGGCATGATGTTCCTGCACTTATTGACATGGTTATGATTAAGTTAATTAAGTATATCAACTTTGTGGTTTTGCTTGTGTATTTATACCATTGAAGTATGTTTGTTTCTGAATTCATTCACGTTTTATTCTATTTTGAGTTGTTGTTTTTTTGCTGTATCTTTGTCTTCTTACATGTTGCTTGTGTTTTGTGAGTTAGATTTATTGTTATGAATTTATGATTTGAATAAAATGATATGAAAACATATAATACCTGTGTTGTTTCTGCACAAGTATATCTCTCTATACACGATCTATGTTCAGCTAAAATGAAATGTTTAATTTCTACTTTTTCAAAGTCATCATTTGTCATCATTGTACAGCACATCAAATATAACCAAATTCAGTCACTTATGGAAATTGAACACTAGTTCAGCTCTCCATTGCCATTACTCGCTTGATGAGCATGAATTTCTATGTGGACCAAAGTTCTACATTTTGCTACATTCGCCATGCTAGTTCTTGATTCTTGTTGCAGTGAAAGTCTATGTATAGGTTCAGTTTCCATGAGTACTTTCAGTACTTTGTTTATGTTGCTTCTGTTGCTGTTTTGTATCTTGGACTGGGAATGGTTTGAGTGAATTCTGATTTCATGTCTATTTAACAACGATCAATAGATTTGATAGACAATATGTATAGATGACTTGGTACCGGTATATATCAGAATATGAAAAAATATTACAGACAAAACTTAAGTGCAAAAAGGGAGCATCACTGGTGCAAATCAGTAAATGTTCTCATGTGATTATCAGTATTATACCCCGCACTTGTAGCCACATAATATAGTATACACTTAACTTTAACCACAAAACAATACCACATCTATTGTATATGCACTCTAATTAGTACAATATTGCCTTATTATATTCTTGACAGTGTTTATATACAAATAACAGTTATTTTAAGCATTTAATGTAAGTGAATGTAATGCTTTTACATATTATCGTATAAGTTTGGCACTGTTAACTATGATACTGATACATAGATTATATTTTAACAGTACTTACCAATCACTTAGCTTAATTACTTTGTCTTTTGTGTAATATGAAGTTTTTAAACAAACAATATAAAAAAAGAACTTATTGCAATTAAGAACAAAATATGGCTTAATACACAAATAAATTGGATAATGCGTTATACGTAAGAGTCATTATTTGACTAGAAAAGAGTTGATGTGGCTAGAAAGATTTCAGTCAGCGTAATTGACAACATCGCAACCACTCTTGTACCTTGTGTTTACAAGAGAATTGAAGAAGAGGTTGTCTTTTACTGGTGTTTTACAGCATGGAATATTTGATGATTGATCGGGAAATGGAAATTTTAAAATGTCTAAAGTATCAATAATGGTACCAGTAATTTTTTTGAATCATTCAACTTACAATGTTGGTGTTCTTCTGATTTTCCTGGTGAAATATCTGATGAAGAATTTTTCCTGCTTTCAGAACCAGTGGATCGAACTTGTCCGCTTATACAACACAAGGTTTTGTTCAAGAACTATGACTCACTTACGTTTAAACATTACATAAAACCATATGCACATGTATTCATAACTGTTTGATTGTTATATAACTTGAAAGATTTTATCAACTTATGAAGTTTCCTTCCCATTTGATGCCCTAGGTTTAAAGTGTATGTGTACTTTGAACTTACTATCATAAAATGAACCATTTTAAATTATTACAACACATCTGTCAGTATAATTCATGAAGTAACAGAACATCAAAAATGGAACACAAAATAGGTAATAGATAACTTCAAACATATATAAAACAACACAATTAGATGGCTGTTTATAAAACTCACAAACAGTGCATGATCCATGTCATTTGCTGTGTGAATGGTGGCAATTAAGTTATCACAGATGTTTTCGACATCCCTTTTGGAGGGAACTGTAATAATTCCGCGATATAAATGTACATGCATAATGTTCATTCATAATTAGGTAAGAATCTTTTACATAAATCATTGACAGCTTGGATTAACTATGAAAATTTCAACTTCAAGGGTTAGTGTTATGCAAATTGTATGAATACAGAAATATAGTACTTTTTTTGCTACTTTTGTTGTAGCATATTTCGACAATGACATTAGTGTAATATTTTTGCACTTATCTGAAGACCTGTGGACAGATTCAGCATTTAAATCATTGATACACTGATGGTTATTTTCTATCTAAAGAAAAAAGAGTCAGGTCGGTCGGTCAGTCGGTCTGTGTAACCAAACCTTGTCCGGGAAATAACTACAGAATGATTTGGCCTAAGCTCCTCAGATTTGGTTAGGAAGTTGGTCATCATATGTAGATGACCTCTATTGATTTTGAAGTCCAGGTCTTACAATCCTGTTGACTTTTAGGGGGCATCTTTGTTTCAATACAAACACTTTGTCTGTATTATTTAACTTATGGTTTTACAAGACAAACTCTTCAAGTAAGACATAAAACAATTAAATACATGCAGTTATGTATTCAATGGTGTCAATGTCATTCATCATAGCATATAACTATAAATGATCTATTCATACAAATGTAATTATAAATATATCAAATATACCTATGTGAACTGCAATGTAACAAAAAAGCTGGACGAGTTCATCTAGCACAGGTTATTTTTAGTGATGTGATGTAGTAAACAGGAATCAATTTGAGATGCATTCAAGTTTAATTCACTCAACAATCTTAGTGCATACTATAATGACCGGCCTCCGTGGTCGAGTGGTTAAGATCGCTGACTTCAAATCACTATAACCTCTCACTGATAGAGGGTAGTGGGTTCAAGGCCAGCTACCAACCATATGTCTCTTTATGTGAGACAGTAGACAGTTGCTTACGGAGGAGGTTTTTATTTTGCTCTTGAAAGTATGCAGAAAGGTAAATTAAGTGGGAAAGTGGATGTATCATTTTCGGGCCTATTAGAAAATCTAGTCACAGGGAAAAGTTAGGGTAGATAAAAACAAACATTTTTTTCTACCCCTAATGATGTTCATGTAAATATGCAATGTTCAACTTTCTGTAGGGTATAGCAATTAATTAATTTCTTGATTAATATAATGTATGATAAACAGGTATACTGATTTCATCCAAAATATACTGGTATATTAACTGAAATGGAATCAAACCCCATATGGTAGATCAATATTGTGAATTTTTGGTTTTAAGACCTAATGTTTCAGAGCGGTAATTTCTGAAAGTAAATAACAAGTCAAGAAATGAGGCTGTCACAAACTTGCTAATTTCACCACAAACAATACATGTATCTAGTGCTTGCAGTTTCAGCATATTTTTTTTCTTTTATTTATAAATCTGCAAATAATTTTTATAGTGACTTTTCCATAGCTACAGTCACTCACTCGGCACGCATGAATTTTGATGCAGACCAAGTAAGTATGTTTTCTAAATCTGCCATGCAATTGTTAAACTAGTTTCTTTTCCATACTGTAGTGCAAGTCTATATGTACCGGTATGTTCAGTTTCCAAGAGTACTTTCAGTACTTTGATTTTATGTTAGAATTGATTTGTCTGTTTTATTATTCTTTTGTTAATTTGCTTTCAATTAATTCAAATGAAGATAATATTTGCAAAATTTCTATACTTTTAGTCCTAAAATATGTTAGAAAGAGAGGATAGCTAATTCATTCTTATACTGGTTCCCGTTGACTTGCGTTTACAAAGCCTTTTGTGCACTGCAGCATGGAACGGGAACCAATTAAGATGACGAGCAACTGTATTCAAGGGAAACAACTCAGATATACTCAGTTAATTTTCCTTGTTTTACGTCAATTCTATATTTTTAAGCATTTTACATAAGTAACTATACTAATTTCATTATTCCTATTTAAAATAATAATCAATAAAATAATTCCTTTCATTTTGTGGGTTTATTTATGATAGATGCTGTATACTGATATTATGGTACATACAAATATACAGATTTATTTTGCAGCTTGAAAACCTGTTTTAAGTGTTTATATATTCGTATATAAACATTACTGAAAAATGAACAGGTAAGACCTTACTCTTAGGGATCATTTCTATAGTAAGTGTCGCCAGGACGTCAGGTAAAACTGACGGGACCTAAAACCACGATGACGAGAAACAGTGTCCCCTTCTGAGCGCGAAGCGGGCAAGGGCTGTCTCCTTCACTGGAGACTCGGCTCTTGTCATTGATGAACGTTCCTCTCCTCCCTAAGTGGGGAGTTGGAGGAAGGGGGCACATTCTGAGTGGCTTTTTTAAAACTTTTAATCTTATAATAATACAATCTGCTGGAATCGTCAGCACCAGCTGTCCAGATTCCACACGTTAGATCCACACATCTAATGTTTGAAAATTCTATATTAATTTATACTTCGTTTACAAAATGCTTATGCACTTTCATTTTTTAATAATAATCGATGAAGTTGAACAATCAACAATCAAGTTGAAACAACCCAAGACATTATTCAATGTTTTGCAGCATACAATATCGCATTTGAGAATACGAAGTGTAGCTGTTTTCCATCGTACTAAAGCTATGTCAGCCAATCGCGTTGAAATACGTTTACAGTACTACTTCCTGTTCTAATTATAGAATGTAAACATTCACTTGCAATTTGGGACGATGAAAAGTGCATACATTTTAGGAAAACTAGACTTTTGTTTGTGTCTATTTTTTGTGACAATTCATAATTCGTATGGGGATTTCTTCAGTGACTTGAACAAACTTGATATTGATGCTAAACTTCGTGCTCTTGACGAAGTAATTTCGTCACTCGATGAAAACGACCCCGGACCACCGAAGAAGAAATTCAATAAGAAAGCAAATGTAGAAGATAGCCTTGGTGATGCTGTGGAAGCGTTGTCAACATTGTTTGGAGATGACTGCAAATATAAATGTAAAAATGGTATGTACCATGAACTTGAAGGACATGTTTCAATGGACGTCGTGTTATAGATACTGCATCTTTCATCTTGCTTTCTGATTGTTTTGCGCTTGAGCATTATTTATAACTTGTTTCAGAAATATTCCAATGAGAGAGTAATGACCAATTTATTCTTTTTATTTCTTTGATCAATTTTATCACGTGGGATTTCATTTGTGTTCAATTAGTGCAAACCGAAAGTAGAATACGGTATATGTCTTGACATGTTGGAAATCAAAGTACTGAAAGTACTGACGGAAGGTGATTTTTCCATACCTCTTTTGAGGAAATCACCTTCCAAAAATAGCAGAGGCTATTGCTTGATCTGTTGTCTTTGTATACATATTGTGAATATTTTAAGAAATGTTTGTTTTTGTAGATTCTACATTTTATGTAAATATCTGATTTTTTATTTTGACTGCTAGGGTAATCAAAGTACTGAAAGTACTCATGGAAACTGACTTACATGTCATGGGAACTAGTTTTATGACTATTGTAGTACGTTACTTTTTTGTTATTCCTTGGTCGACATCAAATTGCATGTGCGCCAAGCGAGTGATGGCAATGGAAAGCAGAACTATCATTCAGTTTTCAAAAATAAACATTAATTGATTATAACTGATATGTTTGTTTGTTTAATTGTTTACAATTCATTCTATACTTCAGGAAATGCTCCTACAAGAAAACCTGGACATGTAGCAACATCTAATGGTTGTGGATCACATGGAATACAGGTAATTATATAGAAAATGTATACATTTTATATCACCTTTTGGACAACTCTTGCAGTCTGTGAAATTAAGGTTTGAAATGTGGTTGCCCGAAACTGAAATTTAACTGCTTTTTAGCTCACCAGAGCACGAATGTGCTCAGGGTGAGCTTTTGTGATCGCCCTGCGTCCATCGTGCGTTGTTACGAATACGTGGCGTTCACGTTTACTTAAAACAACATCTCCTCCTACACCGCTATGCCGATTGCAACCAAACTTGGCTGGAATGATCCTTGGGTGGTCCCCTTTCAAAGTTGTTCAAAAAATTAAATTTCATTAAAAATTCTGGTTGCTATGGCAACAAATTGAAAAAACTTAAAAAATATTCTTGTCTGAAACCACAGGGCCTAGAGCTGAGATATTTGGTATGTAGCATTGTCTAATGGAACTCTACAAAGATTGTTCAAATTATTCCCCTAGGGTCAAAATTGGCTCCGCCCCAGGGGTAACTTGATTTTACATAGACTTATATAGGAAATTTAAAAAATCTTCTTGTCAAAAACTACAATGCCTAGAGCTTTGATATTTGGTGTGTAGCATAGTCTAGTGGACCTCTACCAAGTTTGTTCAAATTATTGCCCTAGGGTCAAAATTGGCCCCGCCCCGGGGGTCACTTGATTTATATAGACTTATATAGGAAAATTTCAAAAATCTTCTTCTCCGAAACCGCTAGGCCTAGAGCTTAGATATTTTGTATGTGGCATTGTGTAGTGGACCTCTACCAAGTTTGTTCAAATTATGGCCCCGGGGTCAAAATTAGCCGTGCCCTGGGGTTTATTCTATTTTATATAGGAAAATTTAAAAAATCGTCTTCTCCGAAACCACAAGGCCTAGAGCTAAGATATTTGGTATGTAGCATTGTCTAGTGGACCTCTACGAAGTTTGTTCAAATTATTGCCCTAGGGTCAAAATTGGCCCCGCCCCGGGGGTCACTTGATTTATATAGATTTATATAGGAAAATTTAAAAAATCTTCTTCTCCAAAACCGCCAGGCCTAGAGCTTAGATATTTTGTATGTGGCATTGTGTAGTGGACCTCTAATAAGTTTGTTCAAATTATTGCCCTAGGGTCAAAATTGGCCCTGCCCTGGGGTTTATTCTATTTTATATAGGAAAATTTTAAAAATCTTCTTCTCCAAAACCACAAGGCCTAGAGCTAAGATATTTGGTATGTAGCATTGTCTAGTGGACCTCTACCAAGTTTGTTCAAATTATTGCCCTAGGGTCAAAATTGGCCCCGCCCCGGGGGTCACTTGATTTATATAGACTTATATAGGAATATTAAAAAAATCTTCTTCTCCGAAACCACAAGGCCTAGAGCTAAGATATTTGGTATGTAGCATTGTCTAGTGGACCTCTACGAAGTTTGTTCAAATTATTGCCCTAGGGTCAAAATTGGCCCCGCCCCGGGGGTCACTTGATTTATATAGATTTATATAGGAAAATTTAAAAAATCTTCTTCTCCGAAACCGCCAGGCCTAGAGCTTAGATATTTTGTATGTGGCATTGTGTAGTGGACCTCTAATAAGTTTGTTCAAATTATTGCCCTAGGGTCAAAATTGGCCCTGCCCTGGGGTTTATTCTATTTTATATAGGAAAATTTTAAAAATCTTCTTCTCCGAAACCACAAGGCCTAGAGCTAAGATATTTGGTATGTAGCATTGTCTAGTGGACCTCTACCAAGTTTGTTCAAATTATTGCCCTAGGGTCAAAATTGGCCCCGCCCCGGGGGTCACTTGATTTATATAGACTTATATAGGAATATTAAAAAAATCTTCTTCTCCGAAACCACAAGGCCTAGAGCTTAGATATTTTGTATGTGGCATTGTCTAGTGGACCTCTACCAAGTTTGTTCAAATTATGGCCCCGGGGTCAAAATTGGCCCTGCCCTGGGGTTTATTCTATTTTATATAGGAAAATTAAAAAAAATCTTCTTCTCCGAAACCACAAGGCCTAGAGCTAAGATATTTGGTATGTAGCTTTGTCTAATGGACCTCTCTTAAATATGTTCATATAATGGCCATGGGATAAAAAACGGCCCAGATGGGTCACTTGATCTTACTTAGACTCGTATAGAAAACTTCAACAATGTTAATCTCCAAATGACCTTTTCTCCTGGTGAGCATTTATAGGGCCATCATGGCCCTCTTGTTATTTGATTTGTTAATGAAAAGTTGGTTGTCCGAACCAAAATTTTGGTTGTCCGAATGAAAAACTGGTTGTCCCGGACAACAGGACAACCGCTAGTTTTGCAGACTGCTCTTGCACTAGACTGAACAATGAATATCATAACTTCATTTGTGATATACTATAATTTATTTTTATGATTAATCGATCCTTACTTTTTCTGGCCAGTTCAGAAATTACTGTAACCACATATGTAAGGGTTGCAGCTGTGTATAAGACACATGTAATAATTCAAGGGAATCCTTGGAAAAAAAGTCTTTGCCATTTTATACATGGACTACAATATTATCAAAAGCTTTTTTATTCAGCATTCTTAAATACTACTATCTTATATCAACAGATTGATGTCGGTGAATTACCAGGAATGGAGTCGTGTTGTGATGAACACGATGTTTGTTATGACTCATGTAATAAAGAGCGTGCAGCATGCGACAAACATTTTAAAACTTGTCTCAATAGAGTTTGCCAAAGAATCAAAACTTTCGGTTCATCAAATGTTTCACATAAAGGTGAGTTTGAACAAATTCAGAACAAAAAGATATACAGTGCATGCTCTCAGTTTGTGAGCATTTTTTGTAATATGTATGTGTGTAAGTATATATGCATATATGTATGAGTGTATACATACATGTATGTTTTATGTGTGTAAGTATATACGCATATATGCATAAGTGTATACATACATGTATGTTTTATGTGTGTATGTGTGTAAGTATATACGCATATATGTATGAGTGTATACATACATGTATGTTTTATGTGTGTATGTGTGTAAGTATATACGCATATATGTATGAATGTATACATACATCATGTATTATATGTATGTATGCAAGTATATACGCATATATGTATGAGTGTATGTGTGTAAGTATATATGCATATATGTACAAGTGTATACATACATGTATGTTTTATGTGTATGTGTGTAAGTATACATGCATGTATGTATGAGTGTATACATACATGTATGTTTTATGAGTATTTGTGCACATGCATGTGTGCTTTTGTACATTTGACCATTTTAGATCCAAGAACACCATACTACACCGGTCAAAATAAAAAAACAAAAACACTTCTATTTTTAGATTGTAAGATGGCTGCTGATTTGATGTACAGTGGAACTGTTGCTCTAGGATGTGACTATTACATAAAAGCACAGGAAGAAGCTTGTACATGCTCTGTTTCACAGAAATCAAACATGACCAAAGATCAGAAGAATAAAGGACCTAGGAAGTTTAAAAATGATGAATTGTAACCATTAATTATATTTATTATGATTAGCTGTGATATGTGTGTACTTAAGTTTTAAAGCCACATCCTGCAATTTGGAGCCATTTAAGAAAAGTTGATAATAAAAGTTATCAGAGAAGTTCAATAACTGTGCTAATGTTTTAAAGCTATCATCAATGAGTTGTAATAATCTTGTACTTGAGTGATTTCTTGTACTAGACTGCAACGGGTAATGAGAACACAGCATTAAATTTATACTTTCCATATCACTCACTCTTTGTGATAGATATTTAGTTACGTATTTATGTAATTATTTTGTTATTTGAACTTACATTTGTATATTATTATAACTAATCACTTTTTACTTGTTTTATACTTGTGTACAATGAGTGCTTTAATTTAGAGTCTTCACATGTTCAAACCGCATTATGTTATGAAATCTTACGCAACTTTTAATGTGTTAATTAAATGAACAAAATCCTTTTTGTGCTTTAGTTTAATAGTATTATTTCTGTATTGCATTTAAAATGATGAAGACAATCACATATAATACATTTGTCTTGAAATCCGCATTTTCTTGAATTGTATGAACCAAAAATATAATTATTAAGGTATTTTTTTATTTGTTAACTGAAATGAAGGTTTTTAGATTGTGTCATCTTGAGTTCAAGTTACATGCTTGACTAATTCTACATGTATTAATAATAGAAAAAATCTGAATGTTTGGTATCAAATCCCGATCAAAACTGAAAAATATTTTTATTCACCAATAGTACTGTGATCATTTTATTGATCATAGTCCTAACTTGCCAAATGTATGTAATGTTTTGTTGTACATGTAACTTGATTGAACAAATATATCATGCTACTTATTATAACTCTCTGTTCCATGTCTTTTTTGTGATATTTTTGGTAATAATATACTAGTATTTTGACAGCTTCACACATTTTTATTCAGATTTATCTTTTTAATAAAGTTGGTTATTTCTCAAAAGAAAATATTCTTCTTTTGTTGTTTTTGACATTCACTTTATTAAATTTTGTTTTATCTACTCCTGTGTTATAGAAGTGTACCGGTAATTTATCATAATTGTAAATGTAAATTACTATATTGGGACAAGATTTACATGAATAAATTAATTTTATTAATTATGTCCAGACTTATGCACTGTAGATATTGCATGTTTATGGTCATGTAAAAACCTTATGCAACATAATGAGTCTTGAGTTCTCTTGACAGTCCTAAATAATAATGACTATCCCTTCTCTTTAGATATCCAAAGAACCTAGACATTCGAGGCATCCACATAAACAAAGGCACACTTCACAGCACTCACAAGTCTCGCAGCACTCGCCATCCCCACATGGTCCACCATCAGAGCAGCAACAAGCGCATAAACACCCTTCAGCACATCCATCACAACATCCATCACATGCTCCGCAATGACATACTGAATGGTTACAGTGTGAACCGGACGGAAATGTATGATTGCAGTTTGAACACGGACCATCACAACATTGGCATGAGTAGCAATCAGTCACACAATGGGTGCAACTTTCACCACATGGTCTGTTCAGCGTATGGTGATAACATCCATTATCGTCACACAGACAACAACAGCACATTCTATCATTGCAACCACAGTCTCCATAGCAACAATAACAACAATGGCAGTTACCACTGGAAGTGGAACAACAACCATTTCCTGATTCATGAGACGTCCCTGTGCGTCTATGAGGTTGTTCTGTTACAACATCACCAGGCTGAGTTCCCATGGCAACCATAGATTCTGGTTGTGTAACTATTGGAGATACTGATGTCATCCTTTTACTTTTCTGTAATAGTGTCTGAATTTGTTACTTAGGTAACTAAAAAGTTACGTTTCGTACATTGCTCACAGTGTTTAGTGGTCTGATTCAGTCTTTGTTTAACTCCATTTTTAACTCCATTAGTTGTATTCATAAATCACAATAAACATATATGCTCTTTTGTATATACTGTACACTCACAAATACATTTTCAATACACATAATAGAAAATTCAATGCTTATATATTATGGTTTAATTAAACTCTTCCTGTTTAGTCAATTGTTGAATTAGATTTAAATTCATTTACATTCCTCTATGTTTGTTGTTCTTAACTGTATCTACCTTAATGTCTGGTTGGTAACGTCAACTATTCAAACTCTAGTAAATTTCCTTGTACTTTCCTTCATCCATTCTTACTACACTAAACACTTCTAGTAAAATTAATATCAATCAAGATATCCAAGTGAAGAAACATAAATTATCCATACCTGTAATGTTGACCGTATCTTAGGGATATATATTTATAATGATACATGTACTATGTCTTAGCTTGAAAACGGTCTGACCATATACATGTATTCACAAATAATATTTGTGCTTGTATTTATAATACACATGTATTGTAAATATAAGTATGAAATAAATCCTGATAAAACAGTGCTAACAGTATTAGTTCAGACTATGTATATGTATTTATTTTTATTGGGTTTAACTTCGTCATAATACACCCATGTTTATTATACTGACCTCTTGATCAATATATCAAAATGAATTTAAACTATGAAAAATCCAATACTATAATATGCTGTAATTATGTTCAGGATATACCTTTTCTTTAAACTTGAATAAATCTTTTGTACAGTGTAGCCTACCTTGGAAAAGTATGTCATGCAAAATATTAATTATATTGTCTAAGGTACATCCATTCATACAGTGTTTTCTAATCGGTTTGTGTTATCGTAATCATAATTGACATATTGAGGGTTCAACGCAACAGTGTCGTAACTCATTGAAATAAGAACAAGTTACAACAGTGTTGCACTGAGCCCTCAAATTATACTAGTAGGGTTTGCAAAAGTATGCATACAATTGTATATGTGAAATGATTAAATCTCTATTAGAACAGTCTTGTTACCCCTTTGAATTAACTGGTTCCCGTTGACTTGTGTGTTGGTGCACTGCAACATGGAACGGGAACCAGTGTACACTTTGAATGGAATTCATGAAAAAATGAAATTTTCATGAATTATTCTTGCATATTTCATGAATAGTTCAAGATTTATGAATAACTAACTAATTGACAGGAGTAAGAACAGTAAATTTCTGCCGTTTAATATAGTTTAACAAAATATGTATTAATTTGTCTATATTAAACAGTTACAACTAGAATTTCACCCTGGTTTTATTCTTCTCACAATTTTCACCATACTGCCTCTGGCATAGCTTCTTATAGGCACTGCATGTAGACATAAATGAAATAAAATAAATAGATAAAAATGCGAAAAACGTAATAAAAATGAATGGTTAAGGGCTGGAAGATTGGAGCATCAGTGTACCCAGAGCTTAAAACTATGTACATGCAGTACTTACAAGATATTTAATTGCAACTTTCATGGAAAATCGTTTGATAATTGAAAACTCAAAATGAATAAATCTAGCAGGGAAAAACTGGATGAACTTCATATTCAAAGATTTTAGGTTGTAGCTCACCGGATAATTCTGTAGAATGTGTCTCCGACAATCTACGGTGAAAAGATGCCACAGACCCCCTTAGAAATTAAGGTGCCTACACATTATTATAGGGTAAACTACGACCCTGGCAGTCACAGACATAATTCATAAAAAATGTTTTTATTGTATACTTAACAGACACAAACAATAGGTAGTCATGCTTATATTATGTAGCAAGAAATATGTAGATTTGATTTATAAATGATTAAACAACGAACATTATTGACATTTATGTGTTCAGAATATTCATGCACATTTGACGCAGTTTCTCACTAAAATCTATCATCTTATAGCCTTATATACTTTTACTAAATAAAAATCTTTAAAAAATAAACAACATCAACAATTAGAGATGAATAACCCAATGCAGTATGCAGGGTTCGTGGAGAAACATTCCTTGGGTTCAAAGGTCATTCTTTCCTATTACCTTAATATCTAAGGGAAACAACTCGAACTGACTTTTGAAACCAAAATTAATTTTCCCACGGTCCTCGGACACATCTTTACATAATATCGTTTTTGTGATTATAATCAGCTAAATAAATGTTTGACTTTTAGGTAGGGGTATAAGTAAGGATGTTAAATTAATGATTTGAGGCAGAAAAACAGGAAAATAAAGTCAGAATCACATTTTGTGGTTTTTAATAAGGGAGATAATTTGAACGTAGTGGTATGGTAATTTGGAGCAAAATTCTCCGTAATCTGAAAATGATTTCTTCAATATTTCTTAGATTCCTTGTCTTTGGATGATATTAAATGCATATTTCCATAGAGTTATCATTAAATATGCTTTACAAACGGAAAAAATATCGAATTTCAGACTTTGAATTTGAACATTATTATAGGCATTTGGGTGAAACGGTTGTTCTTTTCATATTTTTTTCAGTTTCTATTTATGCATGTTGTTTTTACTTGGCCATGATGGAGAAAGCCGGAGCAACAATAACATAACAAACTAGACGTAATGTCTGTACAAAGACTTTAACAGATACATTTAAATTTGTAAATGTTACAAAAAGTGTACCATAGTTGTAATAACTACATGAAAATGCTCACGTAAATATGTGTCTACACTTTTCTAACAAATATATATATATAAATAAAAATGCCCAGAGCTTAAACAATGTACATGCAATTCTTACTAAACGTTTGCAAATTTCGTAGAAGATCGTTTGATAATTGAAAACTCAAAATGAATAAATCTAGCTGGGAAAAACTGCAAGATCTTCATATTAAAATATTATAGGCTATAGCACACTGGATCATGCTGCAGAATGCATCTCTGCCATTGCGGCGAAAAGATGCCCACTAGAATGGTGCTTAGACACATTATTATCGGGCAAGCTACGCCCCTGATTGCCACGAATCTACCCTATTTACAGTTGGATCTCTACTGTCCTCTTCATGCAGATTTGAAAGGAACTTATAGCAAGAAGTTGGTCGGTGGACTTGTTGCCCAATCATAGGTAAGTCTTTTTTGCTGCCTGTCCAGGGAGCATTTTCATGTAGTTATTACAACTATGGTACACTTTTTGTAACATTTACAAATTTAAATGTATCTGTTAAAGTCTTTGTACAGACATTACGTCTAGTTTGTTATGTTATTGTTGCTCCGGCTTTCTCCATCATGGCCAAGTAAAAACAACATGCATAAATAGAAACTGAAAAAAATATGAAAAGAACAACCGTTTCACCCAAATGCCTATAATAATGTTCAAATTCAAAGTCTGAAATTCGATATTTTTTCCGTTTGTAAAGCATATTTAATGATAACTCTATGGAAATATGCATTTAATATCATCCAAAGACAAGGAATCTAAGAAATATTGAAGAAATCATTTTCAGATTACGGAGAATTTTGCTCCAAATTACCATACCACTACGTTCAAATTATCTCCCTTATTAAAAACCACAAAATGTGATTCTGACTTTATTTTCCCGTTTTTCTGTCTCAAATCATTAATTTAACATCCTTACCTATACCCCTACCTAAAAGTCAAACATTTATTTAGCTGATTATAATCATAAAAACGATATTATGTAAAGTTGTGTCTGAGGACCGTGGGAAAATTAATTTTGGTTTCAAAAGTCAGTACGAGTTGTTTCCCTTAGATATTAAGGTATTAGGAAAGAATGACCTTTGAACCCAAGGAATGTTTCTCCACGAACCATACACTCTATATTGGATAATTTATCTCTAATTGTTGATATTGTTTATTTTTCTAAGATTTTTATTTAGTAGAAGTATATATATAAGGCTATAAGATGATAGATTTTAGTGAGAAACTGCGTCTAATGTGCATGAATATTCTGAACGTATGAATGTCCATAATGTTCGATCATTTATAAATCAAATCTACATATATCTTGCTACATATAAGCATGACTACCTATTGTTTGTGTCTGTTAAGTATACAATAATATCATTTTTTTATAAATTATGGCTGTGTCTGTCAGGGGCGTACCTTACCCTATAATGATGTGTAGGCACCTTTCTAAGTGGGTTTGTGGCATGTTTCCACCGTAGATTGTCGGAGACGCATTGTGCAGCATTATCTGGTGTGCTACAACCTAAAATCATTTGATATGAAATACTTTCAGTTTTCCCTGCTATATAATTATGTTCATTTTGAGGTTTCAATTATTAAACGTTTTTCTACATAAGTTGCAAATGTTTTGTAAGTACTGCATGCAGTATGTAGTTTAAGCTCTGTGTACATTGATGGTCTAATCTTCTAGCCCCTAACCTATCATTTTTATTGTATTTTTTATTTATTTCCTTTTTGTTAGAAAAGCTTTAGGCACGTGTCTACAGTGCCTATAAGAAGCTACACCAGTGCTGTCACTTGCACCAAAAAATGTTCCATTGAGGCAGTGGAGTCCCAAAAGTACAAACAGCAGACTATGTGATGTTCGTAATAGCTCTTTCAAAGTTTGAGGTCAAAATATACACCTAATATCAATCAATGTGATGTACAACAATATACCAAGACAGTTTGTAAAAAAAGTCCTTCATATATCATTGTTTACATGATATAACACTGGCAATAGCACTGGCATAGCTTCCTATAGGCACTGTTTTATATACATGTATATCAATATATTTAGTTCTAGTATATTCCAAAGATCAAATAGCAAAAAATCTCCCATGTTAATACATTAAAATCTGCCTATAATTTTTATGCCCGTATCGATAGATCTTTAACTTTGCCTATAAATTCAAGACACTTGGAACCACCTACAGTCATCTAACTTCATGTGTTGGTTCCTCAGACAAATTCTACAGGACCTGTGCATTTTAAGGTCAGTAGGTCAAAGGCCACCCTGGGGCACTGTGTTTTAAAAACACATCTTGTTTAACTTGAGGTTCCCAGTTCAAACAATGCTCCATCTAGAAAAAGTGAATTTTGCATAAGACACATAGACCAGCTATGGTACATAAACACCACTGGAATGACCAACTCAGGGGTGATATAATACATTGTATAGGCATGACATAATTCAATATGTTGATACATTCATAAATAAGAAATACAGCAAATAGTTACAAGTCAAACTTTTATTGTTCACTAAATTTACAAATAATCACAGTGACAAACATAATGCAGCCAAAAGAGGATTTTCCCAAATTGTTACCATAGCTACATAACACAGAACAAATGTGTAAACCCTTCAGTAACATTTTTACAAGTCAGTATTTTCTGTAAGGTAGAATTACTACACCCTAAGCTTGTCATGACCAAATGTGACACCATACATTGTTAAGCTAACAAGCTATTACTGATATGTACAAGCAAGTGAACTCAATAATGAAAAAGATCAATCGCTTTTTTTAAACACCCGTAAATATTAAGTTTGTACTTGGAATTTAATATCACACTGTGATAAAATCAAATCATAAAAACTTTAAGAAACTCTACTAACACATAGACAGAAAATACCAAATGCTCTGAGACTAGAAGAAACTTCTATCTGTACCATCAATACAATAGATGTAATTTTTGGTACTGTTCTAATGAATATAGTTCAACAATTAGCAGAGATCCACATACCAGAAGCATTCCAAATTTGTCAAACGGTTCATTATTGACTTAAAATGTTGCTGTTAGACCCTATGGTTAAATGCTTAAGAAAAGAATTCATCAAAAAAGACAGTGTTTTCTTTTTGGAACAACAGAATATTCAAATATGCTGGATGTTGATAATTATAATAAGAAAAGAATTAAACAAAAATTAACAAGTTACTAAGTGAAAATTTGAAATCAAAATCAAATAAAAGGAATACTGAACAAACAGGAAATAAAATCATTAACATGATTGATGTAAAATGAATGTTATACTAACAAATGTACATCCTGATATAGTGAGATTACACAGGCGAATGTTTAACTTATTTTACTGTGTTACTATATTAGGGTTAATTCCAGCTGACTTATATATGATGGTAGATCAACCATTAAAGCAAATGCACAATATATATACATGATATTAATAGAGATTTTACATAATAATGACAAGACTAAGCCTTCTACAGCTGCCAAATAGAGACACTTCCTCCAGTGCAAAAAACAAAATCTCAAAATTAAAAATCTCAAGGCAAGAACTAAATACACCATGTGCAAATCAATTTAAAAAATTGTTGACTTGATTAAATTTATAAGGGGTGATAAAAAGTAACAGAATTGATGCTGTAGAATATCTTGTATCTACAGAACCAGTACATGTATAATTAATTCTGGCTCACCCTATAGATTTAAACACACTCTTATCAAATCAATATAATTACATCCGGTTCTGGTATTAAGGCATTTAACAAACTAAAAGAATGGATCTATCATGTAGGTATCTAAAAACTTTTAAGTAACATATAATTATGAATATTATTTAGAGGCAAACATATTTTTTGTATAAGCTGTTGTGTGCATTGTAAGTTTGATCTAAATATGTAAGTCATGAATCAAAATATAAATTTAAAAAAAGTTTCTAACCATAAACAAACAAAATACATCAACAAATAACAATATCGAAAACCAAAAAACAACATTAGCATCACAATAGAAATACAACATAAGTTTAAGGTAACTGAATATTTCAGGTTTAACAAAAGCTAATGATTGAATGGTCATGATATCTTATGTAATCACTAAAATATATGTTTATCTATAACCTTAATATGAAGGATTAACTTGTGATTTGCTACAGGGTGAAAACTTGCGATGATTAAAGACTGATACTGCTTCCAAATCAAACAAATAGTATTCTTTGGATACATCTCACAAAGTCTTCAGTTCAATTAGAAAAATGTTATAAAATGCGTGAAAGCATTATTGTTCACCGATCATTTCCAACTTAGGGGTCATGGGGACAAAATTACAATTTGACATAAGCTAAATTAGGAGATAAGTGAACTGGAGGTAAGCATAGTACATTGTAATATCATATAAAGAATGAAACAATCGGGACAACAGGAAACAATTTGACAAAACTGAAATTTGTATGTATAAGAGTTTGATATAAAACTGCACAGAGCTTGAGAATCATAAACCAAAAAAAATTAATAGTAAATACTATGGACACAGGTGGCAGTATCAGTGTTTGGTCTACAAATGATGCAAAAAAAATAAATTCTTGCACTGATCTTATATATACTATCAAGGTAAAAAGCCTACTATATGTCTATGTGCCTAAAATGTGGAACATCCCATCTTGTTGTTTCAGCTACACATGTCATTCAGATAAACTATAAGATATTAATTCCTACCGAAAATTTCATTCAATTACATCTAATAACTGTGAAACGGTAAAATTGTGTTCCTTTCGTCATTTAACTCTGCTGCAAGCCATTTTGAGTCGAGTGCGAGTGGTGTATCAAGCGATCTGATTGGTCGGATATGTAATGTACAATAGACTGTTCATTTCATGCCAAATTTTTTTTTTCTGCATCATTTGTGGACCAAACGCTGATACAGCCACCTGTGACTATGGATGGTAACCAAAATAGGTACTCATACAAATTTCCAATTGTGTACTAGGAGCAAAAAAATGAATTATTACATGTGATTTAAGATTCAATTTTAGATCAAACATTGGCATACCAACTTCACAAACTTGAATTAACACAAAAATGCACTTATTTTCATTTCCAGAAAAAAAACACTTTAAGAAACAGATTGAAAATAGCAATTATTCAGATTAAATCTAAAATACTTTGAATATAAATGGTTGTGTTGTGGTACAAATGTTGATAAAAGGTTTTTGTAGTATAAATCATAGAGTGTATACAACACATCTAAAACAAGGGCAGATAAAATGGATTAATGAAATAACTGAATGAAATGGTATGGTAATGCTAAATAACCTAAATGACATACTAATCTAACAACATACATAATGATAGTACTACATGTACTATGTTTATTTACCCAGACCACTACACTAATTCATTCATAATAATTTAACATATAGAAATTATAAATAATCACATATTAAATTTAACCTAATAAGACAGACTACTGAACACAAAAGCACGATTTGCAAGTATTGTTTGTTGAAGATTAACTTTATAAGTTTTAAGCCTAACAAAATTGACATCACATAACTAAGAAACCCAGACTGTGACTTATAATTATAGAAGTGAACATGTCCATGTTCTAATGTCATTTTTTCAGACTTCGGATGAAACATGTAAATAATCGTGAGTACATTAGGGATAAGACAATACAGAGAAAATCAATACTGTACCAATACAACAGATCACTGATACATATTGATACACAAGCCTGTCGCATTGATACAATACTGCCATGTTTTGTTATTAAATACAAATTATACAATCCTCATAGCTGCTTTGTATTTGTATTTGGATTGGTCTACTGGTTTCAAATAGTATATTACTGAAACAAAAATAAATAAAACATGAAACTGTTCTTAATATTTCTTTTTTTGTATTTGAAATTAACTACCTGTATTATAGTATAAAATATTTTGAATCGAAACATATCATATCACCTGATGACCGTATTGTCTCATCCCTAGAGTTTATGCAAGAAAAAATGTGTATACATTAAGCTTTCAAACAAGCTGGAATTACAAAGTCGCATACTATCCTATAAATACTGAACATGTTAGGACACTTAACATATTAATATAAGGTGTCATGAATTATATTCAGCAAAGGGACACAAGCTATAATTACACAGAAATATATAAAAAAACTTCAGTATACACAATAAGCTAATACATACAAAATCCAGTGAATCACAACAAACTAATCAACTCAAAATGAAACCAAGAGGTAATGATGAGAGGAAGCCATATTTTTTTATAATTTCTAGAGAAAAACTACTTTCTGTCAACTTATTCTTACATATCAAATAAGTACAATGTACTGGTACCCCTTTCCAACATTCAGAGTCATATGAGGCGAACAGTTCACCTAACCATCATTCTTGGGAAGAACCAGTACTAGACTCCCATCCTCTCTAAGCAACTGCCTACTTTCTCACATAAAGAGACATGGTTGGTAGCTGGGCTAGAACCCACGACCCTCTATCAGTGAGAGGCTACAGTGATTTCAAACCAAGATCTTAACCACACAACTTCTGTCAAGAGAACATTTAATCTTACATATCAAATAAGTACAACGCACAGTATACAGTCAAATCTAAATAAACAATGACAAACATTTTAGACTTAAAGCTATGCTGTGTTATATGAAAAATAGAAATATGCATTATACATGTAATTCAAATATCAAAATGCACTCACTGACTGGCCAATATTCAATAAACAAAACCTTAACAAGTACCTACACAATTATCAAATATTCAAATTATGTTCTTTTTTTAAAAATATTGTTAACCTTTTTATTATTTCATGTAGCAATAGAATTTCAGTTGTACTTCAAAAACATTAACTAGATAAACAAATATTAATTTTTGAATGGATATATTATGTATGTTTCTTGACATTCATTTTCTATGTATTACAAGAAAGAGGACCAATGTGGCTCTATATTGCTCACCTGAGAACAACTACACGATAATTAATGACCATGAAGATGAATGCAACATCTCAAGTATAAACAAAGTTTTTCTTGTGACCCAGTTTTTGAACCCAGGTGAGCCATCTAAAGCCATTACAAAGACGAATGACAATAACAATGACGAATATTCTAATGTTGTTTTTAGCTCACTTGAGCCAGGTGAGCTAAAAACAACAATCAAATATTTGTCATTGTTATGTTTTTGATTGTATTTTGTAGAATATAACATATTATATAGATTGTGTATGACAAGACCAGAAAACAATATCTAAAACCAATGTCCTAGCAGACTAGATAATCAAAATCATTTAAACATATCACAGCGTTACACACAACACAAACAATAGACAAACAACCTTACATACAAGGCGAACAAACAATGATTTCATAGATACATTACTAACCAGTATAAAACCAGTTTGTAACCATTACTGAATGACTGTAGACATATGTATGATGCCAAATATGCCCAATAACCAATTAATTTTCAAATATACACACAAGCATAGCAAAGCACTAGCATATCCAATAAAGGCATTCTTCATAAAATCATTATCATGCTCATTGGGAACAGGGATGTAATTTTGTAGTTCTTTTATAAGCCTATGTGAATTTATTTATATAGACGATAATGCTGCACGGAATTAAAGCACTGCTAACTGAAACCTTTATTAAACACAAGACTTAAATAGAATCATATCTTTTGAGCGTGTCACAGAATTGGTATCTTCTCACAAATGCGAAATTCAGAGAAGTCTAACAGTTGATGAATCCACAGCAATAATAAATTGTACTTTGTAACAATAACAACAAAGTCTTATTCTATCAACAAAAGTACATATTTATAAAACAACACTGTAACCTGTGATATACAAATATAATCAATAAAAATTATACTTTAAAAAAAAAAGTCAGATTCAATTAGATTTCAGATGTTTTTTTAAAATTCAGTTAACATATCCTATATCTTAGATATAAACAAACATGGGCAAAACAAAAAAAAGAGCACTAACAACAAACATAATAAGGCTGTAATATATATGCACTAGTATATGTAAAGACTTAATTTACGAAGCATTATATGTAAAGACATAATTTATAAAGTATCATAATTTTAGAAAAATATGTGACGGGTCACTATAAAGTTTAATTTCTTTTCATAAAATATTCTTTCTGATGTAAGTCAAAATATCTATGAACTCTTCCATTTATCTATGTACATAAATCCATCACTAATTGTTGTTGTCGTAGTACATTTAAACAAGACCAGCATCGGCTGCCATAGAATAAAATATACTCTTCTCATCCTGCAGTAATTCTTGAGGACTATTAAATTCACCGATTCTACCTTGATCTAGCACCATAACTCTGAAATAACAACATCACATTACACATAGAAATACAAAATATACACAGATGAACAAATATGCAAAGGCTGTAGTAAGACTGGTATATTTGTATTACTTTTTATATTGCTTCAGAGTTCAACTATCTTTTATGTCAGATGCGAAAAGATACACAATTTGCCCAGACAATGATACCTTGAATTGAAATTAGTTCTTGAGTCAAACACTCTGTCTTATCTCAGTGAATATTTAAACCAGTTATCCTCCAATAAATGATAGCATTATGGTCAAGACAAAAAAAGAGTGCCACAAGCTGTGCCAACGCTCATCTGTTCACTGTCTCAGTGCAATCTATCCACATAAATTTTCACAGACACCTTAGACGCAGTGATCACAATTGCTAGACTTTTTCTTCAGAAAAAAAAACGAGCTAATAATCAATATAGATTAACACAGATACTCCAATCTGTGATTGTAGTGACTATATCAAGCTCTTCACTAGCAGATTTGCCAATAAAATATTCCACATCTTTTGACTGGCTGATTATATTTTATAAACAACCACCGAGATAAACCAGCATTAAACAAACCTACTACAATGTACATAACTGACTATGAACACTTCAGCACAGTGAACATGGACCAATATCACTGCTACAGAACAAGGTTATGAAACAACTGAATAACCCAGTTTTCATTTTACATCAACACCATACTTAAATATCCAATAAACCTAGAGATGTGTCCAGCAGTCACGGATGCACTCAAAAAGGGGTCCTAACTCCAGTGAAAATGCTTAGATTTTAACAGGAATCAAACTTAACCTGCATTTTATCATTTTTTTTGATCTTCATGAAAAATATTAAAACAAATCCATTAAATATTTCTTGAGTTATCGCTCTCACACCAAAATTTCAATGGACAGACGGACGGAAAGATGGAATGACAGGGTAACACTGCATGATAAACTTACCTAGTATAATCCATGATAGTGTTAAGTCTATGGGCAATAGTAAGTACAGTTGCATCTTTGAATTCAGTACGTATAGTATGTTGTATCAGATCATCAGTTTCTAGATCAACAGCAGCTGTAGCTTCATCAAGAACCAATATCTTTGTCTTCCGTAACAATGCTCTAGCCAAACACACCAGTTGCCTCTGTCCAACACTATAGAAAATACAATATGTTACTGTAGAGGTCATCAAAGAGATCAGGTACAACTCAATTTAGTCCAATTTAGCCTACCAATGTCAATTGTCCACTTAAACTCACAGATGACAGGAGCCATTTGCGACGAACGACATATATTTCAACTGAACCTTAGGATTCAAATAAATGATGGAAAAATTGAATTTTTTTTGTTTATCTTTAAATAACAATAAGGGAATAACTAGAAATAATTGACTCCATGTATGTACAGTGCAACCTCCCTACAACAGCCACCAATGGGAAGGGCAAAATGGCTGTTGTAAGGAGGTCAGTGTTGTTGAGAGAGTGAAAATAGACTAAAACATCAATTTGGGTTGCTAACATACTGGCTTTAACTTGGAAGTGGATGTTGTTTGAGGTTGACAGTTCTTGGAGGTTACACTGTATATGTACACATTTTTATACAAACCTAAGATTCTCTCCCCCTTCGGTACACTCGTACTCTAACTTAGCTGGAAGACCAGATACAAATGTTTTAAGATGAGCATGTTCCAATGCTTCCCATATAGCAGTATCTGAATGTTGATCAAATGGGTCTAAGTTCATTCTTAGTGTACCAGAAAATAAAACTGGTTCCTGAAGAAGAACAAGCAATCATTTATAAATCTTTCAATAAAGTCATATCTTGTAGAAGCACAGTAACCGTTGAAGCATGTAACACCATTAAAAAAACTTAAAAACACTTAATGTAAACTTAAGTATCAATAACTAAAGAAGGACAACAAATGGCCTCAGGGTTCTTGAGATATTTTTTAAATAAAACATAAACAAGAGGGCCATGATGGCCCTATAAATGCTCACCAGGAGAAAAGGTCATTTGGAGATTAACATTGTTGAAGTTTTCTATACGAGTCTAAGTAAGATCAAGTGACCCATCTGGGCCGTTTTTTATCCCATGGCCATTATATGAACAGATTTTAAAGAGGTCCATTAGACAAAGCTAGATACCAAATATCTTAGCTCTAGGCCTTGTCACTGGTTTCGGAGAAGAAGATTTTTTAAAATTTTCCTATATAAAATAGATTAAACCCCAGGGCAGGGCTAATTTTGACCCCGGGGCCATAATTTGAACAAACTTGGTAGAGGTCTACTACACAATGCCACATACAAAATATCTAAGCTCTAGGCCTTGCGGTTTCGGAGAAGAAGATTTTTTAAATTTTCCTATATAAGTCTATATAAATCAAGTGACCCCCGGGGCGGGGCCAATTTTGACCCTAGGGCAATAATTTGAACAAACTTGGTAGAGGTCCACTAGACAATGCTACATACCAAATATCTTAGCTCTAGGCCTTGTGGTTTCGGAGAAGAAGATTTTTTAAATTTTCCTATATAAGTCTATATAAATCAAGTGACCCCCAGGGCGGGGCCAATTTTGACCCTAGGGCAATAATTTGAACAAACTTGGTAGAGGTCCACTAGACAATGCTACATACCAAATATCTTAGCTCTAGGCCTTGTGGTTTCGGAGAAGAAGATTTTTTAAATTTTCCTATATAAGTCTATATAAATCAAGTGACCCCCGGGGCGGGGCCAATTTTGACCCTAGGGCAATAATTTGAACAATTTGGTAGAGGTCCACTAGACAATGCTACATACCAAATATCTTAGCTCTAGGCCTTGTGGTTTCGGAGAAGAAGATTTTTTAAATTTTCCTATATAAAATAGAATAAACCCCAGGGCAGGGCCAATTTTGACACCGGGGCCATAATTTCAACAAACTTGGTAGTGGTCCACTAGACAATGCCACATACAGAATATCTAAGCTCTAGGCCTTGCGGTTTCGGAGAAGAAGATTTTTTAAATTTTCCTATATAAGTCTATATAAATCAAGTGACCCTCGGGGCGGGGCCAATTTTGACCCTAGGGCAATAATTTGAACAAACTTGGTAGAGGTCCACTAGACAATGCTACATACCAAATATCTTAGCTCTAGGCCTTGTGGTTTCGGAGAAGAAGATTTTTTAAATTTTCCTTTATAAAATAGAATAAACCCCAGGGCAGGGCCAATTTTGACACCGGGGCCATAATTTCAACAAACTTGGTAGAGGTCCACTAGACAATGCCACATACAAAATATCTAAGCTCTAGGCCTTGCGGTTTCGGAGAAGAAGATTTTTTAAATTTTCCTATATAAATCAAGTGACCCCCGGGGCGGGGCCAATTTTGACCCTAGGGCAATAATTTGAACAAACTTGGTAGAGGTCCACTAGACTATGCTACACACCAAATATCAAAGCTCTAGGCATTGTAGTTTTTGACAAGAAGATTTTTTAAATTTCCTATATAAGTCTATGTAAAATCAAGTTACCCCCGGGGCGGAGCCAATTTTGACCCTAGGAAAATAATTTGAACAATCTTTGTAGAGTTCCATTAGACAATGCTACATACCAAATATCCAAGCTCTAGGCCCTGTGGTTTCAGACAAGAAGATTTTTTAAGTTTTTTCAATTTGTTGCCATAGCAACCAGAATTTTTAATGAAATTTAATTTTTTGAACAACTTTGAAAGGGGACCACCCAAGGATCATTCCAGCCAAGTTTGGTTGCAATTGGCATAGGGGTGTAGGAGGAGATGTTGTTTTAAGTAAACATGGACGCCACATATTCGTAACGACGCACGATGGACGCCGGGCGATCACAAAAGCTCACCCTGAGCACATTCGTGCTCTGGTGAGCTAAAAACAAGAGCTGTTTGCAGGACAGCACACTCGACTATTCTCAGTGCTTGATAATGAAAGTAGAAAATGATCATGGGCCTTCACAAAGGGCCATAATTCAGTCAAAATCCATATGAGAGTTAGGGCCCTTGGACAATGACCTCCAATTATGATCTTGATAACATATGTGAAGTAACAAGCATGTATCTATAGTGTTTTATGAGATATGAAGTTGTACAAGAAGTTACACGCAAATCTTTAAGCTAAGTGTTAAGACAACTCTGATGCCAATGCCTGGGTGAGTAGGATAGCCCCACTACTCTTAGAAAAGTTGACCTAAAATCAAGAAAACCCAGTTATTAGTGTAGTATTTTACTAACAAACAGGAACTTAATTAATACTAAATGCTATCAGACAAGTTTATACCTGTGGAATGATGGTGAGTTTACTACGCAAGTCATGAAGTCCAATCTCACTAATATTGATTCCATCAATAATGATTCTACCTTCAGCTGGTTCAATTATACGGAACAAAGCCAAGGTCAATGAAGATTTACCAGCACCTGTTCTCCCGACTATACCAACCTGAAGTCAATGAATAAATAATGTCATAGTTTGATAATGATGGAACAGAAAACATTTTCAAAAATCAAAATTCATTCAATACAGAACCATATTATATTTAATATTCAGTTCAAGTGAACAATGAAAGCTTATAGATAAATGTAATTGTTTTATTTTCATTTAAATTCCAAGATTTGGGTCAACTTTTTTGTTTTTATTTCAAGATAAACATTCACAAATAACTAACGGTATGAGTCGAATACTGATGCGCCAACTTGATAGTAATTTCCGGTTACTGATCTGACAAGGATTTGACAGAGAGAGCAACTGTGACAGGTTTCATCTGTAAGTAATGATCTACCTCCCAACCATGTCTGAGGACCTTAGGCTAAATCGTTCTCTAGTTATTGGTGGCACAAGGTTTGTTTACAGACGGACGTATGGACTGACATGAGTAAGGCAATATACCCCCACTTCTTCATGGGGGGCATAATAAAGGTAAGTCCAAACTTAAAATTTACATTTCATGATTCACTGAACAGAAAACAAACAACTTGTACCTTTTCTCCAGAGTTGATAGTACAATCTATCTGTTTGATTACTAAGTCTAGTCCTTCACGATATCTCGTTCCATAACCTTCAAATTTGATCTGACCTCGATCTGGCCATGATGATGCAGGTTTCTTTCCTTCAATTTCCCAGTCAGCCTTTATCATACAAAGTGTCAAATAGCAATTTTAAGATGAACTCACAGTTAATAAAATAAGATAAAATATGGTATCCAAGCATTTGTTGTTATGTTTTTTTTATGAACTGTAATATATGTCAAATTCAACCACATGAATAGCAAACTTAAAACAAATATTTAATTATCCATGATTCTCTATCTTGCTTCCTGGTTTGTTTGTTTGAGTTTTACGCCCCTTTTCAACAGCAGGAGTCATATGAGGCAGACAGTTCATCTAACCATTGTTCATGGGAAGAATCAGTACTAGACTCTCATCCACCCTAAGCAACTGTCTACTTTCTCACATAGAGACATGGTCAGTAGCTGTGCTTGAACCCACAACCCTCTATCTGTGGGAGATTACAGTGATTTGAAGTCAGCGACCTTAACTATTCGACCATGTAGGTGGGTCCCCTTACTTCCTAGACATTACTAAACAATACAAACAGTAAGTTTTGATCCTTTTAACACTCGGTAGCATCATAAAGACCCTAAGAGTATGGTAAGCAATAATAAATGGATCATACCTCCCTAGGAGTCTCTGAATATTCTTTCACTCTCTCTACAGATACAATATTGGTCTCAAGTTCAGTGGTCATACGAACCATCCAATTCAATGTTTGTGTCACCTGTAAAAAGATAAGACTCAGTCATATAATAGTTTACAACCATATCAAAGAGCCACTGGTACTTCAGAATTAAGTCAAATTACTTCATGTCCAGTAAACTAACTTTTATACACTCAGATCTCATGACAGTTCATGAACTTGTTTTAGAGAGTACAATCATTACCAATTTAAGTTAAAACAAAATTTTCCTTTATATTTTTCATGTTATGAATGTTCAAATTTGATATTCCCTATTCCTACCGTACAAAATAAACATTTGAAAACCACCAAGGGCATCGACCCAATGTTGTTATGTGATGGAGCGAATAAATAGGATTATCCAAAAAAAAGTTTAAATCAAATCAGCAATGCACTACATACTTACATTGAGAGCATATGTAATGGACAGACCAACAATACCAGGTGATAATGTATCCCTGGCTATCACGGCAAACAGTGACGCAAAGAATAATACACAGTTACCAACAAACTCTAGACGTATAGCCAGCCATCTGAAAAATGAAAGATAAATTACGATGAAATATATATCCATATACAGTACAACCTCTCCAGAGCGGCTCTCTCTTGAGCTACAACCTTCCTTCAACAACAGCATGATTTTTTCTCTGCAAGATTTAACAATTAATTTAACTTCTCTAGAGCAACAACCTCTCAACAGCAACAACATTTTGCTACTCCCAAAGGGTGTTGCTTTGGATAGGTTGCACTGTAGTTGCTTTTATTTCAATTAAGTTAACATATTAATTAGATAAATACAATGTATATGTGATGATAGTATGCACATCTTCCTTTTATCACACTTTTGACTAATAAACCTAAAACAACACTGGAATAAAAAGTAATCATTACATAAACTAGACATGTGTCAGGAAAACAGGTACCCCAACATAACGCTTTTTGTCACAAAGAATTCTATACAATTATTGCTGAGTATAAAAATTGTCCTTCATATTATGGACTCTTCATTCAACACAAGGAGATGAATAGGTCAGTACATTTGCTTGTGAATTTATCATACAATCATGTTCAGAACTATTTTTAAGTTGGTAAAGGAAAATTTAAACAATTAACAGTTATTCGCAAATTTTGCTAAATTTAGGGCCCTTAGCTAATCTCTGTAGAATCCCTGTAAAATACCTGGGTATAGAAGTTCAGATGCTGGCAAATATTCTAGAATGATTCCTGAAGTTATAATTTTGGAGTTACCTGTGTCACAAGTCGAAAAATGCTAATTTTTGCTTAATCAGGAGCAATAACTCTGTTCATTTCCAATGAAAAAGCATCAAAATACCCAGGTGTGTAAGTTGTGTGCTGACAACTAGTCTTTGAATGTTTCATGACTCTAGCAGTTATACTTTTGGAGTTATGTGCTACACAAACTGGTTTAGGGAGTAAGGACAGACAGTGCGACAGATGGATGGCCAAGGGCGAATCAAAAAGAGAAAACTACCTGTTCGATATTATAGTTGGGTAATGGCATTCAAGGTTGTCATCTACTTTCTTCTCCGATGTCTCAATGAACTTCTCCTGTTGTCTGTAAGCTCGTACAGTTGTAACACCCGTTACTGTCTCACCAAAATGAGAGTAGATCGGGGACCTACTCACAGACTCTAATCGTTTCAGTTGACGAGACGTTGCCACATAAAATCTCTACAGTCAATATGAGAAAAACAAGTTAAATCTTTGTATAAAACAACAAACAAACAAATTTATATTTAAGTTATGTGCCCAAAAGTTGACAAATAAGAAACCTTTAAAAAATTTATGATGGTATTTATCAATAGATTCATAATTATATAAATACATTAAGTATATTATGTAAAACTTAAATCACAACTTGTTCTACAAGCCTAATAAGTTGTCCTCAAGTAATTCATACAGTAAAAGCATTTACACCATTGTGGATTATAACATGTTTTATATTAATTTGAAACTGATAATAAATTACTTTACAGAATTAAACAGTAAAATCTACATAATCATTACAAAGTACAAACAAACAAAAATAATGAAGTATTATGCAATGAGAGATACAGCAGTTGTCTGTGGAAATGGCGCTAACACATAATACATATTATTAAACAAGAAATGTTTGCGAAAAGCGGATGCCCTTTAAAGGCCAACTGAATAGTTAGACCTTGACCTTTGTCTACTGACCTCAAAATCAATAGGGGTCATCTACATGAAATGAACTACCTCCCGACCAATTCTGAAGAGCTTAGGCCAAATGCTTCTCTAGTTAATGCCCGGACAAGGTTTGGTTACGGACGGACTAACCAACATGTGCAAAGCAATAAACCCCCTTTTCTTCGAAAGGGGGCATAATTAGGTAATAAATTTTCTTTAAGCATATAGATGACGAGTAAATCATAACTTTAAATCCCCTTATGAGACATTCAACACATATGTGACGTTGTAAAAGCATTTCAAAAAAGTTTACTGCCCTGAGAACAAAATAGCACAAGCAACCTTTAAACACAGAAAAGTCTTGACTTCCAGATGAAGTATAAAATCCAATAATACCCCTAATACGAAATCAAATGTCAGAATGCCAACACCTTTCAACAGACTCAAGTACCAGTACCCAACTATGGTTTACAAAATTGTTTGGACAAGCAAAGCATGGGGGATACGATCCACATACGGTAGTACATTATGTAATGATCTCAGACATTAATATTCTCAAAATGAAGATTACCTGAGCAAGGAAGTAGATGAATCCTAATGGTGGAACAACAATGATGAACAAATGAAGGGTAGACGATATAAGACCAAAGCTGGCAAGAGTTTGTAATACTGTGTTTAACATAGATCTCAATGTAAAGGGGACAACATAATCAATGTCAGCCATATCTGCAGAGAAACGATTTAGAAGTCGACCCGTAGGATTCGCTTCATAGAAGCTCATCGGGAGATGAAGAAGATGCTTTAATATTGCATAATATATTCTTCTAGAGGCATTCACTCCACATATTGCCATCAGGAAGGCGGAGATAGATTCCAGAATTCCTGAAAGTATACAGGGGGCCTCAGTCAGTATCAGCCTTGTACTGATGTCAGGTCAGGTGAGGACTTGGAATAAAAATTTACTGCTGAAGTATTATATTGCATATTGTGAAGTTGACCAGTCCCTACTGTTTGGTTAACAAAGGGAGTGCAATTAATGAATTGAGGATCTGCAGATACAGCTGGAAACACAAATGGATGATGATACAGGTGTAAAAATTGATAGACAGGTAAATGGGTAAATGAATCTTGAACTTTCAACAAACAAGTAAAGAACATGACATGAATGATACAGAAGAAAAAGAGCTTACTACAATCATAATTAATAATGTCTTCATTCAAACAAAAAAGGGAAGGGTATAAATTAACAGGAAAACCAGATTCCAAGAAAAAGCTTTATCTCTTAGATAACATATGAAGCAATAGGTGCATATTTATGGAGGTATATATTTACAAGGAAGGAAAACAAACAAAACCTTGTCAAAAACAAACGAGAATAAAATAACATTAGCATTAAACCATAGAATGTGAACACCAGGGGAGGGTAGCAAAGTTGTACATCACATTGTTCAAACAATTATTGATGATTTATTAAGACCAAGCATTGCTATTATATCTTTTTACATTATTTTACAAGGCACATCAGTTATCAATACATTTACTATCTATTGGGATGCTGGTTCATGTATTATTGTTTTATATTGATGAAATTAAATATACATCATACTAATATCGAAACTGAAAAAATGAATTATTAACACTAGCAGCACGCTAACTCTGGGATATATTGTACATTGTTGGTCAGTAAGTTAAAAAGCATACCTGAACAATATAGTAAAATATGAAGAAAGGTATAATTGTTGAAAGAAATAAGGGAGTGCTCATTCCAACAACAATTGGTACTGACATCACTCGAAGGAAACCTCCCAACCAGGTATGAATATTTCTTGGAACGGTAACATCTATAGTATCTATATCCTTGCCAATTCTGTTCAAGATGCGTCCTGATGGGGTCGTATCAAAAAAACGCATGGGAGAGCAGACGATATTATGTATAAGGGAAGCGTGAAATCTCCTTGATGCCCCTATAGTTCCCAGATACAATGATAAAGCACCAGCAACTAGGAATACACCTGCAAATAAACCTCATCTTACTTAGTCCTAAGCTAACAACTTTTGATAAAGAATTGCTTGGACAAAATGTTATCAAGATTTATAAACAGATGCCAGATCAAAATTGTTTTTGAATCTGCCAAAAAATCTTGCCTCCAACCCAAGCTTAACCAGGTCAAATTGTTGTATATGATTTAACAGAGGGCCATGATGGCCCTTTTTCGCTCACCTGAGTAAAGACTGCAGCTTCTTTCATTCATATCATTGCAACTTCTTTCTCAACATTTAACTAGGTCAGAGCCTAACAATACCAAGAAATCATCAAGACAGTTTTTTGGATAAACAATGTTGTCTCTACAGTGTTATTAAGGTTTACAAATGATTTGATCTGGTGACCTAATTTTTATTTTTGTTGACAAACATTCTAACAAGACTTGGAGAAGACCTAATCAAAACTGTGACCTCCAGAGTGATAACAATGTTTTCCCAGGATTTGACCCAGTGTCAAAATTTTGACTTCAAGATGACCTATGCTAGTACTCATCCAATATATCATTAGGGCAAACATTCTGACAAAGTTTATCTAAGAGTGTTAACAAGGTTTTCCGAGGATTTGACCCCCTGACCATATATTTGACCCTAGATGACCCTAGACCCATGTTCAAACTTGTCCAAGATATCATTAAGACAAACATTTTGAAAAAAATTGGTGAAGATCCAATAAAAACTGTGACCTCTTGAGTTTTAACAATGTTTTCAAGGGATCTGACCTGGTGAGCTAACTTTTGACCCCAGATGATCATGTTCAAACTTGTCCAAGGTATCTTTAGGACAAATACTTTGAAAAGGTTTGGTGAAGATCCAATCAAAACTGTGACCTCTAAAGTGTTAACAAGGTTTTTTAAGGAATTTGACGGTGCCCTGATTTTTTACCCAAGATGACCCATATTCGATCTTGCCAAAGATATCATTGAGACAAACATTCGGACAAGGTCTGATGAAGATCCAATCAAAACTGTGACCATCAGAGTCTTAACAAGGTTTTCCTATAGAAATCTATGTAAAATCAAGTGACTCATTCTGCGGGGTAAATTTTGCCCCAGGTTCATGATTTGGACAAACTTGGTAGAAGTCCACCAGATGATGCTTCATACCAAATACATAAGCTCTAGGCCCTACATTTTTGTGAAATGTTTCCTTTTGGTTGCCATGGCCACAAGAGTTTTGCATAGAATGAAATTCCTTAAACAACTTAGGTAGAGCTCAAGCAAGGAACACCCCAGTGAACTTTTGTTGAAATTGGCCAAGTTGTCTAGAAAAAGATGCTTTTTAAAGAAATTGTTGGCGACGGACGTTGACAGACAATGGATACAGTATGATCCTTAAAGCTCACTTCGGCACTCTGTACCATGTGAGCTACTAAGTATCTAACCATAAATTAGTTGAGTTTGTAGATACCCGACTTCTCAATTATACAAAACTAGAGAATGGTTCATTTCTAGGAAACCATTAGAATGCTGTAAAGCTTAATACCAGAAAAAAAGCCGGGCCAACATGCACACTCATGCAATCTGTCAGAGCTCTTTATTGTTTTGAGAACAACTTCTAAACTTCACAGTGATAACCCTTAATCTAACCAGAAACTGATTCTAAGTGGAAGTGAGACAAGTCCATTCAGTAAATTAAGCAGGAAAAGGGTTAAAAAAAGAAGGCAAGTGTGATAAATAGCAAGAATTATTTCGGGCATAAACCTTCATGTTATGCATTAGATATGGTGTCATTTTCCATATTTAGTGAGAGTAACAAATTATTCTAATTCATTTGGAGACTTAATGCAATGACAATTAAATTTTGTATGAGTACTTGATTATTAAATAATAATTGGAGAGTGAATTAATGGATACATGCATTGTTACATTAAATGAAGTTATATGTTTTCATAATTACTGTATTTTCATTGGGCTTAATTTTTGTGGTTTTTACTTAAGTGGCTATTTCATGGGGACATAAATTTGTGGATTTTGATTTTTGAAAAGAAAAAGCCTTTTCTCTACATTTAAATTTGTGGGGATTTGACTTCGTGGATGAGCCCACCCACGAAATCCACGAAATTAAATCCCCAACAAAAATTATTAATGATTCCACAGTATGAGAATCTGAACACAAGAAACTTATCATTCTGATCACATCCACTTCTGCAATAAAATAAACAAAAATGCCACAACCTCCCCACACAAAATAGAACTAACTAACATATAAAGGGGTGTCAATAGAGCCAAATTAAAAATCCTGAAAATCATAAATGGCCGACCATTCTTGCCAAACAAGAGGCCTTCAACCACATTGTAAAACCATATTTAACTCAGTCTGTATTAGTAAAAACCCTTCAGAGCAGTTTAAATTGACCAATACTTCTTTTTCTTGAAACATTTTCATCAAATAAATTTTGCTAAAAAATCATAGCTCTTTCAGGATAAATCCAGAATTCCGGAATATTGTCACCCCTGCATGCATACATAGTAAGTTCATGAAAGCCACATCACCTGGAATCATACTATCACAATCTAGAACAATGTCAAACCCCTTCCAAAGAAAAAATACCGAACTTCCATTGTCAAAGATTTGAAATCGTTTTAAGTAACAACCTTCTCAGATATCTGTTACTGACTTAAATGTCAGTCTGAATACACTCATTAGAACTCCAACGGCAAACAACTACCTACATGTACACATAAACAATCTCCTAGCTAAAAGAGGTTTATACCAGTTTATCAAAATACACTAGCAAATTACATTATTACTTATTAACTGTCCTTCAACTTTTTATGCACAGGTACCATTAAACCAGTCCTTCCTGAAACAATGCTTGATAAGGTAACTATACGGTGACAAAGATGATAAAACTTATGGCATTTTCAACAGACAACTACAGTATCCCTCACTGATTTCACAATCCTGCATGACCTACCTGAACCAACCAATAGAAGATCAACAGAGGTATAAAAGTGGTGAGAAAGAGTGGCGTGCTCATACCAACAATGATTGGTACAGTGACTACACGTAAGAGACAAGATATCCACATCTGAAAGTTGTGGGCAATTGTAACATCGATTGTATCAATGTCCTTGCTGAATCTGTTGAGCACTCGTCCCATTGGTGTTGTGTCAAAAAAACTCATCGGAGAACGGGCTATATTGGCTAATATATCAGCATGAAGTTTGCGACCAGCAAAAATGTTGCCAATATACAATGCCAATGCGGCCGCTATTACAAATACCCCTGCAAAAGTAATGATTCCAGTCAGCTAACACTAATATCATACTCACCATTATCAAACAATTTGAAGACACTGATCAAAGGTTAAGTTTAATAAAAATAACAGAACAAGCAACAAAGTAAAAAACAACAACCAAATGCCAAAACAGTTAAGTGTGTATATTAGGATGAAAGAGTTAACCACAACAACAAGCAACTAGTATGCAATACATGCATAAGACCAGCTCAATGATTGCAATCAAAGTGTAACAACATAGAATATAAAGCCATGAATCAGTTTCAAGCCTGTCATGAAGCCTCACATACTATGAAACCACTCTACTCTCTTTCTTGCTGATGATGTTTGATGCTATCCATGATATTTCATGCTGTTCTAGTTCCTAGCTAGGCTACTATTATTTCTAGTTTTATGCTGATTATGTAGTTCTATGCTGCCAAGACAGTTTTATACCACTTGTTTAAGTCTGTACTGTTGTTTTAATGCTATCTTTTGTGCTGTCCAACACACTTAGTGTAGTTTTATGGGTTTGTGTGTGTGTATTTTAATAAACTGCCAGTGTAATTCTATGTTGTATATTGTTTTGCTATATACTGCCAGTTTAATTCTATGTTGTTTTTTGTTTTGCTATATACTGTCAGTGTAATTCTATGTTGTTGTTTTTTGTTTTGCAAAATACTGCCAGTGAAATTTCTATGTTTCTCACAACTCTTTGTGAACAAAAAGGTTAGCAATAATATGGATAACTTTTGAACACATACTGTGATAATTCAGTGGCAAACCATTGGTTGTCCGTTTCAATATACATGTATATCACAGTAAAAAACTGTTAAACAATGATTTGCTAGTTCGTTTATTTGAGTTATATGTCCCTTTTCAATGGTCAAACAGTTGATCTAATCATCGTTCCTGGAAAGAACCAGAACTAGACTCCCAACCTCTGTAAGCAACCACCTACTTTCTCACATAAAGAGACATGGTCGGTAGCTGGGCTAGAACCCACGACCCTCTATCAGCGAGAGGTTACATGTTTTAAAGTCAGAGACCTTAAGCACTCAACCATGGAGGCGGGCTTGAACTAGTAACAGTAAAATAAACCATGCAAAAGTAATATTATGACAAAGTGAACAGATAGTGATCATAAATATAACAAAAGGCATAAATGTTGAGTTGTTAGAACATGCGTGTGGAGTTCAAATAACAGATACTAGCATAAAACACCAAAGAAACAATCAATTTGTGATTAAAGGAGACGGTCTTAAGTAAGACCAGTAACAACATATGTTTAGAGATAAGTAGTTTAATGGGTGCATACTTGCACCTTGAATGCAGCATTTTCTTAAAATACTATTACAGTGTTTTATCATTTTTTTTTTTTTTAATTTTATGTGAAATGAAATATGTTGAGGACATACCATTATGTTGAGGACATACCATGTTTCAAAGCATATTTAATAACACTTTATTTGGCTCATTTAAAATAAATTTGCACATTTTGATGTAACTTTCTCATCATTGATTAGAAAATCATTACAAAGAAATTCTTTTAAAGAATCATTCTCAACTTTCAGACAAACTAATAGTAGTATTTGAAACAAATGAATTTGATTGTTTAATGGTTAGATTAATCCCTTAGATTGATGTAATCACTTTTCCTGGATAGAATTAGTACACACTTTATACAAGACTTAGTGTTATATGTATGGGTTACATTGTAAATCAATATTTCTCAGATTATTACATTTAAACAGTTCACATTTGACACAGACGACACTAAAGCTAACTTTTTAGACACAACCGTCATAAAGCAACCAGACGGAACTCTTACTACTACACTCTACACTAAACCAACAGATGCCCATATGTACCTTCACTATAATTCTTACCATCCAATACACCAAAAAAGAAGCATTCCATACAGTCAAGCCATTAGAATAAGACGGATATGCAGTACTGATAGAAGTTTTGAAACATGCACCAACATACTGGAGAAAAACCTACTACAGAGAGGAATCAGAGGATACCCTAGAAAACTAATAATAATATCAATTATTGTATTAAAAATAATTGCTGTTATTTTGGGACCTTCTGTATAATGGCTAACGGAAATGCTACCGTGGTTACGAACGATATTCGGACAGCTTTGTCCGCAGTATAAAAGGAATGACCACGTGCATCAGCGGTCTTTTCAAACTTGAGTTCAATGCGAACAGACAGCTTCCCCACCCACCACTCCCGTATAACGAAATCAGACTAAGCTGGAACCGCTCTATTTAAGAGCTACATGCTAGAAAATTTACTTAGAATTTAGACTTATAAATTAGAATTAACATTCATTAACAGTTTGGATTGTGAACTGAGAAATGCTATATTGCTAAGGCTAGACTACAATGTACTAGTCATTCATAGAAGAAAAGATAAAATCATACATGCAGTCAAGACATGACTATAAACATGAAAAATACAAAGATGTATGTCTATTTACAATTGTTTAAACTGATTGTACAAGATACTGCCAAGATTTTACTTGTATAGTTTCAGATATTGATCAAGAGCAAGGGGAGTAATTAGAGCCAGAAACCAATTCCAGGTCAAATGAAACAAAGGCTGGAATAGAAACAAGGAAAAACTACAGATATACCACAATGACGGAATGTGTAGGACAATATGAATATATTCCTTGGAAGTGAACAGACTATGGCTCAAATACTAGTGGTCAATCGGGATGATTGACAAGTTTATTTAACTGTACAATAAATTATGTCATGGCGGAAAAATTCTTGCGGGGTACGGGCATGCATGTACTGCTTTTAATTAAGTCTATATAATTACACAAATTATTCAGGAATTTGTAATTTCACAAAATTATTTGGTTTCTTGAGCTTTGGGTCGATGGGGATGACGGCTGATGAAACTCAACTCAGACACTCAAAGTCATCAAGATTCCATGTTACATATTTATATCCAATTAAAATAGTTACTCGGTTTTGCCCATTACAAAGCAAGCCGCTTGGCAAATCTCGAGCTTAAGAAATTTGGTCTGAGTCAAGGTTGGATAGGCTACCCAAAATTAACCTTAATGGATAGACAAAATTTGGTGTAAAATTACATCGCTGGGATAAGCTATCCCTAATCTTATTTAGCCAAGTTGGTAACTGGTATAAGCTATACTGCGGAGGTAAGCTATCCCTCATCTTATATGGACAAGCTGTCCACAGCATAATGTCTATCCAATGACTCAAGACTGATTCCATTAGCAAACACATGCATGCCGTGCCCCGCTGGAATCGACTCACTTTGGAATAACCTAAGGAGTCGCTTGCCACGGCCATTAGATGGCAATACGATATTAATTACTCCCCTTGTCTATAGCATTTAATAAATAAATAAATACTTAATGTTTTCCAATTGTTTGTTAGTTTTGCTAAGAATAGCAGTTATAGGTGGTTCTTCGCGACTGGTCGCATTCATATAACACTAAAAGGCGATACCAATTAGATGGTGGGTTCCTTAAGATACAGTAACATGTTATGCGGCTTGTCGGGGAGATCCACCTGTACAAAGGTTTATCATAAATAACAGCTATCAACAAAGCTAAATTACTAGACAGAGAAACACTACTAAATACTCAGACGTCAGAACAAAATAGTACAACTATCATTCCTATAATAACGACTTATAACCCATGCACTCCACCAATAAACAACATTATTAAGAAATATAAACACCTCATTGAGGATGATTACACACTAACACACCTTAAAAAATCACAGATCATAACCGCATTCAGACGTCCAAAAAACCTCAGACAATACTGGGTAAAATCAAACTTAACATTAACATTTAATGAACCTGGATCCCATCCATGCAATCAAAACTGTATCTGTTGCAAATTTATCTCACACAAAACAACTTACAAAAGCCATATCACCAACCAAACATTCACAATCACAATCAAGCTAAACACGATCCTACAAAGACAGTATATGAATGCTACGAGTGTGGAAAAACATTGACTACAAAATCATCTTTGAAAAGACATCTCAACAATATTCATAAAGAACCGTACGACGCAAACAAATTTTTAATAAAAGAAATAAACACAGAACTAAAGAAGAAAGAAGAGAAATCCACACCATCTCCAATACATGACTTTTTTAAATATCCAACGATCACTCCAATTTTTGAATAACTACTACAACGAGAACCCCAGCCATCCACAAACAAAAGAAGAAATTAAACGTAGAAAAGATATTGAAAAAGATGATACTTCCAGAATTAATCTCCCCTATCGATTACAACACTTACCAAGAAGAAAAATACCTCTTAGACGAACTACCACCAACACTTCAGAGAAGACAAATCTTCATACATAGATTGTATGGTATATTCAAAACTCAAGACATTGAAGTTTGTTACAATATTTTTTATTTTTAGACTGTAATCTATTTTTAGCTTCAACAAAAAACGATCACGTGACATTTATGAATCTCCTTTTTTATGCTTCGACTCTCATATTGTAGATTATTGTTTATTATTATACCCTGATGAAGGCTTGTTAAAAGCCGAAACGTTGGTACAGAATAAAGTAGAAAAATACATCCGTTGTCAGATGTTAGTACCACATATTTTTGTACTGTTTTCAATCATTTAAACAGTTGTAAATTATTTCATTTTAATTCAGTTACACACTGACCATATGATTATTGTTTGACATAATTTCAAATAAAAAATCATCATACATATCCAATACCAGAAGCCATATTGACAAGAGACCAACTGGCCATGTGACAAAATGCAAGAAACTCCTTATAGTTAACCATGCACCACATTTTCAACATGACCTATTTACTACCTTAGGAAAAGATACAAAACAACTTAATCCCAAACACATCACCACAGTAACAGTTCAATAAAGGTAAAAGAAAGAGAACAACAAACACATCACCACAGTAACAGTTCAATAAAGGTAAAAGAAAGAGAACAACAAACATTTGACTGAGGAGAATTAAAAAAAATTGTTCTATACTGGTTGTTATTGTTGTTAAAACTGTATTTTACTATATAAGGAGAACTGATATAGTTTTAAATGACTTGTACTACTTTTGAAAACTTCCAAGGATGGACTAATATCTAATGTTTTAATAACAATGAGGTGCACCCACCCCTGTCATGTACAATGAGGTGCACCCACCCCTGTCATGTACAATGAGGTGCACCCACCCCTGTCATGTAGCTATGCATACTTCATGAACTATTCATGAACTGTTTAAGAAAAAATAATGTTTTTATAAATTTCATTCCAGGTGGGGGGCATTGTAACTGCTGAATCCCTTCATTGTCACTTCATTCAATGGTGTATAATTATAAACTAACCTGTATGATATAATACAGTATACAAATAGGAACAATAATAGCCAGGAATGTAGGAGTACTCATTCCTATGATTATAGGAACAGTTACCACCCTCAATACTGACATAAACCAAGCCTGGAAGTTGATGGCTAGCTGAGAATCTATTACATCTACGTCTTTCCCAAATCGGTTCAGTATTCGTCCCCCAGGGGTTGTATCAAAGAAAGACATGGGAGATGCAATAATGTTTCGTATCAATCCACAGTGAATAATTCCACTGGCTTGCACACTTCCAGTAAACAATGCAATACAGGCAGCCAATATAAACACACCTAGAATGAAGTGTTCAGTTCTGTAAGATATAGCCTATAAACTTTACACATGTATAAGAAATATTATTTGTATTGTTTATTAAAGAAAAAATCAAGTTTAATGCATAATGCAGAAGTAAACATCAAAAACAGATTTGATACATTTGAGAAATATATTTTTGAAAGCAATAAGGTGATTACTGGTACTTGTATGATTTATTTATTTACTTCAAGAAATAAGCAGAACAGAATTTCTATATAGTTGATAATAATAGCAAAATGCTGTTGCCCATCATAGTGTAAGACAAAAGGGAAATAAAAAAGATATCCTTTTATTGGCTGGTGCAGTAATTCCAAAACAAGAAATGTGTCTGTAGGACACAAATGCCCCGCGCTGAGAGCTAAGTCAAAAAGGGGCTGTAACTCCAGTGAAAATGTTTGGATTTTTACCGTGAACGAACTTGCCCTGTATTTTATTATTATACACCTTTATATAAAATATGAAACCAATCCATGAAATATTTCTTGAGTCAACGCTCGGAAACTAAAAATTTGAAAGGACAGGACAGATGACCAGATAGGGGTAACACTTTATACCATTCCACTATTTCTAATGGCAAGGGCATTATAAAAGTGAGGTCCAGATAAAATTTAGCAGTTTAGGGAATAAGCCAATTAGGAAAGGTAGTTCTGTTGACAGTTAGTAAGTATCAGGTATATTCAATCATGTATGTGGATTTGATGAATTATTTTGCGATAGTAAATTACCCACTGACAATTGCATTTACTCATGGAATGCTATTGATAGAAAAATGTAGGCACAAGGCAATTAATCAAAATACACAGTAATTATGCTATTTAAGAATGGACAGAGATTATAATCCAAAGACTACACACACAAAGGATGAAAAAAGAATATATTCTACAAGCACTAAATATAACCATCTCTAATACACTAAATAATACTACATGTACAATCCCCTATCATATAATTTCAATGAAGCTATTCCTATTCTAAAACCTGTTAAAAAGCATTACCATTTTAATGTCTTAATATATTTATTTAGAAAAAATGAACTAGCTATAATTTACAAATTATTCATCATCAAACTTCCATTAACTTTTGATTTCTTTTTTTCAAGGTATTAAAAATGCACAAGTATATTATACAAAAGGCTGAATTAACTTTAAGTTTTTAAAATGTTAATTTTTGCAATTCACTTGATCACGTTTCCTAAAGTTGCCAGTGCGCATTCAAATTGAGCAGAGATAATATTACATTTATGACGCTTAGTATTCAAGCATTTTATTATTGCCTAAAAATTCAGTTGTTTTCTTAATAAAGGGAGGTAATAATTTTACTAAATTTTTGTATATCTTAAAAAGTAGCATGGTTTGGTATGCATTTCTTTCTTTTATTTTAAACTACATATGCTAAACTATATGTTTTGGAAAAAAAAAAAAAATCCGCACTAGAATTTTTTTTATGAGCTAAAATGTTCAAATTTTTGGTAATTTTGCATGCTTCGGGCATGGTCGTTTATATACAAATTTCATAATTTCTTGATTATTATCTTACATATGTCAGTTCTTTTATTCTGTAATAGTTAAGACATCTTTTCTACAAGGATATGAAAAAAAATTACTGAGTTTGTGATAATATTTAAGGTTTTATGTTGTTTAATGTTTGACATCTTTGCATTAATCCAAGATAGAAATATATGGTATTAAAAAACGCGTGTAATTCCAAAACGGGCATGGTGACCCATACTTTTAAACCCTGTTTTATGTTTATAATATATTAAAGTACATCTCTGAAAAAAAGAGAAAATTCTCCGCGTGAAAAGTTACTCTAGGATATGTCTTTAAGTTCTAATCTGAATAAATAAAATCTTACTGTTAGTTACATTTACTTCTTCTTTTAAGTCTACCTGTCATTGACTTATATATGAAATGTTTAACCTAGAGACAGTTATATGAATTAACCTGTTTTGACGTATGTACTTCAATTTAATCAATAGGACTTAATTACCAATTTTATCAGAACATGAATAATTTAAATTTTTGTAATTATCTGGATGAAAAAAAGGGTAAAGAATTTGTGCGAAACATTGAAGATTTTGTCTAATTAGCTGTGCAGAATGTCAGTGAGAAAATGCTAGAATCTATTAGCATAACTGTTTATAGGGAGATATAATAATATATGATATTAAATTTTGGCATATATTTGGTGAACACTGTGTTAAACATGTTAAGGATTGCTAGAATAGATTTCAATAGCCACTAACAAAAGTTAATTCATGATATCTCCATAATTAATACGAAAAAAAGACATGAATAAAAATGAAATTATTAAGTTGTCAAAATATTTTTAGAAAAAAAAACATGCGACAGGTATTGTCACAAAACCAGGTTTCCATTCAAAAAACCTAAACAATATGCGCTGGGTATTTGGAGAAAGTTATAACCGAGTTTTCTTTTTAAAAAATTTGGTTAAAATACCACAAACCAAGTTTTCAGTATTTTTGTTAGTCAAAACAGCAGGGACATTATTTCCCTATTTTTTATATAGTAATAACCTTGGACCCCAGAATCTCCAACAACACTTGCCACATATCGAGCTTAGCAGCAATACGTCAATTTAAAGTGATGTAAACATTAATTTTGTAGAATGGAGACCTGGTTAAAATATGTGGAAAAAATGACAATATGTAATATGCTATATATGATCTATTCCAGCTCATCCATTTTATCATAAGGTGTGAAAATTAGTGAATAAATAAAGCTGTGAGTGCATTCTGTTTAGTGATAGTTACATGGCATGTATGCTTTAAGTCTGAATGCTGCATACATTGTATATATAGAGAGAGCATGCAGAACAGCTGAGTAAGCAAAAAGCAAACATGACCTATTAATGATTTACTTGTGCAGATATGATCCCGTTTTTGTACACTGTACATATTATAGATGATAATGTAGTAGAGAATGATGTACCTATCAAACTTTGCCATAGGATAAACTAGAGTTTTACACCCCTTTTCAACAGTCAGAGTCACATGAGGTGGACAGTTCATCTAACCATCCTTCTTGGGAAGAACCAGAACTAGACTACCATCCTCAGTAAGCAACTGCCAAACTTCTCACATAAAGAGACATGGTTGGTGGCATGGCTCAAACCCATGATCCTCTATCAGTGAGAGGTTACAGTGATTTGAAGCCACTTGACCATGAAGGCGGGTCAGGGTACATGACACATTGAAATTTCTTCAATTATAGTCATCATAATATGTACTATGTAAATTTGGTATGAACAAATGTCTAGACAGGCACGAGTATTCACACTAGCCACCCATTTGAACAATAAGATGATGACATGAGAATGTAGCATGAATCAAGTTAATATAAAACTACCTCAGGTTAGACCATGTTGGAAGCTAGTTAATATAGTGAGAAAATATTGTGAGACTAAAGCTATGACAAATTGTTCTATAATGAATACATGTCAATAATATTATAAACATTAACATTTCATCACTAGAGTTCAACATCATACAAATATCAAAACAAACAAAAGAGTCAATCAACAACTTTGTGTCACTGACTGGATGATTAATGTAATTAGGTGTACCTAAACAGTACTATTCAGTAATTCAATGTTGAACTTTTAGGGCGACTTTTTTAGGTCCACTAAAAGTTAATTTGGTCCAGTAAAGTTTGCATTTTCACTGCACAAAATGTTTTTCGTGAAGATTGAAATTACAGTCGAAATTCATTATATCGAAATCGCTTATATCGAAATCCCGCTTATATCGAAGTAAAGATAAAGTCCCGATTTTTATCCTTCTTATTACATATCAAAAAAAACGAACATATATCGAATTCGTGGTTCTCGATATTTTTATATATCGAAGTAGATTTTCGGTCCGAACAAAATATTTTCAACATCTATGTCGAACCAATTATGTCGCCAACTTACAAAAGAAATGTTCGCACATTTTCCGCAAACAAACACTTACAATTTACAATCCCGTACACTAAATAACACGATTACGTTATTATTACGACACACTGACTTTAGCTCTAAAATGTAAACGCGGGTATCGATATTCCTATTTCGAAGTTCGTTTATATCGAAGTATTTTGGCAAGTCCCACGAACTTCGATATAACGAGTTTTGACTGTATGCATTAAAAGTATCTAAAACAAGTACTGGTATTTTAAAAAGCTTGATTTTACTAATTGACTTGTTTGACATCTGAGCAATGCTTACTAATATGTGAAAGAGAAGAATTATGCAAAATAACTACAGCATGCATAACAAACAATAAACAATAGAACCTTGATTATTCAACAACAGAATATGATCCAAAATGATTGATCATTTAAATACATTCTTTCACACCTGTATCCTAAATCACCAATAAACTTAGACTGACGACTTAGATCTACCTGACCTGTCTAGTGAAGGAATCTAACATGATTATCCTTTAATACTAGCTTGGTTAATAAATTGCATTACAGATATCACAATTTGAAAATGATACACCATAAACATTATAAGTGTCCATAGTATATTTTGGAGTGATCTCCCTTTACTATTCCTCAACATAGTCTCGATTTCCCAAATCATGGCTTATCCAAAACTATACAATAGATTATGCAAAAATAATATTTCAGACCTGTTAATTAAAATAATCAAGGTTATACTGTAAATAAAGTCTAAAGAAATTATAAATGCATAGGAACAACAAATTAACCGTCAAGTTTATAAGCATGAGATGTACAGAACTACTGTATTTTTAAAACATTTTTTTACACAAACGATAATACAATTGTAATAACAGCTAGCTTTCTCTGAAAGGAATTCTATTTAAAGAAACATGAAGATAATTTAAATACCAGTAAATTAGAATAAGACAATAATTACAATACAATTAAGATTGAGTAATATCAAAACCATTATTAAAACACACGCTACTCCTAAATCAAGTATCACAATGTGTGGTAATGTTAAAAGAGCATGACATCTAAAAGGTTTGATAAAAGCGCAAAGAACATTACATATTGTAAACATACTTTGATCCCTACAAGGAATATTGTCACAAAACTTCATGAAGTCTTAATATTATTATGATTTTTATCAACAACCAACACTCAAAGAATTACATGTAGACTACAAACCTTGAATAAATCCTAGTGCTCCGTAAACACCAAGACGTATATCTCTCATATCTGTATCTACTGGAGTTACATCACTATCATTTGATGACATCTGATACTTGGCTGCATCATTACTCCATTCACTTAACCAGATATTAGAGTACAGATTGGCAGCATTGTATAAGACATAGAACAATGTAGTCAATACGCTCAGTAAAACACCCACAGATTTTACATAAGCTAAAAACACACCCATTTTCACCTGCAAAAAATAAATATGTAGTAAGAAATATTCAGAGTAAAACACATAAAAACAAGAAGTGCTAGTGCTAAATCGTTCTCTAGTTTTGCCTGGACAAGGTTTGGTTACGGACAGATGAACCAACCGACCAATGAACCGACCGACATGAGCAAAGCAATATACCCCCGTTTCTTTGAAATATGATAATGATGTCCAATTTGAACAGATAGACTTGACGGTAGGATAGACAGAAGTACAAATGAACAAGGGTAACACCTTATACCCTCCGCCATTTTGAATAACAAAGAAAAATTTGTTTGAAACATAACTCAGTATTCTTATAGTTTACACAGATAGTAATAAAAGCTAACTTAGTAAAGCTTTAACAACTTACTCTCTTTGTTTCCATCTTTTCAACTTCAATAAGTTTCTTTTCTTCTTCTTTTTTATTATCAACTTGTTTACCAACCCCGTTGGGAACCTCATGTAATGACTTGTTGGATGCCAGGTGACTTTTACTACCAGATGCACTCTTGTTTAGATTTGGTGAACCAGGATTACGTCGTGATGCACCTGGGGTACCAGGTGGGGTAGCAGAAATAGCAGATACTGTCCTCATACGTTCAGATAGTACGGACATTTGCCTATCAATCAAATAATGATATTTTAAGACAACAACAAACTAGAGCTTGTCAGAGGTGACTAATACCCCCCCCCCCCCCCCCCCACTGCCGCTTTGACACTAAGAATGCAACAGCAAACTAAATGGCTAATTTCAAGGGCACCTAACTCTGGAATGAGTGAATCGTTGGGCATGAAAATTGTGTATTGCACATCTACCCTTCATGGTGATAACATATTTCAAGTTTCATTGAAATCGCCTAAAGAATGTAGAAGTAGTCCGCTCCACATACCTGTGATATTATAAGCAGTTGGACAGACCGACTGACTAACCGACGACTGACAGAGCGACTCAAATATACCCCTTATCAAACTTTTTTTGTGGGGGCATAACTAACATCTTCAATATATTTGGTAAATTCACCCTAACTATATATCCTCAAATACATTTCCTAGAAATGGGGAATACAATGCTTTTTGATTGAAAGATGTTTTCTAAAGGCATGTATTTACATATTGTTGACTTATGGATTAATGCCTACCTTTGTAAAGCTTCACTTTTGCCAATGTAAGATCCGATCTGGGATATAGCCTCTTCATCTAATTCCAGGTCTATAAGTTGAAATATAAATATATCAATTATCTCACAATATAAGTATTAAATTTGGCAAAGAAAAATAAGTTTTTCTTGTTACAGAACAGGAGGAATAATACAAGGATATCAGATACAGCGATTAGTTTCCTGCTCTGTTAGGGTTTGTTCACTTCAAATAGCATTTAGCCTTCAATTTTCCCAAATCTAAATGAAGAATTCCAAATAAACATAAAAAAAAGAATCTCAAAATAAAAAATCAGACATAAAATGAACAAGTTATGACCGGTTTTGACAAGAAGTTTAATAATAGTGCAAAGAAATCACAGAATTTGATTTGGCAATGTTTATTGATAAAATTTCCTAATAACCTAGTTCCAAAATTCCCAAAGACCTATTTCCGAAGAGACGAAAATAATTACTCCGATATGACAGACATAGACATACAAAGGAGTGTTATATCCTCTGTTACTCACCATCAGCATTTTCTTTCTGCATTTCTTCACTTAGATAATTCTTCAAGAATTGAGCAAAAGCACCATCATGATCCAGTAACTGTTTATATGATCCTATCTCAGATATCTGACCATCAACCAATACAACAATAGTATCAACATAAGGTAGAAATCCAACACCATGAGTTACTAATACTCTTGTCTGAAAGTTCAAAAACAAAACTCAGAATTTTAATAGCCACTCTTTTTTTTCAACTTACACTTTAGTAAGAATCTGACGGTTTTATCAATAAAGTCCAACACATGTATTATTTGTAAAAAGTTGGAAAATTATAAACTTGAACACTGAACACATAAAAACTAAAACACTAAATTTGTATATCTTTGTTGTACTAGAGATGTGTCAGGAGGGGCCATAACTCCTGTGAAAATGTTTGGATTTATGTTGATACATCAATACTATAGACTTTCATGTAAAATATGAAACCAATCACCAAAATATTTCTTGAGTTATTGCTTGGAAACCAAAATTTGAACAGACGGACGCACACACAGACAGGGGTAACACATTATGCCCTTATGGGGGAATAAAAACCTAATAAATGATTTCCTAAGAAACCTACCTTTCCTTTTAGTACACCATTAGGACCTATTACATTATCAAAGATATGTTTTCCAACATGAGAATCTACTGCACTTAGAGGGTCGTCTAGCAAGTAGAGATCTCTGTCTTGGTATACAGCACGTGCTAAACTTACACGCTGTTTCTGACCACCAGATAAATTGATACCCTGAAATAGAAAAATTCAAATGCAAGTTATAAATCAATATAAAAATTGTTAGGACATTGTCACAGCTAGCCACAATGCACTGCACAAACTAAGAAACGAAGATGTTAACTAGCGACAAAATATTAATGCTAAAATAGGACTTAACAGAAAATTAATGTATACCATTTGTTCATATAGAATCTAGTTCTCTAAAATTAATAGCATCTATCAGGTAGCAACCCCAAGATGGATTCTTACTAAATCTGGATACTGCCATTTAAATAGTTATAGCATGTCCGCATCACAAATGGATGATTAAGTATTTCCTGTAATATCTTGTTCAACTTTGAATAGTTTAAAGTATAGTTTTCCCCAGGCACATTATGATAACAAGAGGGCCATAATGGCCCTATATATAGCTCACCAGATAAAAAGACTTTTTGGGAAAATTATCATGAGCTTTGTAAAATTAAGTGACCCGGAAGTGGGGCTAATTTTGCCCCTGTGGCAATAATTTGAACAAACTTGGTAGATGTCCACCAGACAATGCTAAATACAAAACATGTAAGCTCTAGGCCTTAAGGTTTTGGACAAAAAGATTTTTTCCCCCTTAGGGACCAATTTTGACCCTAGAGCAATAATTTGAATTCGGTAGAGGTCCACTAGACAATGGCTAATTTTGACCCTAGAACAATATTTTAACATATAACTTTGTGCTCTGGTGAGCTAAAAATGTAGTATGACATTGTATAATGATCATTTTAACAATCGATGCTTTGAGAATTAAACATATAAACTTCCCTGACATTTATTCAAAATTTGACTGATAATAATTATACAATTAATAATTACTGAGATTTACCTTTTCTCCAATTTCTGTTTGATCTCCAGCAGGCATGATATCTAAATCTGGCTGTAGGGCACAAGCCTCAATTGCTGACCTGTAAGAACTCACATCAGCTGACTTTCCAAACAAGATATTATCTTGTAAGGTAGCATTCTGAATCCATGCTTGCTGGGCTACATAGGCGACAGATCCCTAACAATGCAAACATATAAATCTGTAAACAACTTTCACTTTAAAATAAGATTACTGAGGATAATCACATAATAGACAATTCATCAATTCCAATAAATCATATAAAAATGCCAGGTTTCAAAGTTCTACATAATATCTAATTAGATGGATTGTAATTCATTGAAAATAAAAACAAAGCAATAAATTACTGCAAAATGGTAATTTTGATGAGGATCAGATGATAATCAAACAATTGGAGTAAACTGATAAACCGAGATGAATAAAGAATAAATCAGTTTAGGAATTTCACATGTTAATAATAATAAGACACAAAGGCTACCTTAACAGTAACATTTCCTTGTACTTTCTCCATTTCACCAAGTATTGCTTGTAATAAGGAAGACTTTCCACTACCAACAGATCCAACAACAGCGATCAGACTTCCTGTAGGGACCTCTAGATTTATACTGTAATACAACAAGTCGTTTTATATATTCATTCCTATTTGATGTCATCAATTTGGCTAATCAATAATACGTTTGAATTTAAAGTTTCAATCACTTACTCAAGTGTTAGCAAATACATTGACTCACATGACAACTATTTACAGACATTCTTGCATTATTTCTATAAATAACCTTAAAAGTAAATCTATCATACCTCTCAGTAACTAAGATATTAATCCAACCTTATTATATTATATATGCCCTTCCATCATTTTGAATGGCGGGGAGGCATAAAAAATTAATATTGATGAAATGTGAAGTGATAGTAAGCCGTTACAACTACTGGTAAAACTTCTTACAAATCGATTTCATTTAAGTTGATCAGTGGCGTCTACTATCTCTTTCAAATACATAATAATAGAAAAGAAAAACACGAGCAAATTACAATAACCTACTTTTTTAATGCACTTCCAATTGCTTCATCCCAAAGAAACTCTCCATTTTTTATAGATACTGTGTGTTCTGAAACACGAATAAAGATGAGATTTCAACATGTGCTTTATTGTAAAACATATATATAGTCAAACCAGTGAATAAAGGCCATCATAAGGAAAGGCAAAATGTGGCCTCTATCAACAGGTAGCCTTTATTCAGATGTCATTTTGTTCAAAATAATCAGTGATGGTTTTCAAAAGAATGGCCTTTATTTGCAGGTGGCCGCAAGTACAGCGTTGACCGTATTTCTTACTTCGAATTTATATGTCTTTTCCATCTATCACATGACATGTACTTATTTGTATTGCATATATTTGTATTGTTTTGACAATGTACTTCATACAAGTCGTTAATAAAAATTCTGTTTCGTTCTTTCCAAAACCTTTGTTTGTTTGTAAAGGATCATAATTTGTTACTTAATATGTTTAAATCATTTAGTGCTACCTTGAATTATGACAATTAATGTAAGCAAGAAGCCAGAAGAAATTAAGTTGTGTTTCTGGATACTACACCCAAAAAATAAGGTAAGTAGGTCACAACATTTTTTTTTCTAAGTATAGCTTAGTAGTCAAAATATTCTTGTCCCTTGGATATTGCTATAAGAACTTTAGGACTGGAGCCAAAAATTTTGGTTTGGTGGGTTATACCAAAAACTGCTTTTTCTATCCGATCAAAACATAAAACAACAGTTTTAATATTTTTAAAAGATTCAAATACTAATACAGATAAGATTTACCATGTACTGTAAAAGTAGAACATGCTAATGTTTAAATACAACTTACTTGCATTAGGATCATTTGTTACGGCATCTAAATCAAGCTCATCATTTCCAAGGAAATTACGTAGACGTGTGAGAGAAACACGTACCTAAAATACAAAACAATACAAACAAAATGTTAGTCATTTAACTGGAGGGTTTCATAAGCTAATATCCTATGTTCATGTTTTGGATTCAGTAAAAATAAAAACTAGCACTAACTTTGACTGAATTAAGGTAATATGCTTTCCTTGATGTCATGGGTCAAAAATCGAATTTTCCTCGATTGTTCTGAAATTTTGCACAATGGTAGTATAGCATGTTCTTCAATTTTGTTTGTTTTATTTTTTCTGTTTTCCGACCTGTTTCCTAGCAATGCCACATGTAATGTCAGAGGTGTTAAATCGATGTTTTACATGCAAAATTGGTTCAAACATAACACTATTTTAATATCAGATACACCATCTTCAAGCTCTCTATCTGCGGAATAAGCTCATATAAGATTTAATGGGCTTTTGTCTTCATTATTTTCCTGGCAGAATGTTAAGCACTAAAAATATCTCCGTTTTTTCACCCGTAATTTTTACCCCAACTGTATTTAAGTGTCAAAATTTCACCATTCAGAAGATGTTTGTGGTGAATGATTTATAAATGATTCATTCAACATATCAAGAGTTTAATGGTTGGTTAGAAATGAATGTCTGTGTTAGGGTCTGTGATCTTTAATTTAAAACCTGTAAGCTGTGATACAAAATTTTACAGTAATATGCCTATCCTATAATTTCAAGATAAAACTTCTACATACCTGTACAATGTTAGATATCACCATTGGTAACATAGACAGTGGAAATCTTAGAATATTGAACAAAGACAATGAGACAAAAGCTTTCTCTGCATCTAAAATGTTGTTGACATCCACAAGTACATAAACAGCAAATGTTACCAGACACACCTGTATGGAGAAATTATCATTTATAGTTGTCATCTACACATTCATTGATTAACTATATAATATTGAAAGTTATATTCAATAAAATCCGAGTGTAATATGGCTTTGCTATTAGGCCTCTGACAGTCGTATTGACCTAATAACAAAGCCAAAAATAAAAATCATTTGATTAACAACATAATATTATTTAATTCTGCATTGTTCAGAAGAATAATAGAAAAAGAGTTTAAAAAAACAATCATCTAACAATTGCTGTCTTTCTTTGTGTATCATCTATATAAGTGAAGTTCGAACAAATTAGAGGTAAAAAAACAACAAATATTAATGCAAGAATCTCACAGTGAAAGAAAATGAGATTAATATAGGAGATGTCAATCTGACTTCAAAATCAGAAAAAAACATAAATAAGTGTTAACTGAAATCAAAATAAAAATGAATCTAGATATCAACTTACTGCAACAGGTGCAACTGTCCACATGAAGGTGGAACATGCATTAAGATAGGACATTCTTTTTAATACAGCTAATTCCTTGTTCCTTATGTCTAATATCTTCTGCTCAAATGATCCTTCCCAAGCATAGAGTTTCAGAACCTAACAATTTAATATATAATAGAAAAATACATATATGAAGAGGAAGACGCAAATATGACATTCAATACCATTAATACTAGGAAACTCTGTTAAAGGGGCATACCCTACAACTTGGTGCATTTAGAATTAAGGCAAAATGATGATAAATTAGAAGCTTGTAAAGAAAAAAGCCGACAAAGAAAGTTTCAGCCAAAAATTCATCCAATTAGAAGTAAAATCATAAAAAATATGTATTTGTGACACATACATTTAGTCATGGAAATTTTTGGGTGTAAGTGATTTATTATTCATAGCTATGTTTTTTTGCGGCTAGTACCTAAACTAGTCATTTTATGACCCATGTTCTTCCTGCAATTATCCATTATATATTGTTTTACATATACATCTAGCACATTTTTACACTTTCACAGAATCTTTGTCAGTTGTAGGGTATGCCCCTTTAAACTTAATATTTTCATCACACCTGTGTCACCTTTTAGAAAACTGTAAAGAACAAGACCAAATCAAGATTTCCATAAATGTAACAGACACATTGTGAAACTTATCACTAATACAACACTGGTTAAGCTGACAATGATTAAAATTTGTACATGATGAGTGAGATAATAAGCCACTTAATAGTCCATAAAGATTTATCTGTGCAGAACGTTCATCAACTAAAGGCTGCCAAAAGCAGTAAGAAAGAAGTTTTTGTTATTTACATACAACTGTTACATAGTTGTTCTTTACAGAGAAAAAGGATAAGAAACAATAAGTGTTTGTGAAACACAGGTCCAAAATCATTTGGGGTCATCCACATCTGATGACCAAGTTCCAAGGCAAATCTGAGGAGCTTAGGCCAAATAGTTCTATAGTTATTGGTCTGACCAGGTTTGATTACCAACCAGCCAACAGACCAACCGACATGTGCAAAGCAATATACCCCCCCCCCTTTCTTTGAAGGGGGACATAATCATCATGAATACTTCTGAAATCATCATACTACTAAACATAAGTCATTGAAAGGTATGTACTCACTTTGATTCCATTTAAAATCTCATTCATCATTTTGATTCTCTTATCTTTTAGATTCATCTGTTTGACCTGGTACTGTTTCACTTTGTTAGCTACTAAGGCATTCAATGGAATCAGTACAATCATAATAGCTAGACCAGCAAGTATAGATGGTCCAAGAGTCACCCAGAGGAAGTATATAGAGATGATGATCTGTACAGGGCCAGACCAGATCATGTTGATGTAAGTCATCATGTCGTTAAATCTCTGAGCATCCACTGACATCAGATTTACTATCTCACCGACGGTAGAAGTTTTTCTGGCAGCATTAGACAATCTCAACATCTACAAGGAACAAGTTGGTAATACACTTAAGTTATATATACACATTGTTAAAGACAATACCGGTACCTGCAATACAGCAGGAATTCAAATCTTTATTTTTTAAAAACAAACTCAATACTTCATTTAGATTGGAAATATGTTAGAAAGTGAGTTAAAAGTTTTAAAAAATACTAATTGAGTAAAAAATATCAAGCTGAACAAACAAACATAACATTTTAACTAATGTCATGATTTTAAGCTTTGGACATCAGTTTTTTAGAATCAACATATATACATTTCATCATTCACAGGGGTAAACATTGGTAATTTACAGAAAAAATCTGAAATTTTTGCTTTAAAATTGCAATAATGACTAGACAGAGGAACTGCAAAGCAGTACATTATTTGCCTGAAGGTATATTTAATAATGTAAAAAGATTATTTTTTGGGTACTTTACAGAGTGGACATAAAATAAGTCATATGACCATCGGATTTACATGTTTTGGATAAGTGTCCTTCCCAGCGTGCAATCTGCGTACGGACCGACGTTTGAAGTCTCATTAAATTTGTGCAAGCACATCATACATGAAATATTGAAATTCCATTTTTTTCGAATATTTGAATTCGTTTTTCATGTTCGAATGTTCGTCGAAGTTCCGAATATTCGAATAAAATTCCCAGCCCTAAAAATAATACTTAATTTGTAACATATACCTTTTCATACACAGCACCAATAATAGCAGTTCTAAGTCTCATACCAACAAGTGTACAATTCATGAAGTACTGATGTAAGATAATAGACTGGAACAATACTACTGCCAACATAACACCAGCGTACCAATAACCTTTCCATGTTTCCTGTGTCTTATCACTGGTATAGGCAATCAGATATCTACAAATAAAACAAAGATAGTTTGATTTCTCACCTAAGACTCTAAAGTGTAATAGGCAAATGTTGAGTACATGGTGAGTACACGATGATTATAGTACGTCAGAGTTTGTTTCATAAATTCAACTTCTAAAAAGGTCCTTTAGAGGTTGTCATGAAGAACCAACATAATATTAATAATGAAGTTTGACGATTGTAAGTTTAAGCGTTTGATTTAAAGGGCAAGGTTTATGTCGGGTACAAACAAACAGACAGACATGTAAACAAACAGACTGGTTAGGGATTACTACACACTTTTTACCATCATTTACACAAACTGAGATACTAACAAGTAACAAAAATTATTCTAAAATGAAATAATCGCTTGTATTTAATTGATGTGTCTTGCACTTGGGGACAAATGAGGATGGCTATTCTAATAACATAGATAATTTTGTTGATAAGTACTAAATTTAATATCAATCCCTCTAAAAAGTTACACAGATATATTCTTACTTCAAAATGAGTGGACAAACAAACTGTAGAAGATCAAACACCAATTTAAAGGCAGCAGCAACGCAACTTCTAAACCAAAATGTCTTCAACATTGCCAAGAATAATCTTGGTTTCTTCTTGGCACATTGTTTCTGTGCAATTTTAACATCTGGTGTTTCCTTAGTAGCATTACTTGCAGCACCCATGTCTTTCATTTCTATCTCTTTAGGGGCTTGAGTTGTAGCAGCTTCTTGTCTTTCATGCCCCCTGAATTCATTAAACAAAACAATTCATCATCAACTTAACTATTTTCTAGAATGCTATGATAACATATAAATTGTTCTTTGAGATTTTAAAGCATTAAACAGTAATTACACAAAAAATTACTCATCCAAGTAAAACTAAAACTATCACTAAAGGTGATGAATTCCCCCTGATGTCGCTTTGACACAGTCATTGTTACATTTTACCAAGGGAAATATAACGCATTTTCATTGTTTTAATACCTACAAACTGTTGCTTAGAAATATCCTGACCAATTTCTAAATGTACATAATATAAACAAGAAGGCCAAGATGGCCCTATATCGCTCACATGTCAATCACTGCTCACTCATTAAAACATTGTTTTGAACCGGTAACCTAGTTTTTGACCCCAGATGACCCATGTTAGAACTTGTCCTACATATGAATATGACAAACATTCTGACAAAATTTGGTGAAGATCCAATCAAAACCATGAAAATTTCAGCATAGACAAGGCTTTCTTAAGATTTGACCTGATGACCCAGTTTTTGACCCCAGATGACCTATGTTCGAATTTGTCTTACATATCATTAAGACAAACATTCTGACAAGGTTTGGTGAAGATACAATCAAAATTTGACATCTACAAAGTTTTCCTAAGATTTGACCTGGTGACCTAGTTATTGACCCCAGATGACCCATATTTGTACTTGACCTTGATATTATTAAAACAAACAATTTGACAGTTTGGTGAAGATCCAATTATAACTGTGAAATCTATAGTGTTAACATGGTTTTTCATAAGATTTGACCTAGCGACCTAGTTGTTGACCCAAGATGACCCGTGTTCAAACTCGTCCAATATATTATGAAGACAAACATTCTGACAAAGTTTCATGATCATCCAATCAAAACAGTGACTTCTAGAGTGTTCACAAGGTTTTCCAGCAATTTGCCCTAGTGACCTAGTTTTACTATGGAAATGACCCATTATCAAACTTGACCTACATGTTATTTAAATAAACATTCTGACAAAGTTTCATGAAGATCCAATCAAAAGAGTGATTTCCAAAGTGTTCACAAGGTTTTCCCTTATTTGGCCCTGGTGACCTAGTTTTTGACCCCAAATGGCCCAATATCGAACTCGTCCGAGATTTTGTTGATATTAACGTTCTGACCCAGTTTTGCTAAAATTGGGCTAAAAATGTGGCCCCTAGTGTGGTCACAACATAAAGTTTGACGACGCCGGACGGAGACTGATCCTAAAAGCTCACCCTGTCACTTTACTTTGTGATATGTGAGCTTAAAATGGATTCAAGTATTTCCTCTCTGGATAATGATGAGATAAGATGAATCATTTATTTCTGAGATAGTTAGGTCTGGTTTTCTGGGGTTAAACTGTACTTTCATTCATTATATGTAATTCTCTTAGTATAATTCAAGATTAAGATCTCCTTATAATGTGACAACAGAATCCATTTATCAGATAACTTACAATTAACAGAATGATACTAACCTTTTACACTTGCTCAATTCTGGAATCCAATTTTTCTCAAACTTTGCCATCACAGTCTTACATTTATCAGCCAAATTGAGATTCCATAAGTCTGTTCGTACAAGTGGTCTCTTGTACCCAAGAACAACAAGTCTGAGATAAAACATACAACATTTGAAAACATACTAAATAATAATATATTAAATTTAATTCAAGTAATTTAATGCTGCACTTAATTAGTCAGTTTTAAACAAATTTCTTATTGTATTGTTTTCAAATGTGAATAAATTTCATATTTTTATGCATTTGACAACATACTGTAATTGCAGGCTTTGAGTGTAGCTGCTAAGAATATAGTAATTTATGACAGATAATTTAATCTGAACTTATATATATAAGCATCAATTTATGTACATGTACAAATAATATTTTGTCCAATGGACAGTGTACAGAAAAGGAAGATAATTACAAAGGTATTTTAACTTTTCTTAAATGAACTGTTAACAAAACTAATATGAAAGTCAATATTCGACATATACAAATTGTGTAAATTTTCTAGGGCTGGGAACGAATATGATTTATGATATTCGAATATTTGTTTTTTATATTCGAATATATTCGAATATTCGTTTTTATGGCTAGTTTGTTCAAATCCGATGAACGTGTCTGTTCCTTATACATCGTGTCCGAAATCGGTTGCGTCCGAATATTATGCATGTTTCAATAGAGAGCTTAACTATGAACTTATTTTTTTTATTGTAAACTAATTACAGTTGTATTGTATATCTTTTTTATTGATTCTAGATGTTATGAATATTTCTGTCAACATCGCACTTGATAGAAAAAACTTACGTGTTTCTGTTCCGTTGGTTGTTCATACGTACAAGTAATGAAGGGAGGTAACTATAACAAGTTTCGAGTAACGTGATTATATTTTATCAACAGAAATTATGAGTCAAAACATTTCTTTTTAACACATCTACATTTGCAACAATTAATTGTTTCCAAGTTAAGTTTTTAATTTCCATTGAGTTAAAACGAGCAAAACATGTCGTTATATAAATACCTGTCAGTTTACTGATGACGCGTATTGGGCACAATGTTACAACTTGCATGTACGATTATTTACTGAAACAAAAGGGCTCCAAAATTGGGCCAAAGAATGTCGGCGTTCTTAATATCTTTGATACCGACTTTTGAAAAAAATGCCGCCTTTGATTAAACCGAAATGATACTTAAACGAAGAAAAAAAATGTAAGCGTGTAATCTGCCTACGGACTGACCTTTGAAGTCCTTAACTCGTAACATAAACACGTGTCATTAACAGTGATTCATATTTTTAATTGATATGGTGCAAGCACATCATTTAGCACAAAAGACCAGTGCATTAAGTTTTATTCTTGTCTACCACATGTTTGGACTAATTATCAGTTGAACGGATTAACAAATGCTCGCTCCGGGCTATTGTTATCTTGACGTGTTTATGGGGGTATTGAGAATTAATGGTGCGAACAACAAACAGTTGGTTTGTGACATTTTGTGCGTACTTACCAATTTTGGACCGACTTTTATGGAATTTATCCACCTTTTAATGACCGATTTTTAAACATTTTTTGCTACTCAAACTGACTCGAGACGTTGAAATTTCATATTATTTTTTTCGAATATTCGAATTCGTTTTTCATGTTCGAATATTTGAAACTTCAACGAATATTCGAATAAAATTCCCAGCCCTAAAATTTACGCACAAAAACACAAATATCAGACATGTACAATATGATGTTAACTTACACACACAAACACCAGTATCAGACATATACAATATGGTGTTATTTTTAAACAACAAAATTTACTTACCTAGAGAACCACCAATATGTTATCTGTGACAGGAAGGACACATTGGGCTCTGGACATGGATTCTGTAACATATTACATCATATTATACATCAGACATTATACTGAAGAAAGGGCAAAATTCATTCATTTATCTGTTTAACAGCCCATTCGACAGCTACAGTCATTTCAGAGCCTCCAGAGAGAGAGAGACAGAGACAGACAGACAGATAGACACAGAGAGAGACAGACAGACAGAGAGAGAGAGAGAGACAGACAGACAGACAGAGAGAGAGAGACAGAGAGAGAGAGGGAGAGAGAGAGAGAGAGAGGGGGAGGGAGAGAGAGAGGGAGAGACAGACAGACAGAGAGAGGGAGACAGAGAGGGGGAGGGAGAGAGACAGGGGAGGGAGAGAGAGAGAGATAGAGAGAGAGGGGGGAGGGAGAGAGATAGAGAGACAGAGGGGGAGGGAGAGAGAGAGACAGTGAGAGAGGGGGAGGGAGAGAGAGATAGAGAGAGAGAGGGGAAGGGAGAGAGAGAGAGAGAGAGAGAGAGAGAGAGAGGGGGGGAGGGAGAGAGAGAGAGGGAGATAGAGAGAGGGGGAGGGAACGGAGAGAGAGACAGTGAGACAGAGAGAGAGGGGGAGACAGAGAGAGAGGGGGAGGGAGAGAGAGAGGGGGAGGGAGAGAGAGAGGGGGAGGGAGAGAGACAGAGATAGAGAGGGGGGGGAGAGAGATAGAGAGACAGAGAGAGGGGGAGGGAGGGAGAGAGAGAGAGAGACAGTGAGACAGAGGGGAGGGAGAGAGAGATAGAGAGAGAGAGAGAGAGAGAGGGGGGGGGGAGAGAGATAGAGAGACAGAGAGAGAGGGAGGGAGAGATATAATACAGAAGAACCAGGCAATCATATTCCTACTATTTTTTAATGTTTCTGGTACTCTATAGAGCCTGGTGTAAAGTACCGATAGAGGCCTTGTCCTTTTTCCTGTTATTTTCAACACACAGTACTACTTGGCAAGGTAGTTAGAATGGGGATACTGAAAGCATCCCTGAGAAATTTTCTAAATGATTTTAGCTATATCATGGGGAGGCAGTTATCCTATTCAGCTTCCTCGGATTTCATTTAGGCCTTAACCAGTACTAACCATATTTTATCTGCCAGTTACAATCAAGCTTCGCATATAATTCAGCGATTCGTTTAACATAGGATATTAAGACAGTGTGAGCCTCATCCGTGGTTCAAACTCACAACCTCTTGACAGTAGACCATTCCTCTAACCACTGAGCTAACTGGGTGGGCTATATAAATTTAGAAAGAAATTTACCTCATCTTCTAAAGGAACAGCCCCGACCGGTTGTTTGTCAACTAACATGGAGATGAGTAATTGTACCAATGTTGCAGTAAAGAACATGTAGAATGTCACAAATCTGAACATGTCATCAACCATTCCCTGTGTAAAATTAAATACATACTTTATACTCTCACACATTTATTCCAAAGGAAACAAACTTAGTATCATAGAAAAGAAACAATTATTAACAAACTTGCTTCAAGCATGATCTATCAAGTTAATTTCAGATGAAATAATATTTAGTAAATCATGATACATGTATATAAGTAGATGTGAAGCATCTCAAAGGATAACACCTCAAGTCTATAAAACAACCTTGAACTACAATAAGTGACCATACATTATAATAGTTTCCCAAATATCTGCTAAGAATAAGGACTCTAAATGTGAACATAAAAATGTTACCAATGTTGAGGCAAGTATAACACATTTGGTGCCTTTAACACTACCGGTATGTGCAGGCATGCTATGAGACTTCTTAACAAGAGGGCCAAGATGGCCCTTTATCGCTCACCTGAGAACAAAGGCACAATAATTAATGACCAGGTAATATAGTTTCCATCTCGTAAAACTCATTTTTACGTAGATTTTGAGATCAAAACCAACAAAAAACAGGTATTTATAATACTGTTAAACAAGCTAAAAGGTAAAAAAAAATGTCTAATCCAAGGGCCCATAACTCTTGAAGTTGTGGTCCGATTCCACCCATAACTGAACTTGTCCAAAACCATAAGGTCATACACATTCATAGTAAATATGATTAGGATCGGTGAATAAATGAAGGCGCTAGAGTGTAAACAATCTAAAATATAGCAAAATTTCTAAGTCAAGGGCCCATAACTCTTGAAGATGTGGTCCAATTCCTCCCATAATCGAACATGTCCAAGATCGTTTGGTTATACTCATTTACTGAATATATTATTAGGATTGGTCAATAAATGAATGCGCTAGAGTGTAAACAAGCTAAAATATAGCAAATTTTCAAAGTCAAGGGCCCATAACTCTTGAAGTTCTGGTCCGATTCCGTCCAAAATCGAACTTGTCCATGATCTTTTAGTTATACCCAATTACTGAAAATATTATTAGGATCCATGAATAAATGAAGGCGCTAGAGTGTAAACAAGCTCAAATATAGCCAATTTTCAAAGTCAAGGGCCAATAACTCTTGAAGTTCTGGTCTGATTTTGCCCATAATCGAACTTGTCCAAGATCTTTTGGTTATACTCATTTCCTAAAATATGATTAGGATTGGTGAATAAATAAAGGCGCTAGAGTGTAAACAAGCTAAATATAGCAAATTTTGTAATTCAAGGGCCCATAACTCTAGAAGTTATTGTTCGATTTTGCCCATAATCGAACTTAGCCAAGACATTGTGGCCATATACATTGTGAGCAAGTTTCATCACGATTCGTTAAGAGCTGCGGATGCTAGAGTGTAAACAAACTAATTGTGGCCGGACGCCGGACATTCAACGATCCTAAAAGCTCACCTGATGAATCAGGTGAGCTAAAAAGCATTAGTAGGCTTATATTTCATAGTAAAAAAACATGAAATTTCAACCCACCTTCTGAACAGCTACTCTTATCTTTGATCTAAACGTTATTATGGAAATCAGGAACATTAAAAACCAGAAGTTAAACAACAGTCCTGATGATCTTATACTGTTCTTCCTCTCCATGTATACAACCAGTCCATACACTATCTGTAAGTAAGACGTAACAATTTTATTATTATTTCTTTGCATTTAATGCTATTTCATTATTATATCAGTTATATTGTGGTAGGTAGTTATCCTAACCAGCTTCCCTGGATTACATTGAAGCCTTAAGTAACTAGAACTGACCACATTCTATCTGCAAGCTACATGTATAACCAAGCTAAACACATACTTCAGAGATGGGGCCAATTTAACATAGGATGTAATATCTTCAGTCAAATTTGCCCAGGGTTCAAACTCACAACCTCTTGATTAGTAGACCAATGCTCTAACCACTGAGCTTATGGGGCAGGCTCAGGCATTACAACATCCGTAATATACAAAAGAACAAACCAACATATCAGAGTTTCTACTTGACTATTTCAGTTTAAACTTGATTCATGTGACAGACATATAAACCAGACAAGATTAATGCTTCAAGTTCTATTGGATGATGGGATAAATGTTGTCTTTTAACAGAAAAATACAATACTACATAAAAATCAGACATTTGTAAATACAGATATTTTTTTAAACAGCAGCCCAATATGGAATCAAACTGTATACTGTGACCATGCATCATTGACCCCATGAGAGAAAACCACGATAATGTTTAAGAAACTGTTAAGTTTGTTATGAACAACTTTATCAAGATGGTGTTTCTATGTTTTTGCCAGGTACTACAATTCATTCAGTTTCGTAATTGTTTTACCATGTACAAAATTATAAATGACAGCTTTTCTGTCAAACTTATAATAAAGACAGGTCGTAACCTTCCTTTAATTGTATTTTTGTAGTGTAATATTATCGTGAGAATAATTTAACACTATTTGTTTTCTAATGGAAGGCACTGGGTTTACATCAATGGCTCATATACAGAAGTATTACCAGGAGCAAAGGTTGTAACAATTGAAAGTGCACAGTCTCCAAGTCAAAGAGTCCCATAATTTTCTTGTTGTATTAAATGGTGATAAAACAATGAGGACATTATTAATACATACATTAATCTGAATATTTTGTATACTCAAACATTACACAACCATATCATTTGCACCTGAACATCTTGAGAAAGAAAAGTTTGAGACTTGAGTTTGGAGACTGTTGTCAAGTTTTATAAACCCAGGGACTGAGTCAATTTAGCTTTAATAAGAAGGTTATGTTAATTTTGCCGTCTATTTGTCGTGATAATAAATAGAAGAATAGAGAACTAATTTACATACAATACTAATACATGCAAGTACTAATGAATGGAGTTTATGTGATATCATGAAACAGCTAATCTGCATTCAAGACCTGATGAGTGTCCAGCTAAGTTTAATAGATCAAGGGCCTATACATTAAAACAAGACTTACATCCTAAATCTTAGACCTGTGTCTAATGAGACCATATTGATAAAAGGATCTAAAGAGCACTTCATGTTTTAAGATCTATGCCTTTCATTTTCCCTATAGCTCTTAAAAAAATAATACTCTATTTACAGATAATCATATAGTTATGTGAGACAAACAATACAAAACAATTAGCTGACAAGAAACCTTTCTGTCCCACTTTTTCACGGCTGTGATTTTTTACCCCCCCCCCCCCCCCTCCCACAAATAAAATGCAGTTTTGATGCAAATAGACATTTACTTTCACTCAAATTTGATTAGATTAATTATTAGATGCCCAAGGGCAACATGTCAAGCTCACTGTTAAGAAAGCTTGTGACCTTGACCTTTGAAATACAAGTCTGGGTGATGTTCATGACACCTCATCTCAATGAAGTTAATTTTTATACCAAGTTATTTCAAAACCCTTCAATGCAAACTGCCAAAGAAAATACATTTGACCTGAAAGTGTGATATTGACCTTTTATTTGACATAATGACCTGGATGTTGCCATAGGCACATCATCTCATTGAAGTAAACATTTCAAAATCCTTCATTTCATCCAGAAGGTACAGTCTGAGGACGGAACAAAATTCTGCTTCTTGTGCATGACACATCCACTCAATATAGAGAACATTTGTGCCAAGTAAGTTCAACTCCTTCATGCATGGACAGGGAAAATACATTTGACCTCAAAGTGTGACCTTGACCTATTGACCTGGGTTTTGCATGTGACCGTGTGGTGTTTAACAATTTTGCCAAGTTGTTTTCAAATATGTCTATGATAATCATTTTTTTACGTTTGACCTCTAAGTGTGATCGCAAGCTAGCTCAACAATAAGCACATTAATCAAGTCATGAAGTAGACAAGTGTCAAAACAGTTGCTGTGTGCAGATAGTGTACCTGTTTAAACTACGGGGGGGGGCTATGAGGTAAAGGGTTAACTAAGTACAAGTTGCTGTGATAGCCAACCATCAGAGTAAACTATGGTTTGTATAAATACAATACATTACATTATATATATATCATGTGTAATTCCATTTCATTAATATCAAACAACAAAACAACAAACATGCAAATTGTCCTTCAGATGGGGTTATTTTATAGTTACAACTATCAGTTTTGTTTAAAATGTTCTATGCTGTTGCAACAGGCGACAATCTTTAAAATTAACTAGACTGACAGACCACTGACCTTTTAAAATTTACTAGATCCAGAGCCACTTTGGTGGAACATGGTCCTTAGCCTGGGACTAAATACAAAGACTGCAACAGCTAAGTTGGCTATAAAATCAATTATGTTTATTAGAGTTAAAACTAGAATTTAATGTTCATCCATACATAAGAGCAACTTACCATGGTAAGTGTGACTATCAGTGGTGACAAGAAGTCCACCACTGGTACTGTAGAACCACTGAAATGTTCATAAATACCACATCCTATATCTAGAGCACCCAACAATCCTATGATGAATGCCAGACCCTGGAATAGAAGAAGTTACATATAAATGAATTATAATCATAGCACTGTATAGAGATAAAGTCAACATGGTATATATGTATCATTGAATCATACAATGAAAACCAGAGAATCTAAATTTTTAAAAATTCCATCACATCAATTTACCTAAAAATAACATCTAGGTCAACTGACCATCACATATTATAAATGACATACAGTAAGTAACTATGTGTATATAATTGGTGAACATCCTATCTAACCAACTAGATATCAAAACTGTCCAATTAAGTTAGACTTATTAAAATAGATTGTGCAGATTGTTTGTTTGGGTTTTACACTATTTCTTTATAACTTGGTGGCATGCTTACTAAAATCTTTGAATTCATTTTGATAAATCACCATATAAACCTTACAACATAAACAAATAAGAGTGCATAATTTTAAGCAACTAAAAAATTTCAAGGGTCAAAGACTATCTTGAGTAAGTACACTTTGAGCCTGGACAAAGTTCATGCTGTGTTGTCCATAGACAAGTGAAAACAGGGTCATTATACTCTGGAATGATATTTTTCACAGACCTTTCAGCTTGGTGGTATAAAATCATCTTAAAAGACCTGTTTTGGTTGTATACCTCAATATATCCCACTAAAGTTGAATTAATATCTATATGATAACCAATCAAGGGTACTCATCATGCAGTTATATCTTGGCAACCGAAATATAAGGAAAAATTTAGGTGAAAATTTCTTCTAAGTTCATATGCACTGCCCTGAGGTTATAAAACTTGAGAACGGTCTCCAAGCTCAAATCTCAATTCCGTTCTCAAAGTACTATGGTTGAAAAGATTAAGCCAATAAATTATACATGCGCAAATCAATTGTGTTGACAGAAAAATATATCAGTAATATCAAAATTCATGATTGTCAGATCATAATTAACATAGAAAGATTTAGGACAAGATATGAGCTCAGAGATCAAGCTCATGTTTTATAACCTAGGGCCCTGATCTCAAATTTAGAGAAATTAAGTAGCAACTTTGTACATATAAAGAAAGAATGAAAAAGGTTACTCTGAAAGAATAATTTGTAAAAAAGTATTGCATAATGCACTATTATATAATTCAGAACCAACTACATCAAAACTTGTTTTAAAATGCTGCAATTGTACCTCATGATTAAGATAAAATTTGCTATTCTACATAACAACTTAAATCTAATTAATGATAAGCTGAACACCAGCATGTACAATCAAGTACAGAATGTCCCAAATATTGACCATATTTCAATTGTATCCATAAGGTCAAAGAATAAACATACTCAGAAAGTATGTATTTACAATACATATACAGGTTCTACAAATTGACCATTGGACAATGACAAGTATCCTATACCATAGTACAGAGTACATGTAACATTTATCTTACTGTACTAATTTAAGACTCAAGTCAACTCGACACATTTAAAGCAAACAATTTACAATTGAAATAAAGCCTATCTAAATTGAAAAATAACTCCGTACAAAGAGTCAACTAATACTATTATAATACGCTCCAGTAACTGGTTGGTAAACTCTCATCTACCAGTAACATTTAATTAATATTTCAGGGTATATGTGCAAGATTTCTAATTCACACATGTTGAAGCAAAATAAATACAAACCAAATGAAATTTTGACAATAAAATCCTTGAAAACCGGTTTCTCAAATCTTTTTTTTTCAGAATTTCTCAAAAATTCTCTGAAAACCAGAAAATTCAGAATACTGGACTTTTGGCCCCTTTCCCAAGGGGTCCAGATTTCAGAGGTTTTACTGTAAATACATTTCTGTTTGAAAGGATAGCACAAAAATATTGTTGCACTGGTATTATCTTTACTAATAATTACATTGTTTAACCTCTTGCTAGGATTTTTTTAATAGTGATATCAAGTCTTACCATCTAAAACTACCATGCACCAATAATTATACATAATTAGATAAAACTGATAGAGGGCAGTTCATATAGGCCGGTACTATTACAATTTAAGATTAATGACAAAGTTAGGGTTATAATTAATTTGACGATATGGTGAGGGAAAGAGCTCAAGTGATACATCAATCACAGACTCAGGGAAAATGCATCGTTAATGGATTAACTAATGCAGGTTCAACTGGTACACAATAATGTACATGTACATTGTATCAAAATAATAGTTACATCAAGAACACCAGGAAATAATTACAAAGAACAAGAAGTGTTTTTGAAACACAATGCCCCCTCTTGTTGACCTTTGACCTACTGACCTTAAAAAGCACATGTCCTGTAGAGGTTGTCATGAGGAACCAATGAAAATACAAAGTTTGATGACTCACTGTAGGTGGAAGCATTTTAATTTTATAGGCAAGATTAAGGTTTGGTAGAGACAGACAAACAGACGGAAAGACAGGCCAAAAACAATGTATCCCCAATCTATCAAAAACGGTAAGAATATTGGTTGAAACAAATTTTAACCTTCCAAGAAAATTTGACAAAAAAAAATTATTTTCTTCCATATGTGGAAAAATTGCCATTTCTTACACAAGGAAAACCACTCAGGTGAACTGCCAAAATGTATATATTCACTAAAATATCTTTGAAAAAAAGTGTTTAACTTCCTGATAAAAAATGATCTACTAGTTAATTAAATAGTATACCATCTACACAATATTTTTCATGAACCACTGCAAAGAATGATGCTAAATCAAAGTACCGGTAATGTAACGGTATTCAGTATATTATGAATTTCGCTACTTCATACATTATGTTTTTTCATTTCTTAAGTCAGTAAGTAATTTGATACGTATTACATTTCAACACCATCTATATTCAAAATGGGTAAAAACCAGCACTAAATTGGTTAAATACATGAATCTTTAGATTTACAACCAATAATAGTCAGCTGACCACTGAATGAAAAATGTAGACAAAAATATTAAAGGAAAATAAATAATTAGGCCTTACAGTACTCCCAATTTTTATTTGTGACACAAAATAGAATTGATCTAAATGCCGACAAATATTCAATTTCTCTCACAGATAAAAGATAAAACACGACAAGTATTTGTGAAACAACAGATTAATCTTAATAATAAACATAACATCTTATCATTATATAAATAGATGACTATAATATCAATAACTGATAATCCTACACATCTCTCCCCATCCTTCAGTCTGGAATTTTATGTTAAGAAGTTTACTGTGAATAACATTCTTTGTAGATGAGACGGTCAAACATTAAGTTAATATTGGTTTTTCAAACCTAAGGAGAGGAATTTGTTACATGTATTTAAATCAACGCATCAGTAGACTCACTTAGGCTATAAAATGCTGTTATGAATAATTGAATACAAATGTTGTTTTGTCAAACTTCAGATAACTAAGTTGAACACATAATCTAAAATTACTTAAAAAAGTTATTTATAAACTGAGTGAAGTAATGATTTGAATTACTTAATGACACTATACTTAAAATGTTCAAGTACTGTATAATTTCAAACAACTGGTGTAAATGCATACACAGGTATAGAGCATTTGTGTCCATAGTACACTACATGTACTTCAATGTAAAACATTTTAATGATTTTCTAAATACTTCTTAGATACTTCTTAAGATGCATGTCTATGAAAGTAAGAACTAGGATTTAACAAGAACTGTTTGTGAAACACAGTTGACCCATAAAGCTGTAAAGGCCAACCGGATAGTAAGACCTTGACCTTTGACCTATTGAACTTAAAATCAATACTAAGGGGTCATCTACATGCAATGACCAACCTCTAAACCAAATCATTCTCTAGTCATTTGTCGGACAAGGTTTCTGAGTTAAGTCACAGTGTCCGTGACCTTTTATCTATACTGACCCCAAAATCATTAGTTGTCATCTATATGTGATGACCAACATCCAAATTAAATCTGAGGAGATTAGGCCAAATTGTTCTCTATTTATTGCCTGCACAAGGTTTGGTTACAGACAGACCTATGGACAGACAGACTGACTAACATGTGCAAAGCAATACATCCCCTTTTCTTCGAAAGGGGGCATGATAGTGTTCAAAATAAAATTGGAAAAATATTACATGTATGATACTGATCTATGTACATGAGGCTTTCAGAAAATGAGGTCAATTATCAGGACATAAATAAGAAGTTCTAGATATTTATTGAGAACACCAGGAGACAGTCGATACAATGTACTAGAATAATGAACATATCACAGAAACAATTATCATCTCAAAGTTGCATCATGTGTTAACCAGTGTTTTACAATCTGTCGGATTTCATTATGCTGGTTATGTGGTAAGTTAACCTTACCTGTTGAATCTCTGAGTAGCAATTCAAGTATTGTGTAAACATATTGAAGAGACTTAGAGAGAATTGATCATTGAGATAAAATACAATTTGCAATGTCTGATCCAAGCTATACAGGAGCCTGAATATGCTTGAAGGTGGTTTCTTATATTTACACCTGAAAAACATCGACTAATTGTGGACAGAAACAAAATATTTCACTTCTATTTCTGAAGGCAGACAGATAGGGTGGGGACACATGGCGCGCAACCCCTGGAAATGAATAGAAATGAAATATCCGCCTCCCCCCACTGTGCCTGCTTCCCTAAATATTACACCCCAACCATCCGCTTTTTGTAAAACTTAAATTTATGAACCAATTACTTGATTAATCAAACAAAAACAATAAGTGGAGGACAATTAAGGACAGAATACTTATATTATTCATAAACAATCATTGTAAATTGAGAAATACCTTTTTACTATTTGTGAGAATCAATTTAAATAAGGTTAAGGATCTTAATCAACAGTCTTTATGAAAAATCTTTTTAAACGCTGGACATTCAGTTCAGTGAAAATGCAAACTTAACTGGACCGAATGAAATTTTAGTAGACCAGGGCCCTAGCTGCACTTCCCGGGAAGGGGCCCGGTGCCCTCATGTAGGGGAATTTCGCGTCATTTTGAGGAAAAAGGGGAATTTCAGGGGATTTTTTCAACTGCCTTATACATTTGTACTTATAAACTTGCATTAAACATTTTAAAACATTCAAAGGTTAATTTCAACCATTAAGCAACAAAAAAAAATCTTTTTTTTAGGGGAATTTTTATCAAAAATAGGGGAAAAAACGTCAAATGAGGGCCCTGTAGACCAAAAGGAGTACACACATAATTTCACATCATTTGACCAAAAACCATGCTTTTCAAGAGTGATTAAAACATTTCATTTTTTGTTCTGAAACATGGTAAAATTATCACTGAAAATTTACCTAACTGTCGGACCACTGACCTTTTCAAATTTAATGGACCGATAGCCATTTTGGTGGACTCAGTCCAAGGTCTGGGGCTAAATTAGAAGACTGCATTAACACAAAAAGCAAACAATGACAAGGCCTACAATCTGCATAATTATTTTTTCTCTCAGTTAAAATTAAGATTGATATATTACATAAATCTGTAACTATTTTAGCCATACAAAACAACAACTTCCTTTTATCAAGATAAAATATAGATAAAAAAATATTTCAGGTAATAACATACATCAATAGATTTCCATATAATAATTATACAAATGTACAGGTGTACAATGATTAATGGCCAGCCAGGTAACTTACAACTTACAAGGCAAACATGAAATAACATTTTAATCTAATAAATTTAATCAATTCTATATCCAAGAAATCCATACAATAACTTTATCAGACACAGTAAACAATACATGCATGCATGACTCTAAATGTATGGAAAATAAATAAGAAAATAAGAAGTGAAAATGAAAAGAGGAGATAAAGACCCCATAATTTACATCCATCATGACTAAATGCACTGGCAAAATGTAGAAACTTTACAGTTTAACCCAGGGCTCTAGCTGCACTTTAGAGGAAGCGTAACTTTTAGGGGATTTTTTCAACTGCCTTAGAACCCTGCAATAAACACTTTAAGCTTAAAATAGCTGTATTTAAATATATTACATACATTAATATACAAGTAATCAAAGGTTGATTTAATCATCTATTAAAGCCAAAAAAAATGTTTTTTTAGTGGAATTTTTACAAAAAAAATAGGGGAAAAAAGTATATTACTTTAGGAGGGGAATGGGGCCCAATATCGGCCCAAAAAAACGTCAAATGAAGGCCCTGTAACCATGCATGTTTACTTGTGATATACAACAATAAAATAATCAGGTACACATCCCTGTAAGGCAATCATTTTACTTTAGAAGTGTATGTTTTTAGAAAACAAATTACTCATCAATTTTCCAGCAAGCAACCCACACTTTTACATTTAATTTTATGGGTAAAATATTATGTTTTCTTGTTTAATCAATATTGGTTATCGATCAACACATGAAAATGTGAAAAGACTGAGCTTAGAATTTTGAAGTTCATAATGCAAAGCAAAAATAAAATGTTTCACCATATAAGGCAATAGACTAGCTGCTATCTGCACTCAAGGCTCTTAGAGCTAACACAAGTAATATAATTTAAATATTCATGGATGGATTGCATTCAAATTCAAAGGTGACTTTTGAAATCATTTGGTTTAGAATTGGCACCATTATGTGATTTTGTGAATTTTACTTCTGCTGTGACATTTTTATATGTTATGAGTAACATTTATTGAATCGATTAAAAGGAAATTCCAACCAGGTACGTACATGTATGATGTGTTGAATCATTCTAACTCCAAATTTGAACGCAATCCGTCCACAAAGACTCAAATTATATTACTCATAGCAAGTGATGTGTTTGTTAGTTTCAGTGTTTTTGATAGATTATAACAAAGAAATATATAGTCCCAGCAGAAGAGGAGGACTAGGGGATGATGGGGTGATGACGAGTGGGAGAGCATTCTGAGGTGAGAATCAGAGATGGGAGATAAATCATCCTACATGTAACATATTGAGTCTAAGTGACCACAATGTGAAAAAGGACATTGATGTTTGTTTGACTTTTACACCCTTTTTCAACAGTCAGAGTCATATGAGGCAGGGCTCGAACCCATGATGACCCTCTATCAGTGCGAGGTTACAGTGATTAGTAGTCAGCAACCATAACCACTCGACCACAGAGGCAGGACATTGATAAGTGTCATCATCTGAACATACTGCCAATAAATGAACAAAGATTACAATGATACTTAATTATTTGTAAAATTAGGAAATTACAAGTTATCTCTGCTAAACTGATAAACTATATCTGATTTAAAACCCTTGAAATAATTGTCTCACAATTGACAAAATAAATATCCAGGAAGTCATCTTTAATTGATGTTACTAGCATTATGCAACTAAAGTTGTAAATACAATAAAATTTTCTATGATCAATAAAACTTTAAAAGAACATTAGGCAAATATTTTAAAACAAAACATAATTTATTATATATTAAGCAATTGGCAGAGAAGAAACCATCTAATAATTTAATAAGCACTATTTACAATTCTGTAACCAGAGATATGAACATACATGTATGCGTAACATTCATTTGAAAATGATAATATCAATATGGCCAAAAATGGCATCTAATTTAAAACGTATGGGGGTTAAACCTTAATTAGATTTACTTATTAACTTATAGTGTCAATCTACAAGATCAGATCAATTTACGAGGCAACATTGAATAATCCAGATCTGAATTCTATTCCCTATAGATATAATACATCAAAGTTCACACATTAAATTTTGAACATTTTCCTGGTTAACTCCCCAGACAGCCTTCCCCTTGTGTGCATTTGTGTGCATAACATTTATTCAAAGATGGCTACAACCAAGATTTTACAAAATGAAATCGAACAATGACTTCAAAATAACAGAAAAGATTTGCATGTATAACACTTTAGTCTTACACTCGCTTCGTGAAAAGAATAATTATTGCAATGCTAAATGGGCTGACTCAAAGGGGAATTAATAATAAAGTAATGTAGTCATAGTCATACATGTTACACAAACTATGTAACATTCTAGAAACATGTATCAATGTAATATGTAAATTTGTTTATACACACTGTAACAGTTAAACACATACTTGGAATAACAAAGAGCAACTCCTGGCATAATTAAATATCTTTACTTGAAAAATCTATTGACATCTACCAGTACCATTATTTTCTGTCTTTCAATATGGTACAATTAACAGGTTTTTGCAGTACGACTATCACAGCCTGAGTCATCTTTTTTAATGCAAAACTAACAATGCAAATATGTTGGCACAGGAGTCTAAAATTTGAGCATTTTTCTCAAAAGTGAATGATAAAAATGCCCTTTGCAACATCTTAAAAGGTTGAAGTGTCAAGCTCTGGTGGAACATCAAACATATAATTCGCATCTAAGAAGGCATATCAACAGACTGATTTATCAGTATCCAATTCTCAAAAATCTGTAATTAGTGTAGTCCTAGTGAAACTCTTATCACCTCAGCAATACATATTTTTTGTAACATTTGTCCTTTTCGCAATATGTATTGTACCAAAAAAGTCTGATTAATACCCAGCCCTAGTAAGGACACAAATTATTGTAGAACTTTAACATTTCTACATTGTTTAACTATCAACATATGAAATAAATAAAAAACAGTGATATCTCACCAATTTTGATCTGCTTTTCCATGACCAAGGGATAATAAACTTCTGACCACTTCTATGCAGAATAATCATATGAGCCGGTGCAAGAAGTAGAAGGAAACCACACGGTATCCATAGTAACACAGTCTTCTGGAAACAGTCTGAGAAATCTGGATCAGTTGTGTTCCAATACTGGTTAACGTTCTGAAAAAAATATTTATTTTGAATTAACACTTATATTCTACACAGGCTAATCTTAAGGCAAAAGAACCTTTCTACAGTTCAACTGAAAATGTATTTACATAATGACAAAGCTTACAGATTTTTTGACAACCTCACTTGATTCAGAAGAAAAATACAAGCTGAACTGGTTTAATGAGTTCAAAATTCATGAAAATCAAAATAGTGGGACCTCTTCCTGATTCTACTACACATGAATGCAGGGTTCTCACTAGATGTCATATGTTGAGGGTAAAAAATGACCGTTAGCTGATATTAATTTGAAGCCAACACAATTTTCCTATTACTGGTAATGTAACACTACCAGTAAATTTGTACCTTTGGAACACATTTCTCAGCTTTATTTTGCTAATTTCAAGAGTCAAAATGTCATCAAAAGGGTCAAATGAAAGCCCTACATGAATATTAGTAACAAATTGACCTTCAAAAGTTTAAATTTTACACTGTACAGTAACTCCAACTAATGAATGATACAGATTATTATATTATACAGATATACAACTTACTAAGCAATATTGATCAGTGTTGTTTTTGAACATGTCATCCATAGAACTTAATTTCATACTAATGACAATTAAACGCACATCCAAACATTGTGATATGAACACATCACTAAATATTTTACTTTAATTAATGCAGTCAAGTAAAAGCCAGTGTACACAATCAAGATCACATATTTGACAGCTTGGAATGACAACAATAACTTGACATTTATTATGAGTTTTATTTTTGCCTATAAGGTTAAATCTATGACCAAATTTCAAGTAATAATAATGAAAATCAGACAAATGGCAGGGTTGCAAAAAATTCAACCTAAATGCAGCAAATGTACGCTCAGATCATGAGATATCGTATCACATTAGGACAGGATGATAAGACAGTACAACCTCTCCAGAGCAAACCCATCTTGGGCATCACCCTCCCTTCAACAACAGTATGAATTTTTTCATACTGCATTTTTTTGTATTAACTAATAATTTAACCTCTGTAGAGCAGCAATCTCTGCACAACAACATAATTTTGCTACTCTCAAAGGGTGTTTCTTTGGAGAGGTTTCACTGTATATTTAAGGTACCGGTACATATTTGTAGGTAAAAAGTTGAGAGATGTAACAGGTAATCTGATGTAAGCATTTAGTAATTAAACTTGACTGCACATGTATTTCATAAGACCATTCATGTTTAACAAAGTCCAAATAAGCTTGGGGTTATTTTCTGAGATAATACATAATAAGCTTACTTACCATTTTGAATGAGGTTTTTGAGAAAAATGCTTTTAAAAATTAAATCTGTTGTAAAAAATGAAGTATTTAACATTTTACAGGACCTGACTTCCCTGATTTAATACATGAAAATCATATTTAAAAAACTAACAAAAAGTCACAAGGCTATATTATATAGCCTTGTGACTTTTTGTTAGTTTCTTTTTTATATTATATAACACTTGTGAATGCTAATTTTGATTATACTTTATGCATTATACATAGTACAAAGTGAAACTTAATAGTAGTAATACTAGTGAAGTAGCAAAGAGAAACTTACATTTGATACATATATACATGAAACTTTAGCTTGTGCTTTAGTAAATACACGCAACTTTTTAATCCCTGACACACATCTTCCTGGATTCTTTTTATTATAATTGTCATCAAAAGCTCACCAGAGTTTCAAAAACAAATCAGGATTCTGATCCAAAATTCTTAATCAGCCTTATCAGCTTTAAAATACTAATAAGAAACAAGAGGGCCACGATGGCCCTTTACCGCTCACCTGAGAACAAAGGCCAATAATTAATGACCAGGTAATATAGTTTCCATCTCGTAAAACTCATTTTTACGTAGATTTTGAGATCAAAACCAACAATGAAGGTATAATTACTATAATACTGTTAAACAAGCTAAAATGTAGCAAATTTTCTAATCCAAGGGCCCATAACTCTTGAAGCCCTGATCCGATTTTGCCCATAATCGAACTTGTCCAAGATCTTTTGGTTATACACATGAAAATATGTTACTGAAAATATGATTAGGATTGGTGAATAAATGAAGGCGCTAGAGTGTAAACAAGCTAAATATAGCAAATTTTGTAATTCAAGGGCCCATAACTCTAGAAGTTATTGTCCGATTTTGCCCATTATAATCGAACTTGGCCGAGACATTGTGGCCATATACATTGTGAGCAAGTTTAATCACGATTCGTTAAGAGCTGCGGTTGCTAGAGTGTAAACAAACTAATTGTGGACGTACGATGGATGCCGGACATTCAATCTGACTAAAGTATTCGATCTTCCTTACGGCAAGATCTGATGACGGCCTATACCAGTTTCTATTTTCAAAAGTCGGAATTTCCATGATCACTATTTATATCTATTTATAATTCAGCCAATCGTACAACTCGTTTCATCGGTACTTTGGTCGAATGAACTTTCTACCTGACGATGTTATTTAAACGTTAGTAAACATTAAATTACGTATAACATATTTGTGTGCAACCACTTTTTGATTTTTTTAGTAATCCTGATCGATTCGGCCATAGTAGTATAGAAAATTTGATAAACACGCATGTCACATGGGCGCTATCATTACATTTAGTTGCGTAAGAATAGGTGTACATAGATGATAACTACAAGTCAAATATCGTTTTTTTACTGTGGTTAAAAATAGAATCAGATCACTTTCAGAATTATGAAAGTAAGGCGCTGATTGGCTAGTGGAAAAGGTCACCTGAGGTGACCTTCTATAGGTCGTCTTCAGATCCTCATAGCGTAGCGGGTTTGAGGATATGATTTTAATCAGATTGCCGGACATTCAACGATCAGGTGAGCTAAAAGACATGCAACTGTTTCAAGAGCTCTTCAAATAGTTTTTTACATTTTACTGTTCCAGATTATTTCAAATTTACATGTACCAGACTGTACTACCAGTGCATGTCATTGTTTCAAAAAGTTACTGTCAGATTTTATGCCTATGACAGTAAAATTTATTACTGCTCTTGTTTTGTACATAACTACAATAGGCCAGACTGGACCAGCCTCTGTCAGTCTGTGGTGAGTGGTTAAAGGTGCTGACTTCAAATCACTGTAATCTCTCACTGATAGAGGCCGGGTCGTGGGTTTGAGCCCTGTTTACCGACAATGTCTCTGTATGTGAGAAAGTTGCTTACGGAGAATGGGAGTCTAGTACTGGTTCTTCCCAGGAACGATGCTTAGGTGAACTGTCCACCTCATATGACCCTGACTGTTGAAAAGGGGCGTAAAACTCAATATATAGGCTAAATTTGTAATAAAAATTACTGAATACTGAATACCACCTTATGTCGTATTTTGTTCAAGTTCATGTATCACCAGACAGTCATAATATGACATCATCAATTTATGGAGTAGTCATTGTCTTTTAAATTAAACACAGTCCTCAACTTTCACATTGAAAAAAAAATCGTCTACACATGCGTTTACACTATAGATGTACTACACAATAGCCTAAACAAACATGGAAGAAAATTCACTGTGTGAAAGTTGAGGACTGTGTTTAATATTGTATAATAAACGTGGAAAGAAATTTAGTAATGAACATTAAAAATATGGAAACCCTCAATGACATATATTGGAGTTTTTGATGGACATTGTAGTTTAAATTAATTTTGATATTACAATACATTATTTTGGCCACTGGAATTAGCATAAGTTCAGGTGAGAATTATAAATACTTGTTAATCATCAAATATTATTTTACTGATGCAGAAATGTACATTTAATCATAAGCTATTGATAAAATGTGTTTTCTACCTACCGGTCACAGATCAGGGCCTTTTTTCCAAAAATTGGGAAGGGGCCTTAGCCTTTCATATTAGGAAATTTAAGCACGATATTTGGCCAAATTTTGAGAAGGTTAGACTACTGAGTTTGAATAGCATTGAAGAAGCCCTGCAGATATTGAAGTTACTGTCCCCAACCGGTTTCAATTGGGTATTTTCCTCACACAAATATGCAGATCTTTGTTGGACTGTGCCAAATCGAAAGTGTCTCACCCGACCGTAACAAACCTTCTAATTATTTGGTAGGACTACTTGTTTATCTATCCAGTTTTCCTGGACAGTATTTTAATCAGTACAGTTCTAACTTACCCCTCCACAAGATGCCCATGATAACTACTCCACATGTGGAGAAATGGACATTTTTGTCAAATTTTCATTGAGGCCGGGAAATCCGAATGACTTTCTTCAATGGGTACGGTCTGTATTTGAACTAGTCAAAGGACTTTGACGATGATACATATGCATTACATTGCAGTTCATCGTCAAAGCCACTTGTTCTTTAAAAGCTAACAGGTAAACGACAAAAACTGAGTCACGTTCGTTTTCCTATTTAACGTACAAATTTCCGTAAAACTTGTTATAGTTGATGAATTATAGTATAATCTATCAACATGACCTAAAATATGAACAAATAAATAAACAAATGAAAGTTATCGAATATTCGTTAATGCTTCAGATTAAGTCTGTAACATTCCAGAAAGCATGTGAAATGATCTGATTCAATGGACGCATGAAAAGCATCTTAAGCTGTTGACTTTGAAAGATTCCATATAACTAAAATGGTCAACAAGACGAAATAAAAAGACCCAATTTAATTATGGGACCCATTTTTTATTTTTAACCCAATCGCCGCGACACGGTTACAAGTCCAGGATCTTACCACAGGTCAAAGCCCACAGCGTTAACATCTTAGCAGTTAAATTTATTAATATAAAATTACAAAATTAAGCTTTATAAATTATATAATGGGATGGCGGATCCACTAAATTTTTACCAATATCAATTATTCTAACTGAGCAATTGCAATGTCAAATTCCTACTAGCTATTAGAAGTAAGACTATTGCTTCCATTTTCAAATATCTGTATGGTAACTCGAATTTACCTCCCTGATCGGCAATTATTAATTATCGAGGAAGCAACTAATTAGTAATCTGTATCGAGGCTTTATCCACGACTTGAAAAAATTATGGAAAATAAGCTGAAAATGAAATTACCAAAAAATCCTCAGATGGATCACAAAACATCTTGCTGCCTTATGTATTTTTCCACGCAAGATGTTGTATATAGGGTAACAACATGTGTAGATGAATGAACTTTGCAAGAATACAACGCTTTGTCTTTCACGGTTAAAACTACTGTTAAAAATTTTCCAGATTACTTCCCTTGGCACAAGTGTTTAAAATAAAGTCATTCCGTACCACGTTCCCGTACCTAAAATTGTCACCGTTTAAACTAAACTGGTTCCCGTTCCATGATGCAGTGCACCAAAGGCTTTGTACACACAAGCAGGTAGTTGTTAATACAACTACCTGACACAAGTCAACGGGAACCAGTTTACGTTTAAACTGGTTTCCGTTCTATGTTTCACCGAATATATCACTTTTAATAAAAGAATTAATAACTTTCACGTGATACCTAAATAAAATATTGGTGCCGTTTTAGACCGGGCTGTTTTAATTGGACCGATCCGTATTAGGGCTTGTTTGTTGTCAATAAACTAGGATACGTTATATATGTTTTCATGCGCAGCAACATGGTACGGAAACCTGTTTAACTCAAATCATCATAAGAGTTACTTCCCTTTTTATTTGGCGCACACCATGCTGAACGGGTGCTCTCTGCATGGTTGGAGTACTCGTGCGTGAAATGGATAAAATTGTCTTATTGCGATAAAGATGTAATGACCTGAGTGATAGTCTGATTGCCTAATATACAGTTTACTCATACAACAATGCCTCAGTTTAGTTATTTTATATAGCAGTAATCTAAGTTGATTTGAATGAAAACAATATATGTAGGCCTATTATAATCACAGGCTACCGGCATGTGATAACAGCAAAATAAAGTTTCTATATATTATAGAGTATAATATATATATATATGGTGAAAACAATTATTTTTAAAACTTTATTTTGCTGTTATCACATGCCGGTAGCCTGTGCTCCAGTTCAGAGCAGTATGTGGATATAAAATGGGACGGTGGTTAAAGAGTAATTATTTCTGCATCGAATAAGACCATGCAGGCTTTTAAGAATCGGTTCAGGATTGTTACAACAGGACATTGATAAACACGACCGGTGTGATTTCTGAGCTCATGAGTTCTATACCTTTACTCTATAATATACATGGTGAAAATATTTTTAAACTTTATTTTGCTGTTATCACATGCCGGTAGCCTGTGATTATAATGACTTTAGACAACAAACGCATCTCGTTGTCTTAATTTTCGTTTAAATATACTGATGGTATTTATATTGCGGGTTTGTTGACATATTTCACGGACATTAATTTGCACTTCATTTGTGTTGGATTGACCAAGGGCATACGAGTATGTATATAAGTCCTTGGATTGACTAATACCAAGTGAAAATGATCTCAATTATAATTAATATGATAACAAAGTAACAAAAAATCCCGTGTATATTTCATTTGTATTTGACTGATCATTGATTATTATTATATTTAATTTATTATGAACGAAATCTAATGTAACAAACTAGCGTGTATTTCAATTGCTCTTGATTGACATAATTTCAATCGAAAATTATTATATTTTTAATTAATATGATGATAACAGTTAATCATATGTACCATTTGTACATGTATTTGATTGGTTATTAACGATGCATATTTTCTTTTTTTGTACAGACCGAGTCAGCAGGGAACAGCTTACCAGCAAGACGGCCTTTTTTATCTCCATAATGTAAGTCATTTACTGTCACATTTTGAATGTAAGAACTGTCGCTTTCTATTTGAAGTATACGTTGTACTGGCCTATTCTTGGTCACTTTATCCAAATTGTCCAAGTTTTTAATAAATACCTACATAATGAACATTTATTAAAGCTCAGGATAATATTTAGATCTGGTAAATAACAATCCAATGATAGTTTTACATTTTTTTCAACTTTGCATTTCCATTGCATAATTTACACTTGTTTCTAAAAGAGATTTATAATTATTAATTGTAGACACAAAGAAATCAACTCGTATAATATTATGTGACGTAACGCGTTCATATTTCGTAATTCGATAGTTAACCTGATCATGGTTCGATGTTTTGTGAACGTGACTTATGCAGACAAAAACGCAAAAAAATACGTTTTCATATCACTGATAGACTGGCGTGGACTTTATCCTACCGATAGTGATTCCAACACAACTAAATTCAAATACTTATATTATGATTGCAGTTTTATTGTCCATTCTCACTGGGGGCCAACGACGTATCACGAGAGGCGGTTCGCATCGAAAACATGTGTATGTTATGCAACGACAAACGACACATGTTATGTACATATAACGTGGTTGAAAAGCTAAGGACGACATTTCTCGTAGTTAGTGACATTGTATTTTGCTGGAATATCATATTCCAAGCACGAAACATGGTGAGTAGAAACGTTTAATACTATGAAACAGTTGTATGCAGTTAATTGATTACCAATTACGTATGAATTAAGCTCAAAAGTTAGGGATGTTCGAAGACAGTCTTGTTTTGGTAGATTTTTCATTAAAATATTTTTCGTGAGTATCATTTCTTATACTTACTGGGTAAGGTTTACTTATTCAATCTTTTTGTCTTCATTAGAAATGTTCTGTAGGTATCATAAGCACATATGAACGGGGTTTGTTGCATACTACGACTGTGTTTGTTTCTCACAGAGTGTGTGTATGGTGCTAAACGAAGGTCACTCTTCATGTGTACGTTGCTCACTGAAGTCAAAATCAATTTCAGGATACAGACCACGCGGCGTGTATGTACTGCCGGTCACCATTTTCCAGCATTTTAGAAGCGCAATGACACTGCAAACTCCAGCATATAGAGCGTTACGTTCATGAGGGAAGCAGATGATAGAGGTACAACTAAATATCACAATGCAACTTAAAATGAAGGACCATTACGTTATCTACAACATCGACGACATGACAACGATCACGGAAACTGGAAAAAATAATACCTACAAATAATGTAACAAGTGACAGACCAATATGGAAATTTCTTAAAGTGAACACACCAACTAAGTCTATCCATTGCCAATTGTTCCTGAAACAAGCGGAATCCGGGATGTACAGAAGTTTCTCAACCAGATGGTGCTGAACTGACGGAACAATTGGACACAACTATACTATGCTCAGACGCAGAGGACTTTGAAAAAGTAGATCTAACGTTACCGATGAAACAATAAAAGAGACCGTAGTACAATTACAAAAGCTTCTTCAATCCATCACATCTACTCTAATTATACCCCCATCACACTAGGGCAACGATTGCACTACACCCACCGCGTCCTGACAGGACGTTAGCAAATGAATGCATTTTGTTATTGTACCACCTGACAAGCCATTTAGATGCTGAAATTGCCGTTTTCTAAATAAGAAATAGAAGAAAAAGAAACATGAAGCAACTTAGATTATGTTGCGTTAGTGTATGACTATAAGCAGACTGAAGAAGACTTCTGTTTGGCCATCATGACCAGTTAATATAAATGGACACACATGGTACAGTATACATACGGAGCTAGTGAATGCAATGAGGACGTTATTGGGACCTAGGGAGAGCGCAGTTCAGTCTGCATGGATGTAGTGAGCACATAATTTGGGCGTAGTATTAACGCAATAGACCTGGTGACAACGGGAAGCTGCACGTGTAATGAACTTACTGGCAACGTAATAGACGCAGTGAGAACCTGGCAAAGACGTTGTAAGGGCGTAGTGCGAGCCTGAGTGCATCATTTCTTTTCGAGTTTGACCCCGTCCCTGCCACGGCCATCAAAATTTTCAGGACGTGATAGAAACTTTGCGAGCGTGGTGCGGACGTGCTCTGGTGTGATGGGGGCATTATAACTGATCGTAGACGTCTTCAAGACTGGGTCACCTTTTTTCAAATGGTGGATATTGGCGAATTCGGTGCAAATCACGCTTGGATTGACGAGCACGGTGCAACATTGCTATAGATACTAATGAATGGGGCAATGGTGTTAACGTATCGCAGAAATGCAATCAAACTTTTTAGATAACAGCAGATTTCTAAATTGTTCAAACTCGTAATTAAATTATATAGGTATGTGCCTAAATCTATTATAATGCAGTTATTAAATGATAAGACCATCTGAGAATTTTAACTGTTCTCTTTAGACCATCACACATAATTAAATAGATAACTGTCAACTGCAAAATATTAATTGATATACACATTTGACTTCAGACTGAAACATCACACACTCTGTTAGTAACATATACATCAAAAAGAGACTTCAGTTAACACCATACACACTTGTCTAGTGCGAAAGGCCTTGTTATATTAACGTGTATACATTCTATTGAATCTGATAAGCGGTGGGGAGATACTAAGTTATGTTCACAGACATGATGCCTGTATCATGAGTGCTAAATATTTTACAAATGGGCTTCATGCCACAATAATTTTGAGGAAAACTGTTTTTTACACAGAATAACGGACTAATCTGGCATAATTTGATGAATGACAACGCAATCATTGTACAGAAAACGCATTTTACAACGGCAAATACAAACTTAATAAAAACAACTAACAAGACAATCCAAAAAACTAACATTTCGTCCCCCTGCAGGTCAAACATTTCAAAATGGCATGTGGAGGTCAGAAAACCAGAGACTATTTACATAAAATTTCGTTGCATAACATACACATGTTTTCGATGCGAACCGCCTCTCGTGATACGTCGTTGGCCCCCAGTGATACTATGAAGAGATTCGATCACATGGTTTTTGGAACTACTCTTTCCACTCGTTGACATAAGTACACGCGAGCGATAGGAACAACATTTAGTTTCCTTTGTTCAAATATACATTACTAACATTTACATGGTGCCGGGATATTTTAGTGTAATGTCAAAGACTTTTCTATTTCCGATTAATGTTTTAGTATTTTTGAAGTAGGTGTTTGTTTTGTAGGCTCCATTCTACTCCAGTTATATGGGGATCCCCACAAAATGATTGTGATTGTTTTTATAACCACCGCACTGGTTGTGTTCCTGGGTATAGTACTGTTGTTCTGTAAGAAGAAATATAAACTGTACGGCCAGAATAATGTGTTACAGCAGAATGCGACTTATGTCACGTCTAGACGGCTGAAATTAAGTACGTACAATTTTTAGAAGCGAAGTTTCTAAAGTAACACAGTGATTTTTCTAATTACAACCGCCTTGTGCCTCTTATCCATACATTAGCGTTGAAAAAATAGTACCACTGGTTGTATTTATAAGTCTACTTTGCAGTTTTGGTACAAGTTGGATATATTTAAAGTCGGGCATAACACGAAGTCTATATATAGCCTATATAATATGTGTGTGTATCGTGCCTGGGCATAATCATGATTGTATGGTGAAATAATGGTACTGTTAATTGTTGCTTTACAAATGCAGCAATATCTTATTTCTCTTAAAGCTGGTTGATATCTGTCTTATCTGTCCATTGATATAATTATGACATCCTTTATTGATCTGGTAGCAATAAACTTGTTGCTTTTTAAGAATTATCATAATTTCATAATAATCAACAACGGTTGTTAAATCGCTCAAAACAACTCATTCTTTGAATAATTCAAATTTCAGACACATATGAAATCTCTAATCGATATTATTTCGTTGTCGGTGATGTTGTGTAGATGTTGTGGCATGTAGAAAACACCCGAATGAAGTTGTCATCCTACGATGTCAAAACTTCACATCACACCATAACATGGCCATAAGAACATATTTATTTCATATCATTAGAACTCACAGAGAAAGATGTTATACGTATTCGGAAGCAATATCTCACATTCCAATACCTTTATAAAAAAGGAAACCGTTTTTTTTTCTATATGCTAGCTCTGCTACGTAATTGTTCGTCTGTAGCATTACCTTCGTCAAATTTAAAGTGATCTTAAATGAAACGCTTGGTTAGTCATGCAATGACATTAAAATGCTCCCTGATACATTTTATGTGCATGTCCTACAGTGCCCCAATATTGTTTTGGGTTTACTAGTTCTACATTCTATCACATATATACCTGTACATATGCATAACTCATTATCACATGGACTCAAGTACATAATTATACAATGTCATGTACATGTATTAATTTAAGTAACTTGTTGACTTATCTCAAAATCAAACGGTTAATCACAGATCTTTACCATGAAGAAAGTCTTGCCTTATTTTCATGATTTATTTCCCTTATGGACTATTTTTTATATTTTACAGATACTGTTTTATAATGGTACTTGAAGTAATAAACTATAAAAAATGATACTTCGTACATTTATTTGGAAGAACCCATTTAGTTAAACTGTGGTATGAGACTTACTCTACCAATGTGCATAAACTGATAGAAAAAACAACAAATAAATACAGAGAAACCTAGCATTTATTACCACACTATTTTGGTAGGGAACAGACTACAGTAAAACTTTCATATAGGACCACTTTGATGTAAAAAAATCGATCTTAATAAAATGTGGTCTCATTATCAAAATGAACCGTGAAAGTGGAAAATACAGTCAAACCTGTGCTAGTAGCCACCTCCGAATAAAGGTCACTCTGTGAACAAAGGCCATTCTCTTAAAATAAAGTCAGACCTGTGCTAGCGGCCACCTCCGAATATAGGTCACTCTGTGAATAAAGGCCATTCTCTTAAAATACAGTCAGACCTGTGCTAGCGGCCACCTCCGAATATAGGTCACTCTGTGAATAAAGGCCATTCTCTTAAAATACAGTCAGACCTGTGCTAGCGGCCACCTCCGAATAAAAATGTCACTTTGTGAATAAAGGTCATTCTCTTAGAATACAGTCAGACCTGTGCTAGTAGCCACCTCCGAATAAAGGTCACTCTGTGAATAAAGGCCATTCTCTTAAAAATTGTCATTGATCATTTAAAACAAACTGACCTCTGAATAAAGGTCACCTGTCAATAAAGGCCATATTTTGTCTTTGCCATTGGTGGCCTTTGTTCACACGTTTGACTGTATGCACACATGAGAATGGTCTGAAGGCAAACGTATAGTTGCAGTGAGATGATTTTTTTCATGATGGTATTTAAAATGTGGACACTACATTTATAAAGTTTTACCGAAGAGGAAGAGTTCGAAGCGATGTGTTTATTCTGAACTCGTGGTGCCGTTTTTTTTCACAGGGACATCATAACACTGCCGTTTGACTGTACCCTGCGCTTCGTATGATTCTAATGACGAAATATTAGATATAAACTACATCAGTATCTCATACGGTAACATAACCGATATACTAAAATGTAACTGAATATATATGTTCGAGTCATCTTAAAACGACTTATCAAATTTTCAAAGTTGTCGCTAATATGGCTATACGTAAATTCAATAAATACTACAAATGTTAGAGTTTTTGTGACATAAGTGACAGCTGATTTCTGTACACAAATCTTAACTCTCCCATGATACAATATTACGGAGAATTATATTTGCTTAGACTAAATCAAACTTCCGCAGTAAAAAGTACATGTATTAATTTACAATTACTTACGAAGGTATATACGAGGCTTGACCAAAAAGTTCGTGATTGATATATCAAATACCCATTTGGAAAACCTGATTGTAAAATCCGTTTTTTTTTTCAATAATACATATAAGCCGGGTACTAGCAGTCTTTTAACCGATCGAAGCATAGCAATTTCTACAATGCATTTTGTAACAATGTGCAAATATATACAAATTACGTATTTGGAAACCCCAGTAGTAATTCCTTGTTATGTTTGTCTACATATACACACCGGGTAATCTATGTAAAGTAAATCATACACTCGGATTATTCGCAATCAAAATGTTTAGGAGCTTCACTACATACGTAAATATGCTTTGTGAGTATATTAATACGGTTATTAAAATTGCGATATTATTTTTCTGATTATTATAAGAAACGTTCACATTTATTTATTCGTTGTTTTTGCAGGTGTTTAATTAAAGTCGGCATATCTTGTACCAAGTAAAAAAATGATAATTTTCAGCAAACTGTTCGATAATTCAAATAACTCGTTAAATATTTGTTTCTCGACCAGGTTTATATATATATATATACTTTATTTGACAAAAATCGGCACTGAGTGCCTATGGTCAATAAACATTTACAACATTATATACACGAATATGGTTTCACACAAATACATATGAACATATATAAAGAAAAACAGTTGAGAACATAAACTAGTCTAAAAACTCAGAATACAATCATGGCTACTTTACGATCAATGCGTGAACGTAAATTTATTAATTACAAATTAATGAATGATGGTGAAATTGAATTAAATGATTTTCCCGTGAATGTTTTACCGGAAACATATTCTGTAGAAAGGATTATCTTCAGAAAATCAACTGACAAGGTAAGATATTTATAAATTATTTATTTTATTTGTTTTATAAAACTACGATTTGTTTCAACTTTTCCAATAGTACGTAAGCTTGTTAGATCAATTACAGAAACATAGATTAATGATTATATTATGTCAACTAAAATGATAGTAATCAGTGGCGTAAGACTTTATTTGCTCAAAAACAATATTTACATAATACCGCTATCTTTAGCCAGACGCTTTTCTTACTTTTCTATATGAAATTTTCCGACTTTTTTATTTCCAGTAAAAGTCATTTTCACTGATAAGACATTTTTTTGGTTAAAAAGGGCTAATTTGAATTTAACATGTGAAAAGCTAATGAGACTTTAAACAATATCTATACTGTTTTGTTATATTTCACCAGATTTAGTGGGAAAGTCTTTTTCGCATTATTTCGAAATATCAAGTAATAGCCTTGTAAAGCATCTGTATAGGTAATGTTGATTATATACTTGTAATGTAACGTCTAACAAGTTCATATAGGACTTAAACATCAACCTAATAATTGAGCAGAAATGTCCCCATTTAAGTTCTTACTTTAAAAAATGAGTAATGCTAAATTCTAATTAAATAGATTAAATCCGCCTGATGTTTGAATTGCTTCAAATCACGTGCTTCATAATTATCATATAAGTTTCAAAGTTTGTCTCTCTTTTACGGCTACTTTAAGCGTCGGACCACTTTTATGACGGGTGATATAAAATAACAGGATGTTACGTAATATTTATTGCCTTTATCACCCTGTATGTATTTATTTGTGAAAGGTATTTATTTGACGATGTTCATCGTTGTACAAATCCGAATTAGAAAAAAAACACATACAAACTTTCATGCTTTAATTGTTAGGTTTAAATTTATTGAGTGTGTTAGACAATGTGTACACTACGGTAGCGCTATGCACTGACCTGTGTTCTTCTGCTCGGGGCATTATGGGTATTTGCAGGAACTACATACAAGATGGAAGTTATAAACAATAACATAACGTGACGTCACCGTATGGCACACATTGGAGCCAAGCGTTCTTCAACGTTGCATTTCATTGAATAATTAGTGTTATTGACAAAAGCACAAGAATAGAAATGGTATAACGTATTCATTTTACATAACTGAACACATTTTATTAATAACATACAACCGATATGGTTGTTTTGACATTTTTATCCTTCCGCGTAACTATATTTTAGCGTACGTATAACTATCTAAATGTGGATAGTAATCAGTTCTCTGTATAGAGGTTAGACAAACGTAGTGACGTCACGCTATGTATAGAACGTGTGTTAGATGTATAATTCATAACCTCCATTCTGAAGAATACTCAATTTCATGATTTTTACGTACAATTGACAAATTCCTTGAGGGTCATGGGTTCAAACTCCACTGGGACCATATTTTTTCCCTTTTTTTTTTAGTTTTTAGGTAATGTTTTTTTACTTTAAACATGAACTTACAAAGTAATATGAAGCAAAATATTTATTCCAAAATATGTTGTTTAGATTATAGGAATTTATATATCGTTTATTAACGAAAATTAACCATCATTAGATCTTAAAATTAATATTATCAAGGACTTATATACATACATGGATTCGCAACTGCTAAAAATAGATCAAACGATATCGTTCGGCGATCCCACAATGCATTGCTATATACTCGGCAATGTCCGACAGCTGTATTTGGGTGTTTACGAATTTGATTATACTAATAAAACTCTGGCAATTGGGCACGGGAAATTGGTAAAGGATGCAACAAATTCCTTAAAGTTATTGAGATACATTTATAATCCACAAAGTCTAAGTATAAGCATCGAAAAAGGCATCAGTCGAACATTTTAAATTCCAAGATGGCGGACATCTATTATAATCCTTTCGTCTCCGAGATTAAACATTCGGAATACCACGGATATTTTCGCTGTTATTATCATTCGGATATCACGGATTTTTTCGTATTTTCGCTTTTGTAAACAATAGCTTGTATTCCCGTTGATTCACGTCTTATTATCGCGGGATTTGATTACTTTAAACTGTTAATACGGAAGTTGCGAATCCATGTATGTATATAAGTCCTTGATATTATGCATCTAATACCTTAAAAAGGATATAGTTTTATGAAATCCTAACCCTTTTTAGTGGACGATAAAATATTTCAATGAAAGTAAAATTATTTTTTTAAGAAAATTAAATCGTTAAAATCTATACAGAAATATAAGACAGTAACCAATAAATAACAGAACAGAAACTTTATATTAAAACTTTACTTTTAGGATACAGAATATTGAATTTAAAAAAATATCATTCATGCTTTTTTAATGAAAGTTTGTTTTGTGTCTAATTTTTAAACTTACATAGTTTATTTATGCAGTATTCAAATTTCATAAGTGACCGCAAATAAAAAGCCACACGTGTTCTAATCTCTTAATTGTTTTATTGCCCCTTATCAGTATAATCCTGTCTGGTCACGGTCAGCTAAGTGTCTCTGGACCTAGTTCTGTTGATTTATCGTGATAATTAGTTTATGATAAACTGTCAGTCGTTTTTATAAGCATGTAAAACAGATATATTGAATAATAGTAATTATGTTTTGTTGATTTATTTTCAGGGTGTCCAACACCTAGTTAAATGGTCTGGTTACCACAAAAACGAATCAACATGGGAACCATCGTCTCATTTGTCACCTTCAATGGTCAGTGACTACATGAACCCACCTGTGTGTAACACCCGTCTCCATTACTCAACACAGTCATTAGAGACTGCGTTCCAACAACGACTTGGTTCAAGGAATACAAAAGTTGTCATAGATTTTGAGTTAGATGTATTTCGCTATTTATTTGGCTCAGATGAGCAAGTGATTATATCTTCCCTTACACAGTTAACGAATAAACTTAATCTTTCTGAAAGTTGGTACTATAAGATCTATCGATCTGGTCGGGCAATTACGGTGTGGTGCATTTATTTTCGTCTACATGTACCCGTAATCGATATGACGGTAACGTCAAGGACTTATATACATACATGGATTCGCAACTTCCGTATTAACAGTTTAAAGTAATCAAATCCCGCGATAATAAGACGTGAATCAACGGGAATACAAGCTATTGTTTACAAAAGCGAAAATACGAAAAAATCCGTGATATCCGAATGATAATAACAGCGAAAATATCCGTGGTATTCCGAATGTTTAATCTCGGAGACGAAAGGATTATAATAGATGTCCGCCATCTTGGAATTTAAAATGTTCGACTGATGCCTTTTTCGATGCTTATACTTAGACTTTGTGGATTATAAATGTATCTCAATAACTTTAAGGAATTTGTTGCATCCTTTACCAATTTCCCGTGCCCAATTGCCAGAGTTTTATTAGTATAATCAAATTCGTAAACACCCAAATACAGCTGTCGGACATTGCCGAGTATATAGCAATGCATTGTGGGATCGCCGAACGATATCGTTTGATCTATTTTTAGCAGTTGCGAATCCATGTATGTATATAAGTCCTTGGTAACGTTAAATCCACTAAATATACAACATCTCGTTATCAGGATTTGATCTGTGTGATTTTAGAGCCTCAATAAATCACACCATGTATTTTTTCCTGTGTGTATATATGTTTACTTTGTCAATATATGCCATGTAATATATTATGCAACATGAACTAAGGTACATTTATTTTATACGTACCACATCAACAGAATAGCTGAATATATTTATATATTTCCTGTAGTATGTGACAAGAATATAATTATAAGCACGTTTAGGACTCTAAACAATCTTATTTTGATGCTAGTTTTGTAAATGCTATTCATATCAATAAATATTTTATTTATTACAAGATCAACATTAAAATATATAATAATAAATTTAAAAAAATATGTTTTGCCTTCTTATTATTGTGTCGAAAACCTTACGAGAAAAATATTTTCTCAATTCCCTGAAACTCAGACCGCACATTAAACGACTTGGCTTCAGATATCGCGTTCACGCTAAATTATCGATATTCGATAAAATCAATATTGACCACTGGGGCTAGTTATTGGCTTTTTGGCTTAAAGGGAAACAACTGGTTTAACACGCAGGTAAAAAATCAATAAAAACAAGAGTTATATTTTCATAGAAATATAGCGTGAATGTTCCGCATGGTCGCATCATTCGGTATGTATTGAATTTAAAAATATACGATGTCTCTCATATATGTATGAGGACAAAAAAGCGACGTAATTTATTATCAAAGATGCATAAATTTCGAGATTATTGGCGTACAACAGGTAAAACAGGATATTAATGGATGTTGTAATATAAATATGATTTGTATTATGCTAAAATGTCTGAAATGATGATACTGGTAATATGAATTTTTTATCAACCATTTTATTTTTTCTAGATCTAACTGTCAACTTGATTTCTCTTGTCATGCTTACGCAGTCATTTTATTTTAACGAATGGAAATCCTTAGCCGACTGACATACCGTTTAAAAATAAGCCAATAACTATATATATTTCGAACTCTCACAACAGAGGCATAGTTTGTCCTATAATAATGTGTAGGCACCTATCTATGGGGGTCAGGGGCATTTTTTCATTGACGCATTATATGCAGCATAATCCGGTGTGCTTAATAGCCATATATATTTTGATATGAAGATCTCGCAGTTTTTCCTGATAGATTAATTCATTTTGAGTTTTCAATTATAAAATGATTTTCAACGAAAGTTGCAAACGTTTAGTAAGATATGTATTCAAAGGTCATATTCCCTTCTTACCTTAACATCTAAGGGAAACAGGGATGAAATACCCAACATAGTGTTTAAGGTACGTGGAGAAACATTCCTTGGGTTCAAAGGTCATTTTTATTCCTAATACCTTAATATCTAAGGGAAACAACTCGAACTGACTTTTGATTCCAAAATTAATTTTCCCACGGTCCTCAAGACACATTTTTACATAATATCGTTTTTGTGATTATAATCAGCTAAATAAATGTTTGACTTTTAGATAGGGATATTAGTAAGGATGTTAAATTAATGATTTAAGGCAGACAAACAGGAAAATAAAGTCAGAATCACATTTTGTGGTTTTTAATAAGGGAGATAATTTTAACGTAGTGGTATGGTAATTTGGTGCAAAATTCTCCGTAATCTGAAAATAATTTCTTCAGTATTTCCTAGATTCTTTGTCTTTGGATGATATTAAATGCATATTTCCCTAGAGTTATCATTAAATATGCTATACAAACGGAAACAAATATCGAATTTCAGACTTTGAATTTGAACAATATTCCTTAAGCGATTGTAATGAAACTTGAAATATGTTATCACTATAAAGTGCTGACGTGCAAAACACTATTTTATGCCAAGTGATTCACACATTCCAGAGTCATGTGCCCTTGAACTTAGCCATATAGTGTACAATAGCATTCTTTGCTCCACAAACTTGTGATACTGTATGCGGACGGACCAACCAACCGACCGACCGACCGACAGAGTAACTCAAATATACATCCTATCAAATTTCGTTAGCCGGGATATAACAACATGTATAAATATAAAATGAAAAAATTTGAAAAGAACAACTTTCACTCAAATGCTTATAATATTGCTCAAATTCAATATCTGAAATTCGATATTTTTTCGGTTTGTATAGCCTATTTAAAGATAACTCTATATAGATATGCATTTAATATCATTCTAAGACAAAGGATGTATGAAATATTGAAGAAATTATTTTCAGATTACGGAGAATTTTGCACCAAATTACCATACCACTACGTTCAAATTATCTCCCTTATTAAAAACCACAAACTGTTATTCTGACTTTATTTTCCTGTTTTTCTGCCTCTAATCATTAATCTAACATTCTTACTAATATCCCTATCTAAAAGTCAAACATTTATTTAGCTGATAATGATAACAAAAACGATATTATGTAAAAATGTGTCCGAGGACCGTGGGAAAATTAATTTTGGATTCAAAAGTCAGTTCGAGTTGTTTCCCTTAGATATTAAGGTATTAGGAATAAAAATGACCTTTGAACCCAAGGAATGTTTCTCCACGTACCCTAAACACCATGTTGGGTAATTCATCTCTAATTTTTGTGTTATTTACTTTTTTAAGAATATTATAAAGTAGAAGTAATTATAAGACTGTAAAATGATTCATTTTAGTGAGAAACTATGTATCATGAACATATATGAATGTCTATAAGGCATCAAATTTACATACATGTATTTCTTCATATATATAAGCATGACTTCCCTACCTATTGTTTGTGTCTGTTAAGTCTATAATAAAAACTTTTTTTTATAAATTATGTCTGTGTCTGTCAGGGGCGTAGCTTGCCCTATAATACTGTGTAGGCATCTTTCTAAGGGGATCTGTGGCATCTTTTCATCGTAGACTGCCGGTGATGCATTCTGCAGCATTTTCTGGTGTGATACAGCCTAAACATTTTAATACGAAGTTCTTGCAGTTCTGCATATACGTTGTTCAAGCTCTGGGTATTCTGATGGTCCATTCTTCCAACCCCTAACCATTCATTTTTCATGATTGCGTTTTTCGCATTGTTATTTTTGTTTGTTTGAATAAGTGTAGGCACGTGCCTACAGTGTCTATGTTGTATTAGAGCAAATAAAATATATTTCTCATATTTTACTGTTGTTCTGTATTACTAAATCCAAAAAGCGAACAGGCCTTTAAACAAACGCACTATAGCTATGCATTTGACTAATAAGTGTAAAATTCTGCTATGTTTTAGGATGAAAAAATTGACGTTAGTGTTGTATCAAATCTGCCAAGAAGTTTAATAACAATTCTTTTGTAACAATAAATTGTATAGAGTTGTGCCGTGTATGGGTATTATATATTATGTGTTTATTTTACAGATGATGTCTTCCCTTGGGAAGATGAACACAAGATGTGGATTACTGTTTACATTGGTGCTTGTTTGATATTATTGGCTGCTGTGTATATTCTACGAGTATATAACCGATAGAATGGTGACGAAAATGAAGTATGCAGTGTTCCATGAATAGCTGTCGTCCACAAGAACAAACTTGTTTGGATTGTGTTCATACCAACATATAGACAAACGTCTGCCATCATCAACAATTCCATGCATATTTACGTACAGTTAAATACCACCATGACTCATTATGATGTTAGAATTCGTGAAAATTTTCTTTATATAATTAAGATTTTATCTGAATATAATTTCATATTGTTATTAAAATATAAGGGATATTTTAGAATTAAATAATGTGCTCGTGCTAACAGAAAAGTGTTGCATGGTTGATGCATAGAACAATTTTGTATAATGAGAATCCTTCATGTAGAAAAAAATAGTATAAATGAAAATGTGTAACTCTTTCATGTAGAAATAAAAATGGGAAATGTATCAGTGTTTCTTGTAGAAATATGAAATGTATGATTTTTTTAATGTTTCTTGAAGTAAATATAAATTATGAAAAACATGTAAATAAATGTTTCTTGTAGTAATATAAAATGGGAATTGTGTAAGAAAAAGAACACTTCATTGCATTTCTTTATTGTTTATTCTGCTTGGCTTGCAAATATGGTATGAATTGAATGAGTACAATATATAAAAAATAGACCCTAACAATACAGTATATACAAACACATTATAAACATAAAAGTAGAAAGTACAGTAACATAAACTTCAGATATATCCTGAAATAACAATGTTACTTCATAAAAACAAATAGTGAACAAATAATTGTTTCAAATCAGGGTTGCTCAAATGCATTCAAAAGACCCAGTCCAAATGCTGTAAAAATGTGATATACTATTTCAAACTTTGAACTGACATTTTATGAATATTTTCTATGATAAATTCACATATAATGCAGCTACCTTTTTATATAAAAAAAACAACAACAACATTTTTTCTATTGGAATAAAAAAACACAGTAATCAGGTAGCCAATTTAACTAATTCGTTGAAATGATTTAATAAAATTTCCTTCCAAGTTTCAATGGTGCTGAGAAGAATAATCAATATTCGTACTAAATTTCATGCATACATGTAATTCAACTTAGTCTAACTATAAATGCCTAAAATTAAGATTTTGATAAATAACTAATAATGACAATAAACATGCTTTATCTGCATAGATAGATAATAATGAGTATGTTCACATACATAATATTATGTTAAGTTCAACAAATCCTAAAAATTCAGTGAGAATTGCACATGCTTAAACAGGTACGTCAAACTCTGGTATGTTAAAATAATGTTGGAAGATTTTCTTCAACACTGTTAATAGAATTGTTTGCAGGTATTGGAATATTGTCTTATGTTACTATCTGAATACATGTAAATGTTTGATTAACTTAAAGTTATACTTCTACGAGGTACATATAGGGAATAACTCCAGTGTCTTTTTTCATAATCTGGAAAAAGCTTTCAGTAAATAGAATAAATAGAAAAATCAAGAAATTTTAGGACTTTTCAGTGACCTGATGAGTTTGAAAACATCTTTAATAAAATATATCTAAATAATGATATAAATAAGCTACAACTTTAATGAAGTTCAAATTCAGCAGTATGTTGTTTTCATAAAATCTACAAGTATAAAATCAAAGTACTGAAAGTACTCATGGAAACAGAACTTACATAGACTTGCACTGCAACATGGAACGAGAACTGGTTAAACAAATTGCATGGCAGATGTAGATGAACATTGTAGCAAGGTCCACATAAAACTCCATGAGCACCAAGCAAACAAACACTATTTGAAAGTTGAACAATTGTTCAGTTTCCAATGATACTAAACTCATCCAGTGACATTATATGTGAGTGAATCTGGAGTAGTGTCCCTTTACTAATCTCTTACACTATGTTGTTGTATCTTAATTCAAATAAAATGTAGCAACATTACCAGATTATAGTTGTACTAAAATAGCACTGAAAATGCACTTGATAGAATATATGCACATGCCTATTCTTCTTGTATCAAATAAAGAAAGTTCCATTTAAGATATTCTTTTAGATTGATTAAGTTCCTTCTGGTATTATTTTGTATTGCCTGTTTACGATTTTGCATAGCCATCTAATTTTGACTTCAATGCATTAAATATTTGAATTTGTATTTATATATCAAATTGTAAGCTAAAATAAGAGTAAATGAGATTGCCTTAGCTTCACCATCTGATTAGACTATTTGTATGTATGATTATATACCCACATCTGTACAAATGAACTTAGAGCTTTGTCTTTGTGACTAATACCCCGCTGCCACTTTGACACTAAGAATGCAATTATAGTACACTATATGTCTAAGTTCAAGGGCACATAACTCTAGAATGAGTGGTTCAATGGACATGAAAATTATGTCTTGAACATCTACACTCCATGGTGACAAGGACTTATATACATACATGGATTCGCAAATTCCATATTAACAGTTTAAAGTAATCAAATCCCGCGATAATAAGACGTGAATCAACGGGAATACAAGCTATTGTTTACAAAAGTGAAAATACGAAAAAATCCGTGATATCCGAATGATAATAACAGCGAAAATATCCGTGGTATTCCGAATGTTTAATCTCGGAGACAAAAGGATTATAATAGATGTCCGCCATCTTGGAATTTAAAATGTTCGACTGATGCCTTTTTCAATGCTTATACTTAGACTTTGTGGATTATAAAGGTATCTCAATATCTTAAAGGAATTTGTTGCATCCTTTACCAATTTCCCGTGCCCAATTGCCAGAGTTTTATCAGTATAATCAAATTCGTAAACACCCAAATACAGCTGTCGGACATTGCCGAGTATATAGCAATGCATTGTGGGATCGCCGAACGATATCGTTTGATCTATTTTTAGCAGTTGCGAATCCATGTATGTATATAAGTCCTTGATGGTGAGGACATATTTCATTGCAATTACTTAAGGAATGTGGAATTAGTTCCCTCCATAAACTTGTGAAATAGTATGCAGACCAACCGACGGACAGCTCGACCGACAGAGTGACTCCAATATACACCCCTCTCAAACTTCGTTTGCGGGGATATAACCATGAAGTCAGACTAGTATATACATATACATACTGAATGCTGAGAGAATATCTAACAATAATAAGAAATACCGGCACATATATTTATGTACTAACAAATTGCTGTAAACAATAAAATAAACACATACTAACACATTGAGGTAGTAAATGAACAGAGCAACAAAAGAAACAAACAAACTTGTTACATTGATGAAGCTAAGCATTTCGTGTACACTGATATCCAATGGTTTCAAAATTAATCATCAACATATAATTTCATGTACTGTTGCTATGACAATTAGCTAGCACAGAAAAAATCTATAGTTTCCATAGTAACATAACATTTTCAAGAACAAACTTATGTAAGACAATATTTATAAATGACAGTAGACAAATGTATAAAAACATAAACATTAACTCAATAATCTAGAGTACATAAAATATCTAACATGGTTAAATTGAGATAAAGGAAGCATTTAATAAGATAAGGAGCTGACAATGTAAGGCAAAAATGAAACCAATACAATCTAGTTAAAACAGACGAACTGCGTTTACAAACTTGTACTGAGAGAGTGAGTCTATTTATCCAGAATTAATCAGTGGTTTGTTGTTTCACAGACAGGCCTTAAACCCTCATTAGTTTTTGGATGTTAAATTAAAGTAGGTCATATTTTACCTAGAAAGTTGTCTTATCAGTAAAACTGACTTTTAGTTGTAATAAGAACATTAAAAAATTTTCTTTTCTTAGTTACGAATTAAGTATAGAAATATAGCACAGTATTTTTTCAATGATATTGCAAAAGATAAGAAAAAGCATCTGACAATATTTTTATGTGAGATGTGGCTAAAGAAAGGCATTAAATAAATATTGTTTAAGAGCAATAAAAATGTATTTCTTCTATTTTACTAACATTTTATTTAATGTTCGGTATTACATGTACTATTTTCAAAAAGCTTATGGGCCTTCAACTAACCTAGCATTTTAAGCCCACACATGCAAATACTTTTCTGATTTTCACTTAAAAGATTGCTAGACATAAAACACAGCTACACCCTGAGGGTAATGTACAAACACGCCTGAATTACAATCTCTTAGTCGAAAATTTGCTAAATTACATATAGAAAGGATATACATGTATGCCTAAGAAAAAACAAGCTGGGTTATTCCTTAAAATACATGTCAATTATAATACTTTTACATGGACTTAATACAACTTATCTATCAAGTTATTTGTACTATATGAAACAAGAGTCATGATCAGAACCTGATTTTAGCAAACATTTAGGACAAGTTTCTTGGGCTTTGAACTACAGAAAGTACAGAGTACTGTTAAAATAAAAGGTCAATGTTGTACACATGTGTCTGAAGAGGAATAACACTCAGTGATTTGTATCAGATCAAACAATCAGATTCTGTAGTGGTAAAATGTTTTCAAACTGAACAGTATTGTACTGATCAAGGCCCATGAAACATCGGCAGACCATACCAACCTAGTAGTTATTTTGTCTGTGGCATGGAGCTCTCCATACCAGTGTTCCTAGTATGCCAAAGCCTTGTGTATTAAACAAATCCTCACCAAACTATTGTACTATGGAATGTATGAATGATTACTAGTAATAAAATGGTACAGCTTGACTAGAAACATATATGGTCATGTTACTGAATAAGTTAATGATGATGTTGTTCAAATTACAGTTTATTGTGGTTGCCATAGTAACAAACAAATGTTCAATCATCAACTAATTTGTGCTGTAAAATACGTATCGTTAAGATTCAATTAAGAATTACAGAGAAAGAGAAAATGAAGGAAGCAGCAGGTCCTGTATGATGGCCAAACCTTCACTATGTTAATAGCAAATTGGTACAGAAACATTGTATGAGCATATCTGGTCACCAACATTAGCTATAGGTAATACTTTTATATTTGAGCAATGACATTTTGGTTGATCTCTTTACAGAAATATGTATTGTAATGTGTATTATAATGAGTAAGAGAAAATTGTGCTGTATGAACAATTACTTATGAAATAGATACTAACAAATTACTGTATTTTCATTTATTTTCGTTGGGCTTAATTTTTGTGGTTTTTACTAAAATGGCTATTTTGTGGGGACATAAATTTGTGGATTTGGAATTTTGAAACAAAAGCTTGATCACTGCATTTAAATTCATGGGGATTTGATTTCGTGGATGAGCCGACCCACGAAATCCACGTAATTGAATCCCCATTGAAAATTAATGATTCCACAGTAATTTTTAAATTGAGTAGTCAGCTGAAAATACTGAATTGAAAAAAATTGTACCTGTGTCTTAGCACTACCACTAATTTAGTTGTTTAAATCATGGTAAGTTGTTTAAACATGATAAAGTTTGACAGGCTCTGTACACAGAACCAAGTACCGGTAACAAAATCTAGCACAGTATTAAAATACATTTTACCTCTTGCATTATCATACATTATTACATACAAGAGCATAAAATATCATACAAGAAATGATAAAAACCAAATTAGCCAACAACTATAAACAAACATTTAAAAGTGTTTGTGAAACATGAATGCCCCCTAAAGGTCAACTGGATAGTAAGACCTTGACCTTCGACCTATTGAACTTAAAATCGATCGGGGTCATCTACATGCGATGACCAACCTCCTAACAGAATCCGAGTACCTAAGGCCAAATCGATCGCCAGTTATTTGTCAGACAAGGTTTATGTGCTGAAGGTCACCGAAACTGTAACCTTTGGCATGCTGACCTTAAAATCGATAGGGGTCATCCACATGAACAACCTCCCAACCAAATCTGAAGAGCTTGGGCCAAATCATTCCCAAGTTATTGAAAGTCTGACCGACTATTTACTGACCAACACATGCAAAGCAATATACGCCCTTTTCTTTGAAAGGGGGCATAATTAATATTTATCTTCATTCACTTGCATATCAGTTTAATAAAAAGACACTTTTTAAATCAGGTATGTAATTGAACTATATCATTGTGTATAAAATTAAAAAGAAGGAAAGGTACTAACATTATAATGAATGTGGCAAGATCTGTTACATGAACACTAAAAACAAACATAAAACATCAACAATACACATAACATATAGAACTCAGGCTGCATGGTTCAATGATAATATAGCATCATCTTTGGTACTGATAATAATGCTGTTTTCTCAAATGATCATCCATCGTTAAGTCTCATGTTTGTTTTCTTCGGTATCATAATCTAAAAGTCCTCATATCTACATGTGTATAAATTATCTTGAAGGTTGCTCCCTCTGTATGATGTCTGGTTGCCATTGACTACAACTCTGACCTTGAACCTAGTTTTTGCTAAGCAACAAACAATATGATCTGTTGCTGCAGCACCATCCATATACAGGTTTAAGGGACCTACATTGAGAAAATTAAGGATTAAGATTAAACCACCAATCAAAACCTTAGCAACTCAACACACGTCAGGCCCCAGTTTCACAACAAAACTGAGCAGAAACTCAATAATGGACTCAAGCACTTTTCTGTCTAGAAATCTTGTGTCTTTGACCAGAAATGTTACCATTTGTTTCCTTATTTACTAAGAGCATGTTAAATATGCCAGCATAAAATAGTGTGAGTCTGGCGGACAAATTAAGTCTCAAAACTCCATTTTCACTAGAGTCAAAAATCCAATTACCTATAACAGACTAAAATCAAATCTACCGAATTATACCATAAGAACAGATTATAACTTGATTGAAATTGCGGCCGGGAAACTGTTATTAGACCATCTTTGTACATCTTTTAATATACCACATTCAGAAATGTACACAATAAACAGAGAAATGTACGATTTTATAAATTAACTAGTTGAGTTTGAGCAAAAACTTAAGTTTTTTTGTACAACTGGGGCCAGATGTAAGAATTAAGACACGAATGCCTCTGTTGAGAGTTAAGTAAAAAAGGGGCCATTTCTCCTGTGAAAATGTTTTAAAATTTCAACGGAAATTGAACTTGACCTGTACTTTATTATTATACACCTTCATGTAAAATATGAAAGCAATCCATTAAGTATTTCTTGAGTTATCACTAGGAAACCAAAATTGTGATGCAGATGGACAGGGGTAAGACTTTCAATGATGCATGACAAAATGATACATTTTACAACTAAGTAAATTAAGTATGATTGATATTAATTTCTCCAGAGCAATTTGAATTGGAAGTACCAATTAAGGAGCAATCATATTAGAGGTGTCAAGAACAAGACCAAGAGGGCCATGATGGCCCTGTATCGCTCACTAGAAAAAAGACCCTAAGAGAAAAATTGCATCAGGAGCATAAGTAAAATCAAGTGACCCGGGGGCAGGGCCAATTTTTACCCCTGGGCCAAAATATCTAAGCTTTATTGACGCACACAACGGACAACACGTGATCATGATCTAGCTGAACATTTATAAATAAATACATGAAATGATATAATTGAAATAGAGGTATCACTAATTAGTAAAGAATTTGCCTGCTGCAAACATTTTTAGCTGTAATAGAACAAAGATTTTTATATAATTCGATTCACATGGACTTCATGGAAAATCATCTAGACAATCATTCATGAAGTTTTATGGCATGGTCAGCTATATTCCAGACAACAGATATAATTAATGAATATATTTACCTGCGTTCATGGATTATCACAGATATTATGATACAAATTGTTCAGAAATCAATGTCCCAACCAGACAACTCATCGGGTGGTACTTCTAGTGATTTAGGATAATGATCAAAATTGCTATAATCTGCCGGACCCTTCACCTGAAATTTGAAAAATGATTCAGAATCAAGACATGAACCACATGGTTAGCCTCACAGACACTATGATTAATTTGGCTGTCCATCACTGCATGTGTTAATTGGGAGTACCAGTATGGCATCAGACCACCTTTACATTTTTTCAAATTCTATGATATTGAATACAGTCAAGCCTGAGAACAAATGCCACCTCAGAGGAAGAAATTACTAGTCTTCAGAAACAGTTCACACCTAAAGTCAAACCTGTGCTAGTGGCCAGCTCAGAATAAGGCCATCCTGTGAATAAAAGCCATTCTTTTAAAAACTGTTATTGATTATTTAGAGCAAAATGACCTCCAAATGAAGGTTGTTCACATGTTTGACAACTTATATTTATAAATAAATATATGCCAATAGATTTATAGATATTCAAATTAACAGGTTGCTGTATAACGTCTAGTTTGATCTATAAAGCCAGATTCACTCTTGATCTTAGCTATAATATCAAATTCTGTACTATCATAACCAATTGATAAACTTTCACATAGATGCCATTATAATGATCAAGTAAAACAACCCCTTATATTAGTAATGTATTGTATTGGTTTGTATAAATACATTCACTAGTAAGTATATTGTATTGTAGCCTTCTGAAGACCTTAACAACATGTGGCAAACATACCGGTAGGTAAGATGATGAGAGACAATTAAAAGGCTAAAATTTCTCACAGGCTGTAGTAACGGACCAGGGATGGTAAATTGTAATAAAATCTAAACAAATCTACCAAATTTTAACTCAAAATTACCTTAATTTAAATGTCAACAAAAATCACAATGACACAGATTTATTTTTTTATTTAAGTTTGAGTTAAATTTGGGTATCTAAATTAGAATGTATAACAATTTTTACCATCCCAGGTCCATTACTAGTCCCAGTGGAATTTCTGTACCATGTATAGAATAATCTTAAGTTAGAAATTATCTCAGTTAGGTATACAGTAAAACTTTGATTATCCAAACTCGGATTATCTTAACACCTGGTGTTATCCGAAATGAGTTCTTGGTCCCGATTTCCCTACATCTATCTCAATGTAAAGTAACCTCAATTATCTGAATCTGGTAACCCGAAACCATGGATTAACCGAAATAATATTTCGGTCCCGTCGATTTCGGATAATCGAGATTTTACTGTATAAACAACTGTATGTATGTAAAAGCTGAAAGAAAATAGATATTATTTCATTATAGTTACATGTATCAAGACATTCCATTTAGAATGAATAACAAACAACACACAATTCCTGGTAGTATGAATACATGTTATCTGCATGAATAAACTACTAGCTATCTAACTTGTGGTTTCAAATTGATGACTCGATATTAATTCTGGGTAATATTGGTACATTATACATTCATACAATTTTCAACTAAAACAGGTTGTCATGGGAACAGAATTAACTGGTTTCTATGACTAACACAAGGTGCAATATATACATAAACATTAATGTGTGAGAGTATAAACTATTTTGGATGAGGGAAAATTCTTATATGCATAAATTACAATATGGTAGCAATGTAACATTAAATTTGCAAAAATTGTTGACCTTTTTCAGTGCTGTATGATATATTATATTGTTACGAATGTTTATTTCAAAGGACAATGTTCACAAAGAACCGGGTACCAGAGATTGTCTAAATGAAAAGTTTCCAATGATACAAAATGAATTTGTAAATATGCTGGTACCAGTCAGATCCTGTTCTATCATATGATGTTTATGGAATCAACCAATTAGAATACTGTCTTTATATAGGTTTGTATAGTAGACTTATCTTATTACGGTAATCATTGATTGTTTGTACCATCATTAGATTCTTACAAATACAGTTTTAAACCAAAAAACAAGAAAGCTGTGAGTGGAGCCAACGCTCATCAGATCTGTTCACCGCCTCAGTGAGATCTATCCACCTATAAAGTTTCATGTTGCTACCTCTTATAGTTTCTGAGTTATGAGCTACATTAAAGTTTTCGCACAGATGCAAATGCATATGATGCAGTAATCAGCCAAACTAAAAATGACATAAATATGGTGGTCTAGCTGTTCAGTGAAAATATATCATGGTAGTTTGTATCATTGTTTTACAATGTAATACATGTACAGTGATAGGAAATGAATAAACACATACTAGTATACATGTAACATTACACTGGTAAACATATTACTTTAAAGCAGTCATAAATAAGATGTTAGTATTACCAACCAAATACATTAATTCTAAATCACAGTCCATAACAACTTAAAAATGGTGTGAATGCAGTTAGCATTGAATTAGCACAATATTTGAAGAGGTAAGTTGTTTGTAAATAGAGGTTGGACACAAATAGTACCTTTGTCTTTTTTTTATTCAAAAATCGTCTCAATATCTGAAGTTTGTAATAATTACTGTATTTTCATTTATTTTCGCTGGGCTCAATTTTCGTGGTTTTCACTAAAACGGCTATTTTGTGGGGACATAAATTCGTGGATTTTGATTTTTGGAAAGGAATGCCTTATCTCTGCATTTAAATTTGTGGGTATTTGATTTCGTGGATAAGCCGACCCACGAAATCCTCGAAATTAAATCCCCAACGAAAATTAATGATTCCACAGTAGTTTTTCAAAACACATAGTACAAAGTATGTAATATTGAAACATTTAAGTTATCTATTTTACTGATGCTATAATTCTGAGAATGGAGGCTAAGCACTCTTTAAAATGCTGCCCTACCATTGGTCGATTTTAAGACAGGTTCTAGAATTCTGCCCAACCATTGGTCAATATAAGTCAGGTTTCAGAATCCTGCACGAGCAACGGTCAATAATGGTCAGAATCCTGTCCTACCATTGATCAATTTCAAGGCTGTTTTCATTTTTCAAGGAAACATATTATTATGCTCAAAATTACCATAATAAACATAATTATATTACTGCAGGGCAATAAAATCAACCAAAATATCATATTACAGAACAAAATATTTATTGTCACGATTTAAAATCAGCCGCATATAAATCATGAGTATTTCTTTCATGCCATTTTTTTCCACATTCATACACAGAATGACAATATATGTCAAAGTCATAATTTATTCATACTAGAATATATCATATGATTGTATAATAATAGTCTTAAAGGAATTCTGGGAAATTTTGACCACATAATCCAACCATTAAGGTCAAGGTCATTGAAACAGATTCTCACCTTTCTCCAATCAATAGATGATCCGTCCTAATGGTAAAGTCATAAAATTTAATATACAAAGAAATCTGCAGGTCACAGTTCATAATTCAGGATTTTTTATATATTAATGACCAAAATTAATAAGATGCCTTACTGTAAGTCATTTAATTTGGCCGATAATCAGTTTTATCAAAATAGTCCTAATCGAAAATTAATTAGGCAAAATTTCTAATTTTAGTGATAATTACACTGATGGACAAAATACAATCAATACATCAAACATTGCCCAATATTTTATCTTCCAAAATTTCCTTCTGTTTCATATAAAAAGAATTCTAATACTAGAAAAGTTCAATAATAATTAATTCTAAGTCTAGTGCAGGGTTGTGCGGGAGATCGACCCAGACAATACTGAAGACTACCCATTGTTTCAATACAGAATAAAATAAGAAAGGTTTGTGAAACACAGATGCCCCCTTAAGACCAACTGGATAGTAAGACCTTGAACTTTGACCTATTGAGTGCAAAACCAATAGGGGTCATCTAAATGTAATGACCAACCTCAAAACCAAGTCTGAGGACATTAGGCCAAATCGTTCTCTTTTCATTGGTCGGACAAGGTTATTGTACTGAAGGTCACAGTGCCATTGACCTTTGACATACTGACCTCAAAATCAATAGGGGTGCATCTTCATGTGGTGACCAACTTCACAACCAAATCTGTGGAGCTTAGGCCAAATTGTTCTCAAGTTATTGGTTGTACAAGGTTTGGTTATGGACAGAAAGACCAATATGTGCAAAGCAATATACCCCCTTTTCTTTGAAAGTGGGCATATATAGATAAATGAATGGTATATAATATTATCAGGCTAATAGTGCCAGAGAGATTGCTTGTTTATAATATTCACTTCTTCAAAATCCAAGTCAATACATAAAGTAAAAGTAAGAAAACTATGAAAGTACAGAAAATATGAAAAGGGAGAAGAAAATAATTAGGGAAAATACAATTTACAAATAATAAATATGAAAATCTACAATGAATTGCGTAATGATTGTATATCTACCCTACCATAATTTTTAACTATTTGAATTAATTACCTTAGGGACCAGTGGTGGCACCATTGTTCTCTGTACTAATCCATTCCAGTCAAAACCCTGGAACCATCTAGAAAAAGAAAATAATGTTTGTATTAAAATATATCAAAATTTGCATATTTAAATACACTTCTATCATTAGCTCAGACCCATATTCTGGTTTTTATTGTGATTAACTTTGTTGTAGAAAAACAAGTTAGTTTGACAAAAATATTTGTCAGGCCTAATTTCCCTGGTGACATACCGGTAATAAGAATTACAATGCATAAGATTTCTATCACTAGATGTTAAAGTCGCACAAACAGCCAGGGTCACCTAAAGACTTTCCTGCATTATTTTCAGGAAGATGCCAGGTTTACTCCTAGGTAAAGTCACAGACCTTAATAAACCAACTGAACACATTACCAACATGTGACATTTGGTCTTGGATGGGATTTAAACACACAGTGGTGAAGGGCTAGTGATAACAAGTCAGAGACTATAACCACTCAGACTAGCTTGTCAATAGAACCATAATTATTAAAAGTCCTGACAATATTATGTGGCCGACCATTTTTGCCAAACAAGAGGCCTTCAACCACAATGTATCCATATTTAACTTAGTTTGTATTAAAGAAAATCCTTCAGAGCAGATTAAATTGAGAATAACTTCGCCATTTCTTGAGATATGTTCATCAAATAACTTATTTGGCTCAGAAATCATGGTTCTTCCTGGACAGATAAATCTGAAATTCCGGATATATCTGGAATATTGTCACACCTGTGTGTCACTTCAATATGGAGGTTCTGATAAGATTTTCAATTTAATTAAGAATTCTAAATATGTGATTATGAAACAGGACTCTGGATAGTTTTAAACTTACTTGTTTTTCTTAATATCAACAATTCCGTTCTTTCCATACCCCAATCTCTCAGTCGGGTTGTCACGACAAAGTTTCTTAATAAGAACATGAGCATTCCTGGAGATTTTCTTGGGAAATTCTATAACATCAATACCTTTGAGAATAATATTATATGTCCTCATTGGGTCAGATCCAGAGAATGGTGGACTGAAATATAATTAAAGAGAAGATGAATCATTTCTTTAAAGACAATCGTACCATATAATTGAAATTTATCACACAGTTAATACAGTTTTACTGTTGCACATTAAATGCACTTATACAAGCTATAGATCTGGTTTCAAACCTCTAGTGTTGTCAAATAACTCCTCTATATGATAAATTGAGCATACTTCCAGTTTTGACACTAAACAATTAGACAAATTACTGTTCCACAAGAACTCTGCTATTCAAATCATAATAGCATCGAATTGAGTTACAGAACTGACTGAAATCAAATATAGTTAGTTTAACAAGCATAACTACATGTATAATTCTTAAGATACAATGTACAAATGTAGCTAGCTACCTAAGAATCAATATAACATGTATAAGCAACATGAACCATTTTGTGATAATCAGCAATAATTATAGAGGCTTGTTTATCACCATAGAAACATTTATGAACATATTTACTGCAAAGACTACAAAATGTGATGAAAATTACCGGTAAACAATGTAAAAACATCTGAAAATACGAAAATCTAACATTTCTTAAATGCATAATTTCCAATTAATCAAATGAATGCATGAATGAATACATGTGGTTAGTGGATCTCTCAACACTTAGAATCAAACAACATTTAAGAGAAAAATATAGTCACAAAAAATGAATATCAAAGAGACAAATCAGGTTATAAACAGAACTTGAAAATATTTTTGAATATGTATATTATCACTAGAAATGTGGCCAGAGGACACAAATGCCCCTGCTGAGAGCTATAAGTCCAAAAGGGACCATAACTCTTGTGAAAGATTGTTTAGATTTTAACAGATATCGACCTCGACTTGTATTTCATTATTATTATACACCTTCATGAAACCAATCCATGAAATATTTCTGGAGTTATCGCCCAGAAACCAAAATTTTAACGGACAGACTATATCATGGACAGGAGTAACACTGAATGCCCTTCTGCCATTTAAATGGTGGAGGAATAAAACGACAGAACACAGGACTCAAGTTCATTTGTCTATTTCTCATTTCCCATGGGTTTAATTAAGCAGCATTGTCATAAACATTGGTTTTATGAAAGCCAAAAAATGATGTCTGAAGTGCTGAATAACTTCCATATTGCATCTAGGAAGGATCCCTAAATTGGACCCATTCATGCTGGGGAAACACAATAGACAACTTGTAGAAAGGTGGTAATAATAGAAAATATGAGAAAATAACTTTAAAGACATCTTCATAATGAGTGCCATCATTTTACTGAAGTTTAAATCCTGATGACTCAAGTGAGGGGATCAAGCAATAAAAACAGACTTATTGTTGTTTTGTGTGTGTGAACTAAACAATTTAGTCCATACTTTTTACCTCTTTTTGCTGAACTAGATACATTGAAAACAGACAGAACATGCATTGTTAACAGTTAAATGAAAAACCATTCATAGAAATAACCAATCCTCATACAGGACAATAAACACTTTGGTGCCAATTAGCACCACTAATATTCATTTTCCTCCTAGACAATTTTTTTAAAATCCCGAAGAGAATTAACAATGTCTAGACAATAATACCAACATTTATCAATGTATCACAAACTAATTTCAATATTGAATTGTTGCATGTCTAGTCTAATAAAGTAACCACATAGGAGACATTGAATTATTCCCCTGTTCTCGCAAGAAGGAAATAAAGGAATTCCAGTATGGGTTGTCCTTCAACAAGAGGTAACATCTCAGTTCTACACAGTACAACCTCTCCAGAGTAGCCTTTTCTTGAGAAACAACCACCCTTCAATGTGAATTTTCTCACTGCATGATTTTACTTTCAATTTAACCTCTCCAGAGCAACAACCTCTCGACAGCAACATACTTTTGAGAATCCCAAAGGGGGTTGCTTCGAAAAGGCTGCACCTCATTTCTGTTAATTTCAGAATAACTGTAATTCATAAGATCTTTAATGGTATGATGTGAATTTGTCTTTTTGTGTTTTCAGAATCGTTAGGAAAATGTCTTTTATGTTTTTATCAACAATATTTAAGATGTTCATAATAATATCAACACTGTAACCTAGCAACTAATGCTGCTAAGCAACTGTAGAACTCACCTTCCTGTAAGCAATTCAAACATGAGTATTCCTAGAGACCAGTAGTCTGCGGCAAAATCATGGCCCTTATTTAAGATAATCTCAGGGGCAACATACTCAGGGGTACCACAGAATGTCCAAGTTTTACGGCCAAATCCAATCTTTTTTGCAAAACCAAAGTCAACCTTAAATAAAATATTACACAGTAAAGCCGTTTGAATAAATAATAAATCACGCTTGGGATAATCTAAGGCCATTTCTAATAACAAATTTAAGTGTTTAAAAACATAAAATTTACAAAAAAAAATCCATTGAACATGACTTGTACATAATTATATATGTGAATTTAGCATTAATATGTTAATACCTTGAATTAACACCAACCAAAAAAGTTACATGTTTTTTAACCCTTTCCACCAGTAATAAATAACTTGAGGAAAATTCAACTTAGAGTTATATTTACCAATTTGATATATCCTCTGGTGTCTAGGAGTAGATTTTCTGGTTTTAAATCTCTGTATATTATACCTTTAGAGTGAAGATATTGGAATGCTTCAAGTACACAGGCTACCACAAAACGTGATGTTGTCTCATCAAAACTACCATGATCACGTAATATAGTCCACACCTCACCTCCTAGACATACTTCCAACATCATGTATACAAACTTCCTATCCTTAAATGTCTTAAATAACCTGTATAAATGATACCACAGAATATTACAAACCAAGCAAGTAGATCAATGGTGATTAATATTTAGATAAACCATCTAGTATAGTCAAACCTGTGAACAAAGGTCACTCATGGGAAAGACAAAATATGACCTTTAATGACAGTTGGCCTTTATTTGGAGGTTATTTTGTTCCAATAATCAATGTAGGTTTTTAATTAAATGGCTATTATCTACAGGGTGTCCTTTATTCTGAGGTGACTGCTTATACAGGTTTAACAATATTTTGGACAAATTAACTTATAATATTTAGGTGTCATATTATTGCAATCAAAAACAGTGGAAAAGCTAGGATATGATTATAATAAATTCTGTAATGTATGTTTTTTTATTAAACAATATAATACGGCACATGCAATACATAATTATGTCAATAACAATACATATTTTGTGAGTTTAATAATAATTACATTTATAATGATTTTAAACAGGCCACCAGGAGAAATAATAATGGAAGTATTAAGCAAATTAGTGGATCCATTTACAGAGATTGAATTCGTAAATTGGTGAGGACTCACAGTGAAGGTAGTTGGTCTTTTTTATCATACAAAACGTGAAAAATTAAACTCAAGGAAGGTAATCCCTGGTCAGCTCAGTGTACCTGGTTATAAAAGGAGATCTACATTCCATCATGATCTTCTTCTCAGAGTAAATATGTTCTTGTTGTCTTGTTTCCACAATGTGTTTCTTCTTAAGGCACTTGAGAGCAAACGTCTTGCTCCTATCTGCAGCCAGCTGCACCTGGAAGATAGATATGGATTTCGTTTATCTGTTTGTACATTTGAGTTTTATGCCCCTTTTCAACAGTCAGAGTCATATAAGGTGGACAGTTCACCTAATTGTCATTCCTGGGAAGAACCAGTACTAGACTCCCATCCCCTGTAAGCAAATGCCTACTTTCTCACATAAAGAGACATGGTCGGTAGCTGGACTTAAAGCCACGACCCTCTATCAGTGAGAGATTACAGTGATTTGAAGTTAGTGACCTTAACCTCTTATTGATCATATCACTTCAGAAATAACTAGAAATGTACCATTTAGAATGGCAGGGGCATAAAAAGTTCTCAGAACACCAAAAATAGATTATGAAATATTTCTATCGGTCAAAAAATAAGACTTTCTGTCTACAAACACGCACATGTCAGTAACAGTGAGCAACATACCAGCTTTCATTATTATATTATAATAATATTTGAATAACCTCAATGTTTCTGTACAAAACCATAGAAGATCTTCAGCTACTGCCTCATATCATCAAGGATTTAGTAAATGGAAAAAAAGAATTCTCGGAAACATTGCCCAGGTCAGCCATCTATGGCTTCATTTATAACCATATATTTAGCTGTGTGAGATCTGATAATTATAGAGTATAGTAATTACTGTGGATTTGATTACTCAGAGACATTGAAAACATAATTATTCATTTCTATAGCAAGACACATGAAGAGAAATGAGGAAGAATTAAGATTCAGTATAAAAAGTCAGTAATAACCAAACCTGAGCTTGACAGAATTTAAAAGACATAAAATGGTTCTGTTTTCAATGAGCAAAAACTGCTTTCTAATTTTCTCTCATCTGGTCCCAAAATTTTTTTTTGGATACAGTGAATATTGTTCTCTTATATCATGTTGCCATATATGAGTATATTACAAATTTACAATTGATTGAATTGGTAGCCCGACTTTAAGACTCAGGGTATGCGTTTAACTTCATCCCAAGTAGAAATCAGGTAAGAAATGATAACAAGTGAAACAATGGATATTATAATATAATAATGGACACAGAATGAATCCTGGTCATTAAATACAGTGTCATCTTCTCAAAGCAACATCCTTTGGGACAAGCAAAATTATCTTGCTGTCGAGAGGTTGTTGCTCTAGAGAGGTGAAATTAATAGTTGAATTGTACAGTTGGGAAGAGAGGTTGTTGCTTAAGAGCGTCACTCTGGAGAGGTTGCACAGCGGTGACAACTAAAATTTCAAACGGTGCCAACGCTTGTCTGTTCACTGCTTCTGTGAATAGTTTCTGCATCAAAGTTTTTGCACAGATGCAGAGGCTGACTCAGATAATGCAGTGATCAAAATAGCTTGACTTTTTCTTTGAAAACAGCCTAGCTATAAATGATCATGATAAATGGAAATCTGGTAAACATGATGAAAAATTCCATCCACAACAATGTGATGAAGAAATACATCTTAATTGATAAATTTCACAAAGAGAGACAAAGTGTTCTATCAATAAGAAGGAATAAATGATTATTTTCATTGTAATAATCAGCTACACTGGAGCCATACAATTCCTGGCCAAGAGGATTAATGGTGTTTAAGATTATATATTAAACCCGGTCCAATAGCCCTCAATGACACAAAACATACAAAATTAATGTCTTCCTTGATCAGAAACCCTAATTTTCCTTACTAAGGCTTTGTTGCCAACAGCATGAAATTATTGAATAAAAAGCCAAGTCTTTATTTCTCAAAGATTTCTACAGGATTTTAAGTTAAAAGGCAAACTGACAATTCAGATTAAAAATATTAAATAAGGAAAAATATATAGTTAAGAAACACTGACATAACAATTGTTGAAGTTTATTTTTGTCATCATGAATAAATAGCTGCAGTACCTATTCTTCTACGAATCACTTCTAGCACAAATTAAATAGACACCAACGTTATAATAAACTTACACATGTATATCATACAATACCGGAATGCAAAATGAAAATCATATCTGAATATAAAACAGGATATAAAAGAGACATTAAGTAAGCTGTACACATCCAGGGAGACAATGGATTTCCATTTCAATATCCTCCACATTAATACTCTACGTTTGATTAATGGGTCATAAATGTATGTATTAAAACACCAGACAAAAGGTTTTCTGGCAGAAATAGTCTCTGATCATAATAGAATGAAAAAAATGGGTGATACAATGCATGTAACTCCGTGATGAAAAGTTCTAATCAGCTTTAAGTTATAAAATTTTGCTTCCAAGGGAAATTTACACAGTGAGTCGGATGATTCTTTTTCCAAATTAAGCTATATCTGACAGCAACATTGGGTCTGTACATAAGAATTTGTTGACAACCTGACAGGAAACAGACGTAACAAATCCAATTAAGGAAGGGTTTCAGAGTCTGGCTTCTATTGCAACCACTGTACATCTCATTCAGAAAGGCACCACTTCCAATATTACTTAATGAAATTAATCAAAGTTGCAACCCAGACAACACTAGACTTGCTGGATACAATATAACATTTAGCACCAAGAACTGAACATCAGAAAATCACTGATATGTCAAACCAATAAGTCAAATTACTCAATATCTTTTGGCACCTAACCAATCTTACCTCAAAACCAGGCCAATTGTTACAGGAAAGACACGCAATATTATGATACAGGTGCCTTTAGCATGTTTTAAAAGTTGAAAGAGATTAAGCAAGAACTAGTTATGTTTGAATACTTTAATATGTTTCTGTCGGTAGCAGCTGCCCATTTTTCAATGTGATTTAAAATTTGTGGTTAAAATTTTCGAATTAAAAAAAAAGTGTCAGGGTTCCTACGCCAAAATGGTGTCAGGTTTTGAGGAGAGGAGACTTTTACCCGCTTAAAAACATTATAGGAATTCACTGTAAAGATAAAGCCGTTTTTTATGACGGAAAATTTAAACCTGTTTCATTATGTTTTAGGTGCGTAAATCAAGAGACAGCAATACCAACAGACCAAAATATATTGTTCCTAAAAGTATAACTTGAAGATAATGCATTTTCCAACTTCTGCATACAATTCTTCTTCACTTTCACTAACGCCTATGTTGTCTCGGAAATGGATGTCAAGTCGTACTTAACCCAGTAAGAAAAAACATATTACCAAGTTACTCACATATAGAGGAGTCCAATATCTAGCCAGGCAAATGTCATTTTGACAGTAACAACAAAAATGCTTTTCATATGGACAGCTGTTTACAGAATGTCTCTACACTTACAATATCATAAGAGGTAATCCATTAATACAATCAACTAATTCACTATCAGTATTGAAAAGAAAGAATTAAAGGGTAAAAATCAATGATTTGTATACATCAAAGTCTTGCTTGCTGGATAAAAATCCAACATGCACACAATAAGGCTCAATCGATTTTAGTAAGATAGTGTGCTTCATAATATACATCATACCATTTAACAGCAAGGCAGTGTAAATGTGGGTTCTTGTTTGGGAGACAGAAATGCATTATAGTAAAACAAGAAAATGGTAGTCATTAACCACGGAAGCAAATCTGTTCTTACGGAATAACAACAAGTTTCCTTGACTTTACAAACATGGCTTGGATCAACAAGATGTAGTCACCATGAATAATGGGAAACCACAAATATCACAAGTATATAAGTATCTTGCTAGAAGCTAAGCTTTGTCGAAAGCAGATTATAGGTTATAAGCAATGATTTACGAGGCAGTTTGTGGACAGCCTATCAGGTACATCCAGAGGGGAACATGACACCACACGACTCATTCATCATTTCTAACATAATTGATTACAGTATTTCCACCTTAATGCAAGAATTACATCAAAGAATTCAGATTACTTATTCTTTTTTCATATTTGTCTTCATTAATTCAGGTCACATATTACTTTGTCATTTTTCACGTTGAATGTATGGGTACTTGTGCTGTAGTATAAATCAGTATACAAGAAGTTTAAGATCAAGTAGAGGCTCAATTCAAAAGGGATCTGACCGTAGAAATCTGTTGTAGTCATGACATTTACTTAACTATAATGATCAAATTCACATGCAGTTTACCATGGAACGATATTATTCTGACATTAAATGATAGGGAGAGAGAGGCTCTTATAATATCATTCTGGACAAAAGATACAGATGAAAATACAGAGAAAAATTCTCTTTACTACACATTTAATGACGAAATAGGTTAATGAGCAAGGTCTAAGGAATAGAAATAAGCTACTTCAGGACTGTCAGGAAATTGCCCAACATACTACAAGATGAAATGCACATGAAAAACTGAATGTCGTGAGACACGTCATCTGTTGGAAAAGCTGACCCACTTAATACAAAGATGAGATTAACTGGAATCTAGAATCATTTCTCACCAATCTTCAGCCTCATTTCCAGATAAGTCCAGATTACTCCAATTCCTGTTGGAGATTGTAACTAAGTGATAAATGACACCTCAGATGTCTGATTTAGTGGGCTGATGTTGGTAAAAATGATCAAGAACTTACCAGCTCTACACGTCCAAATCCTCCCATACCAAGTGTCGCCACTATCTCCATATCTTCTAAACGTATAAACTGGTACTCAGGATCAATTCTATCAACAGTAGGTGAAATAACCCCATCTGATGGAGAGCCTGTACTTGTCCTGTAAAAATAAAATATCTACAGGATAAAACAACTTCATCTGATGGAGAGCCTGTACTTGTCCTGTAACAATAAAATATCTACAGGATAAAACAACTTCATCTGATGGAGAGCCTGTACTTGTCCTGTAACAATAAAATATCTACAGGATAAAACAACTTCATCTGATGGAGAGCCTGTACTTGTCCTGTAACAATAAAATATCTACAGGATAAAACAACTTCATCTGATGGAGAGCCTGTACTTGTCCTGTAACAATAAAATATCTACAGGATAAAACAACTTCATCTGATTGAGAGCCTGTACTTGTCCTGTAACAATAAAATATCTACAGGATAAAACAACTTCATCTGATGGAGAGCCTGTACTTGTCCTGTAACAATAAAATATCTACAGGATAAAACAACTTCATCTGATGGAGAGCCTGTACTTGTCCTGTAACAATAAAATATCTACAGGATAAAACAATTTCATCTGATGGAGAGCCTGTACTTGTCCTGTAACAATAAAATATCTACAGGATTAAACAACTTCATCTGATGGAGAGCCTGTACTTGTCCTGTAACAATAAAGTATCTACAGGATAAAACAATTTCATCTGATGGAGAGCCTGTACTTGTCCTGTAACAATAAAATATCTACAGGATAAAACAACTTCATCTGATGGAGAGCCTGTACTTGTCCTGTAACAATAAAATATCTACAGGATAAAACAACTTCATCTGATGGAGAGCCTGTACTTGACTGTAAAAATAAAATATCTACAGGATAAAACAATTTCATCTCATTCCTTTTGTAACTTTAATGTAGTACTCTTCAATACCATGTAAACATCTACTGATGCAAAGGTGGAAGAAATCTCTGAACAATTTGACACTGATAGATGTCTAACAACATATCAAGCCAAACAAAATATGATAAATTGATGGCTGCACTGTTCTTTAGCATATCAATATAATTAAAAAGCCTTATGCGCTGTACTTAATTTGTGCAAAATCTAAATAACAATTCTTAACACAGAAGCACAATAATGAAAAAAGTGCAACAATAAAGCAATAAAAGGTAAACTTTACTGATGGAAGTACAAATGTACCTACAATTTTCTTAAAACTGTAATCTGATTCACAAATGTTTCTATGATAAGCATCAGCAGCCACAATATCATTTTCATCCTTAGAAATTTACAAATTAAATCAATAAAATTATTTATCTCCCTTTAAAAACAATTCAACAAAAATTTCCAGAAAAAAATTGAAGCAAAATATATGTCTGCAGGTATGAATTTCTTAATGTAAATAAATTTTGTTTATTGGAAAATTTGACTTTATTGATTTCAGTTGAGTTCACACATACTTTACACCCAATCAATATATAATCAATAAATGATAAGTTCATCATTACATATGAGTGTGACATTTAGTAGAAAAATCAGCAGGTTGTTTTAGTTCTTAAAGTCTAGACTACAAACAAAACATTAAAAAGATGTGAAAGCTTAAGGACAAATTAGTCAAACTTTGTATATATTCCCTATTAAAAATTAATGTACAATTATCACCTCTTTGCTGAGGTGATAGGTTGACAAGACAGTTTAAAGCAGCAATCAAACTTGACTCTAAAATGTAAGAATAATTATTTATTTAAACTTATTTTACATCCCTCCTGAAAACAGATTAATTTTTACTTAAGTATTTTTTCTAAGGAACAATGTATTTAACTATACTGGCAATTAAAGCTTACAAAAGAACTTATTTAAGTGATATACATTATACAAACTTGGAGATTTGTTTATTAAATATAACAGCTAGAACATAAAACAAACATATCATGGTATAATTCAATATTACTAGAAATTTGCTAATAGGAAAATTTAAAAGTTCAACATTAAATAATTGTAAATGTGTTAAAATAATATTAAACAGTTTAATTTATGGTAGTAGCAAGCTTGTACGTCATCGAGGCTTAATTACAACAGTATATGACAATCTGACAGAAAAATGTTCACTGTCATATCCTATAACATTTTGTATATATATTGATCATTTGTTTCCAGTCAGATTCCAGTATTTGTTTGCTGTGTCCAACTGTGTCTTAGCTGCGTTATATTGTGAATATCACAGTGATAAATATTAGAGCACTTATTTCCTAAGTATGTTGCTGGCAGAAAACAACATTTCCCTATCTAATGGAATTGTTTGTTGTTTTTATCTTGATGTTTAATTACTTTAAGAAGAAGACACCAACATTCTATAATAACACCGTAAAGGTTACAATTATGGCACATTGTTCTTATAAATAAAGCATCTCTCTCAATTTTAATTTGTCAAAGCTCTATATATAGAAGAGGCATGAAGATAGAGAGCATTGCCAACTGATAACATATTGAAGTACTGGAAGTTCTCATGGAAGTTGAACTTACATAGACTTGCACTGCAACATGGAATGGGAACCAGCTTAACAAGTGCATGGCGGGTGTACAAAAACATAGTACTTTGTCCACATAAAAATTCATGCTCGCCAAGCAAATGTCTCGGCTATAGAAAGCTGAACTATTGTTCAGCTTCTAATAAAACATGTTGGATCATATTTGTATGTTCTTAAGGAAAGGGTGGTGTTCAATTAATGGAGATCAATACACAAGAGGTTAGATACCAGGTGGTATTATTTAGCATGATTCTTTGCATCTATTCTCAGTAGGATTAGTGATGGAGAAGTTGTGGATTCACTGAACTTACGTGCCACAACAACATTATGTTGGTGCATCCCGACAGGTGAGGCACTTGTTTCTTTGTGACAATTTTCACCCAGACTCATTGTTTTCCAAGAACTGATTCAGAGATTTCTTTGGTGAATCTTAAGAGTACATACCTACAGAATCAGACTGGAATTACTTACTATGATGACTAAAGGCTTCTTTCATTCACTCCCTTTACCTGTGCAATTTTTTGTCCTTTAAGGAAACTGAACGAAAGTTCACTTGTCCTTAGCCGTCACTTGCTTGGTATGCTTGAATTTCTATTTGGACCAAAGTACTATGGTTTACTACATCAGCCATGCACTGTTAAACTACATGTAGTTCCTGTTCCATTTCGCAATGCAAGTCTATGTAAGTTCAGTTTCCATGAGTACTTTAAGTGCTTTGATTGCAATTTGCATGTATGAGAAATTCACAAACAATCACTTACCTTTGAACACCTCTGGCTTCATCACCATAATCCTTCTCTCTTAGTTCACTCAAGGTTCCAATCAATTGATTAAATGATCTGCAAACACATTAAATGCTCATTTAGTTATTACATATCAAACACATTTATCGAAATTACAAATGAATGACAGAATTTGAAAATCAAACTTACAAACATGACAAACCATTGAGCATTGTTAATGATAAATGAATGCATCAAGATTTTTCTTTTCAATAAGGCGTGTGTTATATTCATCCGACTTTTGTTTGTTAATTTCGGGTTTTATACCCCTTTTCAACAGTCAGGTTCATATGAGGCGGACAGTTCACCTAAGCATCGTTCCTGGGAAGAACCAGTACTAGTCTCCCATCCTACGTAAGCAACTTTCTCACATAAAGAGACAAGATCGGTAGCAGTGCTATCAGACTCATGAATATAAATATATATGACAGTCAATGTATTACATGAAAAATGTAAATCTTTTGCAATATTACAAACACATTCATTTCCTTCTTTCAGTGACATTTTAAGCATTAAAAAAACCTAACAGAATGAGACCTGAGAGATGTTTAATTGAACATATTATCTGGTATTATCATGTAACATGACAAAAAGAAGCACTGATCCTTAGTAATGAACCAGTGCAACTAGAGGCAGAATTCTAATTTGTCACAATTTTGTTGCTTTTAGAATATTTTCTGTTGACAAAAAGATTTCAGTGTCTGTAATTATTGTAAAGATAAAGCCACATCTGGCATTTAGAATCCATATTGACAAAGAAATAGTTTGACTTGCAGGGATAGACAGTAACTTTTACATTAACACAATGAATTCTAAGTGATAATTTTCACAGTACAGATGACTAGAAAAAATGCCCATTATTTTTAGATTTAATCAAATTGCCAATTCACAATCATTGTTACAATGTGGGTTAATTGTATCATCCGGGGATGTTACAATCATCTCATACTTAAACTAAACAACCGCTGTGTCATGACCATATTTGGCAATCAGGAACTTCTTTGGAGATGAAGCATTCAGCAGGGAAATTAAGCTTTTGTAGATATCATATTGTCCACAGATAACATTATTCCATTAAATCAGAAGCTTTAATAGGGAATACCATTAATTCCTGGACTAAGAATAACCTTGTCATTGACAGTTTACAAAGGGAAGTTAATCATATAGAATAAAACAAAACATAACCTAATGGACAGATAAATAACATTATTTCCTTTCAAAGCATTAATTCCTCAAAGGAAGACATATTGAGTGCATACAAGACTAAATCCACTGATAATGTAATCAGGTTTGAATGGAAAGATAAAACAGTTAGGTTAGTAAATGTCTTGTATGTTTTTATGATAGTAATCAAACTTCATTACAATTATCAGTCTCTAAGAACAAAAAACCTGTAAGAGCCCCCCCCCCGCTACAGGCAAACTGGATAATAAGACCTTGACCTTTGACCTATTGAACTTAAAATTGATAGAGGTCATCTGCATGTAATGACCAACCTCCCAACCAAATCTGAAGACCAAAGGCCTACTCCTTCACTAGTTATTTGTTGGACAAGGTTTTTGTACAGAAGGTCATTTTGACAGTGACCTTGACCTTGGACATACTGACATCAAAATCAATAGGTGTAAACAACTTGTGATGACCAACCTCAAAACCAAATCTAAGGAACTTAAGTCAAATAATTCCCTGGTAATTGCCCAGACAAGGTTTGGTTACTGATGGACTGGTCAACAAACAACCAACTGACGTTTCCAAAGCAATATGCCCTCTTTTCTTTGAATGGGGGCAAAATAAAGATATTGCTAAGAAAAAAAACAGCACAGAATGCATGTTTTGATCATAAATACAATAGTAAATGTAATTGTTAACATTATAATTATACAAAGATACTTTCAATATGAGCATCACCAAATCACATGGCTGGATCATTTGGGACTAAGCTTTCATTGCATGATATGTTAGTAAATCAAAATCCTTGATTAATATTGATAACATAAATCTATTCATTACACTATTGTATTTCACCAGTAATGACGCTAGTATTAAATTCTCACTCCAGTTTTAGAATGTAATAAATACCACCTTGTCAAACCATGACATATGATCAGAACAACATTAGTCTCATACTATTAGTTCAATAAGTCAACTGTAAAAGAATACTAGAGTACAATATGATAGGTTCAACAACCTACACAGTTGTCATAAATAAATGAAGGTACCGGTACTTATTTGGTATCAATTTTGCTATTTTTGTCATGACATGGAGAGAGAAATGCAACAAACATATTTCAGCAGGCCAGCAGACAGAATTAACATAACATACTGTGACCTATACTAAGCTTAAGGAGTTAAGCAGGAAAAGAATTTGTTTCATATTTGAAGAAAATGTCTGCCATTCACTAGACAATTCATCAAACAGTTATTTTTGTATATCCTCACTATACCAGTGTCGTAGCTATACACTGAGGCACGCCCTGGCGGTTGCCTTGGCTAAAATTTGCCAAGCAATAAAAATGCCCCTGGACCCCACTAGAGTGACCCTGGACATACCTAGAGAGACTAGGCTAAAATTTGTTTCTTGCCAATGAATGCCTCTTATTTGTAACAAATGAAAATGGACATATACTTCTTTCTCATACAAAACTGATGTTTATTATTTATTTCGGTATAAAAAGCATATAAAACATGGTACATATATCACAGACATTCGACTGCTAAAAATGAAAATACATAGAAATATTTAATGAATAACTGTTTTAAAATATTGTAATTAAAATAAATATCATCAATTTTTACTCTAAAATAAATCAAATTTAATAAATAGTGGTAACCATGATTGTTAACTTTACATACCAAGGATGACACAAAAAAGGGGAAACCCCTTATTTCCATTGTGGTCCTTCTACATGGCATTTGACCCAGAGAGGCAAATGTAGATTTATATAAATTTCTAGATAAGATAATAACAACTATTTATGAACATAATAATAGAAAAATAAAATGTGGATATATTAACTAAAAAGGTATCACAATTCTTATATGAATATCACAGTAAACATTAAATACTAGTTAAAAGATGCTGTTTGACCTCAGATTTAAATTTACCTAATTGATTGTTATTCTTAATATGGACTGGAAGGTAATTCCACAATTTGATACCAGTGAAGGAGAATGATTTTAAACCAAAAGAACCAACTTTAGGAACAGCATAACATCCATGCTGACTGAATCTGGTGCTATATGAATGAATTGAATCTTGAGAAATAAAATGAGTGCAGAGGTACTTAGGGCTTGCACCAGTTTTTATCTTAAAAACATTATATAAAACAATTTGTTCCACTCTTTTATCTACAGGTAACCATGATGTTACTGTGTTTTCTCATATAAAAAGATCACGTCATTATTTATAAGAAAGTGAATACTGTATACTTACTCTCTGTCCACAGTCAGACATTCCACACCAGGTGGCAGTGCCAACACATTCGCTGTTCTACGATCTTCACTGTAAAATAGCAAACATGACAATCACGTAATGACAGAATTGACAGGATATCTTATACATAATAATTATGGATGAATAACAATGATCTTTTTAACTGGATAATATAAAAATAACATAAAAATGAACATTCTCTTTATACTTAATCTTCACTTGAAAACTAGAGAAATTGTAGTGGCAATTTCCATATCACATACGTGACAGCATGCAATATTTGATTCAGCAGAGACAATAGAGTCTGAAGTTGAAACATATCTACAAAGGCCTCATCTTAATTCTCTATTTTGCATTTGTGATAACAAGCAGGATTCATTAATGCTGTAGAATGTTCTATACATTGGGGACACTGCTTGATGATGAAGCTCTTCCTTGATGGCATTTTCTTGTTGTCCTAATTCATGTTCAATGACTCGTTTAGAGTTTATTGTACTCAGAATATAAGATATCATTAACACGGTACCTACGACATAATACAAGCTAACAATAAATACAATAATGAAATTATATACTTTAGAAAGATTATGTTACAGTAATTATTTCCTTATATGGAAAAGATTGAACCAATACAGCACAATAAACTGTAGAAGGGAATGATGATTAATAAGAGTAGTACAGAACTGTAGACAACTACAGGAAATAATGATACTGTCAGAGAATTCCTTACATATTTACTTAAATAGAAGGAATTTGATTACACAGATGGGCTCGTCTTTAGGTCTTTATTCCCATCTAAATTGAATTTTATTTCTTCCACAACATGCTGCAAATAAGGATACCTGTATACTCCTATAAGAGCATATTTTAGAAAGTGATGTTCAGGCCTCTAACACAAATTGAGAATGATCTGTTAAATAACTTACAACCAATTTAAGTTATGGTAGCTTTATATTAAAACAAGGCTTGTCACAGGATGTGACGTATGCCCCCAAAGCATTTAATGATACTGGTCAGTAGTACAGATGGCGTTCTCATTGTAATGGGATGTGAAGAGCTTCACTGTTTATTTCCATATATATTTTATCCTAAAAGGTATGCATAAAGGAGAAGGAAATAGTCTGGTACTATCAAGATATATATTGATTTCCAAGGAAATGAAAATGGAAAGAAATGTGATGTGAATATTACTGTATTTCAAAAAATACTAAACCAGTGGATTTGATTTCAGTTTTGACCTTTTACCTCTAAGTGTGACCTTGACCCTTGGAGGTACTGACCTGGGTCTAGCAGTCAACAGATTGTCTCATAAGGTACTGTGAGAGCAGAAATGAAAATCTGGAGGGACAGTATAACAGACGGTGTGATTACTGTAATTATAATGCCCTTCCTTCGTACACATAAAAAAGTCAATTTTCACGTAAATAAAATTTAACTTCAAGTATGACCACAAAACATTCTAATGTGTACAATGGATTTGGTAATACGTTATTAAAAATGTAAATCATACTCCGAACACAAAACTCTGAGACTTCAACAAGCGCAAAACATAATATTATAGTTAATTAAAAGCATTTTTCATTTTCTAACAAACAGTCATGAAAGCTTAAGTTAAACAATGAATACTATTTTGTTCTCTCAGTGGATGATGAATCAGATGTACATTTGTACACTGTCTTTTGCTGGATCTACATGCTTTTCTAGTGTTGTTGCCATGACAACAAGAGCAGCAGCTGCAGACACTTGTATAATATGTGTGTTATTTCATGAACATACAGAATCCCTTGTGTTATAAAATATCCTGTGTTATGTGAATCAGGATCAACAAGCTATCAGCTGTCAGGTTTTGTACTCTGTATTCACACTTGCTTTAACTGCTATATATTAGATGTAACATCATTTATGGGACATGAGTACTGTTGCTTTTTTGTGATTCGGAAGTTGACAAAAGCTTCAGACTGCAACTGTTTTATCTACACTAAAGGCAATCTGTATACTATGTTACGTAAGTATTGCATAAGTAGTACATAATGACCATTTATAGCATGAAGAGCTAGACAACATTTATGATACTGGTAATGGAAACATTACTGCATCATGATCTAAATAAGTAAGCATTTTATTTTCTGTTGACCAACACAAATCATGGACACTCAAACATAAGTTGGTAGCCATCAATGAATGCATGAATGTACAGCTAGGTTACTGTTTGCAATAAGTCACTTGTTGTCAACCTATATATTGATAAAAAGGCTTAAATAAACCTCCAAATAAAGACTAGCTGCCTAGAGGTAATAATTTTACTTCTTGTTTGACTGTTGAATGACGTATATTTTTAGGACATTGGTTTCCATACAATAATAACTTCTACCAGCATGTTCAAAACAAATAGAAAATTGTAAAATGTTGATGATGAGTTTTTCTATAAACAATTTTCTCAGAGCTTATTATGTTTAAAATTCCATCATCTCCATGTTCAGTTTTGTATCATGTGATAATAAGTTTTCCCAATATTACTAATCTTTATTTTACAGCTCCTGGTGACTGCTTTACAAAAACTACCATTTGAAGGCAAATCATTTTTACTCATCAAAAGGAATGTTTTTGCAGTATTATGAAGAATAAACACCTTTGAAAAGTAATATCAAATTCTCAAAATGACAATTAATTATTTGTAAGAGAAAACATGTTACATCAGAACGTCGAATTTAGACTAACCCCCATCAAAAAGAATTATTGATATCATGAATATTTCTTGAACTTTTCTAGTGTACTTCATGAATAGTTCATGAATCAAGAACACCTATTTAACAGGGTATTATAAAATACTAGTATAAGGGATTGAATCAAAGCAAACTACACTCTGAGAAGTCCATTTGCAACCTAAAATAATTTTATTCCACATTGCATTGATAAATTGGCAATAAAAAATATTTATGTAAGAGAGATACTTCTAGACTCCATGTACAAGATATACAATGACTTTCCTCAACTACCGGTACAATAATTGTAAATGCTGAAAGCGATTTAATATTGTCAGAGATATATTCCTGGTAATACAATTTGTCCTCAGAAAAAATGAATTAATCAATCAACACTAGCTCGTGGGAATTCCCCCAATAAATCAAGTAATTGAATTTGTGTAAGTTACAGATCTGTGCTAGGTAATTACATATCCTGTTTATTCAGTAACTAAGTAGTATATATTGTTAACTATAAAACATAATATAACTTGATAATGTAAATACATGTAATGATATCAATATATAAACATGGCAGTAATTGTCAATAGTTCCATCAACCTCTAATCCAATTACTGGTGAAATAACAAAATACAGCACTAGACAAAATAAACTATACTGTACATTCTTTTAATTACACTTTTAATGAAAAATTTAAGTTCAGGTTTATAGTAATGTAGTACTTTTGTTGAATGCAATGTACTTGAACAAAGGGCTTCTACAAATGAATTCTCTTGGGATGTTACAAAGTAAAAACACGAGCGCCACAAGCGGTGCCAATGCTCGTCTGTTCACTGCCTCAGTGAGATCTACAAACCTATGAAGTTTAATGTTGCTACATATTTTGCATGACGCAGATGCTGACGCTGATGCAGACGACACAATGATCACAATAGCTCGACTTTTTCATTGGAATCAGACAAGCTAAAAATTAGTCAAGTAGATACAGACATGTAGGGTAGGGAATATATAAAATATATTTTCTATAAAACAATTCAAATTTTCATTCCGACTAACACTAACACTGTATTTCAGTAACCTGAACAGTATTTTGTGGAAACCAAAAAAATAATCACAGTCATATACTGTCAATAAGACGCACAAATAACTGACACTAAAAAATAATGTATCGACTACTGTGTATATTTGCTTTGTGAAATATTTTCTACAAACAACAGTAACTAGAGCTTTGTCACAGAAGTGACTTAGTAAATAACCCCACCGCCGCTTTGACACCAATTATGCCATTGTACACTATACGGCAAAGTTCAAGGGCACATAACTCTGGAATGTGTAGATCACTGGAACTCAATGAAAATTGTGTCTTGCACATCTGCACTTCATGATGATGACATATTTCAAATTTCATTGCAATCCATTCAGCAAAGAGGAAGAAGTTCGCTCCACAAGCTTGTGAAATAGTATACGGACAGACAGATGGACGGACCGACTGGCAGAGTGACACCAATATAACCCCAAGCAAACTTCGTTTGTAGGGTTGTGATAATTTATTGCCTAAAATATGTATGTTGGAATAAACAAAGGTAGGTAAATATACATAAGCATTATCAGTGTAGGCTAAATTTATTCTACATGATGTAATTGAATACATGTACATTGCAGGAATGGAATGATGATTAAAGCTCTAAGACTAAAACAATCATATTTACTAAAGGTACAAGGTAATGACTGTAAATAATAAGCACCTAATCTTGTATCCAGGTCTGTAACTAAAATATTACATGCAAGAAATGATCTTCACGTGAATAATACACATCTAATAGATTAAACTATGACTTTAGTGCTCACATTATATATATACATAAACATGATTGTATCTTTAGAAACATGAAAAAATATACATTATAAGTAAGTCAAAAGATATCTGAGGAAGTGAAGGAAATGACAAGTCTCACATTATTGTGTGGCACATACAGGCAGTGTAAAGTCTAAAAGGGGGTCGATCAGTCAGTTATGATACATTTACCAGTAAGCAAACTCCAATAGAAGCTTGCAGTAATGTTAAACTTCAAATACTATTTAAATACAAAATTAATTACTATGGTAACTCGTATTTCATTAAAACATTTGTCAGAATTTCCTTGCAGTAATACACGGATGATTTCTACATGGTACACCATAAATTCTACAGAAAAATGTTGCTTAAAAGGAATAGCTTTTGTCTCCACAATGTTCATACAGAATCAGTCATAAAGAAATGATATTTCCAAAACTCATTTCCTTAAATTTCAATGGGACATATCACGTTACAAATACAGCAAAAAGCACAGACTGTGTCTGTTCATACAATGATACAGAAAATGTCCTCATTACCCCATGGCTCCATGTGTCTGACTTCAGACAAACAAACAAAATAGAATCTTAGACATGACAGAATAACTTTCCTTTATCTAACATCTTTGAAATATTCATAGGTTTCTGTATGCTTGATTTAATGCACCATACCAATATAGATCCTGATGGAATAATGTTACAACATTTAGATTTTATACGTATACACTGTAATTTTCAAGTATTCCGAATCTACTCAATTGAATGGAACATGAGAGATGACTTTACATGTAGAAGATAGACTAATCATGGCGCCAGTATGGTCAAAATGTAACACAATTTTATGACAAAGAAAAGATCTTATGAGTAATCTTACACAGCTTGAGGTGAACAATCTGGTAAAGAAAATGAAAATGTATTTACTATAGACTCAAGATATCACATGACGCAATGTTAAATCTTAGTCAGCAGTTTCTGAATCAGACATCAATTTGCATGTGACTATAAAGGTTAATCACAGAATTATTCATGCATATAAATACGAGAAGCATTTATCTGAATGAAAATATCCCCATCAGGAATGAGAATCTATACAACAGCAATAAGTTTGATTAAATAGACAAGGCTTATCATGACAAAATTCAATATTATCAAGACTTACATTAAAGACATGGATTTATATTTCACAGTGGGAGGATTGCAAAAACTCTGTCTAATGATACTAATTAAGTCACAGAATTCAACAGCAAGCTGTTCTTCCGTATTTCTTTTCATCTGAGCATTTGATGTTATTAAAATTCACGAGATATTGACTACAGTAATAACTTCATCCAACAATCATGATAAAATGTGTTTAAAATAAAATCCCTAACAGAAAACAAGAAGTGTTTGTGAAACACGGACTGATGCCCCTAACAGCCAACTGGATAGTAAGACCTTGTTCTTTGACCTAGTGACCTCAAAATTAATAGGGGTCATTTACAATTGATGACCAACCTCCAAACCAAATCTGAGGAGCTTAGGCCATATAGTTTTCCAGTTATTGCCCGGACAAGGTTTGGTTACAGATGGACTGATGACCGTCATGTGTAAAGCACTATACCCCCTTTTCTACGAAAGGGGTCTATACCCCCTTTTCTACGAAAGGGGTTAAATAATCTTTCTGAATGACAAGAAAATCAACTGGTTATCTAAATTCATCATTTAATGATGATAACAACTGAAAGCTATATTATACTAGACTTAGTGTAGCAATAAGCAAATTGATTCAAGCAAATATACCTGAGCAATGATTTCTCTCCAAAGTAGTCTCCCCTTTTCAGTTTTCTCACTTCCTGTGGCTCATCAAATCCAGCTATAGTTTGAGTTACTTTCACCTAAAATATATCAAACATTAATAATGCCCGTAATATGTAAGCATTGCTTTGTTAAAATCTTCAATATTTGAGACATCTTCTTAATTTCTGAAAGGTGCTCAAGTAACTAGATTGTAAGTATGCATTTTGATGAAAGTAATTAATTTTTAATTATAGTAAAAAGTAAAATCCAGATGGATCAATGATTATCTGTGTGTAAATTAACACATAAGTACTGGCTTCAAATATGTATAAAGACACATAGAGATTGTAACCATGTACGTCTACCAGGGCTGTCCAAGTTCATTCTGGGTACTGATATGATACCTGTCTTATTCCTACATTTGACTTACCTCCCCTTTGTTGATGATGAAGAAAGTGTCACCAGTAGCTCCCTCACGTATAATGTACTCCCCTTCATGAAAGAAATCCTAAAATAAATTAATTTTTGTAAAATAATAGAAATTGAACACATATATAAAAAATGTCCTGTACAAATTAAAGCTCCACATTTCTAGAATCAAACACATCTTCTGGTGTGTCATGTCACATTACATGTTACTGCCAATCCTGTGGAAGCAGCCACCACAAAATAATACAGGCCATTCTTTTGAAAATTGTAATTGATTATTAAAAACAATATAACCTCAGATCAAAGGCCACATGACAATAAAGCTCACACTTTTTTGTCTTCCACAAGTTTTATTGTTTAGACAAAAGCACCATAATAACTCAACAATAAAGAATTGTTTGAAAATTAAATATGTCTACTACAGGACTTCAACCTATTAGACACTCATAGGACAATAAGACTTATTGGATTCAATATATTGTATAATTTGTGCACGGTGTTTAATACACACAGCAAACCAGCATATAAATCTTCATTAAATAGAAGTCAAGTCTAGCACATGTCCCTCTCTGTAGACTTCCATGTAATATTTATAAGTCTCCACAGATATTTGATAATGTCGTTTAGATTCATTTAGTCCCATAAATTATTTGCATAACCAGACTTGTATTATGTCTGGCAACTGTTGTACATTGCAGCTGATTCACACCACTTGGGTTCAGAAACACAGGAAATAGTGCTCTTCTTGAGGCGAAGAAAATCATTACCAAAAAGACAAAATCTGAGGGCTCAGCGCAACACTGTCGTAACTTGTTCTTATTTCAATATGAGTTACAACACTTTTGCGTTGAACCCTCGAAATAGAATCAGAAAATAAAATGTATATTTAAGTACAGTTAAACCTTCAAACAAAGGCCACCCATGGGAAAGACATTATGTGGTCTATATTGATCAGTGACCTTTACTTGGAGGTAATTTTGTTGTAAATAATCAACGATGATTTTTAAAAGAATGGCCTTTATTTGCAGGGTGGCTTATATTCGGAGGTGGCCACTAATACAGGTTTGACTGTATATGAACTTCAATGATTGTATACTGGTATACTACCGGATTGTGTATTTATTTAAAATTAAACTGTTAATTTCAAGAGTAGAAGCAACATAAACCTTGTCCCACAATGTTTATAATGAAAGAAAACAGAAGATTTACAATGCTTTTGCTTCATCGAGACAACTTGTTTTCATAAATCCAATATTCTTAATTGATCAACAAACTAGACTGAAAGCAATTTGTGTGCTTTTTGCACATTGCATATTTTGAAATTCTTTGAAAGTTTTGCCTTTATATAAAAGGCCCATTTAGCCTTTTTAATTTAGTAATACAGAATAATATATAGAATGATAGTAAAATTTAAGAATTATCTTTTATTTCCTCTAAAACAATATTTACATAATGCCTTATTTTAGCAACATCTTACAAAAATGTTATCAGATGCATTGAAAAAAATACTGTTACATTTCTATATGTACTTCGTGATTAAAAAAAATGAAAATTTTTAATGGCTTTTATTGCAAGTAAAAGCAAGTTTCACTGATAAGACATCTTTCTAGGCAAAATAAGACCTACTTCAATAATTAAAATAAAAAAGCATATGGGGCTTTGTTGACTAACAACTGTTACATAGCATTTGGTTGACTAATAAAAAAATCTTCTTAAACATATTTAGAGAAGTAATAAATTGTATGTTCCCACTTGTAAATATTGACAAAATCAGAAAACACACAGGAAAATAACAAGACAAGTGTTAAATTAGTGCTAAAACTCTATAAAACAATTATTATGAATTTTTAAAAAATGCGCCCACAATTACAAGTGTTTACATAAGAATATGAACAGTACTCAATGCACAGCATTTTATCAGAAATTTAACAGAACATACTTTAGCATGTCAGGGTAAAACTTATCTTGTCACAAAAACAAAACAAAAAAATCCCGCCCAAAATATTTTTCCAAACATTAGGTTTTTAGATTTACCAGAAATTGCACTAATGTATTCGACAAGGGACATTATAATACCAAAACTAGAAATATGTTCAGATGACACAAATGCCCCCGTTGAGAGCTAAGTCAAAAGGGGGCCATAACTCCCGTGAAAATGTTTGGATTTTAATGGAAATTGAACTTGACCTGTATTTTATTATTATACACCTTCATGTAAAATATGACACTTTACGCCCATCGGCCATTTCAAATGGCGGGGGCATAAAAACTAACTGCACAATCATTTATTTATATAATTTCTTTTTAAACAGATCCACATATGACTCATTTAAGAGAAAAGAACCTCTTACACACATTTCCCTAATGAGTGAATGACTAGAAATTTACAAACAATGGTGTCGATAAATTAGTGTTTGATGTATGTCCTTCTTCCTAAGATGGTGTTATATTGATAGAACTCATCTGAGTCAGAATGATATACAGTAAAACCTCTCCAAAGCAACACACTTTTGGATTGGCAAAAGTATGCTGTTGTTGAGAGGTTATTGCTCTAGAGAGGTTAAATGAAAAGATAAATTGTTCAGTTGGAAATAGTCATTCTGTTTTTGAAGGGAGGTTATTGCTCTAGAGAGGGCTGCTTTGGAGAAGTTGTTCTGTTCTTATATACATACACCACATTGGGTTATTGCATCAATCAAATACACAGACTAACATTTAAGCTAGACAGAATCAAACTTAATATAAATCTGTACATGATAAATATGGAACATCTGGCATGTTAACGTTTAAGAAAGAATTCTATCATCTCAGGCTCAGACTAAAATAATCATTATTGAACATGGAATTTTGGTGGGACCTTAAGAAATTTAACTATTTCCATCACAGTGTCACATGATCTGTTTGAAATCCACACAGTCTTATATGAAATAATAGCACTGTTGTAAAACATAGCTTTCGTTTGTTTGTTTTGTTTGAGAATTATGCCCCTTTCAGTCAGAGTCATATGAGGCGGACAGTTCACCTAACCATCGTTCCTGGGGTAGACTCCTCCGTAAGCAACTAAAAGTTGAACTTGGTTGTCAGGGTTTTGGGGAAGGTAGTACTTTGGGGAAGAGTGGGACTTTTGTTCATGTATTTCTTACTACTGCTATGAATCTTTTTCTCAACTATATTGACAATTTAAAGAACTATTCTAGGACATCAGTGGACATAATCTCTCAAATGATAGACAGCATCCATTTGTATGACTTTTTTCAACATTGAGAATTGACACATTTAATAATTAATGTCGAAATATATTTCTCCAATAATAAAATTTAGTCTGATAAGCAGTGACAACATAGCAGCTGTGTATGAGCAAAGAATGGTATCTACTGTTGTTTATTAAATAAAGAATCCCTCAGAGTAGAGCTAATACTGACTGTATGACAGTTGTATTCTTCTTTAGTTGGTCACTGACAACAAAGTCTGAGAAACAACAAAGTCTGAGAGTAATCAAAGTACTGAGAGTACTCATGGAAACTGAACTTACAGAGATTTGTACTGCAACATGGAACAGGTAATAGTTTAACAATTTCATAGCATAAACATAGTACTTTGATCGACATAAAAACTCATGCCTGCCAAGCAAGTGATGACTATGGAAGGCTGATCTATCGTTCAGCTTAAAAAAAACCTGTTTGACGAGGTGTTGTAACAAAGCACAGACTGCTCACCCAGGAAAGTGAGTTTTTCTCTAATTGAAATTCGGAAGATAAAAATGGTTGATTAATTAATGAGCAACAGTTGTTTAAAGTGTATCAAGTGTTCTGATCACTGCAATTAAACTGTAACTATACATGATAAATTACATTGTGTAAAGCACTTTCGTTTTCTGATAATTCCATAAATTAACATAGACTAACTGTATTCTTAGAGCAACTTATTACCATACAACATTGATGGGTCGCAATAAAATTTTCATGTGGGACACACATGCATTACTAATTGAGAAAAAAGAGTAGAAAATAAAACAAGAGCATGTGTCAATGTCTACAATATAAGACTCACCACTTCAAGTACATCAGCCAATTTGGAAAGTTTTTCTGCTGGTAAACTTCTAAGCAAAGGCACGCTGAAAAAAGGCAACAATTTAAAAAAGTTAAAAATCATGTAAATGAAAGACGGATGTTAGCTGGTTAAATCTGTATGAACTCAAAGCCGATCTAGGTTTAGTGATTTCATCTTAAGCTGGTTTATACCATTATTTAACTGAGTAACCGTTAGACTGTCACAATTAACTGATTGAAATGTTGTACCCATTTCACCAACCTCCAGTTATTGTGAATAGAAACTCCAAGAACAACAAACATTTTGTAACAATTATTTTGTTTGTTTCAAACTAATACAGCTCAACCTCTCCAGAGTGGCCTCCCTTGAGGAGTAACCTCCCTTCAACAACAGAATGATTCTTTCCCACTGCCCGCTTTAGTTATTAATTTAACCTCTGAAGAGCAACATTACCTCTCGAGAACAACGTTATTTTGCTACTCCCAAAGGATGTTGCTTTGGAGAGGTTGCACTGTATGACAAAATATCCATCTTCAGGAACAGAATGCTACTTTGACTACAGCTTCTAGAAACATTCCCAATTGAACTTAGTTAGTCACAGAAGAATGTTGCACCATTTCAGTTGTACTGTACATAATTGACATAAATCAACTTACATGTAATCAGTATGCTATGATAACATATAGAACATTAGCCTGTCTCCATGAAACATTGTTAGAACCAGTGTCAAGAGAATTCTAGAGTTTCACAGCAGAGAGAAATTCAAATGAAAGAATTTACATAATAATTCTCTAGACAGAACAGCAAATTTATCTAAAAGACAAACCAGGTTGATAGGAACGGAGAAACAATAGGTCAATAATGTTGGTACAATAGGAACAATAATGCATTGGATTGGAGTGAGAAATAAGGAATTTGTATGGAATACAAAGAAACAAGTAAAAACATAGGAATGTATTTAAACAAGAAGTGTTTGTGAAAATGCCAACTGGATATAAAGACCTTGACCTTTGACCTATTGAACTTAAAATCAATAGGGGTCATGTAAGTGCAATGACAAACCTCCCGGGTTGGGAATTTTCGCTGTGTTTTAATCAAAATTGGGAAAAAATGTATAACTACAATTTTTGCAATATCTAACTTATTCTTTTTATTCTTCCATAGAACAGTAGTAGAATTAGGTATTTACTACCAATAGTGATGCTAATAAACTTATATAATTAGTAACAATTTTTTTTGTGGATTGGGAATTTTTGTCTGTGAATTGGGAAAAAAGATACTATTTTCCATTGGGAATATGAACTCATTTCGGCTATAAAATCGCTCCCAAACAATCTCTGAACCTCCAAACCAAGTCTGAGGCCAAATCGTTCTCTAGTTATTTGTCGGACAAGTTTTTTGTGCAGAAGGTCACTGTGTCCTTGACCTATTATATCCTAACCTTAAAGTCGTTAGGGGTCATCTCATGTGATGACAAACCAAGTCGAAGACCTAAGGTCAAATCGTCCTCTAGTTATTTGTCGGACAAGTTTTTTGTGCAGAAGGACACTGTGACCTTGACCTTTGACATCCTAACCTTAAAGCTGTCAGGGGTCATCACAACCTCCCAACCAAATCTGAGGAGCTTACATCACATAGTTCTCTAGTTCTTGCCCGGACAAGGTTTGGTTACGGACAAACAGACTGACGGACAGACATGACATTGTGTAAAGCAATATACACCCTTTTCTTCAAAAGGGGCATAATAAGCAAACTGATTTAAAAAAAAATTATATCAGCACCTGTGATATCTGTAAGTACAAGTCATCCAACTACCAAAATATGACCAAAAAATCAAAGAAAAATTAGTTTATCAACTGTTTAATTATACAGCCTCATACCAATATCATCTATATAGATATGATAACTTATAACAGCAGAGTAAACTTGACCTAAAATCCTGACCATCCCTGATTCTGATGTTGACAAGCATTTTACTGATAGCTAATCAACATGAATCATATAAACAAGTTATCTCATCAGGATAGATTGACATAACAAGTTCTCTTCAGGGACGAAATCTCAAAATCTCGACAACAGAGCAAGGAGAACTAGACACATATTTCACACTCAGATCTAACTTCATATAAATTATACCAATCACTATTCATCTTTCTGTAATTGCCAGCCTCGTAGCTAACTTCTTGAGAAAGATTTTTAGGTAGAAAGAAATTATCATAATTTTCCTAGAAAATGCATATACTGTGAGTCAGGGCTTTTACTATATAAATAGCAGAAACAGTTTTTGAATATTTTCTAAGTTTGTCATCCACCAGGGTTTTTTCTTGGTATTTTGGGAATATGACCCATACCCTTGGGATTGAGAATTTTCGCTGTGTTTTAATCAAAATTGGGAAAAATGTATAACTACAATTTTTGCAATGTTCAACTTATTCTACTTTTTCTCCAATAGAACAGTAGCAGAATTAGGTATTTACAACCAATAGTGATGTTAACTGAACTTACAAAATTGATCAAAAAATTTTTTTTTTATTGGGAATTTTTGTCTGGACAAAAACTGGACAAACTTAATCATGTAAATATACTAATTAAATTCCATTGTGTCCAATCTTTAATAAATATTCATTGCATGTTTTATACATTGTTTACACTTCCAGGTTGCTAATGAATCAATGAATGTATGGACTTGTATGTATATAGAGAGAGACTATAAGACAGACAAAGATTATAATAAGATTAGAAACCACTCATGTCCAAGTAATGTTTTGTTTAAACAAGATTTACAAATAGTTTTAATTAATATCAATAACCACTGTGTATATTTAATTTTAATTAACATCTTAACATATAAATTACTGCCATAAAGTAACACGTTTATTATGCATCCTAATTAGTAAATACTATTATAGTAATATGTTTGGAATTAGGCCATCCTTAAAAAAAATGTTTGGCTGGGTAACCCTACCCAGAGAATTGTCAGTGGGTATAGGTATTGGTAGGCAGTATTTTTTTTATCATTCTATTTTTTATATTGAATCCAAAATGCCTGTCAAAATACCTATTTATACATACTGGAAAAAGAAACATTTACTGTAGAGACCAAACAAATTGGGTAAGAGCCTTTTTTTGTGAGTAGGTAGTGAAACCCCAAACAAAATAAGGATGGCCTTAAGATCTGAGATCATATTTTGGTGCAAACAAAAAGGGGGTGGGAGATTATACCAAGCCTTAAAACACAAACATCTAATTGGTCAATGATCCGACCCTGCGTTTCAAGACTGACCAATTGACCTGCAGTATCAGGATTCAAGCATGTATTCTTAGGTTCAAAACATGAGAGCCAGACAAGAATAAAAATCTTACAGCCTTTTGGACAAATCATTTTGCCACTACTTACAAAATCAATTGCATTGTAGCCTTCAAGGCAGTTTGAAGATAATTTCTCAGGAAAATACGTACCGGTAATAAATTGAATTCTTGCTTACACTCAGACACTTTGTTTATGTACTCTTATGGGCCTGCCAATTTCTTGTAAGTCCTAGACTTATACAATGAATATTTATCAAACATTTTAGAATGGTTATATATCAGATAAAGAGAGATCGATATTCTGAAATTGTGAACTTGTATTAAAATCAAAATTTGCCAAATTCAAGACCAAATGAAACTGAAGAGTTACTCCATTTTCTTTCAGATAAATCTTAGCGCAACAAGTCTATGTCAAAATTACCCACAATACGGTGGTACAAGTATTAATTACTATAGTTCGGCAACGACTGTGAATGAACAAATATCAGTCCATTCTGTAGGGCAAGCGGCATTTCGAAACGTTTTGGTGGTTTCGCGATATATAAATAATGGTTCATTCTCCATTTTCATTGAGATTAAGTGCATATCACTTGGAACAATCCTTGACTTTTCATCACGTCTCACTGTGCGATGTCAATCTACAGTACCCATTTCAATTGTTTCATAGATAAATACATGCAAACACTGTTTCGCATAATCCCTATATGAATTAAATATTTCCAATAGTAATTGAAATTTACAACTGCAAGTGACGGGTGGACGAGTCACTCAGAAAACAAAGAAAAAATGGATTAATTTCAAATGAAAGATTAATATGGATGAATGGAAACCATTTATAATTGTTATTTACAGATTGCATCATTGCATTTACTGACCAAACCATTAAACACATTCAAATGTCAGCTGACTCTTCATTGAAATCTCAGATCTGACAAAATATAGTGAGTAACAGCTATTGAAAGCTTAACTATTTGTCAGTTTCTGAAAATTATATTCTTGTTAAGTTCGGAGATAATAGTTCATATGGAAATGAACATATAGCCAAAAAGATTGGCAGAGACGAAAAAGCAGAAAGAACTAGGTTTGGTCTAGTAAGGGGAAATCAGGAACTTTTTTTATACATTATTATGTCCCCTTTCAAAGAAAAGGGGCGTATTGCGTTGCACATGTTGGTCGGTCGGTCCATTGGTTTGTCCGTCCATATGTAACCAAACCTTGTCCGACCAATAACTAGAGGGCAATTTGGCCTCACCAACTCAGATTTGGTTGGAAGGTTGGTCATCACAGGCAGATGACCCCTTTTTGATTTTGAGGTCAGTATGTCAAAGGTCAAGGTTATACTACTCTCTGTAGACCTCTAGGGGGAATCCATGTTTCACAAACACTTCTAGTTGATATAAACTTGCTGAGTTCAGTTAGGAATGACAGTTACATTAAGGGTATGGAAACTAAACAGAAAGTATATAGGAACTATTTGATACGGTACATCTATAGGGATTATATTCCTTCAATGTAACCAATTATAAGCCAATATACAAGCTGCCATGAGGGATTCTAGAAGCTCAGACCCTTATAGACATGTGAATAATTACAATCAATAATGAAACTTTAACCAAATGAAAAGATGATCATTCATAACACCATTTCACCATGGTAACATGTAACTTAACAATATTGTACTAAACAATTCAATGTAATGTTGGAATAAATGATAAGTTTCATAAAATAATAGTTAGAGATTTTACTGGACAATATCTGGTGTATATTATTCAATAACATGCATACACAGATGTTTTCCGTATGCTTGAATCTAAAATTGACAGCTTTTTTACTTTTAATTCATGTTTTACTTTGTAATTAGAACTTATAATATGATAAAATAACTTCTTTGCAACCAGTAGATTCTATTTGAAGAGGAAGTTTCTCAGAATTACGTTTCATAAAATGTCTCTGTCAGTGAATCTTTATTAACAATATTCTTAGATGATTTAGAATCATATACTTAAAAGGAGTACATGTCAGAGTGTAAGAGGAGTGTCCTGTCTGGCGAGTTTTTATTCATAAGATGCAGTACTGTGCTATTGTAAAAGATATTATGATAGTGAGTTTATTTTACACACAGTCATTTAACAAATTGTATATGTGAGCATTATGACCACAATACCGTTTTCGAATTAAAACAAGATTCAGTTATTTTTTTCGGTATTTTGGGAATTATGACCGGTATTTTAATCAAAATTGGGAAAAAAAATAAAACTACAGATTTTGCAATGCTCAACTTAATCTACTTATTCTTCCATAGAACAATCGCAGAATAAGGTATTTACTACCAATAGTGATGTTAATGAACTTAATTAAAAAAAGAATATAAAAAATAAAAACATTTTTTTTTTTATTGGGAATATTTGTCTGTGAATTGGGAAAAAAAAGATACTATTTTCCATTGGGAATATGACCGAATTTTGGCTATAAAATCGCCCCCAAAAATCCCCGAGATTAAAAGTTCATTTTATCCAAATTAAGGTAATAAAATTTCAGCCAAGTGTTATAAATTGTAACCAAACTAGGTAAGGCATCAACACACAATAATGAACCTATATCATCACAAAGAATTTAAATCAGCCATTTCTAACAGTAATCCTTCCATTTGAGAGACAAATTTCAAATTAAATACAACTCACAATACATCCATGTATCAACAATTGTTGAGTGTGGTGTTTGAATTTTTATGTCCCAATATCACAGATTTAGAGCCACATTTATGAGGTAGGTCCTATTAAAATCTTGTGTTTGAAATCTTTATCAAAATGGCCTGTAAATTCTGCTGGAATTATTACCTCACATATAACATTCAGTCATTGCTTACATACATCTGATTAAAACAGGGCATTGATGGATAATCAAGTCAGTTGTATTTAGAATTCAAATCATTTTGAAAATTGAATGTGAATATGATTGACAAGTTTGAGAGAAATAATGAAATAATAACATTTTCACATCCATCTGTTATTTATTCCATAAAAAATTATTTCTTGTCCATGAAAATCTAAAGCCATTGCCTCACAGTTACTAGCATTGTTTGTTGTAAATAGCATTTCAATATATATTCATACAAAAAATAACAAAGACATCTTAAAGCCTTTGATTTTTGTCAATACAGTCAAACTGTCACACTTCTGTATAAAGGCCACCCTATGCACTAAGGCCATTCTTTAAAAAAACATCATTGATAGTTTAGAACAAAATGACCTCCAAATAAAGGCCACAAGTCAATAAAGGCCACAGTCATTTTGTCATTCCCATGGGTGGCCTTTGTTTACAGGTTTGATTGTATTTCAAATATCACTAGACGACGACATAGCATCAACAGCATTTCCAAAAAACCAATGCACGATGAATTCAAATCAGGAAAGGCAAGACAATCACAAGCCTAAACATTGCCTAAAATGATCAAGTCTAGAGATAAATGTAGTAATTTAACTTCGGTCAAATACAATCAGTGTTAATGAAGATGTAAGATGTATTGCAGGAAGGCAGATTTCATTGAAAACAGGAAATTCGGGACTCAGACTTCACTTCTCAATCAGTTGTGAGCTATTAGACACTTCTTTAGTTTATCTTCACAATAAGAGAAACCGTAATTCAAAAAATTAATTATCTTGATCAGACATTTTGAAGTACATGTAAACAAGTACATGTAAACATGAGTGCCCCTATAAAGGCTTCCTAGACAGTAAGACCTTGACCTTTAACCTGTTGAATCTGAGGAGCTTAGGCCAAATCATTCTCTAGTTATTGGATGAATGCTAATACAGTACAACCTTTCCAGAGCAGCCCTCTCTTGAGCAACAATCTCCCTTCAACAACAGCATGATTTTTCCCACTGCACAATTTAAACTATTAATGTAACCTCTCTAGAGCAACAACCTCTCAACAACAACATAATTTTGCTACTCACAAAAGCTGTTTGTTGTTTTGGAGAGGTTGTACTGTAGTATATAAGAAATGATTATCAAACAAAAAAGACTGTTAGTTCAATTTGTGAAGTTAGTGCTTACCTCTTAAGAAAGTTGATATTTTCTTCTTGTCTTTGTATACCAGTTTTCATCATAATAGCCTGGAAGATACGTCTGTCTAACACCCATACTCTGACATCAGTCACAGCTAATTAAATAGTAATTGTAACTTTTTTTATGAAATTTGATAATCATATTAATAACAAATGATATACAAATAAATAATGAAGACAATAGTTAGTTTAACAAGTCTAAATTATGAGACTAGAAATGTGTCCAGAGGACATGAATGCCCCTGCTGAGCGCTAAGTCAAAAAAGGGCCATAACTCCTATTAAAATGTTTGGAATTTAACGGAATTCAAAGTTGACCTGTATCTTATTATTATTCACCTTCATGTAAAATATGAATCTAATCCGTGGAACATTTCACGAGTTATCCTCGGAAACCATTTGAACAGATGGACAGGGGAAACTCTTTATGCCCCTCCGCTATTACGAATGTCAGGGGAGCATAAAAATGGTAAATTTTACAATTCATTATTACAAAAAAACAACAACTTTTTCTTCCACTTTAATAAAGTGCAATCCTATTCTTTCTGTCATACATGGACATTACCCTTGTCAATTTTCTCTATAGAAATTGTTATACTTGGTACTATACCTCTGACAGAAGCGGTTCTTGTACAGTTATACAAGATAGCCAGTTCACCAAATGCTCGACCAGCAGCCATCTTTCCAAGAACATTAGTATCCTTAAGTACTTCAAAATCTCCATCTGCAAAAATATACAATGATAAACTGTAGATGATGAACAGGGAAATCGGAGAAGTCAGGTGAGAAGTCAGGTGAGAAGTCAGGTGAGAAGTCAGGTGAACAGGAGAGCAAGTCCTCCACCACTCAAACACACACAAATCAACATGAAAGGTGATGAACCATCTGAATAAAATGCTGATACCGGTATATATGGTGTGTATAAGTGATAATGTAATATAATATAACATTAATCCTCTGTACAGTACTAGAATAACAAAGTCCTTTAATTCTGGACAGATCTGTTAATCATAAGTCAGACTCTGATTTCAATTGAGATACCTTTGTTGCAGTCTGATAAAATCTTGGTTCATTATCAACACAGATTCAGTTTAGATATAAAATTGCTGTTTTGGTACTTTGTTAGAGATCATTTCATCTAGCAATGAATTAGGCTTATGGTTCTACAGCAATATCGGTTGAGATTTTGTGATATCAAAGAAGTACAAATTATTCAACGCTACAGACAAAACTTTCAACCCATTTTGTTAAGCTTTACGAATCATTTAATGTGCCATGTAAATTATTTGATAATAATGCCATCTCCGAATAAAGGTCACCCTGTGAATAAAGGTCATTCTTTTAAAAACTGTCATTGATTATTTAGAACAAAATAACCTCCAAATAAAGACCATTTGTCTATAAAGACCATATTTTGTCTTTTCATAGGGTCACCTTTGTTCAAAGATTTGACCATACTTCTAATAATATTATGCTTCATTTATTACTGATTCCCTATTCTGTGCAATTAAATGTTTATAACAGTGGTTTGTCCTCATAACACTTCTCTGAGCCCATGATTCAATTTGCGATAAACTGCCCATAAATGCAGGATTAAATGAATACAAAACAATTCCATTGAAAGCTATGTCATGTTTTAATTTGATGCCATTCCTCAAAATGTGTCTATATCACAAAGTGAAAGCAGCAATAAAAGTCAATAACAAATTGCAAATGGAGAAATAAAACATTGAAAATGTGAGAAATCTTGATGAGCATGATGCAATCAATCACATCAGTAACTGGGAAATTGATATTGTACGAAACCATTGTATTAAACAATACTTGAAAAGCCATTATTTGATGGATGCAATCATTTCATGAGACTGGTAGACATTGCATGAGGTACATGCAGACCGTGTATGAGGCTTGTGAAGTAACTGTTGGAGGTAGTTGGAGTCATATGGTATGAGGCTTGTGAAGCCACTGTTGGAGGTAGGAGGAGTCATATGGTATGAGGCTTGTGAAGTCACTGTTGGAGGTAGGAGGAGTCATGGTATGAGGCTTGTGAAGCCACTGTTGGAGGTAGTTGAAGTCATATATTATGAGGCTTGTGAAGTCATATGGTATGAGGCTTGTGAAGCCACTGTTGGAGGTAGGAGGAGTCATATGGTATGAGGCTTGTGAAGCCACTGTTGGAGGTAGTTGAAGTCATATGGTATGAGGCTTGTGAAGTCATATGGTATGAGGCTTGTGAAGCCACTGTTGGAGGTAGGAGGAGTCATGGTATGAGGCTTGTGAAGCCACTGTTGGAGGTAGTTGAAGTCATATGGTATGAGGCTTGTGAAGTCATATGGTATGAGGCTTGTGAAGTCACTGTTGGAGGTAGGAGGAGTCATGGTATGAGGCTTGTGAAGCCACTGTTGGAGGTAGTAGGAGTCATATGGTATGAGGCTTGTGAAGTCATATGGTATGAGGCTTGTGAAGCCACTGTTGGGGGTAGTAGGAGTCATATGGTATGAGGCTTGTGAAGCCACTGTTGGAGGTAGTTGAAGTCATATGGTATGACGCTTGTGAAGTCACTGTTGGAGGTAGTTGAAGTCATATGGTATGAGGCTTGTGAAGTCATATGGTATGAGGCTTGTGAAGCCACTGTTGGAGGTAGGAGGAGTCATATGGTATGAGGCTTGTGAAGCCACTGTTGGAGGTAGTTGAAGTCATATGGTATGAGGCTTGTGAAGTCATATGGTATGAGGCTTGTGAAGCCACTGTTGGAGGTAGGGGGAGTCATGGTATGAGGCTTGTGAAGCCACTGTTGGAGGTAGTTGAAGTCATATGGTATGAGGCTTGTGAAGTCATATGGTATGAGGCTTGTGAAGTCACTGTTGGAGGTAGGAGGAGTCATGGTATGAGGCTTGTGAAGCCACTGTTGGAGGTAGTAGGAGTCATATGGTATGAGGCTTGTGAAGTCATGTGGTATGAGGCTTGTGAAGCCACTGTTGGGGGTAGTAGGAGTCATATGGTATGAGGCTTGTGAAGTCACTGTTGGAGGTAGGAGGAGTCATGGTATGAGGCTTGTGAAGCCACTGTTGGAGGTAGTTGAAGTCATATGGTATGAGGCTTGTGAAGTCATATGGTATGAGGCTTGTGAAGCCACTGTTGGAGGTAGGAGGAGTCATGGTATGAGGCTTGTGAAGCCACTGTTGGAGGTAGTTGAAGTCATATGGTATGAGGCTTGTGAAGTCATATGGTATGAGGCTTGTGAAGTCATATGGTATGAGGCTTGTGAAGTCACTGTTGGAGGTAGGAGGAGTCATATGATATGAGGCTTGTGAAGTCACTGTTGGAGGTAGGAGGAGTCATATGGTATGAGGCTTGTGAAGCCACTGTTGGAGGTAGGAGGAGTCATATGGTATGAGGCTTGTGAAGTCACTGTTGGAGGTAGGAGGAGTCATATGGTATGAGGCTTGTGAAGCCACTGTTGGAGGTAGGAGGAGTCATGGTATGAGGCTTGTGAAGCCACTGTTGGAGGTAGGAGGAGTCATATGGTATGAGGCTTGTGAAGTCACTGTTGGAGGTAGGAGGAGTCATGGTATGAGGTTTGTGAAGCCACTGTTAGAGGTAGTTGGAGTCATATGGTATGAGGCTTGTGAAGTCACTGTTGGAGGTAGTTGGAGTCATATGGTATGAGGCTTGTGAAGTCACTGTTGGAGGTAGGAGGAGTCATGGTATGAGGTTTGTGAAGCCACTGTTGGAGGTAGTTGGAGTCATATGGTATGAGGCTTGTGAAGCCACTGTTGGAGGTAGGAGGAGTCATGTGTGAGGCTTGTGAAGCCACTGTTGGAGGTAGTTGGAGTCATATGGTATGAGGCTTGTGAAGCCACTGTTGGAGGTAGTTGGAGTCATATGGTATGAGGCTTGTGAAGTCACTGTTGGAGGTAGGAGGAGTCATGGTATGAGGCTTGTGAAGCCACTGTTGGAGGTAGTTGGAGTCATATAGCATGAGGCTTGTGAAGTCACTGTTGGAGGTAGTTGGAGTCATAAGGTATGAGGCTTGTGAAGTCACTGTTGGAGGTAGTAGGAGTCATGGTATGAGGCTTGTGAAGCCACTGTTGGAGGTAGTTGGAGTCATATGGTATGAGGCTTGTGAAGCCACTGTTGGAGGTAGTTGGAGTCATATGGTATGAGGCTTGTGAAGCCACTGTTGGAGGTAGGAGGAGTCATGGTATAAGGCTTGTGAAGTCACTGTTGGGGGTAGGAGGAGTCATGGTATGAGGCTTGTGAAGTCACTGTTGGAGGTAGTAGGAGTCATGGTATGAGGCTTGTGAAGTCACTGTTGGAGGTAGGAGCAGTCATTGTATGAGGTTTGTGAAGTCACTGTTGGAGGTAGTAGGAGTCATGGTATGAGGCTTGTGAAGTCACTGTTGGAGGTAGTGGCAGTCATTGTATGAGGCTTCTAAAGTCAATGTTGGAGGTAGTAGGAGTCATGGTATGAGGCTTGTGAAGCCACTGTTGGAGGTAGTAATAGTCATGGTATGAGGTTTGTGAAGTCACTGTTGGAGGTAGGAGGAGTCATGGTATGAGGCTTGTGAAGTCACTGTTGGAGGTAGGAGGAGTCATGGTATGAGGCTTGTGAAGCCACTGTTGGAGGTAGGAGGAGTCATGGCATGAGGCTTGTGAAGTCACTGTTGGAGGTAGGAGGAGTCATGGTATGAGGCTTGTGAAGCCACTGTTGGAGGTAGGAGGAGTCATGGTATGAGGCTTGTGAAGTCACTGTTGGAGGTAGTAGGAGTCATGGTATGAGGCTTGTGTAGTCACTGTTGGAGGTAGGAGCAGTCATTGTATGAGATTTGTGAAGTCACTGTTGGAGGTAGTGGCAGTCATTGTATGAGGCTTCTAAAGTCACTGTTGGAGGTAGTAGGAGTCATGGTATGAGGCTTGTGAAGTCACTGTTGGAGGTAGTAGGAGTCATGGTATGAGGCTTGTGAAGTCACTGTTGGAGGTAGTGGCAGTCATTGTATGAGGCTTGTGAAGTCACTGTTGGAGGTAGTGGCAGTCATTGTATGAGGTTTGTGAAGTCACTGTTGGAGGTAGTGGCAGTCATTGTATGAGGCTTCTAAAGCCAATGTTGGAGGTAGGAGCAGTCATTGTATAAGGCTTGTGAAGTCCTTGTTGGAGTTTTTTATTTTATCATCAGCAAATGCAGCATTTGAAAGGTATGTAATGCCATACAAGAGAATTGAACCTGTTGATCAGGCTTAATAATGATCACTTATAGTATTTCGGTGTGACAATTCATACATTTTATATCTGATATATATCTCAAATGGTTCATGAATGAAGATAAAATTTAGGACTTAAAGGATGCAAATGACAAGATATGATGTTCATTTGCATGTTATTGAGACATCATAATGCTTAACTATATGCAGACATCACAAATTGAATGTGGAATTAGATATTGAATCAAATTGCTTTCGCAGCAAAAGAGTTATTTACAGTTAAAAATTTACGATTATTGTGTTATATTTCATACAAAATTGTCAGTTTTCAGGAAAGGGTGTGAGGAATTTTAGAAATCACAATAGTGGGTATGATTCTAACAGTTTCTTTTTAAACAAAATATTGAACAGTAGAAATTGTGAACAAATAAAGCAGACTTGCTGTCATTATTTTATACAAACATACAAAAATATATTTCTTTTTTCGTTTTTCTAGGTGGGAGGGTGTAAATTAAATAAGGGAAGACTGGCACTTGTTGGGGAAATATATTCGCTAAATTTAACAAGTATTGCAAACAACTGGGATATCAATGGAGACCTAGTCCAGACACATTGGGCCTGTCTGGTTGGCTGTTCAGTGGTTAGAGCGTTGGTCTACTTTTAAATCAAGAGGTTGTGAGTTTGAATCCCAGGCGAGGCTCACACTGTCCGTGACATATTTGACTTAAGATATTACATCCGATGTTAAATTGTCCCCCACCTTTGAATTATGTGGGGTTACTACTTGGTAGTAGCTAGTGGACAGAAAAATGTGGTCAGTACTGGTTAAAGGCCTAAATGAAATTCAGGGAAGCTGGTTAAGATAACTGTAACCCACCACGATATTACTGAAATAATGTTGAAAATAGCATAAAAATAGATAAATAAACCAGACACATTTGGTTAATGAACACTTCTTTAATATCAATAACATGAGCAAGCTTTTTTCATTGTGAAACTTTTTGTAGATGTATATAATCTCACATCATTTTCTTTCAAACACATTGAGTTGCTTTTAAACAGTGTGATCACCATGGCAACATTGAAGAAAGGGATAAATGTATTCTTTGTATATAATAAGTGTCATCAATTCTCTAGAAAGCCGTAGATTCTACATAATGTTCCCTGGCTGTACTTCAGTATGATGAATGATATGTTTAATAAGGATATGACAAAATATATATATGAATGGCAAAAAGCAAACTAAAAAAAATCATGAGAGAAAGAACTCCAGAAAATAAAAAGCACAAAAAATAGGAATTCATTAGCTGAGAAAAATAAACTTAATGCTCCTTGACAGAAATTCAATACTTACAGATGTGAAAGATGCAAATCTAGAAAAAATCTAAATTAAAGCAATAGGATGGTATTTATTCAGCATGATTCTATTTGTTGCTGCCAAGTTTTTTGTATAAGGGCTATAGCAAATGTTTAATGGAGATTACTTGCTAATTCTATGAATTTCCAATTCTTGTGAAGTCCAATATTGCCTCAATGTTTTCAACATTATATTTTGAATCTTCTAACAAATTTAAGGAAATTATGGGAACACCTCCATGTACTAAATTATGTTAACAATTGATTTTCTCTATGTTAGTGTTGCTATTTAAAGCTAACAATGATACCAATGACACTCAGGGCCTTTTTCCCTTCTATAACAGAGGCTGAAATTTGGTGACTTCCAAATTGCAAAAAGGCTCTTTTTTCCCGATTTGGGAAAGAAATTCCAATGCTATTGAATATATAATGCTTTTCTATCTCGGTTGTCTATCCTTCTCCAAATTTAGCCATAAATCACACTTGAAATTCCCAAAATGAAAGGCTAAGGCACCTTACCAAAATTTTGGAAAAAAGGCATTGACACTGTTAAAAACACACTCAATGAACAATTACGTACTAAGGATTTAATCTTATGAAACATTTCATGCATCAGTGAGCATTATAAGCCGGGGCTTTAACTAATACACACCCTCAAATAAAAACAATCTTAGCAATTACTCCTGTTAGCCAAAAAGTACATTAAAAATGAGCTAATAATCTCCATCAAATTATGGCACTGTTTACTTGAAGCTGCAAGCGTAGCAGTACTGAATGATATTATATGTATTTATAAACTGGCTGTAATATTAACAGCTCAGTTTGTAGAGCATCTGACTTGCAAACAGGAGGTCAGGGGTTTAAAATCTGCATCAGGTACATCCCCCCATTACATTCGGTGCTGTGAGTGTGTGCCTAGCCTTGGAATCCTAGAGCTAGGGTGAAGCAAAGGCTCTCAGTTATTAGAGCATCTGACTTGAAAGCAGGAGGTCGCGAGTTTGAGTCCCCACATAGGGAACATTATTTCGCTCCACAACCTTGACCTCATTTAAAAACTGAACTGAGAGAACATGCTACATGTATTGTGATGCCAGGAGTTCTATCAAAATTCATACAAAGCCTGCTGCATTCACATGCACAATATGTTAGCTACTAACACTTGGTGGAACGTCATTCATGCTGACATGTTGAATATTTAACTAACTCTGTCCTGGCTTTGTAATCTGTTTTTTATGAAAATTATTATTTCAACTGTGAATAATTCAGACATTACAATTATAGTTACACTGTCACGGTTACCAGTGCTGAAATATAAAATAATTTCATCCAGGCTTGACAATTGAGAGAATTTGAGGGAAATTTATCGAAAATCTGTAGTCTTGTGAAGGTTGCAATTGTTTGACTGCAAAAAAATAAAGTACAGCCTCCGATTATGGAGAACTTTAATGAACTTGAGTAATACTGGAAATAATCTGCCTGAACACTTCATGTGTTAGGAACTAACTGACATAATGACAGCTAGGTTACAAACATTGAACACTTCATGTGTTAGGAACTAACTGACATAATGACAGCAAGGTTACAAACATTGAACACTTCATGTGTTAGGAACTAACTGACACAATGACAGCTAGGTTACAAACATTGAACACTTCATGTGTTAGGAACTAACTGACATAATGACAGCTAGGTTACAAACATTGAACACTTCATGTGTTAGGAACTAACTGACATAATGACAGCAAGGTTACAAACATTGAACACTTCATGTGTTAGGAACTAACTGACACAATGACAGCTAGGTTACAAACATTGAACACTTCATGTGTTAGGAACTAACTGACATAATGACAGCTAAGTTACAAACATTGAACACTTCATGTGTTAGGAACTAACTGACATAATGACAGCAAGGTTACAAACATTGAACACTTCATGTGTTAGGAACTAACTGACATAATGACAGCTAGGTTACAAACATTGAACACTTCATGTGTTAGGAACTAACTGACATAATGACAGCAAGGTTACAAACATTGAACACTTCATGTGTTAGGAACTAACTGACATAATGACAGCTAGGTTACAAACATTGAACACTTCATGTGTTAGGAACTAACTGACATAATGACAGCAAGGTTACAAACATTGAACACTTCATGTGTTAGGAACTAACTGACATAATGACAGCTAGGTTACAAACATTGAACACTTCATGTGTTAGGAACTGACATAATGACAGCTAGGTTACAAACATTGAACACTTCATGTGTTAGGAACTAACTGACATAATGACAGCTAGGTTACAAACATTGAACACTTCATGTGTTAGGAACTAACTGACATAATGACAGCAAGGTTACAAACATTGAACACTTCATGTGTTAGGAACTAACTGACACAATGACAGCTAGGTTACAAACATTGAACACTTCATGTGTTAGGAACTAACTGACATAATGACAGCAAGGTTACAAACATTGAACACTTCATGTGTTAGGAACTAACTGACATAATGACAGCTAGGTTACAAACATTGAACACTTCATGTGTTAGGAACTAACTGACATAATGACAGCAAGGTTACAAACATTGAACACTTCATGTGTTAGGAACTAACTGACATAATGACAGCAAGGTTACAAACATTGAACACTTCATGTGTTAGGAACTAACTGACACAATGACAGCAAGGTTACAAACATTGAACACTTCATGTGTTAGGAACTAACTGACATAATGACAGCAAGGTTACAAACATTGAACACTTCATGTGTTAGGAACTAACTGACATAATGACAGCAAGGTTACAAACATTGAACACTTCATGTGTTAGGAACTAACTGACATAATGACAGCAAGGTTACAAACATTGAACACTTCATGTGTTAGGAACTAACTGACATAATGACAGCTAGGTTACAAACATTGAACACTTCATGTGTTAGGAACTAACTGACATAATGACAGCTAGGTTACAAACATTGAACACTTCATGTGTTAGGAACTAACTGACATAATGACAGCAAGGTTACAAACATTGAACACTTCATGTGTTAGGAACTAACTGACATAATGACAGCAAGGTTACAAACATTGAACACTTCATGTGTTAGGAACTAACTGACATAATGACAGCAAGGTTACAAACATTGAACACTTCATGTGTTAGGAACTAACTGACATAATGACAGCTAGGTTACAAACATTGAACACTTCATGTGTTAGGAACTAACTGACATAATGACAGCTAGGTTACAAACATTGAACACTTCATGTGTTAGGAACTAACTGACATAATGACAGCAAGGTTACAAACATTGAACACTTCATGTGTTAGGAACTAACTGACATAATGACAGCAAGGTTACAAACATTGAACACTTCATGTGTTAGGAACTAACTGACATAATGACAGCTAGGTTACAAACATTGAACACTTCCTATGTTAGGAACTAACTGACATAATGACAGCTAGGTTACAAACATTGACTCATGATATGTTTTAGAACAATGACAAAAATTCAACAGAAGGACCATCTTTGACCCATCAAAAGGAATTCATGAAATCATAATTTTTTCTTGAACTATTCGTTCAGTACTTCATGAACTATTCATGAAGTATGTATAACTGCATCACAGGGGTTGGGAGGAAATGAATCGGTCTTAACATCTGGGCTGTCTTAACATTTTTATCGATTTAGATTTTAGTCTGTCAATATAATTAGCTGCTATAATATTGAGATGGTTGTAATATTGTGTAAGCTACTTAATTAGTGCCATTAGGTTTTCCAATATATCTGATTTTAAATTATTAACTTTTTCATTTATAACTAATACTTACTACTGATGATAATTATTATTTTTTCTATTTATAACGGCCCTAATTTAGGGGTACACTGGATATATTTTGAAAGATCTAATTATCATTCATGCTGGTTCATGATTTTTTCTTTATCAGTATGGGCGTCCATTCAAGCCAGGGGGGGGGGGGGGGGTATTTATTACTGAACATACATTGTCTAAATTCTGAGAATCAATGCAATGCACTTGTGCTTATATGATTATTTGTATATACAGTGCAACCTCTCCAAAGCAACACACTTTGGACTAGCAAAATTCGAGTTGTTTTAGAGAAGTTGATGCTCAAGAGAGGTTAAATTTATAGTTAAATTGTGCAGTGGGAAAAAATCATGCTGCTGATGAAGGGATGTTGTTGGTCAAGAGAGGACCACCCTGGAGAGGTTGTACTGTATATTTATGTAAGTCACCAAATATTTTGAAATAACCAGACAGACATAGCCAGATATACATCCTCTGACTAAAGGCCAACCTGTGAATCAAGGCCATCCTTTAAAAACTGTCATTGATTATTTCGAACAAAATGACCTCTGAATAAAGGCCACCTGTTAATAAAGGTCACATTTGTCTGTTTGTTTGAGTTTTACGCCCCATTTCAACAGTCAGTGTCATATGAGGTTCACCAAACCATCGTTCCTGTGAAGAACCAGTACTAGACTCCAATCATCTGTTAGCAAATGTCTACTTTCTCACATAAAGCGACATGGTTGGTAGACCACTGGTGGCCTTTGTTCACAGGGTTGACTGTAGCTATGTAATCCATCATGGCATTGGATTAAAATACTCTTTCATAGTCATTGTCCATAATGGTAGGTTTCCTGAAATGTGTTTGTCCCAGTGACATGTCAGACAATTTAACACTGGCACTCTTTTTATTCTTCAAGTCGTAGACAAAATAAATTACCAGACCTAATTTGTTATGTTTGCCAAACTAAATGTCAGGCAATTTTCTCAGTAGTTTTTGGAAAGTCTGTTTACGAGAGGTAGAGAAACATCTGTCTGATACTAACTAGAGGCAAATCCAGGTTTCAGTGTGGGTGGGGTAACATTTAGGAAAGTAGGCAGTGGGGTGATGCGGGGACCTCCCCCATGAAAATCAATCTATGGTCGGAGACTTTAAAGTGGTGCCAGGAGCACCCCATCCCCTAGAATCCGCTAGTGCTTACCTGCGGCAACATAGAGATGTTGTCCAATGTCTGCTTCTCGTATAATATAATGACCCTGTTTCACTTGTTTCTCATACATACACTCCACCACCTCTCGTATCTGCGTAGAATCTAATTTCTTCAAAAAATCATTGTCTAAAATTGCATCCTTAATAAGTTGTTTGGATCTGAAAATACAAATGAACAAAAAATAAGTAAAAAAGTCAAATTAATCAAAATATTTGACAGCTCATTAGTTATGTTACAATATCAACAATAAATATTAGGACAGTTTGATAATTTGATAACTCGCCGGTCTTCTCAGTGATACCAATTATTTATTCTAGATATGATATCTTGACAGTAGTTATTACTGACAACTGGGTAATAATTAATTTCCTCAATAGATGATGTCAGTTTCAGACAATAAGCTTAGCCATAGAAATTTGTCTCTAGTATTGTCATACTGTGATATTTCGCTGTGATATAAGGATGCTTACGATGGAAATAACTTACATCCTGTATATATAGGGAACTTTATGTCTTTTATTCATTAGTTCATATAGGTTATATGACGTTTTTCAACAACCTTTCAGTTATATACAGCGGCTGATTTATCTAACCACTTTTCCTGGACTGTATTCTAACCAGTGCTGACTTATACTTCCACAAGGAACTGGCAACCACTCCATATGTGGAGGAAAATCAACATTTTGTCAGATTTTCATGGAAGGGTAAAATTATGACCTGCAGCAACCGGGAATCGAACCCCGATCACTTGGTTACAAATCCAGTGCACTAACCACTGGACCATGACTGCGGTGAACTATATTACTTACAGAGAACAATAGTGTATACATAAGGTATAAGGTAAGGTTTTTACTTTATATTCATGTGTATGAGGCACAAAATTTAATGCATGCACAGACACCTATGTCTTGAAAACAATTACATGAATGCCTCAAAGATTTCTCCCAGGTTTAATTCAACCCCACTCTAAAATGCTCTTTATTCTACAAAACACAAACAAAACTTCTTCACCATAATGTCTAAACACAATCTTTATACACAAAAACATTACATTGAGTACCATTTCAATTAACTCAAATAGCATCTCCGATAAAACCTAAGAGTAATTAAATCATAAAGGATAATGAAGGAAACTGAGTTTTACATCTCAACATTGGAGAAACAATACAATAATCAAACCTCCAAGACATAAGGTGTTCACATGTGTCCTTTACTTGACCACATAACCCACAGGCAGAAGTAACAGACATGTGATGGTAAATTTGTAATAAATTCTACATAACGCACCCCCTGTCAAATATAGTTAATTACAATTCATGAACTATTCATGAATTATGCAAGAATAGTTAAAATTCATGATTTCATGAAAATCATATTTTCACGAATTCTATTCAAAGGGACATAACTTTACCCATAATTATCTTAAATGATAAAAAATTGTCACAAAATTTGACCCCGTTCTGCCTGTGACATAAACATGCATCTTGATTAAACTAGACACTACTGACAACAGCGACCTTGAATACTCGATCAGATTTAATTATTTTCTTAAGGTTTCATTTCCTGATGCTAGTTTTATAAGGAATCATGTGTTTCCCTATTTCTCCCGTGAACAGCTTTTAAAAGAGACATAACCACATTAATCTCGACACAAACTTTAGGTACTGAACAAAATTGTATTGTGAATGTCAATGGCAGTCAGCATTTGATCACCATCACCATAATGTGTGATTATAATAAGTTTGTGGATATTATACAGTTGATTCAGAAACTGTGTTTGACAATATTATTCTTATGTCAAGTAAAACAAATAAGTTAGTTTTGTTTATATTGAGTTTAACGCCCCTTTTCAACAGTCAGAGACATGGTCTGTAGCAGGGGTCAGTTACCCACGACCCTCTATCAGTGAAAGGTTACAGTGATTTGAAGTCAGCCACCTTAACCACTCGACCATGGAGGCAGATCAAATAAGTTAGACTCACCATGATAAAAAATTTAGACATTTATCATTACAAAGATGGACATGTATGTTGTGTCTGACATATGCTTCTATGATTCTGTGAGCCATGTTTTTTCATTTACATAAAAAACAACAAATTAATATCATAGATAAAATGTCTTCAAACAATAAAATGTCAACATTTTAAAAAGTGACAATTATCAAAGATGTTCTTAGTAGGAGTTCAAAGTTTACAGTTTTCAAGCATAAGCTAGTAATGCGCTAACTTCGTTATAAACTTGATAATTAAATACAGAAGACATCTTACTTCATTTATACGTAGTCATTTTTTAAGTACAGTCGAACTATGGCTATAGTAGCCAAAAGCATTAAACCTTGAACTATAAAATGAGTTTTTAAAGCTTGACCATTTGATTATGCAAACCGTATCATTGCTGGAATAACTAATTACCTTATGTCTTGCAGACATTAAATATAACCTGAAGCTTCACAAAGTTACTGTTAAGGATAATTTCACAAACAAAACATTTGCTTAAACAAACAAATACATTGTAAACCCAATACTTTTTCCAATATTGGACTGTGCTAAAGTGTGCTCATTTCAGTACACTGGTTACTTGAAGTTGTTTATCATGGAAGAAACTAATTTTCCCCAATAACCTTTAGCCATCAAAGAATATGTGTGATTGTTGTTGTAGATATATATAGCAGTTTCCAGAGGAAATGTCAGCTTTCTACAGTAAATAATCAAATCAAACCAAGATGCACAGATTTTTCTAGACAAATTATACCTACGAGTATTTGTTTATTATAGCTGTTTGCGAGTAGTTACTGTATTGTCTATTACTAGTTTGGCTAATCCTGGCCATTTGATTGGCTAATGGTGATTTCGACCGGCTATTCGTCGCGTTACCTGTCCTGTTTGACTGAATCTGTTCGTCTGCCACAAATAAGTAATGTAGGCATCGTTCTATGATGTTAACATGGCATAATATCGGGAACATCATTAGATGCAAGTTTAATGTGATTTTATCATATCAGACTATGGTGGATTTGGTTACAGTATTTAGGGTGTACTTTATTCCATTGATGTATGGTATGGTAATACTATGTACATATGAACTATACATGAATGTATTCATTTGTCAAATACTCATGATTGTCAAAATATGTGTATTATCTATAACTTGTAAATATGTTATACTCTCCATAATGGAGGAATGAATAAAAGCAACTTCATACAAAAAACTTAAACCAATGCATCTTGTAATTCGTCTAACTATAACGTTTTGTTATAGTTGTTCTTGTTAGAGCATAGCTCAAGTTCATGACAAGAAATTTCTCCTGTTTGAATGGCAGAAAAGTTGTACATTTAGTTCATTTCATAAGGGAGACTAGTTGATGGGACATTATGAATCTGAAAAACTTTATGTCAGATAAATATTTTAGCAAGGAGTATTTTTTACCCCTGCTCTCTTTAAGCAGGGGGTTACATTTCACCCCTTACAATTTTTGTTCGGGGTATTTCAAATGTTTTAAGGGTAATGAAAATCATGGGAACAACTCTAAAGGGTATTCACTTAAAAACACAAACATACACTGAAGCCTTACCTTTTAAATGTACTTTGTTATATTGTGTTCTTCTATTCGATAGGCCAATTTTAACCCATTTAGGGTCATAATATGAACAAACTTGGCAGAGATCCACTAGAAAAAGCTACATCCGAAATAAGTTGCAATTGGCATAGTGATGTAGGAGGAGAAGTTGTTTAAAGTAAACAAGGATGTCACTTCACGACACACTGACAAACAACGGATACAAGGCGACAATGTCATGAGCACATTCAGCTCTTGTGAGCTAAAAATGTACATCTATCTATGAACAGTCTTATTTACTACACTTGTTCAGTTTTCAAATTACAAAGGTACCGTAATTACATCCTTTTTTCGCATTAAATACACAATAAAACTATGGAAAGCTGGATCGACTATTGTTCAGTTTCCAAAAATCGGGACCAGCTGTTAGGATAAGAAAGGTATGGATAAGGGAAGTAACTCAACTGCAGGCATGTACACATTTTAAAAGAATTCACAGATACCAATATCAATGTATACTTTTATTATCTTCATAGATACCATGCTGCTTTATACATATATGATATATTCTCTAAAGATGTTTAAGTATACATATGACATGAAAACTGACAATGCGTGTGGGGGGGATTAATTTATCAAGATTACTGCCAACTATCAGGTGTGCTTATTTCTATTTTATTATTTATTCTAGGATAGTCTAGGATAATATATTTCCAGCTTTGAAAATATTTTACGAAAGTCACATGAAGGGAATTACTGGTAATATATTAATCCATATTAATTTAAGATAACGCAAAATGGACAAATTTACTACTACATGTATATAAATATGTTAATATGAGAATCTTATAAGAATATGAATAGTTACATTAGGACACTGCCTTTAGAGGAGTTTTAATTAAAAAAAAAATCATCATAAAATAAATATTAAACAATGACTTAATGAGACCAAAGATATTTTTTATTTATGCAATAATGAAGAAGATGAATATCATTTTGTTATGATCTGAGCCCAGTTTTGATATTATATATTATATTATACTTAAATAACAAATTATTATCAAAATTGTATCATATCCTACCAGCACATTATGCACAACACGTTAGAGATGGTTCTCGCTGGTAAAATAAAGTCGATAAAGGGATTACTCCTTTTGCATGTTTGATAAGATTTTTTGTTGCTAGATATACGATTATGAAAGTAGGATATTTAATCTTTGTAGATATATATAACTAAAATATTTTTTTAGCATACTCAGTTTAGGCAGTCCAGACACCTTAATCTTTATTTTGTTGATGATGATGGGAAATTTTACCAACATGCTGGTTTTCTAAACACTAATTTCATGTCAGACTAATGCTCATAAAATGACAACATAATCTTGTAAATTAGATTGTGAATGTCACAGGCTCTCGATCTTTATATAAGTACCTGAAAATTACAGGATTTTAGCATTGAATGACATGATAATTAGCATGAGCTCAGGTTCACAGCCTTATCTTTGTTACATTGTGCATGTAGTACATGTAATAGCTTGGAACTTGAGAATCCTTGTGGGGGCCAACCTTTCCTTATGAAGTATAACTTAATACCTAAACACTCAATCTGTGAGATATCAGCCATCTCATTAAAATACAATTTTAGACACAACAGATATTGATAAGTCAGCCTTACAGACTGAATGTGTGTATGCTGACATAAGAAATGGATTTGGAGAAAGATAAAGATGAATGTTATCATTTAATTTAAATGCAAAACCGTGTATATAAAGGATTTAAAATCACTTTTTAATTTGTATTTCCAATTTGTGTCTAATATCCAAATAAAATCACATTTAGCCTCTCAGAGAGTGAGGGTATAGTATTGATATTTAAGAGAGATAAAATAATTTCAAATGTGATTCTGATTCAAATGAATTGAGTCATTCTCAAGATTATCTGAAATCCAAGTATTATAGTTGCATCGTATCAAAAATTGAACTAGAAATGTGTCCGTGGACAAGATTGCCCTCACTGACAGCTAAGTCAAAAAGGGGCCATAACTCCAGTGAAAATGTTTGGATTTTTCAGAAATCAAATTTGGTGTGTATTTAATTATCCTACACATTCATGTAAAAGAAGATACCAATCCATGACATATTTCTTGAGTTATAGCTCGGAAACCAAAATTTGGGTGGACAGACAATGATAACACTTTCCATTTTGAAAGGCGGGGCTTAAAAATGGTTTTAGATGCAATGCCTTCCTCTAAATCATCACAGAAGTACATGTTTTTTGTACAGCAGGTCTCGTACAGACAATACAACACTAATGTGGTTCCTCAGGTGAAAATGTTTAAATGATGCTGGTATACTACCGGTAGTATATTGACATAGATACTTGAACAAGAGGGCCAAGATGGCCCTATATCGCTCACATGACAATCACTGTTCACTCATTAAAACATTGTTTTGAACCGGTGACCTAGTTTTTGACCCCAGACGACCTATATTCGAATTTGTCTCACATATCATTAAGACAAACAGTCTGACTAGGTTTGGTGAAGATACGATCAAAATTTGACATCTACAGTGTTAATAAGGTTTTCCTAAGATTTGACCTTGTGACCTGGTCTTTGACCCTAGGTGACCCATATTTGAACTTGTCCTTAATATCATTAAGACAAACAATCTGACAAGGTTTTACCAAGATCCAATCGAAACCATGACATTAAGAGCTTTTACAAGATTTTTACCTAAGATTTGACCTTGTGACCCAGTTTTTGAACCCGGCTGACCCATGTTCATCCTTCACCCACATATCATTGAGGCAAACATTTTGACAAGGTTTGGTGAAGATCCAATTAAAACTGTGACATCTACAGTGTTAACAAAGTTTTCCTAAGATTTGACCTGGTGACCTAGTTATTGACCCCAGATGACCCATATTTATACTTGACCGTTATATCATTAAAACAAACGATTTGACAAAGTTTGGTGAAGATCCAATAATAACTGTGAAATCTACAGTGTTAACATGGTTTTTCATAAGATTTGACCTAGTGACCTAGTTTTTGACCCAAGATGACCCATGTTCGAACTCGTCCAAGATATTATGAAGACAAACATTCTGACAAGGTTTCATGATCATCCAATCAAAACAGTGACTTCTAGAGTGTTCACAATGTTTTCCAGCAATTTGCCCTAGTGACCTAATTTTACTACAGAAATTACCCATTTTCAAACTTGACCTACATATTATCAAAATAAACATTCTGACAAAGTGTCATGAAGATACAGTCAAAACAGTGATTTCTAAAGTGTTCACAAGGTTTTCCCTTTTTTGGCCCTGGTGACCTAGTTTTTGACCCCAAATGGCCCAATATCGAACTCGTCCGAGATTTTGTTGATATTAACGTTCTGACCCAGTTTTGCTAAAATTGAGCCAAAAATGTGGCCCCTAGTGTGGTCACAACATAAAGTTTGACGACGCACGACGCCGGACGCCGGACGGAGAGTGATCCTAATAGCTCACTTTGTCACTTTGTGACATGTGAGCTAAAAACAATAAACCAAATTAGTCTAAGTAAGCTGTATGTAAGTACTGTAAGTCCACATTTTTATGAAGTAATCAACCATGAATCAGTAGACTCATCTGAGATGTAATTAATTACTGTGTAGCAATATGCTGGTAATATTCTGTGTTACATTCATTAAAAGACAATTATTTATAACAGATGAGGGTAATCTGATCCAATAACTTAACTTCCTTCCTGATAGTCTGTGATGATATGACTGTCTCATAGTATTCCTTCATTAAGGAAAGTGTTCAAATTCATTTTGTTTGTTTGAGTTTTACGCCCCTTTTCAACAGTCAGAGTCATATGATACAGACAGTTCACATAACATGATCGTTCCTGGAAAGAATCAGTACTAGACTCCCATCCTTATGCAGTAAGCAACTGTCTACTTTCTCACATAAATAGACATGGCCGGTAAGCTAGGAACGAACCCACGACCATTTCTCAGTAAGAAGTTACAGTGATTTGAAGTCAGCGAACTTAACCTCTCGACCATGGAGCTGGCAGGTCCAAGTGTTCAAATCCACTACAAGTACAATATTCAACTTTTAATGCCAATCTTATGTATATACAATGTAGATGACAGAGATTCATATACAAGTTATTCGGTAGAAAATAATTTTGATCAGTTCAAGTGATTGCCAAATTTGCTTCACATATTTAAGAAAGGTAGATACAATTTACAGGTTAGTACTATAAAAGGCTGACTGATTTTATTATGCCCCCCCCCCATTTGAAATGGTGGAAGAGCATACAGTGTTACCCCTGTCCGTCCCTCTGTTGGTCGGTTCAAATTCTGAGCGATAACTCAAGAAAAGTTTTATGTATTTATATTTTACATGAAGATGTATAAAAATAAAATACAAGTCAGGTTCGATTTCCCTTAAACACATTTTCACAGGAGTTATGGCCCCTTTTTTTAATATAGCACTCAGTGGGGGCATTCATGTCCTCAGGACACATTTCAAGTTCACAGGCTGTCATTCATTTGTTTATGCTCCACATAAATACCTATATCTTAAGTCATTGTAACTGCTAAATCTATAGATCCAGAAACAGAATTCCTGACTTCAGGAGTTCATCTATCATTTGTAACCTACCATCATACTTTTTGGTGAAATGGAACATCTGATATATACAATAGTAAACAATTGATGAGAGATATCGCAATAAAAACCCAAGCATGGAGTATTATGTAACACCTCTATTATAAATAAATTGATAGGAGCATGAGATCATTCACAAAAACTCTTCTTATTCATGCCAACTGAAATTTCCTAGCTTTATAACAGTGTGCAATTTTTACATATATGTATACATAAAAAAGTATAGTTCAATACCATGATTTACAATTTTGTTATGAGGAATTTATATTTTTTGGCAAATTTATTTGACAACTTATGTTTTCTTTTACAGTGATGTTACCAATTAAAGCAGTATTAGAAGTTTAAGCAAATAAAAATGGCTATTTAACCCCAGTCAAATAGTTATATGTACTTCATGAACTATTTATGAACTATTCATAGTGAACATTTCATGAACATTTCAAGAAAAAATAATTTTTTCATGAATCATATTCAAAGGTGCAAATTGAACCAATTCCATGTTAAATTAATTGATATGGTATAATGATGACTACATTAATTATCAACAATTAAGGTATGTTTAGTGCATCATGCTGTATTTTATAAGAATTTTTATCATCCAGCAATTTTAAACATGCCATTTAAGATTTACACAGTTTTCTTCAAGCACTGATCAGAATCTGAGATGGAAGTTAAAGTGAATGATTTATACTGGACACATAATACAGTAAAAAAACTTTGAAAACATGAAAATTAGTTTATACGGCGTCTTATAAAATGAAATAATTTTAGTTTTGTTTAATCTCACACCTTACAGTTAACTTTGATTACCAGAGAAAGGTTAAATTTGTTCAAAATGCATTAAACCATAAATAATTAACGATATATGCATGTTTTACTGATCTATTTAAGAATAAAATATTTCAATAATTAGCTGTCAACAATTAAAAGCAAGGATTATAATAGATCTTAAATCATCATGATTTACGGTATGCAGTAGATGCAGCATTTCAAATTTATTTCTCAATGCAAAATGTTGGTATAAAGTCAATGAATTCAGCACCTCAACTGGTGCTAAAAACAACTTCAATTAATGGAATTCATAAAAATGTGAATTCTTGGAACTATAATTCATGAATAATTTGTGAATAGTTTGTAACGTATGCATAACTATTTGACTGGGAATGGATGAAATGAAAATATTTTATCTAAACATTCCCGTTTTAATATTCTAAGTTGCTTTTACTATTTTGTTTAATATTGCTAAAAGGGTGCTAGAACTTTCGTTTGACAAAAGTGCATTTAACTTATTGATCTCTATGGAACAGATAAGAATATAAGACATTGCTGTAATGCTTTTAACTTTGAGTAATGATACACTGGATAGTTTACAGACCAATTTCTTACACGATTGTCAGATATAATACATGTAATGGATAACATTTCTCGAGACAACATTATTGGGCAGAATTATACTTATATTTCACGGGTCCTTCAACAATAACTTTTTCAAGCACTGGATATTTGGTCTTTGAAAGGCTTAATTTTACCAGACTGAATTAACTTTTACCGGACCGACATGTCTTTGCACAGCATTTATCAAAGAATATTTTTTTACATACATGTATATATGCATCCATGGTGTTTACTAAGTAATGGGAACTTTTTTATTAATTTACCAGTAAAACATTAGTTTTGGGTACTCCCATTATGTATTTAAGACAATAAAAATATCAGCTTAAAATTTCACCACACCATCGGTCTGATGACCCGCTGGTTATTACTCGAACAGCCTTGATTTAGGCTGACTTGGACCATCTAGGACAAATTTGAAGACTGTTAACAACAAAATATATCTTGACAATAATATGTCATGTTTTTACAATATAATACATATATATGTACATGCTGGATATGGTATGATACATTAATACGGCTACCTAAATCATTCCCTCAGCTACAATAGACTTATAACAGTGTTACAACCCAGACTTGTTCGGGGAGATCATAATGCACACTTTCCTATATATACTGACATTTCAATGGCATCAAATATTGACAGCTACTAAGTGACATATTGAACTTCAGCATAATGATGGTTATGTACATTAACAGAAATGGTTTGACGTGTTAATGATGTGTTAACTGTTAAATGATAACTTTAAACTTGCATTTCACCAGACTTGAATCAACAAGAAAAGCCATTTTAAATTAGCATGCATTTTGATCAAACTCTCTGGGGTGACAACAGAGCCAATTATTCAAAAGGTTTTGGGGGGGGGGGCACAATAACTCATGGAAAAAGGGTCATAATATCTAATAGTCTCCCTGCTGCCGTAATATCAGACAAAATCTAAAATTTAAGCCCCCAACCCAATCTGAACTAATACTTCCTACAGGACTGAAACATACATTATAATGTAAGAATGTGATCTTGTTTTATGGTTTGTCTTTCTATACATACATTAGTTCACATTTATAACCTGATTTTCCTCTCTGATCAGACATAAATAGTATTGATTTGAAATTACGAGTTTATAAAGGTTTATAGTGTATATTCTGCGCTATTTGTGAACTATTTACAAATCATTATGATGGATCACAGTATCTTAACACTGACTTTATTCGCTACAATTGTAACACATACAAAGTAAACAATGAATGGTCTATGGTCAGCCGTGGACACATTGTCACTAAGTCAATAATTGTATAGACTGTTTGTCAGTGTAATAATTACATACACTGAGCAAAAAATCTGATATTTGCATTTATATAATAATTAAATGGTGCAGCTATCAACTTTGATACATAAATGTATAAGACTCGCCTTAGGGTTGTAGTGTTTTGTAACTATAATTATTGATAGAATCAACCTATCACTTTATAAGTTCATTTAATCATTGATGTACTACTACATGTACTTCACCAGAATCTAGTACACTTATAAGGCCATCCTTATAAAAAATATTTGTTTGCGGTGACCCTACCCAGAAAATTTTAGTGGGTTAAGGTAGGTAATGAGATACAAATATTTTTTTTTACAATTTAATTTTTATATTGAACCCCAAGCATACATGCCAGAATGCTATTATTTATCTAAAAATATATATTTAAAAAAAATCCTGAGAGGCTAGATAAATTGGGTAATAAGGGGCCTTTTTTTGGTGAGTTAAGTAGCGTTACTGCGAACAAAATATTTTTTATGGATGGCCTAATGAACAGAGTTGTTTTGCTGCACTTAGGAATGAAGCAAATTTTCAAATTTGTACATAAATTATTTGTGTAATACAGGAAGTGTTTGAAGGAAGTTTGATATTTAATTATAAATATGGCCATGAAGTAAATAAGTTATAAATCTATAAGTTTAAGTACAGACATGTCATTCAACTATAACTATCATACAATCTGTCATTATTGATTTGTTAAAATCTTCACCTGTTGCAGATATGAAGCTTATATTAATTACTATATATTCATCAGTACATGTACATGGTACATTGTATATGCATGTATAATATAAATATATATTAATAAGTATATAATATTATAAATAAAATGTTAAAAATTGTGCAGTCAAGAAAAAAAAAAAATAACAGTATAATTATATACATATAGGTATAATATACATATATATTAAAATTGCCAACCGGCTTTGTCCTTCGACTCATCAGGGCAATATTACAAAATTTACAATATTATAACATATACATTGTAAATACATATACAATATATAAAATGTTAAAAATAAAGTCATGGTCATCATTTCGCCTGGGGTACCTATTACTTTTATCTTTTGATCATGGCTATTTAATTTGCATGAGTGAATAAGAAATGAAGCATTTTAGATGCATGATTATATACTTATATACATTGTTTTTTGTGCTCATTCTGTAATCTGAGGTCTCAGCTTATATCTTAATTGTTTTATTAAACTATTATATATTAAATTAACATTAAATTTAACGTTTTTATGTTTTGATAGATAGAATTTAACAATGAATTATAACAAATCACCATGACAACCATGCAGTTATGATTTGCTCCATAATTCTAATGGGAACTTTGATGGAGTGTTACCCATCTACAAAGATACATCATTGTCTATCATTTAATGAACATTTTGTCAAAGATATTTTCAAATACTTCCTTCCCTAGCTAACATAGAATGGTATGGTCTATCCATATTTGTGTTGTTACATGTACATGACCATCCTTCAACAGACCATTGAAATGACAATGCTCATTAGCACTATAGCTATGTTCCCAAGGTCTTGTATACATAGTACATAGTTTGATGTCAATAAAGTAATTCCTATTTTTGTATGATACATTATCAAGTACTATACTTTTCAAACCGATCCCAGCACTATCATTATGTCAATAAAATGTCGTATATGATAACACACAGAGACAAATCAGCGACATGCTATAGACTTAATTGATATCATAAATTGTACATACATAACGAAATAACAGTTAAAATAAGTAATTCAGGTGATAAAACAAAAAATAAAACCCGTTTCATACCGATCTAATTTGCATTTAAAATACGTATATAGTTTGATAAATTGCCGTTTCATACATACATTTTCAACAGATGAAAAGTTTACACACAACAGTGTATATATGTAACAATAAATTAACGGACCACTTAAGCAAAAGTTTAAATCACGAAATAATTTAAGCAATCTTATATACAACGGAAGGAAAATCACGCTAGCTAGAAATACCTACCTGAAATCCTTTTCAAAGTGTTTAATCTCCAGTTGGCCTTCACCAATCGACATCGGGCTCTCTCCCGAGACACCCTGTTTCTTGGCCCTTTCATGTCCCGGTGGAGTGGCGCCATCTTCCTGAATTGTCGCCAGTATATCCGGCTTTCCATCTTTGTGAACTTTTAATTGTAGAACTGACTTAAGTTTATGTACTTCCTCTTTTAATCTCGACACATCCGCGATTTTTTCATCAAGTATTTTACTTTTCTCAAATAACTCTTGCTCATATTGTTGAATCCTAGCATCCTTTTGTTTGAGTTCTTTTCTAAGCTCAGGAATAATTTGTTTAATTTTAACTAAATCCAATGTCTCTCCATCAATAATTATTTTCGTAGCGCTCGCGCCGTTACCCATGTTCGGAGACGCGGCATTTACAGGATAATGTTGTACGCCACGACCAGCGTGCGTTGTTTGATTATTCGTAGTCGGATGACTTCGTGCTTTTACGCCGAGCAACGGGCGATTACTCGATTGATATGGAGGACTGTTAGGTGGTGGCATTTTTTCACCGTTTTACGTTAGCGAATTCTCGATAACGATTCGCTAATTGAGAAGTTGAATGTAGCTAGAAAATGTTGCCTAGCAACACGACTAGTTGTTTTGTTTAAAGCACATCTCTGTTCTTTCAATCACACCTGATGCTACGTTCTGTATTGTCGTCTGCTGAAAATTACCTGAAAAATATCAGTAAACTTGATGAGTGGGCTTGAAAAGTTAGCAAATTAGTAGGGTGTTCATGACGCGTGTTCATTAATTTGTTATTCTGTGATCTGTACTAATTAGTTCATTATTATTCACAGAATAGGATAACATCGTGTATATATTAAATGGTACGCGACATACCACAGGCAAGGATATACTTGTTAGCAGATCGTGATCTGGGTCAAACGTCATGATCGATTATTACTTATTGATTACAGACTGATATTTTGTTTACTAGCACGTTGGTGAAGATAAAACATTCCCTCCTCTGGTTATAACTGTCAAAATATGTATACACACAAGTTGGTGCAGATCTTATCTACCAGTTTATAGTGTATTTAATATCAAGTATCCTACTGTTGCGTATTATACACGCAGTTTTCGAAAATTTGACTATATAGGGATACAATAATGATACTTTAACAATTGATACATGAATTAACACTTACACAATATACATGAAATCAAGAGTTTGTGAGTTTATAATACTTAATAAAGGACACAAGATTTAAATACATTCTCAACATAATCTATAATGCCAATATATTGAACTTTTCCATTCCTTACAGTCGCTTTAATTAAGTATGGCAGAGCAGAACAGAACATTTATTTAGATATGTGCATGAGTACATCATAATAAATATAACAATATATAATACAGTTATTAATTACACGAATCACGCAAAGGTGAAAAGGAAAAACATGAAACATAATATACGAAAAATACAGAAAAATATACAAATATAGATATAAACAGTTACATGTTTAATAAATACAATGTATGTCTCTGATATAACAGTTACAGAGTTTGGCTGACGTTAAACTGCGGATGAAAATTATCAAAGTAAAACAAACAAAAAATCTAAATATCTTGCATATGACAAGAGTAGGGAATCACGTCAATTAATTTGAGAACAGAAAAGACCAATAAAAGTAATAACACGAAACTTAGTACCGTCAAGGACTTAAATTATATACATACGTATATAAGTCTTTTGGTATCGTCAGCATAAGATACTTTGTAAACATACTCTACGAATTTCTACTCATCTAATAATATTTTTTATTATATATATATAGGTACTTAGGTGAATAATAGCAAGTAATATCTTATAATTATCTTATCTACATCACTTTGATATAGACAAAGAACCATAGAGTAACATACGGTACATATAAATCAAATTTTGTTTTAAGTACAATATTATTGATGTAAAAATTGCAATTGTAAAGAAATGCACCAATAAGCACTTGTTCGCGCTTTAGAGGATCGTTTCGCATCGTTTGTATTGACTCCTAAAGTGATCACACTTGTATATGTTTACCGTAATAATCATATTAGTCATTAACTGCTGCTTATTGACCATAAATAGTTTTGAATACTATGTAAATAAAAGTAACAATTTACTGATAACAAGATTGTACATGATGCAGTCCAGATTGTTTCATTCTTCAATCAATAATCATTTATTTGTTTTATCATTATCACCATATCTTCAAAGTTAATGTGTCTTTGCTATTTGAAAAAAATATAGTGAGTCGTCATAACGGACACTTGCGAACTTAGCAAATAAAAGGCTCGTGAACTAATAGATCGAGATTTCTACCTTGGTACACGAATGTTTTGATGTTTGATACACAGTCCAAGAGCAATTCGATCCATTAATCTTTGTTAAAATCAAATAACAGCTAGAGGAAATCAATCAAGATTTAAATGTTAATTGGCACTGATAACGATGTACTTCCGGAGTCAATGAGAGTATTATGACATAATTGTAGAGTTGAAGAAGTATGAATGAATAAATATTTGTCGTTCATCGACCTCCAGTGGGAAACTTATCTCTCAAAGCATGCGAAATTATAATTACAGGTATATTCTGTAAAAGTCATGATTTTGTTTCTGATATAGACTGAGTTTATAATTTATAGCACTCATTCTAGACCCGCTTCCGTGGTCGAGTGGTTGAAGTCGCTGACTTCAAATCACTGTAACCTGTCACTGATAGAGGGTGGTGGGTTCGAGCCCAGTTATCGACCATGTCTCTTTAGGTGAGAAAGTCGACAGTTGTTTACGGAGGATGTGATTCTAGTACTGGTTCATCCCGGGAACGATGGTTATAGATGAACTGTCCGCCTCATATGACTCTGACTGTTGAAAAGGGGCGCAAAACCCAAATAAACACACAGACAAATAAACAAACAAGCAATCATACAAACGAATGGCTCAGTTTCTGGAAATATTTCTGTTATACGTATTTATAAGTAGTCGTCTGTCCAAAACCAATAATATATTACAAGGGAGATAACTCGTATTATTAAATTATTATTATGCTAGAGTTGTCTTTCTTAGTCCGTAGGCTACACGATAAACTGGTTCATGTACTTTGATACGATGGAACGGGAACTGGTTCAGCAATACGGTACAAGAGGATGTGCATATCATGAATTAGACATTTGAACACAAAACATGACACTGAATATCGGTAATTATACTACACTCATTATTCAGTTGACTTGTTCGAAGCGCAATGTCAACGTTTGAATATTTAATATGAAACAATATCTAACGAACACTTTATTGTTCGATTTTCTACATCAAGTTAACAAATCGACCATATCAATTCTAAATGTATTTTACAAATGTGTCAGGAGGACATAAATGTCCCCGCTGAGAGCTATGCGAGAGTGACCATAACTCCTGTGGAAATGTTTGGATTTTAACTGAAATCGAAATTGACGTGCATTTTATTATTATACACCTTTATGTAAAATATGAAGCCAGTCTAAGAATTTTTTCTTGAGTTATCGCTCGAAAGCCAAAATTTGAACGGATGGACACCAAAAATTGAACGGGCGGACGGACGGACATAGGTAACACGTTACGCCCTTCAGCAATTTTGAATAGCGGGGGCATAACAAACCATATCAACCCCAGGAGTTTATATAAGTAGGAAATGGTTTGAGTGTGACCATTTCTGCTTTGTGTATCATACTTTATTAGAAAAAAACATACAACTAGACTGTTAACTACAGTGGTGACCTATTTATACAGAGTTAATTTGTTTAAATTAGGCAGTTAGTATATTGACACATCTTCTTTCCTACTTTCAGTTAACGGTTTTACAATCAAGTGGCCCAACACATAATTACCGTCACGTTTTTTCTTACGACGAAAGTTTTGCTAAAAAAAGCCCAATATTTTGATCAAACAGACGTCATTTAACCATCGACGTTATATTATCAGGTACATTCGTTTTCAGAACTAGACGCCACAGCAGCGCACTCATCTCTGTAGTTGCAGACGTGCGCAAGAACTTGGTTTGTATATAGATTGGATGTTATTTTCTTAACAAGTAATCACAATCAAATAAATCGTGTAAAGTACAATCATGTAATGCTGTTTTGATATACCGCATTTGTACGCGGGTCTGTCTAAAAGCAATGCTTTTTTGAAGAATTAGGAACAAATTAAAATCTAATTATTTGCCAAAGTTTTGAATTAAACAAAATAATTTACCGTGAACTAAGAACACAACATGTTGGTGTACTTATTGAATATAAACACTTGCATTGAAGAATGGTGGTAATATTTGTTAATGGTATTTGTTGATCAATTGAAAACATAGCCAGGAAGCTTAACACTGTTGAAGCAATAGAAATATGAACATCACTCTTGGTAAAATCGGATCTGCCTGCTGACGAGGAATACTATTTAATCTTCATAATATAATTTCATTTTAAGTCATACTCAAACTATGTTTATGAACTCATTGCGGACAACCCACGTGACTTTTGACGTCACAAATTGGTGGTCGGGAAGCATTTTTTTGCACGAAAGGAAGCTGTAAGTATTTTACTCCAATTTCAATTTTCTCGACACGGTAAATGTTTATGTTTACGTATGTTTCACGTATAGTATGCCATTTAAGCCTTAATCAGTACTAATCACATTCTATCCGCAAGCTACTACCAAGCTACCCCAATAATTTGAGGTGGGGGTCAATTTAACATAGGATGTAATATGTCACGGACAGTGTGAGCCTCGCCCGAGGTCTGAACTCACAACCTCTTGATCAGTAGACAACGCTCTAACCACTGAGCTAACCTGGCGGAAGGCTCAGTAACACACGGAGATATGATCTCAAATCAAGTATATATACATTGTCTATGATATATTTAGTTGCTTCTGACTTTAACCTTTAAGTGATGACATACTTAGTCGTTTTTTTGTATCCTGTATGTTTCTGTAGTACAATTAAGTATCAACGACTTAATTCATATGATATGATGTCGCTGGAAATTCCCCTTGAAGTAGTTCTGCCTGTGATTCCACGTGACAATAATTACATAATATACCAATTGTACTCATGCATGAATTAAATGATTTTAGTTTGCAATTTAATGAAGAAATTGTACAACATTAAGAGTCACTGAACTTCATCTTAAGTACTTAACATTAAAAAGTTAAACATCTTTAAGTACGGATATTATCAAACCAATGCCATGAGCTAAACTGTATAAACATCCTTTTCAGTTTCATCCCGGAAATTTAAAATCTTGCACAGTTCACACATTTTTAAAGTACATGTATTTGTATGTACGAGTTTGTGTTTTTTACACGTCGACATATACAATATATATACATTCTGCCTCGGGATATCAACAATATAATAAATCATTATAACGGGAGATAACTTGATCAGGCTACAAGAAGTAAGAGGAAAGCTAGAGTTATCTCCTTTCGATTCTGAAGTGCCGTAGTTATAGCGGAAGTTATTCATTTCTTTTCATCTTATTGGACTTGCTAACACCAGTCATGTAAACGACATTATTAAGTAGTATATTACACATCCAATGAACATCATTTGCATGATGATATTATATTTTTATTCATACGAAGCATACTTGACAAGACACAAACAAGATCCACACACAGATTTCACGCCGGAGCCCGAGGTTATAAAACTCAGAAACAAACATCGGACTCAAATCGTATTTTCCTTAATCAAATTTTTATGTCAATAATAAACTGCCATTTGAAGCACAAATCATTAATCAGATTGATTATGCAACGAATAAAACCAAACAAGGATTCAGTTTCACAATTTCGCACAAACAAACATGAATGATCATCTAACCACAAACATGTTGTTCGAGTATGTTCGAGTTAAAAAAAAAACCAACTCATAATTAGGACAAAGTTAGACATTTTCACCACGTTGCTTATACTCATCTAATAGGTTGGAAACAAGTTCACGATTATAATGTATACAACCAAACCTGTGTTAGCGGCCATATCCGAATAAAGACCACCCTGTGATTAAAGGCCATTCTATTAAAAACTTTTATTTGTTATTTAGATCAAAATGATCCCCGAATAATGGTCACCTGTCAATAAAGGCCATATTTTAACTTTCCAAACGGTACACCCAACTATGGCTATATAGTGTACCCACAGCTATGTCTAAATAGTGTACACACAACTACGAATATATAGTATACACATAGCTATGACTATATAGTGTACAGACAGCGATGACTATAGTATAATAGTGTACACACAACTACGAATATATAGTATACACATAGCTATGACTATATAGTGCACAGACAGCGATGACTATAGTCTAATAGTGTACACACAACTACGAATATATAGTATACACATAGCTATGACTATATAGTGTACAGACAGCGATGACTATAGTATAATAGTGTACACATAACTATGAATATATAGTATACACATAGCTATGACTATATAGTGTACAGACAGCGATGACTATAGTATAATAGTGTACACATAACTATGAATATATAGTATACACATAGCTATGACTATATAGTGTACAGACAGCGATGACTATAGTATAATAGTGTACACATAACTATGAATATATAGTATACACATAGCTATGACTATATAGTGTACAGATATAGCTATGGTTATATAGTGAATAATAAAAAAGAATGTGTCGTTCTATGGATGTGTTATTTATATTATATCTGTATGTCAGCACATTTTTTATCTTACTTATAACAAGGACTTATATACATACATGTACATGGTTTTTGTCCGGGGGGGGGTCCGTCTTTATTGTCGTGTTTATTATATGTATATGTAACTGATGATAAGCCATGTAAGCTCAAGTCACGTAATAAAGTATCTGTTCCATTCTGTTCTATAATGATATACAGAACATTTAAGTCGGAACATTTGAACTGTTCAACTCTGACATTTTGATCAATTGCAGACAATATCGTCATAAAACACACAGAAGCATCTCTTTCTTCCTAAATATAGGCTACATACCAACATCAAATGTTCCATTTTTACTGACGCAATTGATTTGATGAAAAAACAAAAAACTATTTTTGATTGTTAAATAAGTAAAACTATGTACATACCAGTTATATATTTCATCAATTTATATCCTTTATTTAAGTAGTGCTCGTTACTGCATGCATAAACTTACACGTACTGTTGTTTTTTGTCGGTGTAAAGCTAAGACAAACGAACTATATGGAGCGTATAGTGTGTACATATATAAACTGACAAACCGATTGTCATCTTGACGATTGTAACTGTCACAACATCAACTAGGTTGGTCATGAGACATTTAAATAACATTTATCGTTTATACCATTACACACCGAGATACACAGGAAATAGTCACATGACCTTGTCTGTGGGGTCTTAAAGTTAGCCGAAAACAATATTTACTCGTATACAAAATAAAATACACTTATAAAAGCTAAACTATTCTAAAACACACATGAAGTGTACAATACAATACTTCAGTTTAGCTCTGAAGTATATGTGCATGGTGAAATGATTATCGTATACGAGGTATGCTTTCTTAAAGCCAGTATCAGCCAACTATCTATATCCCCGAGGGCTAACATTATTCAAATGTGATGTCATTATAAACGTATATAGAGGGTGGTGATGTCATATAAACTTTAGTTCTGAGTTCATAAAGTCAACTTGGAACGTCACCAACATCGTATGTATAAACTGTTTTAAATTTACCAAGAACTTAACTGTAAATAAATAGGTTATTTCACATACAATGCAAATTCACGTCAAATCGATGTACAGAAGACACCACTAGACCGAAAAATGTAACTATAGTTGGTTTTAAATTGAAAATCTCGTCGAACAAATGCGATTCGTAACATTGATTAACTCGAAACGGCAGAAGTACTTACCCTGAAGATTCGCAACGAAACATGACCACCATATAATACAAGAAAATAACTCCCCCGCATACATCTAGTGCTATTCTCGTCCCCGTAGTTTATAAAATTACTTAACTTTAATCCGACAAATAAATTTACGTAAGACTTCATAAAACATCGATACACATATAATAGTACAGATTCAAATAACACGCAAGATATTTTAATTAACACAGCTGTGTTTAGCCTTAGGTAATTAATCCAAGTGTATACATCTTCACCAAACAGCTGATTTAATTAAAATATATCAAATAAATCCAACAGAAGTTCTTACTTCTGAATACATAAAGCAAAATGATGTATGATAACGTGACAAGTCTATAAAATTCCTTAATTCAGTATACATTTCTCAATTACATGTTGTATGTACATAAAACTACAGTATTTGAATTTAACGCCATATTAGAATTTCAAATCAAATTCATTAAAACAGATTGTTGTCCGTTTAGGCCATCCTAAAATGTTTTTTTCACACAAGTTGCGGTAACGCTATCTACTCACGAAAAATTCTTTTTGGCCTCTTGGGTATAGAAAAAAGTATTTAATAATAAATAGCACACTGACATGTTATTCTAATTAATTGTGAAAATAATTTCGTACCAATCAGTACCCGCGGAAAATTAACCGTAAACAAATATTTCTTTAAGGATGGTCTTAGGTATTTTTATACACGTTACATAATGTGTTTGTTTATAAAATAGTTTATCCACGAACTCAGCACGGACTATTTTGTCTATATAAATAGTTGTCACTTCTAATGGGGGGGGGGGGGGGGGGGAGTATTTCTTTATCATAAAATTTAATTATTCATCTAATGTCAGGCATTTTATTTTTACTCGTACTTTATTATGTTTGTTATATTCTTGTCATTCAGGGGCGATACGAATTTCGGACTTCGTAGGGTTCGCCCGGGATATGGTTACGTTCAATATTGATAGAGTAAAGAAGCGTTGTAGTCGTATGCGAATGAATATAACGTGGAAATCATTCTCAGAATGACAGACTTTTAAACGTGTTTATCATTCGCGATTTTCGAAGTAGGCCTCAAGAGAAACAGATTATTTCCACCGTTCGATTCCCAGTGTCAGCCAAAATGGAAAGTAGCCCGTGAACAACATCAGCAACATGGCGGCCTGCCTATTATGTCCGAGGTACTTTCTGTAGACAAACGCCGAGGAGTTCCGATTGTGGTTTACTATAAAGTGAAACTATTCCATTCTCTGCGTATGGAAGAAATTTGTTCAGGAAATTGTTTTATAGCATCAAAACTGTAGAATCCTAGTTAAAAAACATTATTATATTACCACCGCTTTTCCCCGAGTTAGACAGTTTTATTAAGTTTTGTACTTAACGGAGAACACGAGGAACTACACACGCAGGCAATTAAAAATTTAAAAGTTTAAGATTGAGAGAAATACATGATTGTACTTTTCTTAATTCAACATCGTGCGAGAATGTCTGAAATATGGCAATTTTCATAGGATAAACTGAATAAATACAACGTAAATGATTAATTCCATATAAAGGAGGAATAATTCTGTGAGAAAGAACAGAACAATAAGCATCTATTCAATGTAATACACCGAAGTTAGTAGCTTTATTCCGAGGATTCCATCAACTTGAAAGTATTCCAATACAAACGTAGTGGTTTATTTCACGTATACATGTATTTGTAAAGAATTGTGTATGAAAAGTACTTGCTATGGTGGCTGATATCTGCCATTTTGCGTCTTCGTGTCTTCGCCCACAAAAGCCGAAGAAACGACAACACGAACACTTATCTTGTCTAATGACAGGATTAACTGAATTCTGAGAATGTATTCATGTACAGACTGTACTTATTCCGGTTAATTGCTAAATACTCGAAGAAATGTTACAATACATAAAACGTGACCTTTGTATGTCTTGGTCATTTCACATAAACATCAAACGATCTGAGTGAACGCTGGATGTATTTGAGTTTATTACTTTTGTTAAAGTTCAGCTGCGTAAATGTCAAAATGGTGGCATAAAGAAGTTTGTTGTTTTAGAAATAAAACGATATATGAGTGGTTTAGTATCTCACTGATTGTGTACACAGACTATAGCCGACTTGCATTGCTGTTTTATTACGGATTGTCTCGGAACTTGAAGGAAGGAAAAACTTATATTATGTGCAAAGGGCTGTTGATGACAATTGATACAGAAATGCTACTACAGTATAACCTCTCCAGAGCGGCCCTCTGTAGAGCAACAACCTCTCCATAACAACACCTTCAAAATTCCCCTAAGCTGATGTTTACTATCAATTTAACCTCTGTAGAGCAACAACCTTTAAAAACGGTCAATATTTGCAGTTCCCACATGGTGTTGCTCTACAGAGGCTGTACTGTACATGTATACATAAACACAGATGTATTTATGTTACATATTTATTTCTATTAAAGCTGTCTAAAACGTACATGTTATATATAATATATTTAAAACTCACTATACCATTTACCATTTATTCATAAGTAAACGGCCTAATTATGCACTATATTTTTGGCATTAACAAAGCAAAAAAAAAAAAAATATGGACTGGGTAAAAACAGAACATGTTGTTATATGAACAGGACTAAAACATTATTTTTTCGTCACCAATCAATTTATTGATTGATAATAATAACAAAAACTGTCCGTAAGACAGCATGCTCGACTATTCTCATTGATTGATAATAAACAAACTTTTGTCTATAAGACAGTACCAATATTTATGTAGTATTTGTTAAAAGTACAAATTCAACGTTTACGTTTAAATTCAATCATTGGGTTAAATTTGAGGTTTGGTTAAGAAGTTAGTCAAAATTTAACAAGAAGCAAGATGACTGTTCTTGTTGTGTCAAACGCTTCAAACAAGTAGATAGACAAGCTGAGGATCTTGAAGGCTTCTTAACCAATATCGGATTTCCGGTTAAACATAACCAAAAGTTTTATACAATCGCTTTACCAAACTTTAACTCAAGTCAGTTTGACCAAACCTATTTGTATATTGGTGAGCTGAAAATTAGTGTACGATTTTTGTGACCAAAAATCAACAAAATACTAGTAACAAAGCCAGTTATTGTTAAGTTCAACATCGGATATTCTGGACAATGTATAAGAAAATAAATAAATATGTTTTAGGTTAAGTTTTGAGAGAAAAGTGCATAGATCTGTAACTACAAAAAAGTGGAACTTATTTCTGAGAACATACAGTTCTGACACAATTTTTAAATACACAATGTAGTTCACTATAAAACACACTAGATGTATCTTAAACCGTTCCATTGACAGCCCTACAGCAGGGAATTGTTATAATTAAAATAAAAAAGACGTCATTCAGAGAAAACATAATTGAGTACGAATAAAGAGTCGAGCGTTCCATAGCTTTTCGTACGAAATTATCCATCAAACTTTTCCCTAGACATATTTTCGATAGTTTGAACTCGCTTCCTAATCATGTAAACACATTCGCTACCTCTGTGATATTTCTCTCGAGTATTTAAAGATAAATCAGCACGCTTAATATTATCATGTGTATAAGAGTGGCTTTTCCCTAGACGTCATCTGTAACAAGTCATAATATGTAATTATGCATAGAACAATATTCCTAACTTTGAGCTCAGCTTACTTACGAAAGAAAAGAAAATCAAAGTACAGAAAGTACTCATGGAAACTGAACTTACACAGACTTGTTGCACTGCAACAATGGAAGGAGAATTATAATTTAACATTTTCATGGCGGTTGTAGAAATCGGAGTACTTTGGTCCGCATCAAAACTAAATGAAGACTTTTTGGAGGAAGTAAGTGTGACGTTAAATAGCATTTAATTCGGGCTTAAATGATTTTATAAATCAATTTCAATCAAATAAAAACATGATAGGGAACGTTAACTGTTGAAATCTTTATAGAAAATATATATTATTCAGTCTGTGTAATATTCCTGAAGTAATCCAGTACTTTAAACTACGACAGACATATAATTATTTGTCTTTACTATAGAAAAAAGTAGTCCATAACAATAATCATTACCGGGCAAAAACTAGCATGAAATAACCGTTTCAGAAACTTTGTCGGCAGTAATACGAGGTCTGTTGTACAACTTTAAGGCATAGACTTGAATTTTTACTCAGGAGACATTTCATGGCATTTTGATTTCATCAGTTACAACATTAGAATATTTATTCAATTCTACTAATGAAATTATTCGAATGAATTCGGAAATTTAAGTTTTGTATTCAGAACATAAACTAAGTAATTGATATGAATTTGGATTTACAATCTTGACAATGCTGGATATGATAAAAAAATTACAAAGAAAACTACACGTTGGTAGAATATCTTTTCTTCTTCATGGTCAACAGTAAACCCCAGACAAATGAAATTTGTGTTAATTAAGTATTATTAATTAACGATTCATGTAGCGTTCATACAGAGTTGTTCATGCAATTACTTTAACAATATATTCTAAAAAAAAAGAACCATGAATCAATGAATGCACAAATGAAGAAGTTACATAACGGAGAAATACGTCTCGTACATAAGTGTAGGGATATCAATTTTAGTTATGTGGTTTCCGGTCACTTCTTTTTCAATACTAGGCACTCGTTTTCTTTCAAACCTATCTTATCGTTCGCGATTTTCAAAATGGGCACCATGTTCCCATTGAAAGAGAAACAGGTTGTTTCAATTGTTGGATTCCCAGGATAAGCCATTTAGACAAACGCCGAGGAGTTCCGATTGGAGGCGACAAAGAGAGAGACAGCTAATTATACGATTTGTTGAAATGTAACGGTATAAATGCGCACTCTATATGTATGAATGTTTCTTTGTAAATCAAAAACATAATCCTTCAGTGTGATAGCATATCAGGTAGATTCCTCACATAATTCATTACTTGAAATTATTTTCTAAAACTAGTTTAATGTCTTTATGTGGTATGATTGAACAGAAAAGCAAAATAATGAAAACTCGCCGATTATCAGCGGTCGCAATTTCTTATAATGCGCAATATAGAAGCTGACGACTATTCAGTAGCAAAACTAGCAATTAAAACCGACTTTCATCGAAAAATCCTACTGAATAGGACATTTCCGCGCTGAAATTTAATTTCCCTAATAAATCAAATTATGTGTTTTATTACTGAAATGATTTATTCGCAACAGACGTTGCTAGTTTGCAGTTTGAGACATCACTCTCATAAAAAGACGTGTGCTCTGCTGTGCTGATTAAATTTGAAAGCCTCTGATATTCTGTAATGAACGTCAGCCCGCAAGTTTATATACAATTCCATCTTGTTACGGAACGTGAGGCTATAAGAACGCTTCCTTAAACGGAGATATTACTAACAAATTGCAACCAATATAATCCAATAACTTCCCTGATTAATATTCTAGTCACCAACCTAGAAATTCATGGTCAAGCCTGCATTAACGTCAGACAAGGTAAAGATGAGAACGTATTATTGTGACATACACGACCAAGACAACGTGGAAAAGAATTTGAAGAGAAATATCAAATTTACCAAGACTCGTTTAAAACATACTGTTATTGCTATTAAACTTGAAGATAGCCTGGAAGAATCTTTAATGTCGAATCCAACGACACTTTTCGAAATTAATGCTAAATATCACAACCGCAATGGTAAATGTCGCAACAAATGCTAAATGTCGCAACCAGCGCTGCATGTAACCAATGCTCAACATCATAACTAACGTTTAGTGTTAGGATTAACTCTAAATGTTACAACTACGACACCTAATGCCGAATGCAACGCTAAATGTACCCTCCATGAGGCAACCACTATGGTAAAGTACTATAAGGCCATCATTAAAAAAATGTTTAGTTATTTGGGGTTACTCTGGGTAGGGTTACCCCTAAGCAAACATTGTTTAAGGATGGCCTTATGCTACCAATCTGTGGTAAATATCGCATCCACGAACTTATGCGTCATACAACGTTGAATGTCGCAACTAACGCTAAATATCGCAAGCAACAGATCACGTAACACCCAGTACCAAATACATGTTTGTCATTCACAGTTTAACACCACAACCAAAATGATAAGAATCGAGAAGCAATCACATTTTTCATGCCGCACCTTCTTGAATTAAATTCAGCATAACATTTATTCTGAATTAACACGTCTCCCTCTAAAAGCTTTATTATTGAACCATAAATCAAGCAAGCATCGGGTGACAAAACATCGAGCGATATATGGTCATGAAAAGTAATACAATTTCCATAAAACAAAGACGGGTAATAATCGGGTCAATAACGAATAAAGGATAAGTTGGAAATCACTTGCCACGAGATAAATTTCAAGGAAAGACAGGCTTATTACATGAACGTCTTATTTAACTGTTAAAGGTAGACGAAACTAGAAAGTCAATACACCAGATTACGTCGACACAAGTAACAACAAATGCAACAGACAGAATTGTAAATGTGAAGCATGAGAGTAACACTGACAGTTAAGTGTAACATCCTACATCCGGTCTAGGGGGTATTCATGGTATGTTATTATCATTGATCAGTTCAGCTATACTGTACAATAAGTCACATTCTATCAGATAAAATATTGCAGTTACGGTGATGTAATATCGCCTTATATCTCAAACAAGGAGTAAACGACGACCAAGTGGGGCGCATTGTCAACTCCGGTAGATAACTAGAAGGGGACTTAATATATATGTAAGTACCATCAAGCGAGTCACAATAATCTGATAAGAAGAGTATATGTAAGGTCATCCTTAAAAATATTTTGTTTGCGGTAACGCTACATACTCACTAAAAAGGCCTCTATCCAACTGTTTTGGCCCCTCGGGTATTTTTTAATGAAAAAACCTAATCTGACATGTATATTGGGTTCAATATAAACCATTTGTAAAAAAATATTGTTTAACTACCTACCCACTGAAAATTCTCTACGTAATTTTACCACAAACAATTTTGGATGGCCTATTTTTTTAAACAAACTATAATTATGTTGACGTCTGAAACTAAAATAATTTCATGTTGTCATGTTCTGGAATTTACAGAAGTTTATCAGCACACGTAAATGCAATTGAGCAATAGCGAAACAAATGGGTTGTTTCAAATGATTGATATTCAAAGCACAAGCGAGTCTCTTTCCTGTAATGTAAAAAATGTAACGTCGCATTCTCCGAGATACTTATCAGACAAATGGAAAAGACAAAGAATTAAAACAAACACACGACAAAATGTTTTAAGGAAAGTATGGCCACAAATAAAGCTCCTTTCAAGATTTGTCTGCAACCAATAACATTATCGAAGACTTCGTGTATGAAACACCAGAATATACACGTATTGGATAGTTAAACATCATACCAAGTTGTACGTTTATATCATCTGAAATTTCATATCTAAGTTCATCGTCTTGTGGTCGGAAATTGTCTAGTTCTTCTCTAATGTTCGTCTGTTTTGTTGATTCAGTAGATTATGGTAATTTATGTATATGTTGTACAACCAGTCGGAGTGAACTTCATAAAACACAAATCTATGGGAAAATGGTTGTTTTGTATGTAATCAATCTGCTTCGCCTCAACAAAGTCATGAAAGATTTACCCCAAGGCGTATCTCAGAGACGAAGAATTCATAGATAAATAGTTTTTCATTGTGCTGCTCTGTTTATTTTGTAACATTTATGATTGTTTCATTCATGAATTGAAATCACTATGACAAGATATAGAACAGTCACTAATCTGTTAGTAAAACTCCAATGATTTTAATGCTTTATTGAAACAGACTCAATCAGTCATGGAAGAATCTGTAATACAGGATTAGGATTTCATGGACTAAACTATATATTCCAACAGATGGGATTATGTGCTTCGTTCTAATCCCTAGAGACGCCAGACAGACAATTCATAGATATATAGCAAACTGAGAAGTTTTCTCTGTAAATATTTCGATCAAAAACAGTCTTGCTAAGTTGATACTATGAACTTTACACTTATATATATATATAGCGTCCGCATCTATTATACAAAGTTTTTTTTGTCAATAAATATCATAAAATAATAGAAACCAATTTTCATCTTAGTAAACCAGCTTATTGAAATCTATGAATATAATACAAATAAATCTAACACATAATCGTTAAACTTTTTCTGTTGTATATACATAACTAGCTATTGCTTATACATTTTTAATTTTCATCGTATTGTATTTATCTTTTAACGTTTTTTTAATGTGCTGGTGATACGACACGTTACTGACAATAGTCATACGAGTATATTCTCTCAGAGATACGGTTATCTTATATTCAAGTACAATTGTACGAGGCTTCATGTACTATGACCATTACTGACTTAATCAACATGCTCCGTATGCATAATCTACTGTATATTTCCAGCAGTTAGTCTCACCCATCTTTCTTAAACATTTTCATTTGAATTAGTACTATCTAGATAGAATTCCTTATAAGTTTCGGGAACCTTTTTCACAATTAAGACTACCAGAGCATGACTTAAGAATTGAAACTTGAAACTTAACGTTGGAAACAATAGAATTGATCAAAACCAGAGATATTGCTTGATATGTAACAATAGAGATCTAGAAGATGAATTCCATTTTATATATATTTGTCCAGCTTACAATGTAATTCGTAAAGAATATATATAAAAGAGTGTAGTGAAATTGATGAGTTAATATAGACAGTGTAAATTTGTATACGAAGCATTTTTAATCAGACAAAATATTATCAATATTATCAATTAATGTAACACGTTAATAAATATGTTAACACGATAGTGTTAGTAGTACTTTATATATATACCGATTATAACAATATACTTAGTTATTCCTCATTAATGTATCTTGAATTTGCATTAATATAATACGTTTATTAATTTCGAGTTTGAATTTCACGTGCAAATTGTATATATACTTGTGTAACTTATACATTTTGTGAACTTTTCGTATATAAAATGCATTGGATCATGTGACCAGAAACATGCATGATGTTGACGTTACAAACAAGGAATGTTGAAAAGAATACCGATAAATTGCCATATGGGAATTGACTGTCAAATACGAGGTATGTATAGAGGTAACGTGTACTCAGTTTGTGTCAAGCTTTAACAATGATGGGGTCCAAGGTCCAAGTCTCCAAGAATATTTCAAACAGTGAATACAATGTCATGTTATTATTGCTGCAAATTAAGTCCTTTGTAACAACAAAGACCTACACTATACATATATATATTTGGAAACAATATAGGCCTAAACATACTTTGTACAAATACGTGTTTCAATTCTGATATATGGTATCATACCTACATGTATAATCCTATGTACCAAAATCTACATCCATTATGTCATAAATTATCCAAATGTCTATTCCGCAACACGTGTTAAAACAAAGTAATATCAACAGTTTAGTTGATTTTCTAGTTGATCACTCTATTTCCATTAACACCACTGAACAGATAAATGCACCAAGTAATACAATAAATAATAAGTCACGTGGAAGATGATGCATCCTTGGTTGTATTATATGTCCTCTGCAAGCTATTACCAATGAGTAGTAATTCACATGATATTGGATATTCAATTATAGTTCAATCGCAGGCAATAGAAAACACCGGACGAAAGCAGTATGTCAAGTGGCTATAATGAAACATCGAACACATGAGATTCTGAAAGGATAACACATTGAATTCTTCAAATTATTACCGATTCCCAAATTATTGTCAAAGCTCTATATCCAATCGTGTAGTCTCGAGAAATGCTGTATCAAATTCAGTCGTTTTTGTCTGTGTGTAGCTCTATGCCGCAATACCACAAAAAAAGGACAAACGTGGATTGTACGAAATGATTTCTTTACGACCGAACGTTACATTATTATGCTAAGATGAACTTACATAATTGAATAAGTGGTAGAATCTGTTCACGTAACCGAGCAACATCAGGCAATGAATAATGATATTTATGTACCATTCTATTCAGTTCTAGCTAGCTCTCTCTGCATAGCCAATGAACTGTGCATAATGTACCGTATTATACATAAACAGTCGAAACCTGTGAACAAAGGCTACCCTTGGAACAGGCAAACTATGGCCTTTATTTGCAGGAGGCCTTTTTTCGGAGGTTTGACTGTTCTAAATCAATGGCGGTCTTTAAAAAAGGAGGTGGCTGCTAACACAGGATTGACTGTACTATACGTCAGGCGCTCGTTAATATGGTTATATACATGTACACACAATGATATAATTATCTAGATTGAGATGAATATAACAGATATTAAAGGTAGAATTCTATCAGATTGGTATTGGAGAAGACAAAAATAATTGTTTTTAATTACCGCCTCGATTTGAATTCAGATCGTGAATGATTGTACAGTCGTAAGTATCACACGTCGTGAGTTAATTATACCAGAAAGTCTACTAACTGTGTCACTTGGGACACATTTTCTGCTTTACAAAAAAAAGACGACATAGAACATCAATATAGGATATCTGACCACACTTTTGCGTACTTATGGATATTTTCGCCTAAAACAAAGATGATCTCACGTCAAATAGCTTATCGGAGCTTAGATGTGCGCCTGAAAACTGCTTTGATCTTTCGGTCACATGATACTAAAACAAACGTATATACGCCACAGTATTGATACCTAAATAAGCGACAGTATTGACCATATAGGTATGTATGTATGTCGATAGTGAATTCATTCAAGTTATAATTATCAGTTCATCTCACAAAGGGTGTAAAAGTCAATGCTTCCCGATAACCTGCGAGGCAAAGCGTCTGCAACAAACGTCAACCTGCTATTTAAGGGTCTGTTTGAGATTTTCCAATAGCGGAATCGTGATTGATGGATGGATGGATGAAGAGAGAGACCATAGACATATATGAAATATTTTACAGAAACAAACATAACATTGGTAACGGACTTTTAAAATAAGGATATCAATGATTTATAAAGTATTTCAAAAAGTTTTAAGAGTGTGCATTTGAACTTAAGTATCATCAATTTTTTAATGTTCTTGTTTGATAAAAGTTATTATTGCATAAAACACTTAACCATACAGATATTTAACTAATTCTTTACGTGCATTTTACTGAATTTAAGCACATAAGGGTAAATAATCATATTCTTATTTGATCACACGACCTTTTCCTTTTCATTACTAACCATTTCTTAAGTTTGATAATTGCCTAGTTGACGAACCTCTATAAATTCTTATTTTACCGTAAATGTGGTACAGTGTTGTTTTATCAAGTACACCTTATAATAAAGAGTGGAAACATTTTTCTACAAATCAATATGATTTCATTTTGATTCATTCTGTGTTGATGTAATTTATACGTGAATAGCAAAATAGTTCCTCAATTATCTGAACTACCATAAAACATTTCTATGGAACTTGTTAGCACACAAAATAAATATTGTTTGAAATGAGAAGACGTTACAATACAAGTCAAATGTTGAAACATCATTCATACTCATTTATTTTATTTCCTGTACAAAAATAAAGATCCAAACAAACGAACGAACGAACCTAACAACGAAACAAACAAACAAACAATGAACAAAATTATCATATGTTGTTTGTGTTTGATGGCAGACTTCATCATAAGCCACGACATCATCTTGTGCAAAATTTTAAGTCTTGTCTGACACTAAGTGGAACTGTCCGGTTACATTGATGGGCAATATATTCACTGGTAATTCAAAACTATCTACATTTTTTGTAAGTTGATAGGAATGTAAAATGGGTAAAATAAATTGAAAGATAAACTTTAAATCCCAAGTTATCATCTTCTTTGATAACATAAAACACATACACCCTATATCATGTGATGTACGAGGAAAACTTATTAACGCATACAGGATAATGATTTAAGATATTGGTATATTCATTAAGTTTGCTTTCTTAAAGGAGACGAACCGTGTATAGGGCTTGTTCACTGACATTGTTACATAGATCCTAGTATATGATAAACTCCAGATAATGTCTCTAGTATCGACAGAAAACAACACCAAAATGATGAAACACGGCCAAAGATGGACTTTGTAATTCCGTAAATTTCTGATTCATCTGAAGTATCAAGGAAACTCATTCTGTCTTAATGGTAAGGTGAATGTTTGCGTTATTTCTAAACTAACTATTTTTATTCTCTCTGACATTTAATCTCAAGCTTAAGCTGGTCACCGACATATGTCCAGACAGTAATTCGTTCAGTTAAATCGCTTAAGAGTTTATGAAGACAATATGACATAATTCGAGGAGACAAAGTCAGAAGCAGAACTTTAATAGGGTATGAAGGCCTGTTTGGTGGGTATTTTAAGTCGGATTTTTATGTAATAATTGTTTGAGAGATACACACAGTTTTTGCTGACTATCAGGGGATTCAGCGCTAACTAAAAAGTCTCGGCGGGATTGTTTTTAAAGTCATATTAAGTCTGAGATAATAGCTTTCTGGATGAATCTCGACTTTTCCGTACCTATAGCAAGAGCGTAATTCTTTAAGTTTGTCGCTAGTTCACAAGTTAAGATACATTTGTATCTAAGATAGTAAATGTCGGTAAAACGGAATCCAGTATTGTTCCTAGTAACTACATGCTAAAATTTTGTTCATCTTCATAAGGGTTAGCATCTAGTAAACTTAGAAGGATATCTGTTCACTATATCTTGCAATTGTATGACGAAAGTAAGTAAATGATTCCACAAGTCTGAAATGTTGGAATAAAAGGTCCCAAGTCCACCCACTTGTAGCTTCTCGTTCTTCATAATGCTTTCATTTGATTTCCATGTTTGACACTATACTTAGCATAGATTCGGAGAGATGTTGAAACACACGAGATAAGCATGACTCATGTGTCTATAAAACGCATTTTTCATGCAAGTGAGAATAAGTCAGCGCTAACACAGTTTAAGAGGTGAGCTTGCAATGGAACAAAAAATCAAAAAAAATCATTGAAGCAAATAATTACACAGGCCCAGTAGATTAATTGCTTCCGATGAGCATGTTGATTTAGGACAACTGCAAGGTTGCTTTATTTCTAGAAAAAGATGCAATGGTGGTCGACAAATTGGCCAAGCAATTACATGTTTAATCAGTGTAACATGTTTACAAATTGGATGTTTTTATACATACTACTTGTTAAAACAATATTGAAATGAAGTGGACTTGGCGAATGTAAATACAAGAAGTGTTATATAAAAGCTTACTTCCCGCCTCGACGTGACAATCCGCGTAGCCATCAACTACGAGTTCTGCACAATAGAACACTAGTATCAACTATAAGTAAACCGTTTGCTAATGGTCATATTAAGTTATTCAGATCCTGCAATATCTAACCAAGTGACAAATAATTTTAGCATGCTCATTATACCAACTCTGTCCAAATCGTGCACACAATCAACTGAAATACACGGAGCAATAACTTCACAGAACAGAATGGTGTGTGGTAACAAACATCGCCTCTCTGCGAAAAAAACTCCATTGTCATGCAATACTTTACATTACTCCTAGGACCACTAAACGTACTCTTACGGAACCCGCTGAATGATTTGTCCAATCACGCAAACTATATTCATTGTATGGCCGATATTATGGAACAAATATATCGACATTGACGAACTAATAACGTGGGCCGCGGAACTAGTGGATCTCCGTAAGTAAATGCTTGTTTTATTGAAGTGAAAGTACTCAGGCAAGAGAGTAATATCTTCTCAATATTGAAGACGTCTATCCAAATAAATGTGTATTGACAACGGATGACTCTACGTGAGTTCATGAACGGGAAAGTCTTGATAATTATGTAAATATATTGGTGAAAGAACGCATTTGGAATAATGGACATAATTCGTGTTACAAAGATATACATGTACTGTGAATGTATAAGTTGTCCATTGAAAAATGAAAAGACCAAGTGGAAGGTGGGTAATAAGAGAGAGAGAGAGAGAGAGAGAGAGAGAGAGAGAGAGGGGAGAGAGAGAGAGAGAGAGAGAGAGAGAGATACAGTACAAAATGTGAGACGAAGGTGAATTTCTCGAAAACTGACACCAGTAAGCAATTTTCCGTTTTAAACCTAAAATGTACACTCGTCAGGTTACAGTCACCAACAAATATTTATTTACAAGCTGTTTTTCTTTACAAACATTTATGCGTCATGGTAGAAACTAGTGACCCCCGATTGCTGTCATCGATATGTAAGGTATTTTGCATTAGTAAAGAACGGCCGAACTTTAATTAATGATGCATGTACTACGATTGTCACAAATAATATGCTACAAGAACCGTTTTCTTCAAACTTGGGTCGACTTCATCGGTAGCAGTGAATGACCCAAACACAGACAAACACTTCCTGAGCGATCTGTTCTCGGCTAAAAATATGGAGCCTAACGTGAATAATATTATTTTTAGGAGACAAGATAATTACTGCAATACAACTACATGTACGTTTAGAATACAGTACGGGTCGTCTTAGACACGAATTTAGATATTTATAAGAATGTGCACACAGAAAGTGCACATCTTTTGAAATGATGACGTCACCAAAAGGCATACAAATCTGTGTAGTGTTTTAATTTTGCAGACGTAAATTGCTGACGTCAGGAATAGACAGCAACTATTCTCTGAGAATTGTAATTATTATAATAAGTGAGAGTCAGTAACCTCACTCCAACGACCTCACAGACATAGCTATATAAATGACAATCCCCCTTTTAACTTCCGCGATAGCATTAACAATTGTATTAAGAGTTTTAAATGTTGTCATGGAAAAGTAGATGTACAATCCGCTAAGACATCATGAAGGAATAATGAAACTGGATTATGTAACACCAGCAGCTTTGTTCGTCTGGGTACCTAGAGGCTGTAGCTGCAGCTGAATTGTATAAGGTGTATTTATGTCACAGATCTTTGGAGTTTGTCCAATTCAAATTACATGTATGAATTTCATACTCGTATTCAAAGAAACCCAATAGAACGAATGGTTGACAGGAGCACGTATACACAAGGTACAAACAATTTGAATATAAATCTAACAGTTTATTAAATGCCTTAGTATTTATGGCATGTATAAGTTATCGTTTATATTTTAAATTTTATGCAATAATTATATCACAAGCGACGCAAATCAATTTTTTTGGTTATGTATACACAAAAAGACGATATTCTTTAAAATTCTACAATTATTAAAACACAAATATTTCACCTATGGCGAGTCATTTATTGCATCGTAAGTTTTACATAGTTTTCTTCACAATACGTAGCATTATTATGAGAAGAAGCGCAGATGGTAAAATTTGAAATATTAAATTTCTGTGTTAGTTTTCTCACAGTGATCGTTTGACCTTACTAGGTAACATTTCAGTTAACGCACTAATGATTCAAAACCCATAAAAACATCTGTGATTTTTTTTTCAATATTGTTTTTTATCATAAGGAAACAAACACTTACCCTGGTCACAAAACGCGCACTATGCTTTATCCATACCTTATCTTGCTAACACAATCTTAAATGAAAAGAGGTGGATTAAAAGTAGACAAATAAATATTATCTATGTTTTTCCGAACTAGCTCTATGGAACACTGACAGACATACTGAAACAATGATGCGAACCTTTGTCTTATATTACCATACTGAGACAATATTAATATATAAATAGATCCAATAACACACACACACACATACACACAGATACCAGCCTTAAATTAGAATTGTAGAATTTATTATATGTTTTATACAGAAGAGGAAAATATCAAGTATGACATTAAATCGGTTTGTTATAACGTAGGTTTTAAAGACAGCACGTGGAAGCGTCTCCAGTGTCAACCGTTGATTTGTATAAAAGTAGTGATGTTCCGATTATCATTTATTCAGCGAATCATTGTCGAATGGTTGTTGACGTGACGATGACAATGCTCCCATTTAATCAACGAATTTTTTTTATTTTGTACAGAGTTGTCGTTCTTGAATATAGTACTGCAGACTGAAAGGGTTTGCACTTTAAATACCTAAATGATTGATTTGATAAGCTATAGTGAATGGCGTAATGCTGTTCAAACTGTATTTGTAAATGTAGCATACTTCTGGTTCAGCGTGTTGTTTTTATAGTAGAACTATATTTTTATGCTATTTTTACTCAAATATCTCATAAAGTTAAGGCTTTAAATTTTTCAATTTTTATTGATTTTATACTTCATTTGGTGTAAGGGCTGTTAAGGTTATGCAGTCTTAACATCCTAGGTCATTTCTTATTTAATCAGTTTTAATTGACGTTTGCCAACGAAATGTTCATAGACTGATTACAATAGTGATTGTGAAGTCGACCAATATAGTGGTTCCCGTTGTGGTAGCATTCGCTATATGACGATGCGGGTATTCCAGTGTTTTAATACGAAAATTGTAATTAAGTCAAACTACTTTTCTTAAATAATGGAGACTGCACTACCTGGTTGTAACATATATATTATAGTTTGCTTTTCAATGCTGTTTTTACTATTGCCAACCAGATGACAATGTAAAGTAACGCGTTTATGGTTCTTTGGATGCGTGCATAGATTTGCATCTGAGCTGAGCTGGCGATCAGCGTCGACACAGGATGGCTACCTAGTAATTATCAGCATTGGGTATCAATAATTCGATATTGGAACAGAATTATGTTGTTTGATGATAACAGACTTTCCAAACGCGTCTTCAATATAGACTGTAACATTGAAGTGCCGAAATATTTGGTGTTGTGATTAAAAACTATTATGTCTAAGTTAAACCTGAAATAAGCATGAACATCGTCAAAACCAAGATAAATTACATCTACTTATTGACAGTTATTTGACAGGTAGACATTACTAAAGTACCCAAAGTACAGACCTATGCAACTTTCAAAGACGAATTAGAGATATAACAATAGTGTGCTTTTAAATCTGAACAAACAAGAGCGGTGATTGTTGACCTAATATGGACATGGTGTCACGTCTAAGAATAGAAAATGGTCGCTATGTTTGTGAGCAACCGGAGCCATGACTTTGTATATTCTGTAATTTATCATACATTGAAGATGAAAAACATTTCCTTTTTCTAGTACATTTTACAATTATATTAGAGCAGCAATTTAATAACATGACTGATATGAGTATTCTAATAAAGTAGCCAAATATATTGGTAATGCGTGTAAAAGAAGAAGAAGAAGTAAAACATATAATTCAATTGAAAATTAATAACAAAATATTGTTGGTTACTGTTTTGCATTTACTATTTATTTACTCACGATATCTAACAAAGACGATAATTTCATGTAAATATTTAAAACTGATTTGTATAGGTGACTTATAGGTCGATTGGCCCGGGTGTGCTATGTTCAGTTCTATATTTGTATATTATGTATATATATTATATACATATTATGTGCATACGTCCCTTACTTACTATTTTACTGTCTATCTTACTTACTATACGATATATATATAGAACATTTAATTGAACGATCGGATCAAACGAACCCTGTAACTGAGCGCCTATGATCATAGCTTAAGTTGACATTGTAATTGTAACCGTTGATGAATGCGTAAGAAACAGTATTTTAGATTGCGCCCATATTGTGTCCGACTGATCTTAAATCATGGCTTTTTGTATATGAAAGACAGGGTTCAGAGAAGGTGAGATTTTCCTTGTACCGACATCATGATTAAAGTCCGAGAAAGAGGTTGTATGAGAATCTAATACATCAACTACTTAGAGAATTAATGTGTACGTTGACCATCATTTCTCAAGGTTTCCGTATTTTATCTAAGACCTTTCAGACCATATGTCATACTATAGATCTGTCATCTGGACACGTGGACAAATACGTTACATCTCATGTTGTTGGTCGGATGAACAACAAAATATAATCACTATTACATTTCTACACAGACATTTCCATCACTCATATTGTCTTCATGAAGTATTTGATAAATTGTAATAGATGATATTCTGAAACGCTAGAAGAAATAGTAGTTATACTAAAATCACAAACTTCTTATACAGCAACATCAAAGTAGAACATATAAAACGCGTGGAACGATTGTTCTATTGAAATATTCCAATACTGAAACAGCATCGCAAATTCTACTTTGCTTAAAAAAGAAACAAATTTACATATTATTCATAAATATAAAGATAAAATCGACAGGAACCAAATTCAAAATCTGTTTAATCCACATCAGCGTTCACAATCTTAATATAAAGAGACACATTATTTGTACTATGTGTGTTGATAATTACAGGAAATGTCTGGAATTTTGGATTTTCCGTCAAGATCAATTATTGATTTTTCAGATGCAATTAAACCAAACAACATTATTGCCAAAGAAAATCTTATTACTACTCTGCTGTATATTGACTGTACAGCACATCTAGTTTCATTTTAAGAACAAAATTAGATTAAATCTGTTAATAAATCTATAAAATGTTCTGATGGAACTTCGCGTAATATACTGCAACAATTTTAATTAACTTACACAATACCCGTACACATCTTGTATTGAATCTGAAGATTTTTTTATTCGACATTATTACATTTATATACGCATTGTTCTTTTTATATTAATCAAGATCTCTACAGACGATGCTTGCTTTCCTTATAAAGAAATTAAATACATTTTTTTTATGATAAAAATCCGTAATTCTGCATCATGATTCTCAGTTTTAACATTTTTATGTTGCTTCATTAGAGAAGCATGAAAATCAACTTCAATCGGCTGTAGGCCGCTATTGTTGCTAGGATTTCCTGGTATCTTTTCCCAATTGGCTCAATTAAACAGAGAAATATTTGATATTCGCGAGATATTTTGAAAGGTCAGATTAAGTCTTCCTGCATGCTGCGCCACATTTCTTAATCATCTTTCTTTTAAAAAGGATTAGGTTATAAAATGACTATAAAACAGTCGATGGATGTTTTATTAGTCTTTATAAAAAGAGGCCAATGATGGTCCTATATCGCTCATCTAACTACCACTGCAGCCTTGCACAATGATTTGAACTTATTTGGTACAGGTGCACTAAAGGACAATCCTAGTACAACATGTCAAACATCTAACCTCTGAGTCTTCTGATTTATTTTTATAATTTTTAAAGATAAATCACATGCATGTGCAAACAACCAGAAATACAGCATTTTTTTCTATGTCAAGGGCCCATAACTCTGCAAGTACCTATTCAATTTCGCCCATAGTCATTTAGCAAGATTTGTAATGAAAGTCACAATACACTAAAATGCTATTGGGTGAAGTAAATTATCCAAAGTACCATGTTTCATGTCAGTATCCCCTGCTTCATTTAAGTCGCAGTTCACTAGATGTTCAACTTTTAGATAATTAGAGATCAACTTACAACGTGCAAAAATCGATTCCATTCATTTTTACCTTATGATTGTTACAACTCAAAGGGGAACATCTAGAAATTGTAAAAGAATAAGAGATGTTTACAAAGTCAGGTTTCGTTCCTTTAAAAGCTTCAGAGAATACATCCGATTGATCAACGATCGTATAAGACATGATGCAAGTGTTGTATTTTCACTCAAGTACTAATACCAGACATCAATTACTAATCTTGGTATTGTAAAAACAAACAGCTCGCTAGCTTACAAGATAAAGAGAAAACAACGTTTAAAGGAGACAAAGGGATTTCATTATATTGCTTTGTACCTGACACTAGAACTTAACAAATTACCTGTATCAGTAGAATTTATATTGAAAACATTTATACCACACGTGGAGAAAAAAATCATAACTTGTACTGATGCCTTCAGTTGATCTTATCTAACATTTGAATTATTCGACACTTAAAACATTGAATTGGATAATTCTGTCAAAACAATTGAATTTTAATGGCAAACGAAACAAACACATTTTTTTTGTGAACACGCACAAGCTGCAACTGACTACAAGTATAACATTCTTAACGGGCCTATAATACATACACTAGTATCATGTACATTGTATAGATCTACTGTGGATATCCTAGAGGGTAAAATGACAATATGATTAATGTATATTTAAGTTTGTCTACTATATTATTTTTTATTAAAAATGGCATAATTCTTAACCAGATTTTGTTATATTTTCGAATGCTGTTAGTTTTCTTCTAGCTTTACATTGTGAGCAGGACGCGATTTTCATTTACAAGTAGCAGTGAGTTCAGTCAAGTGTGGAAACTCTTTCGTGTGTTCTTAAACAGGTCTTCCGTCGCCGAGTGATCATGGTCTCCGAATAGTAATCAATATCCCCTCACCCACTGTGGGTTTTAATCTTAACTGGCTTGACAAACTTCTCATGTGAAAAAGCTACCCAGATCGCTTAGGAAAAAGTCGTCATTGGTTCCACCCAGTTCCACACTGGGGTCTTCCAGGAATAGGAGTCAAATGACCCTGTCTTTTGGTTAAACTCCAGAAAATAATTTTCAACAAGAGCATATGACCCCCAGTTTCATCGGTTTATACTTCTTATTTCTTAAATTGTTTTAAATCACTTTTATTAACTACATATAGTTTATTATTTTGTATTGTTTCTTAAACGTATAATTGTTATGACAATCACGCCATACATCCACTGAGGCCTCTATTATCAATGTTCCCATAAATCGCCCTCGTCGTTTGTATATCCGGGAATAAAAAAGTGGAGTCAGTAGTTTACTCTGATATTGATTGACTGTTTCCTCCGTTTTTATTGATACACTTCATAGACAAATAAAGACTATTGTTAGTTCTATCAGATTTGTATACATCACAGCAGGACCGCGTTGCGACTATTTACGAAGAACATTGTCTCATAGAAGTATCAGGGGTATTAGAAAGCTTGGGTTATCAAATGAATTAGCTGCTTGTATCCATTCATGCTAGGAAGTGGAATACTGAATAAGTATGATAAAAAACAATTTGTACTTGCGTTAGCTTTTCACATTCAAATTCGAGATGATATTTAAAAAATATATAGATCTGAAACTGACTACTAGTATTTGCAACCGAACCCAAATTTAAGGAAATGGTGTTGACGCATAGGGAGTTTAAGTTATACCTTTGTCTGTTTGTTTGTTCGAGTTTTACGTCCGTTTTCAACAGTCAGAGTCATATGAAGCAGACAGTTCACCTAACCATCGGTCCTGGGAAGAACCAGTTCTAGGCTTCCATCCTACGTAAGCAACTGCCTACCTTCTCACATAAAGAGACATGGTCGGTAGCGGGGCTCTAATCCACGACCAGCGACCTTAAACACTCGACCACGGAGGCGGGTCACATGTGATAGTAAATTTCATGTTCAGAGAGCATCAATATTCTAAGGTACAAATAGTCTAATGTGTGGACCTAATTATAACAAGGAGTTTGCGAATTTTCAAGGGAACTGTCCACAAAGAAGAACAGAAATCGTCGGTATATTTTACAGCCCCGTAATTAGTTTTTGGCTATGTTGTGATTTTGTTATCATTTCTTTCGTCTCGATGAGCTCTTTACAAAGAACATACTTACCTGCTCCTAAATCTCCCCCAAGTAGAGTTAATCGAAATGCCACAAACCCGTAACTCGCTTATTTACGCCAAATTTCAAAACTGCAAATACGATTGTCTCAAAATGGGAAAAAATGACATAATTACGGGTTTATAGAAATAAGCCGACGAAACTCTACATTCTATTTACAACTAGTATATAAATCTCGTAGAACACAGTTGTGAATGTTCATGTACTGCTTCAATGATTATACATAAGTTATCAGCGTCCTAGCATTCATTGTAAAACGCATCAAGAACGGTAGACATTAACGTAGATGTTCACTAATTCAGATATCGACAAGTGTGAAGATACCTCATCATTCTTTTACAACATCACGAAAGCAGAATCACTCGTTTATTTTCTATCAACAGTACCAACCAGTCTTATTGACCCAAGACATTCTCCGTAATATACTCCCCTTCACATGCCTCTACATTATTACATATGCTGACAAATATCAATCTTGCCTCCAGAAGAATATTGACATCGCTGCAAATAAGCATTTACCGACAAAAAAGGTTCATATTAGCAGACGACACAGGATCACAGACAAATGATAAATAATTACTCAATGGGTTAGTAAGTTTGTGTGCGCGTGTTCTTTCTTTAACTAATCATCAATGATATTTTTGTTATGTAGGTCGGGCAATTTTCTTCAATCGTGCTACTTGATTATTTACCAGTACAAACATGCCGTACTCGCATGTAACTGTGTTTACATTTCTACATTGCACGTGGATGCATCTGAACAAAGAGCCCATTGACTGACTTAGTGATTACATATTCAGACTTTTCTGCTAAGAAGAACCAAGAGGCATTTGTGATGAAGTAGTTATGCCCCCTGACCAGTAACACTAAAAATACTTGAATATCACCATTGTGAGCTTGGATTCCACCCGGGACGATGGGAGGAAACTGTCAAACAGGCCTACGGAAGGTCGTTGGTTATGCTCAGGTATAAGCATGAGGTCTAATTCATTAAAGATGAATAAGTCAAATGACACTGCCTGTTTAAAAGACGTTAAACCATAGTGCAAAAATCCTCATGTCCTCTCAGTCCGCCACTTTTTTTCCAGAGTTGATGTTTGTTATCTCTTACATACATCTCTGTCAACGTCTTAACTGTGTTCGTCTGAAGATTATTGTAAAACAAGAGGGAAGCAATCTACAACTTTAAAATTATTTTAATTACTAAGCGCACTGTTTCATATAGAATTGAAATGGGAATGAACTACCTTTTAGACGGGGATAAAGATGATTCTGAGGCGGATAACGACAACAACTCTGGAAAGAGATTGTAGATTATGATTTTTTGTTATAAATCGATCATGTTTCATCTCAGAGACCTAATGCATTTCCAAAAGTTAGGAGGACATTCTTAAGTACAAACATAATTTTACTGTAAGATATGGTTTAGTCAACACAAGTTCACGATCCAAAACATTTTGAGAAATTTAACAGTTCATGAATTATGTATTTCCCGAAGTGCACAGACAAAAAATCATACTGACGAAAGTAAATCCTACAGGCGACGAATTTATATGAAAATATTCGCCGGAGAAAATTTATCCTATCTAAGAAACATATTATTCTGGGGAAAATTTATTCATATTTTATAGAAGAACAGCGCGATATAATGATAAAGATAATAAAACACGAAACAATGACAATAGAGAAATTCCGTGACTGAAGTGATCACGTGTTTCACAGTACTAGATGGATGTGAGGATTGTGTTTTGTTGTTGTTAGCTAATCGGTACATGTTGCAATATACAGAATTATTAACACATTTTACGCTTTTAATGGAAGGATGACAAATATGGTGTTGATTAGAATGCGGTAAAACCATCGAAAATCCGACACAGTTAACAAGGATAGACAGGGAAGATAAAAACAGAGGTGATATCAATACAGTCACACAGAGATGTTCAGTTTGATCAAACAATTGTACTATGTTTAGGGGGCGAGTGGGCGAGGGGGTTGCAGGAATATTTATCCCCACAAATTTCTACGTTTATGAATGGTTTATAATTCAAAACACTTCTTAAAAATCTAGACAATTATAAATATTTCTCACAGCGTTCTAATTTAAGAGAGTTATTATTTCTAGTAGATGTAATTCTAACGTGTTATATATACTCGTATTAATGGCGTTGAGAAAGAGAAGACGTGCGTATGAAAAATCCTTGAAGTGATATTACGGTCGGAATGAGAACGGATATCGTTTCGTTCGAACCGTCGCTCAGATTAAATGACATTGCTCTATCTGAAAAGGAATGGTTCACTGTCGTGGTCCACAAAATTTTACTATCAAACTACTAGTATTCAATAACACACGACAATTGAAATTCATTCACATGTTTTGAACTACATGTAGTTTTATCTGATAATCATATTTGTATTGAGATAATTACATTTCTGAATCTATGAGTAATATCATGACGTATCATGATTAAAATTGTAAATTAAGAAATGATATGTTTTAATATTCTTTATGCCGTTTCATTGGAGCTATTATTCAACAGTTCACAAGAATTAACAGCATGTTCATCTTGACCATATTCTAGTACACAGTAAGAAGCTATCAAAACATGGTCGTGATTTATCAAATACTGCATCTTGCACAAAAACCATTCGGATTCATATAATCTTATAAATAAGTGTATTCAATGTAACAAATAGCACGTTATGACATGATAAAGAAGAATCTAAGATTGTAGATATAGTAGGTATCTTTAAAGATACAACTGCCACACACAACGTTTAAGTTGTTCGATATTTAATAGTCAACGATTAGAGTGTCTATACAAAGACCGTACGTATTGCCATACGAGTATAAGATTTTGTAAAATTCTAACAGGCCCATCCTATGACACAAACTTATTTACATCTAACAATCCTCTTTTAATTAATTCCTGGTTCTGAATATAGCGTAGAGCATAGATTCTGAATCCATGTAAGTATTTAACATACTTTAATGAAGACATTACGATGTGTCCAGACTTGAAGATCACCACCAATCACTCTAATCATGAACTCGATTCTTGACATTCTAAACAAAAGGAACATTAACTACATAGAAACTTGCATAGACGAAATACAAAATACCGTACATTGTAAAGGGAACCAAAGTTTTATACAATCGCTTTACCAAACTTTATACAGTTGGGTGCAGAAGTTAATACTTATATGTTGTTGTACCGGATAAAGCATTGCTATGGTATGCATATCATTGAAACCTCTACAACTAAGCATTAGGGAATGTTTTATGGTGTAGTACATGTTTACATACAATTCTTCTCCCCATTGCAAATAATCTGCTGTACTGCGTATTTTCTAAGAAGCAAGATAATAATGCGGGAACCAAATTCAAAGAACACTGACCAGAAATTCGTTAAAACAGATGTCCATGAATGTTAGGCTTATTTGTGCCTAATTCAGTTAATAAGAAATTCAGGAAAATTAGCTAAAGAATCTAAGAAACCGGAAAACTATCATAATTTAATAAGTAACGTCCTAATCTATAAATTTTTAGAATAAGGGTTCGGTCCGATTGTTAGTGAAACTTTTTATGTTTCCTAAACATTGACAGTAAAATTTCATGCTAATAATATAACTGAATAACTTGATATTCATGTTGAACCGACCGATTCTTGAGGCAATAACAAATTACGTTATCATCGTTATGTTTGTTAGAATTTTGTCGTTATTAATGTTTGCACTTCATCCATATTTGTAAACGGGAATATCATGCCCTCGAACAACTTCTGAAACGAAGGGCAAGTTTTAACATGTGCACTTGGGTAACATTGTGCGCTTAGGAGACACGAATGCGTTTTTACACCTGAATTTCTTTTGACCTTTTATCGGAACATTCATTCTTGTAGTTATCATCGTAATATACATTGCATTGTAGTCCATGGTGCAAAAACAACATTTGGTTACTGTGCAGTTGATATGTACTCAGTACTCACTGTTCACAATTTTTCATAGCATTTTACCACAGATACAAGACAACAGGGATGTTATATTGGAATCAGCGAAACTTTCAGAGCAAGACTTACTTAACTGATTAACTGTAACAGAATGTCGCACAAGATACATCGAGTGTCTACGATGACTGGATAATTAAAAAACACGGAACCACAAAGTTGGAGTGCTCGGCCTCGTTAATATAATATCGACACATTTTGTTAGGGTTCTCTGAACAGCGGGTGAAGAATAAATGATCATGGTATGGGATTTACAGTTTGGCTGGATTGTCATTCAGACAGATATATTCGTCATATCTTGAAGTACATTTCAAGAGCAACAGTCTCACTCGGTGGTTTCCGGAGATAACGAGGTATCCATCGGTAAAGATTTACTAGGTTAAAACATCCTTATGTGCATTTCTACCAGTTTTGTTAATAGCCTATTAAATATGTTGACTATGTGCAAATATTCAGAGTACACATAGCTTCAGACAATGATGTACCCTGGAGGAAACTGTGTCTTGTCCTATGCTTTGTACGGGCTTTTTGTTGTGTTGGTTTTGGGGAAGGTGGGATGGTTTTGTTTTTGTTCTTTTATAGGAACTCTTTTCTTATCATACGTTGATACAGACACGAATTTGACTATTTCTTATTTCATTGAACATTGGTAATAAAGACGCAAATATATACAAAATGTATTACGTAAACTGTTAATCTGTATTTTAGGTAAAAGATCGAGTAAAAGATGTAGGAATAAGAAAACTGCTCGAAGCATGGTTGTTTAGTAGAATTATTTTGCAGTTCAAAAAGACGACTTGGTGTTAAACTCGGTAATATTTTATGACAAAAGAGTTCAATATAAACATATTGAAATCCAGCTAATAATAAATTGTAATTCATGCATTGCCTTACATGTAAAGGTAATTCATTGTACGTCAATAAGTACAAGTATTCTGTAAAAGAAATACTCGAAATCAATAAAAATGTTAACTTTTGTAGCAATCTATGGACAATAATTCAGCACAAGTCTGTTTGATAGACGAGTATATGTTATATATAGACAAAACAGAGTAATCAGATTCGTGGTCAATAGTCGTAAATATCCGCTATTCTATGATCCAGGGATTCATTACTGCCAGTACCATGAAGAAATAGTCGCGCTAATGTTATTGGTGTCAATTTTAACTGCAAATTTCGAACTTTTATATTGACTTTTGACGGATTCTGTGGCTATTTACATCCATTTTGCCTGGTATTCGGACAAATAGCCGATAAAAATACTTCATTGAATGGTATTAGAATAGTGTACATTGTCATAGCGTCAGTTTGATATGGTAAAAGTATCTAACATAAGAACACAATTATTAGTGCTACTAACGTATCATTGACGACAGACATACGTTAAAGAAGCTGCAAGTTTCGTATGTTTTTGAAGGTTGTCTATTTCTTATTTATCTTAGCACTGTCTACAACATTAACGCATTCAAATAAGACGCATGTCTATTGATAAAATGATCTCATCTGTTTTATTCAATATTAATGCATAAATAAATACAAAATGCAAACAAGTGTCTGTTTTATATGTTTGTGCCAGATAGCGAACTGTTGAAGGTCACCCTTCTTTGAGATTTGTAAAAAGAATCGAAATTCCTCATTATGTGGAGAAGTTACATGTGTAAAGGGGTAAATTAGTACTGGTTAGAATAACGTCGAGGAAAACTGGTTAAGTGATTATGTCACCGTAAATAAACTGAAATTTCGTGGCGTCAAACCCAGACTCTGAAACAAACAAATCGAATTTTGGAAAGTGCAATTTGACACGAAATAACTTGTACACACGCATATCAGACATCGGATCAAACATTATACAAGATTATTATCGATAACAGAACATCTTGCGAGCAGAATGAATTATTGTAATGGAATCCATGAACGAACAGTATGAAACATAAATAAAGCGCGGCGAGTAGAGAATATTCTCAAAAGATAGAATTTATGAAAATTATGTTTATGCTTTTATTTCGTAAAAGGCTGTTTTTCAGAAATGACAGTCACATTCAGAGAAGACATCGTAAATTACAAAACAGATCATGAGACGCTTCATGCATTTCCTGTTTGTTGTTTTGTCGGCTACATCAACATGATATAAGAAACACTCACAGCCAGAATGGCCTTTATGGACCTAGTTGAGTTACTATTTTTATAGGGTTCCATCAGACAATGTCTACATAGTCCAACTTAAGTCTACAGAGGATCTGAAGGCATCTATTGCTCATGAAATGAAACCGATAACAGTCCATCCAGACATTTAGATAGGTGACAGCCAATTTGATTTAATATAAAAAGGCGGCATGCGGTGCAGCGTCAAAATAAATTTTTAAAAAGTGAGTTTTAAATATGTTGGTTGCACAGTCCTCGGAATCTGCTCGTCCCTTTTCATTAATAGGCAGAATTAAAACTGTTCCACACAATCTTTTAAAACTTTGCATGGTCATAGCATATGACAATAGAAACATTTTAAGCGAAAGCAATTTGGCAAATTAAGTTAGAAACATTGTCTAGATGAGCACATTAAATCAATACGACTGTATACTAGTAATACAAAAAGCATGTGAAGTAAGAACCTGAGTGAGTATGTTCAATAATGTTTATATATTCACGAGCAGATCATCCACCGAACACCAACACATGTCAAGAACATGCATACTTGAATGACCCATCATAGTAAGTTATCAACCGTCATTTATACACTGATGTAGCACATGGTATTGGGTTTTGGAGAAATCGTGGGTCGTAAATGAATTCCAGGTTCGAAGAATATATAAGTACATTGTCATTATTCTAGCTTGTATCACAATATCAATTTTGTTCGGATTAACAAATAATGGATATTTCAAATAAAAATTGTAATGTATTTAAAACTACATGTACGGAAGCGCTGAGGTGACACTTAGACTTAATTGTTAGTACTGTACGGAATGTCCCTATATGGGAACCATATTGGACGAACAGATATATGCATTTTTTTTGTACGAAGCTTATTATCCCTATAAAATTATCATTACATAGAAATAACAGACACTTTACAATATTCTATTCACGTGTTTATACACATACATGACATTGTATCTCATATTTTAGATTCTATTCAGACAGTATTATGTATTTTAAGAATGTAATTACAAGTGTACAAATCAAGTTCATGTGATGTACATAATAAGACAATTGACATTTTAGTGTATCTAACTGTTACAGGGGAACAAGGTGACACGATTGTCAGGACCCGTCGGAAAGGAGCACTTGACATACAATCAAGGATCTTGACATTCGCAAATCATGTGCATACTTAAAACATTATACTTCAACTCGCCGTGCATAACTCAAACATAATATTTGCAAATCTTTTGTCTTATTAGAATCACAAGCGAACATGGATTGTTTATTCTAGGTAAATTATGAGCATTTATGACTAAAACCAAAGTCTATCTGCCAGGGTTATCCAGCTTATCTATTCGATTATTTATCACGATATATGATCAAGATTATTAATGTTATACAGTATATAGACCTATCCACACAAAATCTTCTAATATCAATACATGTTTTAGTTTAATTTCAGAGATATAATATTAATGTGATAGAAAAACATATCCACACCGTATCATCTAATAGAACTACATATTTTAGCTTAATTTTATAGATATAAGTTATCATTAATTCAAATCCTTTACCCTTAACATTGTTAACAAACGCTTTACTATTCATAAAACAAACTCACTCTTGTTTGTAAGTTAAGCAAGGACCAGTCGGTATGTACATTAAAATTCTACGAGATTTAATTTGTCATTTGGTTACTGTAGTCAGCTTAGATACAGCATGGAAGTCTTGTGCTTATAACAACTTGATTAATTCCAGACGTTAACTTTCCTTAACTTAAAGAAAAGTAGTGACGCAGTCCGAGGATTGCCGAATTCAAGCTACATGGTTCCCGACTACAGAAGGTTGATATATTCATGATTACATACATTGTAGATCGGTTAGTTATTATCAACTGTAAAGAGTGACCAAGTTTTGTCAACTAAAAATCCTTGGTTAACCTCTGTGCAAACATTATAAACACGAGGTGGATTTATTTTTGATAAAACTTGATTTCCAATGTTTTATGTTTGTCAATGTCCCCGTTCAAAGTCAAATATATAAAGAGTTTTGAATTATTGATAAATTGATAACAAGAAAATTTATAACTACACCTCAAACATGGATATATTGAAATATTCACTTTGATACTAGTATTATAATATAATGTAATTAATATGAGATGATAAATTGCCGAGAGATTGAACACTGATGTAACTCTCCTGACCAAATATATTCTGATCTTTGATGTCAGATTTCAATGTTCTGTTCAAATAGTCAAACAGAACTAGAATCGGGATATTTGATTGCTAAAATAGAGGAAGATGGACGAGGGTAGCATCAGGAATCTAAGAAACGGTCCTGACAGTATTAATCACAGGCTACAAGGAGTATACGTATGTGCACGCGCAGATTAAATTCAGAGGAAGGGATATTTTGGATCAATATGGCCAATAATAGAAAGAGAATAAGAGCATTCTTCAGTAATTGAATGTACACAAGTAGTATGTTGTAACAATTTATCTATTTCATCGGATTTAACGCCATTTTCAACATTATTTCAGTCAAATCGTGGCGGACAGTTGTCCTTACTAGCTTCCCTGGACTTCCTAGGCTTGCCTTAACCAGTACTAATCACATGCTATCCGCAAACTACTATCTATCGTCAAGCTACCCCACCTCGTTCAGAGGTGGGAGACAATTTAACATAGAACGTAATATCTTCTGTCAAATTTGTCGCGGGCAATGAGAGGCTCGACCCAGGTTCGAACTCAGTAGACCAACGCTCTAGCCACTGAGCTAACGCGGGCAGATTCTTGTTTTAACAAACTACATTTACATTTTCATATAGATGAGTTCATCCTTAATATCAATTAATTCATTTGCATAATATATCACATGTATAAGTGCAGCAGCAGCAGCAGCAGCAGCAGCAGCAGCAGCAGCAGCAGCAATAACAAAAACGCCCAAGACACGTGCACGTATATAATACATGTAAGAAACTAATACATTTCTACGGAGTATCATTGACAAGCAATAGGCACATACCTAGAAAACTTCGTTTTTGAAAAAAAATCATCACTTACATTGTATATATTATTTTAGACGGCTATATTAAAAGGAACACTGAAATACTGTTTTAACTGTTTGACTTCTTCACCATTGAAAGAAGTTAGATATCCTACATTATGATCGGTCGATCACCGATAAAAACAGTACTGTCTGTGTCTAGATACTGTCTGTGTCATCTAGAGCATGTTCTATCTTTGTTACGTAATGGGCCCAGCATGTTTAAAGTCATTTCACTTCGTTGCAGTTCAAGAAAGAATCGTTTAAAGACGAGTAATAGATCATAAAAGAACGGGAACATTAGAGAATTACATGCTTATGGATGAATGTCTGAACATTTAAAGCGCAAGATAGATTGACTGTTGTATCGCGGATTTGCATAAAACATACAATATGCATCCTACTTGTGTAATAATGATATAACGGCTTTGGAACATGGAAACTGTGTAACATATACTGTAGTATCACTTCATTTCGCAAAACATGTCAAAAGCGTGAAGAAAGCAATTTCATTTCAAAAGCATTCTCTTGACCACTTAATGCTGTCTTGTATCTATTTGTTAAACTGGTCGCTGAAAGCAAACATGGGCCAGATGGAAGAAGTCACTAGCCCTAACCTTATTCTGTTGCAACATCGATACATTATATCATAGCATTAATAAACTATTAAATATTCAAATAGTGTACATTTCGTTGTTGACAATGTAACACCATTATCAGATACGAGTGCGGTATTCAGGTCTCAAAAGAATTTTCAGATTTATGAAATCTTTAAGAAATACTAAGGTCCATTAATTTATGGCCCATCTCCCTGTAGTTGATTTATATCCATATCATTTTAAGACAAAACGATATCATCTACAACTTTGAACGATAGCACAATATATTACATTCCTCCAAGCAATAAATAATACTTCATTAGATCTTTGACCTCAAGATAGGCATGGCCATTTTCATCAAATCCATAACAGCTTTCAAAACGGCACTATGTAATTTGAAATACATTATCGTAAACTGTTTACAGTTCCCTTAACTGCAATTGAGGATTGCGTACTTTTCTGAAGGGTATGCTCTGTTATGACATTGAATGAATGTAAATACGATTACTAAAGTGAAATGTATTATTAATGTAGCCCAAATATATTTTATTGGAAATAAGTTATTGTAACACTTTCTTTTTAACGTCTAGTCTGTGTTTTTAGCACACATTCATTAGTTAACGTTGAACGAAAGCCTTTAAACGTTGTTATATAGGACTTTAAGTATAGTGGGGCGTTTTATGTTAATGCTTGAAAACCCTTACGTCAACCTCATGAATGAAGAGTTATTTAAAGTAAGATAGCAGTCTGGTATAAGCATAAAACAAAAACGCCACAAGCGGTGCCAACGCTCGTCTGTTCACCGCCTCAGTGAGATCTATCCATGTTGCTACCTCTTATAGTTTCTGAGCTTTTGTATAGACGCAGACACTGACACAGACGACGCAGTAGCTCGACTTAAACAGTTTTGTTTTTGTTACCCCACCGTTCCAAATCCCTCCATGGCGTTATATTAGGTCCGAGGATTGGTACATCTACTCTCTCACATTTATACCATTCCACATGCATGCTTTCAAGAGCCAAAAAGCCCTCATCTGTCTACCCTAATTTCAATATGAATGTAAACAGACACACACATATTTTATGCCCTATTCTCATACAAGTATTATACAAACAGTATGTTTTTATGTTCCTAGCTTCGTTGCATCACTAAAAGCAATTTCAATTTGTTTGTCAATAAAGAACAGCCAATGTAAATGTTATATTCAGTTTTATAGTTCAAAGCGATATGTGTGGTCCCCTACTTTTGTTAAACCAAACAGAATCCGTTAAGTGTATATCGTTGAAGGACTTGTTGCCATGCATATATTATTAAACCAATAGTGTGCCTATCTAATCTAACAGGTTTTTTCTGTATTCCCCCCAGTGTGTATACCAGCTAAAAGGTACCTGGGCTATAGCAACTAAAATATGATTTTCAATTTTATTGAAATACAAATTAACCTCAATCACCTGACATAAATCGATAACATCAAAACTAAAATACCATTTTCAGATGTGAAATCCCAAAACAAAATATATTCAGCACGGAAATGTATTGTGAAAATCAATTGCACAGCGAATTAAAAAGTAATGTTTGTTTTAAAAAAGTTCATCCTAGCAATCCCTGGCAATTTTATCACATTTTAAATCAGTCAGTTTTGTTATTCTGTGCAGTGAGTTGCGTGCAATACAAAAAAGAGCCGCCACGCTGTGGCTAATTTGACAAGCTCATTCATTTAAATATATCCTTAAATCTCCCAACTGTAAGAGATCAAAGTCTGGATGAAATTAAGATCTTAGTGAAGACAATCTGTTCAATAATCTCATTTAAACTCGAGCTAAAACACAAGTTGTATATAGCTCAAACATCATGTACGTTTTAATGCAATCCATGTGCCTATCAATGCTAAACTAATAATGAAAACTATGATGTCTACATAAAGTCAAATAACTAAGTCAACATTAGGCATTCACAAATAATGTACATCGCCATGCTACTAACATAAGCAATATAAAAATAAAATGATAATCTTAGCATAAAAACAAATACTCACAATATTTATCCTATACGACTCTTCAACTTACATTAATACCGTAAAACTGTTTAATACAAGCTAGTATGTATACACATTACATCTAGTCCTAATTTGTATTATTTCCTGCGTGGTACTCAAGTCAAGTAGAAACCACAACACTCGCGCGGTCAATTTAGTAATAATTCTCCCAAGGGATCTGTTTAACGTTTTAACACAAGCTTCGACCTTAATAATATCAGCCTTTATTATAATATGAACAATTCAGGCTAGAATTTTAACTGCAGCATTTATAATGTGAATGTATTATTGATGTAATACAAGAACTGGATTAATTCTTTCTACGTGCTTTATTACACACTTTGTTTACACAATAAACTGTGATATAGAAATGTATTGTAGCTGATTTTATTTGCAAAATCGTTATTTAGTTGTCACTAAATTATAGTGTCTGTCAGCACCAGTTGTTCAATGACATTTTCGTGTAAGTTGTGATTAAAATATTAAAAAATGCGGTACAATCCCAAGACTATATACTCCACGTATATCTACTGTATATTTTGTAATGAAATGTATGAAAAATTTACGTTAAGTTAAAACATAATTATGTTGATTCCTAGGGCGAAGGCCTTTTTCATGGATTAAACCCGTCGTATAGGCCTAATGTTCGGGAAAAGAATGGTGTCTCCATTCCAACTACCGAGAAAAGTGCTAGACATTCACATGAAAAAGGATGAAGCGTATGCTTGTGCTTTACACTATCGGCACGATAAAAGACAGGAAAAAATATGAATGATCAGTCTCCTATATCTTCTTTCCAGTCTCTCTTTGGCGGCCCTGAAATGACAATAACTGTCGGAAGGGACGTTAAACAGTTGATAAAAAACTGAAAAAAAGCATTAAAACAACAGGTCATCATCGAAGGTCACTCAATAGCTCCGGAGTACCTTGGTCCGTTGCCTTTTTCCTCATCTGCATCAACGACATACCTCAGAGCGTAATATCTCCCAGCCGCGGCTTTGCTGATGACAGTCTGTTTTACCGATTAGTCAGATTCCAATCTGACTCCATAGCCTTTCAACAAAACCTCGACCGTCTCCAGAAATGGAAACGCAAGTGGATTCTGCCTTCATCCCAGCAAGTGTGAGGTTATTCATATCACCCGTAAAAGAAATCCGGTCATTAGTACACAAGATACACAACTTCAACCCATCAAAAGTGGGAAATATCTTTGGGCAACATAGCCATCCATATTCTGGACCACACACGTGGAATACATTACCAAGACAGCCAACGACTCTTTAGAATTCCTACGTAGAAACATCACAAGCTGCCCCCAAGATATCAAGGCCCAGTCGTACCATACACTTGTCCGACCCATCATGGAGTACGCTAGCACATTCTGGAGACTCACACACCGCAACCAACATCAACCAGTTGGAAGCTGTGTAATAGCGTACTGTCCGCTTTGTAAAAGGGGATTATACGACAACCAGCAGCACTACTGTGATTATGGTAGTGCTGGACTGACCCACATTGCAGCAAACAGATCTAGTGCCAAGTTGGTGATGGTCTACAGGATTGTACATAATCCATAGGCATCCCAGCTGAGCAGTTCTTCCAATCCCTGACTTGGCGGCCATGGCAATGGACACAGATTCCTCATCCCGTTCAGCCACATCGACACTATAAAATACTCCTTCGTTCCCTGAATCGATTCGGCTGAGGATCCAACTACCTCAGCACCAGGCCACAACAGTCAGCCTTGAGGCCTTCATGGGAGGACGGGTTATGGGCCGTAATTGCTAGAGTACATACACCCTGTACGAAGGAAATGGTACAAAATTTGGAAGAAGTAGATGATGATTACATTATACTTTTTTTTGTAATCAAGTGTAGTATTTATCCAAAAGATTTCATAGTATGTCTATTTAAAGCGTTCTTGACTTAATTATTAATATAATTGTTAACACATGCAATAATCACTGATTAGAGACATCGAAAGCAACCTTTTTTCAATTTCATACAATTGAGAAAAAGGCTAAAAAACCCGAGTACTTTCCTTCATTATTTTTTGGATATTGGCTAAACAACTGGGTACTAATTGTAAAATTTTGTATTAATTCAATTAAAGTTTTTGTAAGTTGCCAGTGTTTTATGATGTTATTTCTGTTAAGTTGTCTCGAAGGTGTAAAAGTAACTAGAGTATTTCAGACTTAAAATTTCACTGAACAAATTCATTAAAGATACTTGGATTCAAATCACTTTCTTAATTCTTTTACACCATAACACCAATAAAGTTTTTTTTAGAATTTACGATACATTTCTTAGGAAAAGTGTTTCCTCGACGGATACCAAGGAAGTTATTACATGGAGAAAACTCTCTAATTATTGGAATCGTATAAAATGTGTGAAGTAATGACTGAATTTGTATTTTTATTCACGCTAAAACGTCTTTGTTTTTGGATATTTCAGTATTTTTTTCAGACTCCTATTAAGATATTCATGTGTATACATGTCCAGCTTCGGAAGCTGTTTATGACTTAACTAGTAATTTTTATTGAAAGACCATGCCCAAAATCGAAACTAGTAGTATTAGCGTCCATGTGTGTAGTGTTTATGTCTAAATTGAGTATTAAACGACCAATTCAACCGCAGAATAATATAGATGAAGAGGCGGCAGTATACGTTCAAACGGTGTCTAAATTCATCGGTCTAATATTTGGGCTGAAAATAGAAATAAGTTTGTGTGGCCTGAGTGCTCCTACCTACTCACGAAAATCCTAGCAAATTTTTTATTTTACTATTGTTATATAGTAAAAAATCCCTACCTTCCCAGAGCTAAAGTTCTGGGTCGGAGCACTCCAAACAAACTTTTTTTTCAGCCTTGAAAGAATGAATTCTAATGGGTGTGCCTTCTGAGGAAAGTTTTGTGAATATCTATATAATTATTGTTAATTTCAACCCAGCCAGACAGCACCATTATTTTGTTAAGAGGAAGTGTACATCATTGAACAAAAATGTCCCTTTCATGATATGCATTCTGTTGTAAATGTGACGCATAACAACATTCGAATGGCGTCAGTCTAATAAAGACATATTTCTTATAAAAATGCAATACAAACTATTTTAGAAACAGTTATTATATATATCGTGTCTGGCAGTAGGATTCTTAGACGGTATGCCTACAATAACAGGAGAAAATATGAATATAAAGATGACAAAACTCCATAAATCTCCTGATATCAGTTTATTGCTCTCTATCACGAAAGGGAACAGAAAGAGTCGTATCGTTAGGTATCCTACCACTGATCTATTGCTGCAAGAATCCATACAGATTCTCGTAAACGATGACATTTTGCCGTACAAGAAAGAGCTGTTATTTTAGATGTGGTACATGCTTTAAGAAAATGATGGAATAATATATTTTCCGTAACGATCTAAGAGATTGTGTCACGTATTTCTAATGCTAAGTCAGATTTGTTTTGGAACAGGGATGCCAAAAAGATATCAATAAAAATATTGAAAGGAATCATAGATTTAATAATTGTCATGAGACATCTATTTGAAACTAACATACTGGCGCTTTTATGCGGTATTCGTGATTACATGGTATAATTTATAAAACACAGTGGCTTGATGCAAAACTTAGAATACATCCTATCTGAAAATGCTAAATATGAAAAATACAGTAAGCTTCGCTGATGGTATATTTTAAGCAACTCTAGTATCATGCAATCGTTATCTGGAGAGAAATTAATAACTAGTTCAATGATCAGACACAATACTGATATTATATTTGTACAATAACTTGTTTAAGTTGCTATCAGCTCTCAAATTTCAATATCGTGGTACATGTATAAAAATTATATTTATTTAGTTGCAATATTAGATCTAAATTTGTTCCAAGACTTGACTCTTTAATTTATAGCTGAGACTGGTTCTCGAGTTACCCAGGCAATAATTTTACCAAGCTAATCAATACAAGTTATATCCGAAGGCAAAAACCGAGAACCACCATTCAAAATAGATATTGAAAATAACTTCAGGGAGTAAATTGATTGTGTTAATGTAGGATTGATCATCCAGCGTTCTAAATAAAAAATCAAAGAGTGCATCAGAATAATTAAATGCAACGTTGTAAACATTATTATTGAATTTTATTCGACAAAATAATTGAATAAAACAAGCTTAAAATGCAATTTGATTTACTGATCAAAGCGAATTTTTAATTTTTTTATCTGATTTCATCAATGCGTATTCTCTCCGGTGTTGTTATTCTGTATTGATGTTTGAGCAATTATGTTTGAACAACGCGAATATTTTTTATTTTGTTCGTTTTTTAAGGCAGAAAAACTACCAAACAATACAAGTCAAATGGTAATACTGTTTTACAAATATTCCATCTAATTGTCATGCAAGATGTAAGAGTACAAAGGTACACCTATACATTAAAGGCCTATTAGGGTTTTTTTGTATTTAGTGATACAGAACACTAGATAAAATGATAGTAAAATATAACAAATATAGTTCATTTGCTCTAAAACAGTATTTACATTATGCCTTTCTTTAGCCACATCTCGTAAAAATATTTTCAGATGCTTTTTCTTATTATTTTGTAGTGTCGTTGAAAAAGTACTGTGCTATATGTACTTCGTGATTAAAAAAGAAAATTTTGAAATGTTTTTATTGCAAGTAAAAGTCAGTTTCACTGATAAAACATCTTTCTAGGTAAAATAAGACCTGCTTTAATTCTAACACACAAGAAGCTAATTGGGCTTTAATTATGTCTAGAAACAGTACGACCATGGATTAAATTATGTCAATGATCCAATTAATCACTCTAAGCCATTTATGCCAAGTTTAATGACACATAGTTGAATGCAACTGCACACAGTACATGTGGAAAAAGCGCAACAATTCATATGGCTTCTTTAGATGATTTAAGGCCTTCCAAGCAAACTAGTAATATCACAAAATTATCATCTTCAAATGGAGCGTACAGATTTTGGAAATATTTGTCATTTGTATAGGTTTCCATGCTAGTAAATGATTTACAATTATATTTTTAAAAAAACAATGATATTCCTTTAAGTTAGTTTCCGTTAAAATTTCCATTGTAATTAATGGGAGTAGGTAATTTTTCAAAGACTAAAAAAAGAATGTCCATTTCAACGAAAACTTATCGTAAAGAATGTTATAGCACATTATCAATCAATATTTTATTTTTCAACAAGGGCAAAAACTCTTGCAATTTTTAAAAATGTGTCATAAAATAAATTGAAGTATCTAAGGTAGCTATCATAAAAATAATGATAATTGGGCTATACAATTTTTGTAATAATAACATTTTCTTGAAGTAATAAGAAGATATGTCAGAAAAGTACAGTATTAGGCTTGGAAGACATTCATTAAGAGGTTCAGCTTGTTAAAGTCCCATTAGCTTTTTTATGTTAGAATTATAGTAACCTAATTTTACCTAGAAAGATGTCTTATCAGTGAAATTGACTTTTACTTGCAATAAAAACATGGCGAAATTTTCTTTTTTTAATCACGAAGTACATTATAAAAATGTAGCACAGTACGTATTTTTTCGATGATGTTGCAAAAAACATCTTTACGAGATGCGGCTAAAGAAAGGCATTATGTAAATATTGTTTTAGAGTAAATAAAATACATGTCTTATAGTTTACTATCAGTTTATCGTTTGTTCTGTATTACTAAATTCAAAAAGGTTAATGGGGCTTTAAGACTAGCTATGAGTAAAAACAACTTTAAAAGATCGTTCCGTTCGAAACACGGATGAAGATACGATCATGTTTTGAGTATTTGCTCAAATGTAACGCTCAATCCATTCTCTAAATTCTAATGGATGTATTTAAATGAAAAATAATAAAAGGGGACCCCTTCCGTAAAACAGGAGCCGCAGGTACACATTGTACGTCGGTATAACACTAACAGGGGCCACAGGTGTACTTCAGCGACGGTAGGCCCTAAATTTACGGTTATTTTTCATGAACTGAACGAATCATCATCATTACAAGGATAGATAGCATATAACTAAAATTTGACTTTAAACCCTCGTGAATAAATTAACCAGTGTTTTATCAGCTATACATGGCCTGTGTGTTACTCACGATATTGACCTTGTTCTTAACCGGAACAAGTTCATTCAAAATTGTGTGGTTAAATCAAAGTGTTTGGTTTAAATAAGCTTCTAATGTTTACTTCCTTTTATGGTACATTATCAAACACTAGATGTATAAAATTGAAATGTAAACACTTACCAATAAATTATCCGGTTATACATAACAATCCGTACTATATCTACCAGAACTGTCATACATATAAAATCCACTACGAGGTATCAAGCACAGGGCAACTAATTAACTAAGATACAAATAACGCAATATTTTGTCCAATATTGTCGCTCATACAAATAATCTCACAATAATCCAGTGGGATCTTATATTTATCATTTTGAACTCAGTTACAGTACGTTGTACTGGTGTCTATTACTATTAACATACTAATTGACCGTTTACTCCTCTCCCTTGATAATCACACAAAAAGAGCACCACACAAAAAATGTCATAAAATCCGTATTTAAACAATAAATCGCAAACACTTGAAACACCAAACCCTCACAATGCTTTACAATTCACTACGAGCTAGGAAAATATATTACACACTCACACACATAGTGCAATAAAAGAATACAGATTGGTTTAAGTGTCGTTTAGTTCAGGATTTGGTTTTAAAATTTCGATTACTTCGTGCTATCATTTTGACACAATTTTGATAAGAAAACCGCACGAATTAATAAATAAACACCGAGTGTCATACAAATTAGATATCTAACGGTATACATAGAAATCGTACTGTTTCGTTCTCGAAATGAGACAACTTATTGGATTCGCTGGTCAATGGATACTGAGTGTGCGATATGTATACAGAACCAGAAAATCCTAGAATGCCACTTTTCCATTAATTGCGAAAAGCTTGCTCAAATAAACAGGTTTAGTATCCGTATACACGAAACAACAAAATACTGCTCAAGTCTCCGCTGGTTGTTTGTTTTGTTACGTTAAATGATTGCTTTGATACTTCTAGCACACTCCAGCTAGTGTTAAATCAAAGACAATACTTAACTATTAGTCTATTACTATGGTAAATATATTAAAGCAATGAACATACTTGTAATAACGCATTCTAAATTGGCCATATATTGACCATACATTAGACCTTCATATAGACTGGCTATCATACAGGTATTTCCATGTTTATCTTTACTTTAATATTAACCGTTTACACTTTTAACAGAATGATTTAAATGTTTTTTTTTGTTTTACGCCCCTTTTCAACAGTCAGTGTCATATGGACGGACGTCCAGTTCATCCAGCCATTGTTCCTGGGAAGAACCAGTACTAGACACACATCCTTCGTAAGCAACTGCCTACTTTCTCACATAAAGAGTAGCTGGGCTCGAACCCACAACATTCTATCAGTGAGAGGTTACAGTGATTCGAAGTCCTAACTACTCGACCACGGAGGCGGGCCAATGATTATTATGAGAAACCAACACATGTATGTACGTATATATTTTTTTAATTTATGTTTTCGCATTTATTTTGTTACAATATTAACATCATGAAAATTATTCTTCTCTACATTATATCAAAGGAATTAGCCAAATAGGAATAACCTCGTGTTTCAATTCGTCCTGGTGAAATAAGAACCAAGGGCTTCATTGTTAAATCAAATTTCATTAGACAAAGATGTGTATTTTGTCTCCATATCAAACACTACGTTCGCTATTTAATCACGAAGCCAAACACTTCATGTGTAGCAAAAAAAAAATGTTTTCAATGATAGCAAAACTTAATTAGTTCAACTTGAAAGGTGATATAATTACAGTTTAAATATCGTCCTGAAGTTTTACAAATATAAATGTTAAACTGTATTTATATCATAGCGAAATCAGATTTTATGTACCCCCACATTTTGTCAGAATCGTTAAGTGCCAATAAGCTATCAATATGGGTGCGATACTGATTTACATGTATTACGTTTTAGCCCAGATAGGATCTTAAAGTTCAAGTAGAGACATGTTTTATTTATAACAATATAATTGCGAGTCTACGATGTGGAAATGACAATAAACCATCGGCATTTAATAGCAGAACCATGAAAACAAATTTCTAGACAAACGCAATTCATAAAAAATCACGAATCAATACAATTTGTAGCAGACATGTTTTTGAGGTTGCACCAATCGGCAAATTTTCCAATACTGCTGTTTGAATGTTAGCTTAATATAATAATTTCAAGATGAGATATCGGATGACAAACATTAATTCTTTACAATAACATTATCGTTTTCGTTTCTATCTGAACGACCGATCTCTACACGTATGAAAACATTATGAGAATGTGTTCATGTACCTTTAAACGCAATAGCAAATAAAACCCCACTAAAAATGTGTCCCGAGTACACGAATGCCCCCCCCCCCGGTGAGAGCTGAGTGAAAAAGGGACCATAACTTCTGTGAAAATGTATTGAATTTAACTGAAATCGAAATTGACCTGTATTTTATTATTACAAATGTATTGACCTTCTAGCAAAATATGAAACCAATCCATGAAATTTCTTTATCGGAAAATTCAGACGGACTAATGAACACAAATAACAGAGTATACCCTTCCACTATTTCGAGTGGCGGGGCATAAATAAGACAACCGTACGATTTTTGAACAGGGTTGCTTGCAACCTTGTTCTTGGCTACTACCAGTTTTCGACGCTCACAGAATCAAAATCTACAGAATCCAAAAATAGATTTCATGGCTTCCCCTTTCACAACCAATGAAGAAGTTCATCGCCAAACGCCAAAAAAATAGTTCCAATGAGAAGACGGTAATCGGTCATATCCGGTTCACACTATCCATTTAAACGACTTTGATGTAAAGATTATAATGTAATATATGTTGCTTAATGAGTGGAATCAAATGAAATACGTTAAAACAAAAGTCGAACATGATGAGATTACTGCGCAGCTGAACTATTGACAGCTGATTTGTATATATATTAAAAACGAACTTTAACATAGGATGGAGATTGGTGATCCAGTGGTAAGGATGCTCGTTTACGGAGTGAGAGGTCCTATGTTCGACACTCGGTAGTAGCATATTTTTTTATATTTATATCAACATTTTCTTTTCAAATAATTAGCTAAGATATCAAAGAGAAAGTATAGTTGTGTTAAAAAAAAGTATTTCAATGAAATAAAAAACAAATCTACATGAAAAGTCCAAATCATGAAAATTGATAAAAACAATATCAATCCTAAAACATGTAAATAAATTACTATTATTTTCAGTGATAAATAATAAACCAATGGACCACGGTCGTGGCTGTGTGTGTGGCATTCTGTTGCTGATAATACAACTGTCTAACCTCAGGATCAAACCTTGTTCTTCCAGCGCTACCAGCGCTTTGATAAAAGTACGGTGTCGACAGATATTTGAATATACGTACAAACATTGTACCTACATAAATGTGGCGGAAGGAAAAGTGGTGATTTTCATACAACAGTCCCGTGAACAATTACCTAGTATGATATAAAACTTGAACTCTGTACATGCAATTCATACTAGCTTCCTTTTTTATGATCTTAAAATATTGATTTAATATCTCATGTTTAACGAAAATTTTCTATAATTTGATTTTTTTAATATCAAGAGTGAATTAATTATTATAATCAACTCTAGGGTGCTTTTTTGTGAGAGTTTCCGAGCTGCGAGTAATGCATGCTTCAAATCATGACATACATGTACACATGATTAACGTCAACACGATTTCCTATGAATAATAATATGCAAGTGGGCACAACTAGAATAATCGTTACATCCACTTCATGAGTTTGTTATAAATCTGTGAAAGGATGACCTATACGGTCTTAGTAGACACTAAAGGTACACTCGAGGGATGGTAATTCCAATGATCGGTGTTCACATATTTGCATGCAAAACAGATTGATTTGCATACTAGTTGAATGCAAGAGCGGCAGGATTTTGACAGATTCATTCCTGAAATGACATTTTCCTGGAGAAATTCAGCGTTCGTATGGTCATACTTCGAGGCTAGAACGATTGAACCATTGGCCCTCCCTTACCAATCGGAACATCTCGCCGCTTGTCTAAAGAAAAGTACATCGGACTTGATAGGCAGGCTGCCATCTTGTTGTTGTTCACGGACTACTTTCCATCATGGCTGACCCTGGGAATCAAACGATGGAAACAACCTGTTTTTCTTTCAATGGAAACTTGATGCCCATTTTGTCAATCGCGAATAATAAACACGTTTGAAAGTCCGAATTTTTGTGAATGAATCTTGAAAACGAGTACCCAGTATTGAAAAGGTACAAAAATGTTGTTACCGGACACCGCATATCCAAACTTTGTAACCCTACACTAACGAGGCGTATTTCTTCGTAGCGGAAATGCTCGAGTAGTTACGATTGCTCCCTTACCATAATGCAAGTATACATACTGGGTTCTGCTATTCTGTTCGATTCAGACTGTCGCGAATAATATCATGAAGCTATTCAGACAGCAAGTTAGGAACTAGTAACACGGTAAAACAACCAGCGATGGAAGAATCTAATTATGCGGCGTCACATAATATAGTCTCATTTCCAAAGCTGAAATAAATGAGAAATGAACATTGGACCTGTGTTCGATAATTTGTTTCAAAGACAATTAGAGAGAAAGCGCGACCGTTCCGTGCTTAATTTTCTGAATAAACATTTTGAGTGATTGAACGTTTTAAAGAAGTATTACATGAAAATGACACCATACATCCATCTTGGATTACTGCCTAACTTCCCTTTCGGGTATTATTAGTTGACGAGCAGTCAGTGCCAGAGAAAGAAAGTTTACTAAGTATCGACAGTGAGACGTCAGAGTAAAAAAATGAGACTAAAACAGTTAAAAATGGTAAACATACAGACAATAGTTGCAACTAATTGTAGGAAATTTGGCATACTGTCAGTTATAGGACAGACGCACAATTAGCAACTGTATTGATTTGTCTACATACCCCTAGTCTGTATTTCATGTCAGTCTTCTGTTTTTTTCAAAATACGTTGGGACAGGAATAGCAACAAGTGTCTCTCGTTCTGTAAATAAAACTGGATGACAATGAGACAGTTTCTCACGTTCCTATAGATACAATGTATAGTACTGAAATTGATGACATGTTGGATACAGTTTCCCTAGGTTCCATAGAAAATATTTGATGATAATAATAGGGTTTCCACCGTCCCTAAAAATATAAAAGAGTTCTGTATAATCTAATTCTTCTTCTTTATTTATAGTTATTTGACTGACAAAAAAACTAAAGAAGAAGAATTTTCTATAACAGATATAAGCCGAGAACTGTCCATTTTGTAAAATATTGGAGTGTCTGAGGCGCGTATTGGACAGTTAGAACAAAAGGATGACGTCACAGACATGATTTAATTATGACTTAACTACACGTTTCTGAGTTGAATGTATATAACTTTTAACATAGATTAAGTGGACGGACAAAAGTGTATAAATAACAGATAATAAAAGAAATATAACTTGACGATTAATTACATACAAAAACTTTAGTTTAGAACTGATAAGCGCACAGAAATAGGTTGAAATTACATTATACATGTGGACTAGGTATTAATAAACCTGGTATCGTAATTTGAAAGCTTCATTTACATGTATGTATATATTTACTTAGCATTTTTGTTTTTTTATATAATTATATCACTGCGTAATGATTGTACAAACTTAAAGATACTCGGATATATTATATAATTATTATGCACATTGCATAAACAATGTATCAAGTGATTCACCGAGGTCTGTTTTTGTATCATTTTTTACATTTTTACGTCATTATAGAAGCGTTGATTGTATATATACAAACATGTACTCGTACATGACACTAATAAAGAATTACCACAACTTATTAAAGACGATATTTATTAGTTTACAGTATAAACTCTCCAAACTCTTAAACAACAACCTTCCTTCAACAACAGCACCATTACATGATTGAACTACTAATTTAACCTCTCCAGAACAACAGCCTCTCAACAACAACATAATGTTGCTATTCCCAACGGGTTGTTGCTTTGAAGAGGTTATACTGTATTTACTTCCAGAACGATCTTCTGTTTGAGAGTGATTCAGTTGATGTAAAAGTATTGGACTAATTATATCATATATCACTTTTTCCATAGCATTGTGCTACATTTATTTACTGACTTGACACATTTCTATACCAGTCCTCATTAGTGAAGTCACGAACAATCTGTACGTATAAAAATCAACAATCTTGGCACATAATAACCCATAACAGTTTGTTACAAAAGGAAGTTGTAATGTTGACCAATGACGTTCTCCTGTATCTTATCTGGGCCGACTATGAACTGATCATATCTGTCCAACGGGCAACTGAACAACATATTAGTTTAATGGATATGAACTAATTTTGTCACATTAATAATGTATCATTAGCAGTTTTATTTTTAGACAAGGCTTATATTAAAACTTATCAAATACGTTACGGTAAATATTGTACGATTGTATACCATTGCATTATTAACATTTTCACTACTATAAGGCCACAGATTAACAAAATGACCTTCACATCGAAGTAGAGTAGTTTTAGAACTAATGATGTGCCAACGTCAAAAAGACAAAAATCCACAGAGAATATTATAGGAGCGTTTTCATTAATACAATGTATTCAGAAAACTATATCGAGGGCTCAGCGCAACACTGTCGTAACTTGTTCTTATTTCAATATGAGTTACGACACTGTTGCGTTGAACTGAGTATCGGGAAGAATTTTGAACAATGAACATATGTTTTGTAACTCAGGGAATTTGATAATTGATGAAAGTAGTTCAGTGTATTAGAACACACTGATATATCATCTCATTACATATCAGCCTAGCTGCTATGGTAAAGAACAAATAACACATTGTGAACTTTGCTAGAACTTTTTCGCATTGCTTGTGAGAACAGTAACAGCAAATGCAAGTCATATACGCAACCGCAATCATTTGACCGTATTCCGACAATGACGTCATGTATAACCATGGTAACATGCATCCGGAGCACTAGTGTAATTGAGATCATGAATACACTTGTAATTGCACTATTACTTTAGTCCGAGTTCAGTCTAAGTGAATGAAATCGCGCCAAGTCCTCATACGACGTATATACAACGTTGTTTGAAAGTATGACGTAACTTGGACCTTGGATGAAAAATAAACGAGCACGAAGCAATGTGTACCCTACGGTTGCGCTTTTTAGCAACGCACTGACAAACGTAGGGACGTCAACCTTGGCTATGTATAGATTGGAGCACGAAAACAAGAAATGACGGAAGAGAATCAATGAAATATGATGGGGGTATTGCAAATTAACGCATGCACAAAACTCACTGGATTAGCACCGCTTGATTTTGCAATTTCCCCAACAATCGAAAAAAAACGAGTTATTTGATTTCCTAGCCGATTTAAGAACTACAAGCACACACATTTATTCATTAATATGACTCTGTGTGTATAAGTTAAGGTGAATCGTAAGGGGAAAATTTGTCAAAATGGCCGCCTAATACTTTTGCTATGCATCCTAAAATATGGCATTGTTCAATAATTACTGAAAGTACATACGTATAATACGTCTCTGATAATAATTCTGAGTTTTTATCAATAGCTTATGATTAAATGTAAATCTTTGTCAGTAAAATAATATTTAATGATTAACAATTGTCTATATTTCTTACCTGAACTTACGTTAATTTCCGAGTATCCAAAATGATGTACTTTTATATATATATATAACTTTCACATTGTCAAAAATTCCTCCACACATGTGTTTACACTATGTACTACACAGTAGCCTAAACAAACATGGATTAAATTTCAAAGTGTGCAAGTTGAGGACTGAGTTTAAAATTGAAAATAAACATGGAAAAACATATAAAACTGAAAATTGAAAATATGGAAACCCTCATTGATATATTGAAGTTATTGTTGGACATAGTAATTTGAATTAATTTTGATAATATAATACATTATTTTGGACCCTGAAAATAACATAAGTTCAGCTAATCATAAGCTGTTGATAAAAGCTCATTTCGGTTACGTACTTTCAATAGTTATTGACAAGGATTTATATACATACACTATATAAGTCCTTGGTTATTGAACAATGCCATTTTTTAGGATGTCAAGCGGCCATTCTGTGCTCCGACTGATTCACCTTAATGAGTCGTTCTGGTCACCTAATTTCTATATGGTGTGCAATAAGCATAATGGTTTAGTAGCTTGTACTAGATCGTTTTGGTCAGGTGACTTAAATGGTTGCATTAAAACAGTATAAGTCATACTATGAAAAATAATTATCATATTGTTGTACTATCTTGATGGAGTAGATTATGATGTCTGACTAGTATTATCACAGCCCCAACTTTATGTGTATTAAAATCCCACAAATTCCACGTGTGCAGAACGTTATCAGCTTATGGAACGTTGTTTCTGGTGTCAGCCCCAGTCTACTCTAATTTGACCTGCAACCTTCGTTAAGCTTTTAATTAGGCCTGATGAACGGTATACCTAATTTCTTGCCTTTTTTAACTTTCCACACACTTTCCACATGTTTTCCAGAGCCCACAAAATCTTGACCTTCCTTCCCTTCTTTTAATGTGCATGTAAACAAAAAACAAACATATGTTTAGGCTTTATTTTTTCCTTTGAGATAACACAGGTATTAACTTGCTTCATTTATAAACAAAGAACAAGATAAATTAATATTATAAGAATCAGTATTTATTTAGAAAAGAACCATAACATCTAAAATGAACAAAAAATGAAACATGGCATTACATAACCATAACACAGCAAACAAAGAGAAATCACTCATACACCACTTTTAACTACAGTTAACGAAAATAAAGTATCATTTATTTAGAAATCAAACAAAGGATGTAATATGTGTTAAAAGTATCACTTCCATCTATCAAGCCATGACATCTACTAGAATAAAGGGAAACAACTGTAAACAAATAACAAAGATTAATCAGCAAGAGTAGCCTCCCATACAAAATGCAGGGTGCTCAAAAATACTTTTTTTGTTTTTTAAAGAACGAATGATGAGGCAGTACAGATCTGTTATCTACAATAAGTAGATATCAAAGAAAATATTAACTTAAGTATAATACAAGTTTTTCACGAACATGTTTGTTAATTTGATGACGGAATGTTCTCCTAATGCTAAATAGCAAGGACTTTATATACATATATGGATTAATTCGCAACAGCTAAAAATAGCTAAAACAATATCGCAATACTCGACAATTTCCGACAGCTGTAATCGAGTGTTTATGCTAAAACAATCATAAAGTTACACTGAAAGTCTACACCTGTAAGCACATGCATTGAAAAACAGGCATCAAACGGGCATTTCAAATTCCAACCTGACAGACATTTAGTATTATTACTCCTCACTTTTTTCATAATGTTAATTTCCCATAGGCAAACAGGTAACATTTTTACTGTTACATTCATGGTACCACGTGACTGAACATTTTTTTACTGTCACTGGGTAACAGTAAATTTTTAACAGTATTTTTTATTGTCACATGGGTGATAGTAAATTTTCTAAAAGTATTTTCTTAAAAAAAGTTTGGGGTAATAAAATAAATAACACATAGCTTACGCTGTGGGTAACAGTAAAAATGTCAGCCCTCGGAAAGTACTGTTAACCTCGGCCGAAGGTTATTTATATATTATCATTCTGTCTCAAGAATCAAACATTCCGATAATCTCGGATATTTTCACTGTTGTTAACATTCGGATCCATGCATGCATATATAAGTCCTTGTAAATAGTAAATATATATATGTGTGTTCAAGATTTTTGGATATATATAAAATACAATCAAATAAAGAACATATCTAGTAAAAAGAAAAGTTTTGATAAAAACAGAATTAATATGATAATATATACACTTATATTGCACAATATCTGAATTCATTCAATTTTAACCATTAAATTCTTTTTTATTTTCATTGAATAATGTAGAATGAATAATCTGTAAATCATTCACCACGAATTTTGGGAATTGTAAACATGAAATTAAAAATGCTATATAATCATAGAAATGGGAGAGTACTGAGGTTAGTAATATTACCTCCCTTTAATACGATATAAAGTAAAATATAACTGACATGGGTTAAACATTTCAAAATGTTATATAGTTAAAACTTTATATCTAATCAATTTTGTTCCATAAGTAAAACACCATGATGCTGATTTGGTGCATTATATCAATAAATACATACAGTCGAAACTTATATGTTATATCGAAGATAACGGGGACTTAGCTAAATTGTTCAATATAAACAAATGTCGATATATAAACAGGGTCATTTATACTTTCATTGTAATTATTTTTGCAATATGCGACAAATATGTAAAGGTTCATAAATAAAACAAAAATTACAAATTCATTCATGCAAACTGATTTTATAATCGTCAGCATGGACACTGACAATTGTCCAAATAATTGCCATCAACTAAATATCAGAATCGGATCTCAATACAAAATATCCGATCTGGTGAGAAATTAATACTGCATGGTGTTTCTTTGAGGAAAAGGTGCAAACTTTTCTTTTGTTAGATGACAACTTAATATTAGTTAGACATAGATGGTCACTTTACAGTTGATAATTTATGCTTAGGACTAATAATCTAGTTCGATAGACGAAGATATCGAAAACGACAAATTTGAATTATGTGCATCTTATTTATATGTAGAAGGGTAAAATTTGGGACTTTGTCTTCAATACGATATAAGCGAGATTGACATAATGAGTTTTGATGTGTTAAAAAACACGGTATGCATGACTATATACCTTCATTCAGTTAACATCATTATCTCCCATTTAACTACATTTACAGTGCAAGTAAAGATGATCAATTATTTCATTACGCTTTAAAGATATTCATGTTTTATAATTATAGAACTGATGTATTGCAGTATGTTTGCAATGATAAAAAATGTGAAATTATATAGAAAAGAATTAGTAGTTGACAATACAATGTAATATCAAATACTGAAATATATTAATGGTGAGTGCTTTACATGCTTGCATATAAAATGATATAAAGTCTGATTTGTAATATACATGTACATCATAAGAGGTTAACATCAAGGTACAGGACAACTTCTCCAAAACGGCCCTCTGTAGAGCAACAACCTCTCTAAAACAACATCTTCAAAATATCCCTAAGCTGATATTTACAATAAATTTAACCTCTATAAAGCAACAACCTCTAAACAACGGCCAATATTAGCAGCTCCCACAGGGTGTTGCTCTACAGAGGGTGCGCTGTACATTATAAAAACATTAAATAAATAAAACACTATGAATTAGTGGGAAAAAATTGTAAAATTATAAACCATACATACCAAAATATCTAAATACATAACATTTGGACATGCATAAACAAATTGCAAATTATCATTTTCACATACTATATATACATAATTCAAGCTATAAGAATAACTGAATCATGTTTTGTAATTTATATGTCCAGCAATTTAAGAAAATGATGAAAATTTATATGTACACATTAACATTATAGTGTGTGCATTCTTCAAAAGGCACAACCATTTTTATAAAACAATTTGAGCCTACAAAATTAATATCAAGTATAAATAATAATAATAAATAATAATAATTGTGTACATAAAAGAACAAGTCAATGGTAAGCTTAAAAAATCATAAGCACATTTTAAAATATGATCAGCGAGAGTAGTCTCCCTTATAGTCAGCAAGAGTAGTCTCCCCTATGACCAACGAGAGTAGTCTCCCCTATAACAAGCAAGAGTAATCTCCCCTTTAATCAGTTAGAGTAATCTCCCCTATGATCAGCAAGAGTAGTCTCCCCTATAATCTGTGAGAGTAGTCTTCCCTATGATCAACAAGAGTAGTCTCCCCTAAGATCAGCGAGAGTAGTCTCCCCTATGATCAACAAGAGTAGTCTCCCCTATGATCAGCGAGAGTAGTCTCCCCTATGATCAACGAGAGAAGTCTCCCCTATGATCAGCGAGAGTAGTCTCCCCTGTGATCAACGAGAGTAGTCTCCCCTATGATCAACAAGAGTAGTCTCCCCTATGATCAGCAAGAGTAGTCTCCCCTATGATCAGTGAGAGTAGTCTCCCCTATGATTAGCGAGAGTAGTCTCCCCTATGATCAACAAGAGTAGTCTCCCCTATGATCAGTGAGAGTAGTCTCCCCTATGATCAGCGAGAGTAGTCTCCCCTATGATCAACGAGAGAAGTCTCCCCTATGATCAACAAGAGTAGTCTCCCCTATGATCAACAAGAGAAGTCTCCCCTATGATCAGTGAGAGTAGTCTCCCCTATGATCAACAAGAGTAGTCTCCCCTATGATCAGTGAGAGTAGTCTCCCCTATGATCAGTGAGAGAAATCTCCCCTATGATCAGTGAGAGTAGTCTCCCCTATGATCAGTGAGAGTAGTCTCCCCTATGATCAGTGAGAGTAGTCTCCCCTGTGATCAACGAGAGAAGTCTCCCCTATGATCAACAAGAGTAGTCTCCCCTATGATCAGTGAGAGTAGTCTCCCCTATGATCAACAAGAGTAGTCTCCCCTATGATAAGCGAGAGTAGTCTCCCCTACAAATTGCAGAGTGCAAGTTTCAAGTTGTCACTTGTTTTTGTTAAGTCTGTATTTTGATGTCACAGAAAGCTTGGTTTAAAGATGTTGTATTTTTGTTTCTTTCTTGATTTAGTAGTTTCATGATTTTAACTAGAAAAGATAATATATTACAAGGAATGGCTAAATCACTGAAGAATCCAGAGTTTTCATTCAAATGAATTAAAACTCACAAGCAAGGAATTGTGTGTTTTTTTGCAATTAACATTAAAGGCAATCATACAGATATTAAATCTGAAGTAACAATAAACTATCAAATGAAAGCCTGTATACAAACATCAGTCAATATTGAAAGCTTACATCCAACAAAACAAACAGAACAAGTAGAAACCATGGATACAACTATCAGGAGACATTGTGAAGAATTTACATCATGAAGTAAAATCAGTCAACTTGGAGATGAGATTATAGATCAGAACTGACAAATGTTGATGACAGATAACTGGTATCTTCTGTGTCTAGTTCAAGTCACTATTCAGAATATCTCTTATTTGTTTTGACCTGTATTTTGTTGTCACAGAAAGTTTGATTTGAAGATTTAGATAAACTGTCCTTGCCATCTGATGTTTGGTAATGGGTACTTCCATCGTACGGACATCTTTCTGAAGTCTGTTAGAGTTTCCTCAAAGTCATAGAAACCAAGATTATCCAAAACTTCATACACTCCAGCCCGACCACCAACCTAAATCATAGACATGAATATTAGCATAATGGAAATTAACATGACAGATGTAGAAAACATGTAATACTTATAATTAGGTTCACATAAAATTCATGCACGCCAAGTGAGTTACAGCTATGGATACCTGAATTTTTCGTTCAATTTCTCAATATGTAAGCAGATATAATTATAAATCAACCCAAATACATTCAGTTAAGAAATTAAATCATTCATTCAAAAACTCAAGTTTCAAATGGTGAACAAATCAGAACAATAGTGCTTATAAGTGAATTGAAGTCTCGGGACATTTGTCTACCATCTCTGATTTACCTATATTCTGGTGTTATCAATTGTCTGTGGAGTAACAGATAAGTACTAATAAACAACCAAGGTCAACTTTCCTGGAGAATCTCTAAAACTCAGACCAACCATTATTTTGGTCACGTAAATGATGGCACATACAGTGCAACCTCTCCAGAGTGGCCCTCTCTTGAGCTACAACCTCGCTTCAACAACAGCATGATTTTTTCCCACTGCATAAATTTAACCTCTCTAGAATATCAACCTCTCATAAATGACATAATACCGCCACTACCAAAGGGTGTTACTTTGGAGAGGTTGCACAGTATATTAAGATGTTGGCACTGATATCAAAAGACTATTATGATGCAATCTGATACTATGATACATTCAGACTGACTACTATGATAAAATTCACTACAAAAGAAATTATGTAATTTATATAAATTAATGGTGAACAAACCTCTTTCATCCACTGACTAAAAGGACGTTTCCAATTTGTATGAGCATCAAAGTGTAAATAGGAGTTGAACAATATAAGATAGATGTAACGTTCCAAGTAGAGAATGGATAAACACAGTATTTGTTCACGTGCATGTTCAGTCTCACATTTCTTGATCTATAACAAAACAGAGTCAACATAATGTAGCAGTATGGTACATTGTATTTGTATCAATGAATTGACTGTAATATCAACAGCCCAATTAGCTCAGTTGGTAGAGCATCTGACTCGCAAACATCATTTGTTTTTTATAAGCATTGGTATATGATGCTTGAATGACCAAATATTAATCAAATCTAATCAACAGTACTGTAGTATTAAAATTATGAAGCAATCACAACAAGTTAACTGACCCAAATGACTTTAAATATTCCAAAGTAGATCAAAGTATTATGTAAAAGCAGCATTTAAGATAGTCAAGTTAACTAAATTGAGAACAGCCATAATTAACCATGTTTTGAAAAAAAAATGTATATGCCTTTAAATCGGTGTGGCTAAATTTTGGCATTTTTTGAAAAGTTAAATATTGGCGGTGGTCAAGAATTGGCAATTTTTTCACATACTGCCAAAAAAGAACTATGTATTGTTTGTCATCCGCTAAAATTATATTAATGTACTACCTGTACAATGCCCTTTTGCAAACACAGTTGACATTTAGCACCCTTTATTAACAAAAGGTAATGTGTTTGTTTGTCCATATCACTAAGTATTTTTTGTTAGTTGATAACGACAATTACATAATATGCCATTTTTATATTTATACAAAAGTATAACTTTTACTATTATTGTCCATGTTATATATCTGCGGTGTGAAATATTGACACGTTTTAAATTGACTATAATCTATCAACCGCCAAAATAGCGAACATTAAACCACTGCCAAAATTTCAAAATATACAGTAAATAATTGAATCTGATTGGAATCCAGATAACTAAGTTTATGAAGTGATATAATCTTACCTTATTATATGTAACAAAGATCATTTCTCTCATGTGGAACATCATTGGTGTCATTGTGTTGAAAATTTCATCCAGAATAAAATCCACTTCTCTCTTCACTTGATGACCGTTTGGTAACATACGTACCAACTTTTGGACAATCTATGACAAAGGTTGATTGTTTTATAAAGTAGAATATATATTATATGTAATTGTTTTAAGTGGCAAACATTTTGTTGAACTTCTATCATCATACTAATAACTTTAAATGACGTCTTCTTAGATAAACATAAATATGCTGAATCTTCAGCTGTATTTAGACCTTTAGACAAAATCTTATGTTTGTTTGTTTCAGTTTTCAACAGTCAGTCATATGAGGTAAGACAGTTCACCTAACCATTGTTCCTGGGAAGAACCAGTACTAGACTCCTGTTCTCCGTAAGCAACTGCCTACTTTCTTGCATAAAGAGACATGGATGTTAGCTGGGCTCAAATCAATACCCTTTATCAGTGAGAGGTTACAGTGATTTGAAGTCAGCGACCTTAACCACTCGAGCACGGAGCAGGGTCGACAAAATATTAACACAATCAAATCTATGTAAAAAAATGTTTCATCAATAGAGGAACACCAAAGAAACAGGCATGGACACAATAAGCACAAAAATAACCAAAGGCTATATATAGTCATATTTATAGCTAGATATAATGTAATTGCTGTCTAAATTTCAGTACAAATTCAAAAGAGAGCACCACATCAGAAATATATATCTTATAATGCCTCCTTTCGAATAAAAGGGGTATACTGTTGCACATGTCGGTCGGTCTGATAAATCGACTGATAAACTAAAAACTATTAGGCCTAAGGTCCTTAAGATACTATTTGGTGTTCGGTCATCATTATGTAGATGACCCCTATTGATTTTGAGGGTCAGTACCTCATATGGTCAAGGTCACTGTGACTTTCAGCACAAAAGCCTTGTCTGACCAATGACCAGAGAATGATTTGGCCTAACGTTCTCAGACTTACTTCATAGGTTGGTCATTGCATTTAGATGACCCCTATTGATTTTAATGTCAAGGTCTTACTATCCAGTTGGACTTAAATTTAGGGGCATCCTTTTTCACAAACACTTCTTGTTATTATTGGGTTCACTAATCACTGATTTTACCAAAGGGTCTATATTTGGTAATATAGTAAAACACAAAGTGGCATATAATAGATGGTGTGTCAAGATCCTGGGGATTTAACAGCCAATAATCTGATGTTCAAGCAGTTAGCCATTTACTTCATGAGTAAAAAAGCTCAATTATATAAAACTACGTCTAAAGGGCAATCTTGGCTTGATGCAATTACCTTAAGGTTGACTATTGGGATTTCAAAATTGTATTAAAGTCTATTTTCATTAAGAATTAAATCATGGAGTGTCTTGTAAGTTTCTAGTATGTACTAGAATAACTGATAAAAGAGCTCTGAACATTAAAATTATTTTTTTAGAAATTTTGGTCGGAGGCAGATTAATATCTTTTGAACGGTAAAATTATACTGCTGGGAACTTACAATAAATTCTCCTTTTGTGTACTGAGCATTCGGACAACTTATTCTTTCTTGTTCACCTTTATGAGCGCCTTTTGGAAATCCCTGGAAACATACCAATACACACAAATATACACTAAACATAAGTTTAAAAACTTAACAAAGGTAGAAGAGATCAAGAAGTCATTTAATCTGATATTATGTGATATGAAGTAAAGGGGACCACTTACAAATCAATTCTTATAGCAATATTTATTTCCAATTCTTACAAATCTATACACATCTTGATTGGTCAATGGAGGGAGTTTACACTTCGATAAACTCCTTTTCAATCGGAAACCTGTTTTTGTACATTGTTGACAGACTACTTTTACCAGCTAAAGAGTTTAAGCAGTTCATGTCTGACATTTGTAAGAATTGAATAAAACAATTGAATTTAATTGGAAATAAAAGGATTAAACTTTCACTTCTGGTAGTTTATCGAAGTGTAAACTCCCTCAGACCTCATAACACACATTTCACATAAAGCCTTTCGGACTTCATTCAATGTGTTATGAGGTCTGAGGGAGTTAACACATCGATAAACTACCAGAAATGAAAGTTTAATCCAATGATATCTTCAGCAAAGTTGCAAAGTTTCAATTAAATCAAAGTTATCATTTCTAATTTTCTAATTTATTAGTAATTATGATTCAAATTGTAACTTACATTTTGTACCTAATATCATGCGTTATGAGAGAAAAATATGTACACATCAAACAAATAAAAGTTCGGTAACCCTCTGCAAAATGTCAAATGCTGGCATAATCCTTAACAACTAGAAATATGTCGGGAGGACACATCAATGCTTTCGCTAAGTGCTTAGTCAAAAAGGGGCCATAACTCATGTAAAAATATTTGGATTTTAACGGAAATCCATGCTGACCTGTATTTTATTATTGCAAAATATGAAACCAATCCATGAAATATGCTGGGAAACCAACATTTGAACAGACAGATGGACAGGGGTTAAACACTTTATGCCCTTCCGCCATTTTGAATGAACATTAACATATGACCAAAACAAGACTATTGTTCACTCACTTATTATAATCATCAATAATTTACCTTCATATGACACAGGACTAATCCAGCAACAGCCATGGCAAACGTTGAGCGACTTTTACCAGTTCTACAGAAGAAAACAAAGGCAGTACTTGTGTTATTCTTCAATCTTTCCTGTTTGCAGTGATTGCATACAACTTCCATAATACCATCTATATCCTACAAGATAAAAATAATCAAAATCAATCATAAGTGACTTTATACTACAGTACAACCTCTCCAGAGTGGCCCTCTCTTGAACAACAACCTCCCTTCAGCAACAGTATGATTTTTCACACTGCACAATTTAACTATAAATTTAACCTCTCTAGAGCAACAACCTCTAAACAACAACATAATTTTACTACTCCTAAAGGGTGTTGCTTTGGAGAGGTTGCACTGGATTTTTCAAATGATTTCATTAGTAGTAACATACATAATGATACCAAAGTAAACCACCTTTGTGTGTTTATACCTGAACTTAATGTTTCACACAGATGGTTCATGAATTAGTTTCAGTGCAAAATTTGGCTTCATTTTCGGATATGTGACAGGAGAGTCTGAGATTACATCTGGTCAATTGCATGGTGCTTAATGTTCAGATCAGAAGAATTCAAAGCACAAAACATGTTCAGTCATCAATCTTCAAAAATACATATTGCAAACAGTACAAAAGAACAATAATATCGCACACAGGTAACAAAAGGTGTGACAATGAGTTTAATTATTAAAATACATGTGAATGCAGATCTTGAAACTCAGGTTCGAATTCAGTTGGAAAATATTATGTTTACAATTCTATCTACAGAAAAACCCCTGAAAACAGGAATTCTTCTGGAATGATCAGAAATAATACTGTATTTACGAACCAACTTACACTTTCAGATGGACTTTCATCACAGAGTAAAGGTACCCTATAGTAGGACATATCTAAGGTTTGTAATCTCTGGTTCTCAGCTAAGTCCAGTATGGTGTAAGCTTTATTGATTTCTCTCTCTATTGGTGGGTCACCTAATTCATTATACACCTGAAATAACAGTAAGAAGTCAGATGTCACAGCCAGTGTGATTTGGCAACTCTTCCAGCGTTTTTACAGTGGAGGAAGGCCAAAAGTGTATAACTGGCGATAGAACCCTTACCTTCCATCAATTGTAACTACTCAGGCATTTCCAGAATTGAGAAATACGCCTCATACATAAGTGTATAGGGTTACAAATTTTTGTAATGCAATTTCTGGTTACTATTAAATTTTGCTCTACACTAGGTACTCGTTTTCAAGAATCATTCTCAGAATCATAGACTTTCATCAAGCTCCCATTGAAAGAGAAAAAGGTTGTTTCCATCATTGGATTCAGCCAGGGTCAGCCATGGTGGAAAGTAAGCCTGTGAACAACAACAACAAAATGGCAGCCTGCCTAATATGAGTGAGGCACTTTTCTTTAGACAAATGTCGCGGAGTAACAAGTGAACTTCCATTAGCTAGTGGGACAGCTTCCTCACATAAGTTATTCAAACAGACCCCATGGAATGTTTAGCAAATTAACAAAAGACATTCAGAAGACACTCCTGCCTAATAATACATAGTATATTATTTAGTAACATGACATGGTTAAATTAACATACCTGACAAAATGAACACATACACAAAATACAATATCAATATACTATTTGCTTATGGAAGCTAATGTGTATTATATGGAAGTGGCATACATTACTCTAGCAGCCACTATGAGCTGAACCATTGACAGAACCAGTCTATCAAAGTCAGAATATAATGTACAGTTTGTACATGGACACAATATCAGATTGTCAACACTCCAGACTAATATACAATTGATAATAAAATTCACAACGAAAGAGTGTCATAACACTGGTGCTAAAATATTCAAAGACTGACACACAGTAAAAGCTGGTTATAAATCACAAATATTTTATGCGATCTCAGTTTGTAAGTATAGTTGAAAATTCCCTATACCCTATACATAGATAGATTTAAACAGTGAAAACAATTTTATTATGGTTTAAAATTAATCCAATGGGTTAAATGCAGAATACACATTTAAGACTACAAAAACCTGAAGAATTATGTTCATCTACTGGTAACATAAAGTGTGTACAAATATGATAGAAACCCATGATGGCTTAGGTAACAAACCTGGAATATTTTGTTTTTTCTTATAATTCTTTTCAGCTCCTCTTCTCTGTCCTGTAAGAATATTATGTATATTATGTATTATGTATATTATGTATTTTTAATGCACAAAATTCAATAGTTCAACAGTGTCGTCACTCATATTGAAATAAGAACAACTTACCACAGTTTTGCGCTGAGCCCTCGAAATATGATCTTTAAATGAAAATCAATATTAATGTGATTGACAGTGCACATTTCTTTTTACTAGACGAGATTAATGTTTACAATTAAACATGTGGGCTTGTTTTTGGCATATTAACATAAGTACATTTTGTAAAAATTACCATCAGAAGATAAATCTTTGCAAGAATAATGATTCTCTACAAATAATTAAAGAAGTACACTGTATCAATTAATTCACTCTATTAAGACCCAATACATCATTTATACACACAATCTTAGACAGTTTTAATGTATACATTTCAGAAAAACAAATACATTTTCTAGAATTACTTGAAATGTCTGTTTTTCATTGACTTTATCTGTATAACAGAGAAATTCAGACAGAACTATTGTTGTTTGTTCATAATTATGAGGCAGACAGCAGCTTTCATCAAACCATCATTCCTGGAAAGAACCAGTACTAGACTTCCATCCTCCATAAGCAACTGCCTACTTTCTCACATAAAGAGACATGGCCGGTAGCTGGGGTCGAACCCATGACCCTCTATCAGTGAGAGGTTACAGTGACTTGAAGTCAGTTAACTTAACCACTCAATCATGTGTAACAGAAATCTTGTTGGAAGTCATAATGAACACTTTTGTACGGAGGTAAATTACAGGAAATTATCATCGGTAAGTTGAATATTGATTAAATAGAAAAACAGCACATAGTGATTCTATGACTAGTTACATGCATTCACACTTCATTCAATTAGCAATACTTCAGTACATTAAAGAAAGCCTAATACTCGAAAAAATCAACCACTGTAATTATCTTAGTACAAATTTCGGTCAAATTACAGAATAATAATGGAAAAGTCCTAGCAATTCCTGTTACCTCTAATTCAGATTTATTAAATCCAGGAAATATAATTGGTTCATCTAATTTGCCAGCATCCCTCAAACCATAGGTAGCGTTATCCATCTCTACCATCACATCATTACGTAGGTTAATGAGAACCACATGTGTATGTTTTACTTTCAAATTCAATAAATGATTGACAACTTTTGATAAACCCTGGAAATGACAAGAATACAAGGTTAATCAACAAAAGCAAGGAGGGAGAATTCTATTGTCAGACATGTACATCATTAGTACAGTAAATAATGAAGTTAATGGATAATTTCATGTTGTGTTCTGTGTTTACAGATAGGAGAAATCAGCTGATTTCATTTCAAACTCTAATTTTTTAAAACTTTAAATCACCCTTAGAAAGATATAAATCTTAAAATGATGCATAGAAACTGGGCACAGATGACTATAAAATGATGTGTAGAAACTGGGCACAGATGACTATAAAATGATGTGTAGAAACTGGGCACAGATGACTATAAAATGATGTGTAGAAACTGGGCACAGATGACTATAAAATGATGTGTAGAAACTGGGCACAGATGACTATAAAATGATGTGTAGAAACTGGGCACAGATGACTATAAAATGATGTGTAGAAACTGGGCACAGATGACTATAAAATGATGTGTAGAAACTGGGCACAGATGACTATAAAATGATGCATAGAAACTGGGCACAGATGACTATAAAATGATGTGTAGAAACTGGGCACAGATGACTATAAAATGATGTGTAGAAACTGGGCACAGATGACTATAAAATGATGTGTAGAAACTGGGCACAGATGACTATAAAATGATGCATAGAAACTGGGCACAGATGACTATAAAATGATGTGTAGAAACTGGGCACAGATGACTATAAAATGATGTGTAGAAACTGGGCACAGATGACTATAAAATGATGTGTAGAAACTGGGCACAGATGACTATAAAATGATGTGTAGAAACTGGGCACAGATGACTATAAAATGATGTGTAGAAACTGGGCACAGATGACTATAAAATGATGTGTAGAAACTGGGCACAGATGACTATAAAATGATGTGTAGAAACTGGGCACAGATGACTATAAAATGATGTGTAGAAACTGGGCACAGATGACTATAAAATGATGTGTAGAAACTGGGCACAGATGACTATAAAATGATGTGTAGAAACTGGGCACAGATGACTATAAAATGATGTGTAGAAACTGGGCACAGATGACTATAAAATGATGTGTAGAAACTGGGCACAGATGACTATAAAATGATGTGTAGAAACTGGGCACAGATGACTATAAAATGATGTGTAGAAACTGGGCACAGATGACTATAAAATGATGTGTAGAAACTGGGCACAGATGACTATAAAATGATGTGTAGAAACTGGGCACAGATGACTATAAAATGATGCATAGAAACTGGGCACAGATGACTATAAAATGATGTGTAGAAACTGGGCACAGATGACTATAAAATGATGTGTAGAAACTGGGCACAGATGACTATAAAATGATGTGTAGAAACTGGGCACAGATGACTATAAAATGATGCATAGAAACTGGGCACAGATGACTATAAAATGATGTGTAGAAACTGGGCACAGATGACTATAAAATGATGTGTAGAAACTGGGCACAGATGACTATAAAATGATGCATAGAAACTGGGCACAGATGACTATAAAATGATGTGTAGAAACTGGGCACAGATGACTATAAAATGATGTGTAGAAACTGGGCACAGATGACTATAAAATGATGTGTAGAAACTGGGCACAGATGACTATAAAATGATGTGTAGAAACTGGGCACAGATGACTATAAAATGATGTGTAGAAACTGGGCACAGATGACTATAAAATGATGTGTAGAAACTGGGCACAGATGACTATAAAATGATGTGTAGAAACTGGGCACAGATGACTATAAAATGATGTGTAGAAACTGGGCACAGATGACTATAAAATGATGTGTAGAAACTGGGCACAGATGACTATAAAATGATGTGTAGAAACTGGGCACAGATGACTATAAAATGATGTGTAGAAACTGGGCACAGATGACTATAAAATGATGTGTAGAAACTGGGCACAGATGACTATAAAATGATGTGTAGAAACTGGGCACAGATGACTATAAAATGATGTGTAGAAACTGGGCACAGATGACTATAAAATGATGTGTAGAAACTGGGCACAGATGACTATAAAATGATGTGTAGAAACTGGGCACAGATGACTATAAAATGATGTGTAGAAACTGGGCACAGATGACTATAAAATGATGTGTAGAAACTGGGCACAGATGACTATAAAATGATGTGTAGAAACTGGGCACAGATGACTATAAAATGATGTGTAGAAACTGGGCACAGATGACTATAAAATGATGTGTAGAAACTGGGCACAGATGACTATAAAATGATGTGTAGAAACTGGGCACAGATGACTATAAAATGATGTGTAGAAACTGGGCACAGATGACTATAAAATGATGTGTAGAAACTGGGCACAGATGACTATAAAATGATGTGTAGAAACTGGGCACAGATGACTATAAAATGATGTGTAGAAACTGGGCACAGATGACTATAAAATGATGTGTAGAAACTGGGCACAGATGACTATAAAATGATGTGTAGAAACTGGGCACAGATGACTATAAAATGATGTGTAGAAACTGGGCACAGATGACTATAAAATGATGTGTAGAAACTGGGCACAGATGACTATAAAATGATGTGTAGAAACTGGGCACAGATGACTATAAAATGATGTGTAGAAACTGGGCACAGATGACTATAAAATGATGTGTAGAAACTGGGCACAGATGACTATAAAATGATGTGTAGAAACTGGGCACAGATGACTATAAAATGATGTGTAGAAACTGGGCACAGATGACTATAAAATGATGTGTAGAAACTGGGCACAGATGACTATAAAATGATGTGTAGAAACTGGGCACAGATGACTATAAAATGATGTGTAGAAACTGGGCACAGATGACTATAAAATGATGTGTAGAAACTGGGCACAGATGACTATAAAATGATGTGTAGAAACTGGGCACAGATGACTATAAAATGATGTGTAGAAACTGGGCACAGATGACTATAAAATGATGTGTAGAAACTGGGCACAGATGACTATAAAATGATGTGTAGAAACTGGGCACAGATGACTATAAAATGATGTGTAGAAACTGGGCACAGATGACTATAAAATGATGTGTAGAAACTGGGCACAGATGACTATAAAATGATGTGTAGAAACTGGGCACAGATGACTATAAAATGATGTGTAGAAACTGGGCACAGATGACTATAAAATGATGTGTAGAAACTGGGCACAGATGACTATAAAATGATGTGTAGAAACTGGGCACAGATGACTATAAAATGATGTGTAGAAACTGGGCACAGATGACTATAAAATGATGTGTAGAAACTGGGCACAGATGACTATAAAATGATGTGTAGAAACTGGGCACAGATGACTATAAAATGATGTGTAGAAACTGGGCACAGATGACTATAAAATGATGTGTAGAAACTGGGCACAGATGACTATAAAATGATGTGTAGAAACTGGGCACAGATGACTATAAAATGATGTGTAGAAACTGGGCACAGATGACTATAAAATGATGTGTAGAAACTGGGCACAGATGACTATAAAATGATGTGTAGAAACTGGGCACAGATGACTATAAAATGATGTGTAGAAACTGGGCACAGATGACTATAAAATGATGTGTAGAAACTGGGCACAGATGACTATAAAATGATGTGTAGAAACTGGGCACAGATGACTATAAAATGATGTGTAGAAACTGGGCACAGATGACTATAAAATGATGTGTAGAAACTGGGCACAGATGACTATAAAATGATGTGTAGAAACTGGGCACAGATGACTATAAAATGATGTGTAGAAACTGGGCACAGATGACTATAAAATGATGTGTAGAAACTGGGCACAGATGACTATAAAATGATGTGTAGAAACTGGGCACAGATGACTATAAAATGATGTGTAGAAACTGGGCACAGATGACTATAAAATGATGTGTAGAAACTGGGCACAGATGACTATAAAATGATGTGTAGAAACTGGGCACAGATGACTATAAAATGATGTGTAGAAACTGGGCACAGATGACTATAAAATGATGTGTAGAAACTGGGCACAGATGACTATAAAATGATGTGTAGAAACTGGGCACAGATGACTATAAAATGATGTGTAGAAACTGGGCACAGATGACTATAAAATGATGTGTAGAAACTGGGCACAGATGACTATAAAATGATGTGTAGAAACTGGGCACAGATGACTATAAAATGATGTGTAGAAACTGGGCACAGATGACTATAAAATGATGTGTAGAAACTGGGCACAGATGACTATAAAATGATGTGTAGAAACTGGGCACAGATGACTATAAAATGATGTGTAGAAACTGGGCACAGATGACTATAAAATGATGTGTAGAAACTGGGCACAGATGACTATAAAATGATGTGTAGAAACTGGGCACAGATGACTATAAAATGATGTGTAGAAACTGGGCACAGATGACTATAAAATGATGTGTAGAAACTGGGCACAGATGACTATAAAATGATGTGTAGAAACTGGGCACAGATGACTATAAAATGATGTGTAGAAACTGGGCACAGATGACTATAAAATGATGTGTAGAAACTGGGCACAGATGACTATAAAATGATGTGTAGAAACTGGGCACAGATGACTATAAAATGATGTGTAGAAACTGGGCACAGATGACTATAAAATGATGTGTAGAAACTGGGCACAGATGACTATAAAATGATGTGTAGAAACTGGGCACAGATGACTATAAAATGATGTGTAGAAACTGGGCACAGATGACTATAAAATGATGTGTAGAAACTGGGCACAGATGACTATAAAATGATGTGTAGAAACTGGGCACAGATGACTATAAAATGATGTGTAGAAACTGGGCACAGATGACTATAAAATGATGTGTAGAAACTGGGCACAGATGACTATAAAATGATGTGTAGAAACTGGGCACAGATGACTATAAAATGATGTGTAGAAACTGGGCACAGATGACTATAAAATGATGTGTAGAAACTGGGCACAGATGACTATAAAATGATGTGTAGAAACTGGGCACAGATGACTATAAAATGATGTGTAGAAACTGGGCACAGATGACTATAAAATGATGTGTAGAAACTGGGCACAGATGACTATAAAATGATGTGTAGAAACTGGGCACAGATGACTATAAAATGATGTGTAGAAACTGGGCACAGATGACTATAAAATGATGTGTAGAAACTGGGCACAGATGACTATAAAATGATGTGTAGAAACTGGGCACAGATGACTATAAAATGATGTGTAGAAACTGGGCACAGATGACTATAAAATGATGTGTAGAAACTGGGCACAGATGACTATAAAATGATGTGTAGAAACTGGGCACAGATGACTATAAAATGATGTGTAGAAACTGGGCACAGATGACTATAAAATGATGTGTAGAAACTGGGCACAGATGACTATAAAATGATGTGTAGAAACTGGGCACAGATGACTATAAAATGATGTGTAGAAACTGGGCACAGATGACTATAAAATGATGTGTAGAAACTGGGCACAGATGACTATAAAATGATGTGTAGAAACTGGGCACAGATGACTATAAAATGATGTGTAGAAACTGGGCACAGATGACTATAAAACTGCAAGCTAATATGAATATAATGTAAACAATTCCCTTTTTCGTCAGTTAGAGAAAAAAGACATAAACATATAAAAGATAAAAAAGTTCACATGTAGTTGGCACTGTCATGTCATGATTCACTTTTTTCTGTAGATTTTATCAAAAACACCAATAACTTGAATATTTAATCAAACCATACCTTAGATGCACCATGCAGTATATATTGATGATACAGAATCTCAACAGAGAATAATTTATCTGCATGGTGAATGTTTTATTATTGGCTGTTATTATCAAATGATTACATTGTATACTTACATCACTGGACGGTTGTGCCATACCATATACAGGTATCTCTTTAATGTTGATTTTTCTGAAGTTTGCAACCCGTACATCCATTTGTGATCCCATCAAATCTAAACCTACGTAATTATCTGATACCTAAAATAAAAGTAAAATGGATAAAAATTAAGTTCAGATAATTAATGAAACTATTTGTAATCATCTGATCAATTCTATGATAAGAAGACAAGAATTTCTTAGAAAAGTGAAAGTCTTAGAAAAAATATTAGCACTATATGCAATCAGAGGAATTATGGTTCATTTTCCCTGAAAACGTGAAATCAATATTTAGGAGGTATCAGAGAGTTCAGATGCACTTAACAACATTCTGACTTGCTATGTTTTGTAACACCTTTTAGCAATTTCTTTCACAAAGAAACATCATTTTTACACCATTAGACATGCTGTTAGTGCGAAATGTTTTTTTTTTTAGTTATCTTTAAACTGTACCCTCCTGAAAACGCGAATTTCTCGAAAAATTGAACGATATTTTAAGACCCATCTATTTCAGAATTGATCTTTAGTTTTCTTGAAAACTGGAATTCTTAAAAAAACAGACCTTTGGCCGAGTCCGGAAGGGGTTTTAGTGGGTATTACTGTACATAGTTCAGATAACATACCAGACTGTGAAGACCAGATTCTAACAAGCAATAACTTGTACTGTAAACAGGGAGAAACATTGTACTGCGTAGATGATTGATTTCTGGATGTCGATTCATCCACTTTGTATAGCCAACCATGAACTGGTTCTCATACTGTCATAGAAATAAAAAATACATTTATTTTGATTAAACACAAAATCATGACATTCAGACACTTAACAAAACCAAAGGGATTATTATATAATGTTCTCCTGTCAGAGGCGCCAAAGATGGTGTGGCAGGGGCCGAGATTGATAGCCGTCTCAGTATTTCAGATCGCCGTCTCAATATTTCAGATCGCGACCTGAATATTTTGACAAAAAAAGAAATTTCGTTGAAAGCCTTTTTTTAAAAAAGACATCCTCTCATAAGAAGCGTCTCACAGCATCATGTAATGTTGATCAAATGTTGCATGATCGACCAAACAACAAAAAATCATCACAAACACTAGTTTAGCTAAAGAGTAAACCCATAATGAACATAATGGTCTGATAAGGTTATTGATATTTCTCTTGCTTTAATGAACATAAATTACTCATATATAGTAGGGTAACAAGAGGGTAAATAATCATATAGATTAGCATAAACATAGCATAAATGCAATTAATTGAGGAAGAAATTGGAGAAAGGTTAAAGAGATCAAATTAATGGGGCAAACTGATTAATTCCCCAAACAAGGGAGGTAATCTGAGATTATTTATTAGAGCGATTTAAGTACAAAATACTTATCATCAATAAATAATGGAAAGAAAAGAAGGAATCAGAAGTAATCTTATCATGTTACACTCAGATAGTATAACACTCGGACAGTGTAACACTCAGATAGTATATACACATACATCATAGAAAATACTTCATTATGAATAAATATTTACAATGTAGCAATGGTAGATACAAAAGGTCATTTTTTACCTCCATGCACAAAGTTATGAATAAAACGATATCCAAAATACTGAATAACAATAAGAGTCAGCATAATGCTCATGATGTATAGGCCATGTGTTCAAATCTTATCTTCCAATTCTTACAACATAAATCTAATATAGACTACAGCCTACTCTGTCAGGTACATTTAGATGAGATTATTTATAGTCTAGATATATCATTTGTTATGATATATATCAATATGCAATAAATAACTCTAAACCAAACGTGGACAAAAAATCAATAAAAGCTATCTTACAGACGAAGTTTTAATACAATTTCAATATACTTCTATAACTGATCTCTAAGATATCTATTATAGTTTTATTACCTTGAGGAAATCATATATTACCTGATCTTTTAGATAAGCGTTGAAACAGATGACAAAGAAGTATCTATTAAGATAATTGATACATTTCTTATGCTGCGCTTGTATTTCAGACTCACTATGGAAGGAAAAACCCTGAAAGTAGACAATATACATGTATGTATACATTACAGGCAAATCATTCATCTAGAGCAGCGCTGTTTTGAACATAGAAGTTCTATATCCCTGAAAGTTTCAGTGCAGATGATATGGAGAATGTGCTTACTGGTCCAGGTAATTGTGGGTTAGTCCCCTGTGAGACGACATTGTAGACATGTGATACAATCCATCTACACCAACCTGGCACTAGATTTATCACTCCTAGATTAATGTGTCCTTGGTCTTTTGCTGTATGTTGTGTGCTTGCCACCTTCTGATTTCAGTCTCTGTCTTCTAAGCCTATGCAAAAAGGGAGCTGAGTGCGTAAGTCTCCCCTGTCAGTACATGGTCTCTATAATTATAGACAAGCACTAGGCAGTGCATCCCAGTGGTGACACATGTCAACAGTGTTCCTCACAGCCTCAGGCTGAACTGCAAGGGTCTCAAAAGTGGTCAGCCACCAGACATGCAGCTGTTTGGCCGACCGGCATGTTGATATGCCCTAATGCTCATGAACAGTCTTGTGCTATTGGGTCAAATAACTCCTATAGACCACAAACTAAGGGTGAGGACTTAAACCCCAATGGAAAACCTAGAAAGTTGAAGTTAGAGGTTATGGGCCATTGGCACTCTCCTAACAAACCTCAGTACCATGCAACAACACAACGACTTAACAATCAAGACACCTAGATCTGCAGGTACAGTAAGGTAGGTGAGGCGGGATATGAAAACATCAGTTATGTAATGTTTCAGTCAGAGTGAGTGTGAAATTCAAACACAAATTTTACACAGCATGGCAATGATGGATTGATATTACAATATTGCACTGAAGCATACGCCAGTAGGCTTAAAATATATCTATTAAATGCAAGATGTTTCCAGTACATTTTGTAGAAATTCTAGGAAATGGCAGATGCCAGATACAAAAATTGCACTTCAATATCCTCCCAAGAGCTAACAGACAAAATGAAAAACAAAAAGACAAAAGTGGTAAACATGTACAATACCACATGGGATTTCATGATAATGATAAGACTTTTAATATCTGATTATGAGAATAAAAATCATGAGTATAATAGAATTGAATGCTCATGTGGGAACTTACAGCCCAGGAATCAGTAAAGTAGCAGAGTGTCATACAAGAAGTTAAGTCACCGACTTATACAACAACACATATAAAACTGAATTATTGATTTCCCATGAGAGCATAATTATTATGCATCTAGAGATATACTGTTTGATTTTGCTGTTAGGAACTTCTTGGTCGGTTAAGAAACAGCAAGCAATGTAATAGTTAAGTTGCATATTTTTTAAATAGTTTTTCGTGTTTTATAAAGTGAAAAGTTCAAATTAGCATAGAAGACATTTTTCCAACTATACCAGAGCTGTGTCCATAGTTTGAGGTCAAGGCTTCATAATACCTATATTTATTTTTAAAAATTGTGTACACTTACAGCATATGATGTGTTTCTAGTTTGTATTCTAACTTACACAGTAGTGTGACTTGACTTCCAAGAATTGAGTTGATTGTTTTGCTTCAAGAATTCTATTAACAGACTTTTTCTAATGCTTAATAACTGTTCATGAATTGTTCTAGAACATTAAGAACAGTTCAAGATCTGCTCTGTTCAAGTAGATTTGTACTTGCAATCTTTGTTATTCATTTAGTTCTTCATTTGGTCAGATCTGCCATTCAATGTTCAAGAATTTTACAAGAGGTTTTATTGAACACATCATGATCTTTACTTGAATTATTCTTTAAATTTTGGTTGGGATTTTCAAGAACACTTTTTGAAGTCATATTCAAGAACAGTCTTAAAAATCTTGTTCTAGAATTGTTTCTCATTTATAAATTTTGTGCTATTTAACGATCAAGAATTGTACTTGAACATTTCTTGAGCACATCACAATCAGTTCTTGAGAAAAAGTACAAGAATTGAGATTTTGGCAAGAGTTAAAAGCATAGTTTAATATCATCTCCAGCACGCAGCCCACATGATTAACTTATTTAATCTATGATCTGTTCAAAGACATTAATACATTTATATACAGAATTTTATGAATATCAAAACAAAACATGCCGTCTGGATTAATGATAAAAACCACATACAATGTTTGTATATGCATTCTGGCAATGAGAAGATACTGGTGTCTTGTGTATTTAATGCCTAGAGAAAATTAAGACTGGATCAATATAGATATAGAGATTTATAGGACTTGTCCCCCTAGGAGACATGTAAATGGAGACTAAGTCATGAGAGATGTCAGCTAAAATAACAAAGATTAATTACAAACAACATTAGAGAAGGAAAGAGGTAGACAGAGCATTGGATAGTGGAATAGTAGGACCACTTAATATAATCATTAATTTATACCAACATAGCATTCATGGTGTCTATTAGATCATGGTGTATTTAATGGCTAAGTTAAACATTTCATTAGTATGGGTGACATATAATTACTTATCAAAATACTAAGGTAAACTCAGGATTAACAAGTTTTATCAACTCAACAAAAAACATTTGACATCAAGAAGTATGTCTTAATTAATTTTACATCTGAGACGAGTGCATTCATTAGATATTATGACATTGTGTAGAAGGCAAATTACTTGGAAGAAAAAATGCAATGCTTTATTAGGCTATGCAGCCAGCATTACATTCTTTAGGTCGTATCTATAACCTAACAGGAAAAAAACTAGTTTTACTGTAACCATTATATTGTTCATTGCTGATAAAAGGAACAATTTAACCTATTTTATGTTTGTTCTGGCTACTGGCAATAGAATAAAATACCTTGACAACAATTTGTATATTTTCATACAGCTTGTTTGCCAACCCCTCCAAATCACACAGGTCCTCCAGCTTATCAAAGATATTATAATTTACCAGGTACCTTAAGATATTGCTATTCTATATAATATTAAAACTGCAATGCATAATAAACTAACATTATTACCCCAAAGACATGTATTTACCATCTTTACCATCCTATTCAAATTACAGCATGTCAATAAAGTCTCAAAATGCACTTCTATGCAAAGCACATGACACTGCCAGAATATTCAAATGTGTGAATAATAAGCAATCTACTCAACATATAGAGACATACAATACAGATAAATCTGTCTGTTTTTTTGACAGCCAACATGGTGTATAAATGTGCTTAAATGGATCTAAATCCCACTAGAATTGTTTCAATTATTTTGCTGACAAAAGGTTCTTGGAGAACGGAAATTTTACTCTGCAATAAAATCTAAAAAAATGTCTCTTGATAAATAACAAGAATAATAATAGACCAGTGATTACAAGGCTGCCAAAGTTGAACAAACTACTAACACAGAATAAGCGCTGTCTTCATAATTACGTTCTTGCTCGATATCGATGGAAATTCCAGTAAATTTAACACAATAGACTAAAGCACTAATGCCTACAAAGTTCTTGCAATAAAAAATGGCATGAATTGAATTTTCCATCAGAACTAAATCAACTTTTAAGGCAAGGATGTTTTCAATTGCTTTTAAATGAGTACTGCATAGCTGATCGGACCAGAGATAATTGTTTAACTCTGACGAAAACAGTGAATACTATAACTATACTGTACATGTATTCATAGATTCAGGTCAATACCAATAAATTCTAGCAGAGGAATTTAATCTAAAATCTAGTAACATATCTGTTGAATTATGTAAATGATGCATTCTCTGTTATACAAATATTAATGGCAAAGCATTTTAAATGTATTAGTTCTATTCAATATAGTAAAGCTCACTGAATGCCATAATGGCTTGAAACAGATTAACTCAGATGAGATCATTATCCAGAGGGAAATTAACACTTTCCTACAAATAGAAGCCATCCTATCAACAGAAGGGATCAGACTTCATCAAATTGTACACAGGACACATTGTAGCATCATCTGAAGCTTATACAGTAAAAATCAATAACAGCAAGAATGAATAGCTCATTAAAGTCCCCAACTCACATTAAGTTATCTATAAATCATTCAGGAAGAAACCAAAAACCTAGTATCATTGTAATGGTCTTTTTAGCTACAAGAAAAAACTACAACTTAATTGACATGTTTAGATTTCTACACTTTCACCTTTTGCTAACTTCTCATTACTTTGTCAAATAATAGTTTGAACATGAGTTTTCCTGAATTCTCTCAAAAATGAATTGAGCGTGCAATGCTTTAACAAAAAGCTGACATGTTAATGTTGTTGGCTACTTTTCCAAAACTTTCCACTCATCAAATATTAACCATATTTCAGTCTGAAGAATACAAAATCAACCTCAAAGTTGTCACAGAAACACAGCATTTTGCACCAACAGAAAATAAACTTTGACCAAAGATCCTTCAATGATGCTAAATTGACCCCATGATAGAATTGTAGCTGCTAAACATGTTTGGTTAAAGAACAGTAAACTTAAAATGGGCAAACTTGGATATATTTTAAGTCTTTTGATAAAAGATACCACAGCTTATTCCTTATACTTTCTATAGTTTACTTTGAAAACCCTTCATTCTTTAGACACAAGCAAAGCAAAATTGTCAAGAATATCATGACTCATAAGATGTGTTACAAGACATACAGACCACACAATATGAACAACATATACATGTATATCAAGGGCTCAGCGCAACAGTGTCGTTACTCATATTGAAACAAGAACAAGTTACGGCAGTGTTGCGCTGAGCCATCAAATTATAATAGATGAATCAAGATAGAGTCTTACAGCATCAGCATCAGCTTGCATCTCATACAGTTTCATCTTGGCTTGTACTATAGCCGTCCTTATGTTATGTGTAGTGGCACAGTTATCAATTGCCATGTCAACCTGAAGGTACATAAAAAGAAATATAAATACATTACGCATGGAAATATAAATATACTGCTGCAAATATTGGCCATTGTTTAGAGGTTGTTGCTCTATAGAGGTTAAATTTATAGTAAATATCAGCTAAGGGAAATTTTGAATATGTTGTTATAGAGAGGTTGTTGCTCTACATCAACAGTGGAAACTTGTACACAAGTATTAAAGACAGTGTAATGAACTTTTTTTATACAATTGTAATGTCATATGAAAGTCAACTCATTGGCTATATACAAAACTATAAATTTGTCCTATTTTATGTGTACCTGTTGTTCTTTAATCAAGGATGTAACTCTGAATGGAGAGAGATTTCTTCTCACAATACTGCTCTGAGTGTGACAATTAACCCAGACTGAGCCCTGAACAAGTCCTTGGCAAAAGTACTGCACTTATGAATTAGCTCATGTTTTAGTTAGAGATAAATAGCCATTCCGTACTTTCGCAGTAAGATCAATAACACAATCAAGGCATAAGGTTGTAGAATTTATTAATGCCAGAGTGACTTTCATGAGTATCATAGACTCTTACTTCAACATGATATAAAAAGATAAGGAGCCATGAGCAGAAAGTTCTAATATACTGTATACGTCTTAATATTGGCGCCCGTTTTATTTTGGCGATATTGGAACTGCCAAATCTAGACCGCGCCAATATAAAACCACGCCAATAATGAACACCGCCAATTATTTTGTCAAGAAAATTATTGTAACTTTTGTTATCAACTTTTGTTATCAAAAGGTGTAACTAACACTTTTTCACGCAACTATTTGTTTCTTTAGTATGTTTGTACATGTATTATTACTTGTTTACTTTCATCAGTTAAAGTACATGCATTACGTTTATTGCCTTAGGTTAAATCTTAATTGAAACAATGTAAAATCTAAACGATTCAAACAATACAGCTTATTTGTCACATGATATAAGACTTATCGTCGGCACAGACTAAATTAAACCTAATAACAATATGTATCTATTTAAGATAAATTATCGAAACAAATAATCACTTTTAGCCATTGTGTTAACTCATGTTTGATCCCAAGTAATTAGCAATACAATACGATACAATTACCAACGCTTTGGTTTTCATGTAACTTATTCTTGCTGTTTATACATTTCACTTGATACGATAGTATTTAGGAGGATATTTAGTAAAATAGTCTAATTATTTCCTGTGAAAATGGTGGAAACTTATTTTTTTAAGTGTTTTAATTTTGGCGCCTATGTAGACAGGACATGGTTTTATTTTGGCGGTTGGATATGAAACCGCCAAATATAGAACCTGCCAATTCATGAACATCTTAAAAACGCCAAATTTTGCACCCGCAGAATTAAAGATGTACTATACAGAAGTCAATTGTAAGCTTCGTTACAAAGCATTTATGTTTGTCTTATTGCTTTAAATGATTCATAAACAAGTCTGGCTTAATTTATGCTTAATTAGTCTGGAAACGGATTTATCCACAAACTTACTGACATTTCACATACTATCCTCCAACTAACGTTGTTCAGGACTAATACCAATACATCCAATAATTTGACAAAAACATTAACCCTCTGTTGCTTAGGAACATAATAAAATATATCTCAAAGAACTCGGTTTTGCTTCAGCCATACTATTACCTTAAGAATTAAGTTAACCAACCAATTGTTTATTGTTTATGGGGATGCTGTCAGGCTAAATGTATTGCCAATTTTGATAACATCAACGTTCATACAAGCATTACCCATGTTTGTTTATAGATATAGGCATCTTCCCCAGCAATGTTTTACATTAATGAAGGAAAGATTTAATAATAATATTATGATGTACTGTTTCATACTTCAAATCTTTGCTTTGGGATGAAGGAAATGGATAAATAAATAACAGTTAAAATTTCGTATGAAGTCTAATAACAAACAAACTAAAGGTTACTCAATATTAACATAGTTCATAAGCAATTTAGCTCACATTTTCTTTCAGTCCATATATCATTTTCTTTACAGTCCAATTGAGTACAATTGAGAGAAGATTTCTTGAAGTTCAATTAAAAATCATATGAACTTGCTTCAAATCATGAATAGTGTGATCGACAATCTGTGAATATTATATTCTAATAAAACCTTCACCATAGTGGTTTGTACAATGCAAGCCTATAATAATATATTATTGTGCATGCACATTTGACATTGTCAGTACTACCGTATAGGGAGAGGAAATGATATTAATAATATCAATTCCTCTCCCTATCCTGTAGTACTATACATGATGGTAAACTAGAAATGTGTCCGGAAGACACAAAATTTAATGCATCCGGTGAACACTCAGTCAAAAAGGGGCCATAACTCATGTGAAAATGCTTGGACTTTAACAGAAATCAAATTTGGCCTGTATTTTATTACTATACACCTTCACTTAAAATATGAAATCAATCCAATATTAATTATCAACTATTTCTTGAGTAATTGCTCAGACATCAAAATTTAAATAGCTCGGATAGACAAGGGTAACACTTTTCCACCTATTCAAATGGCGGGGGCAAAAAGAGACGGTTAAATTGAAATAGTTCAATGCCATAGACACCCGTATTATATAATTTATAGAAGCAGATTTATATGATAATATTTCAGTAACATGTAGTTGCACTTGTTGAATATTATCGGTAGCGACAATACTTGCTACAATGTTACAAGATTTCCATGTATTAGATAACAGTTTATTTAATGCACAACATGAGTAAGGCATTACTTGTAATAAAATGTCCATCGCTGTGTCAATTTCCTTGGAATTAATTTGATAAAATGAATAAAGGCATCCAACTTCAGAGTTTGCTTCACAGCAAATTACCATTCAGACCCACTAAACACAGAAACTTGCTTTGGATGAAAATAAAACATGATGTAGCAGTGAGATTGTCTTGTTACTATAGCAGCGATAAATGTACCATCATTGTTTGTTTATTAATACTTTACTTTCTGAATGTATTCAGTTATGTCTGGCACATTGTTGTCTGGATTAGTCTGATAAGAAACACCATTTTCCAATTAAATCAGTGAATATTGTTCTACAGAACAACATCATTCATAAACTGAGCTGACTACAGAAAACTGAATAATGTCCTTAAATAATTCAACGATATATGTTGAAAAAAAGATTCCCCCTCTGTGTGACCATGACCATTAACCTACTGGCCAGAAAATTCACAGGCATATAGAAGTTGTCACGAGGAACAAACATATGAAGTTTGATGATTGTAGGTAGAAGTGTTTTGATTTTATAGTTAATTAGTACAAACAAACAGACAGATTATAAATAATAATTTATGCCTCTGATATATATATCGAAGCTGGGGGGGAGGGGGGGGGGGGGGATAAAAATATAAAGAATATTTTGAAGGTAATCATGATTTGTGTTTACCAAGTTGGATATGAAGATGACATCAGTTCATATTTCATTAATTGAAAATGATGAGTAAATGAATCTCAATATGCATCATGATGAAAATCCATACGTTGATATCATGTTATGATAAATTAAGGCAATCTTTAACTGATCTTTTGTTTGCAGTAAGAGAATGAAATCACTAGCAATCACTTAATATTCCCCAAAGAACATCCCATTAACCCTTAATGCAAGAAAAAAAACAAAAAATTCCAGAAACACATAAAATGCTGTAATAATCATTTAAAATTAAATCTAATGAGTCAATGTATTGTTGGAACAATGTTCAACCTGATAAATTTTGAAAACTACACAGTGCAACCTCTCCAAAGCAACACCCTTAGGGAGTAAAGAAATTATGTTGCTATTAGGAGGTTGTTGCTCTAGATAGATTAGTTAATAGTTAAATTAAAATGCATTGGAAAAAACATGCTGTTGTTGAAGGGAGGTTATTGCTCAAGAGAGGGCTGCTCAGGAGAGGTTGTACTGTACCTGGTGTTTGACTGTATTCCCATTCTCTAAAAGGCTGACAAGATTTGTGATAGCTCGAAAAAAGCCTTGCTCTTGTAACTCATCCTCCGACATTCTGTTACGTCTAGTTGCTGTACTCTGTCTGTAATGAAATAGTACATTTTTCCATAAAAAAACAGTATTAACACATTTATTTAACAACTTTTTAATGGGTCTCCAAGATTGTGCTCAAGGCCAAATATCTAAGCTTTAGACAATGAGGTTTAGGAAATGAAGATTTTTTAAGTTCTTCTTTTTGTTGCCATGGTAACCAGAGTTCTGCATGGAATGACTTTTTAGCAACTTTTGTAAACGACCATCCAAGGATCATTCCTGTGGAGTTTCTTCAAATTTGACACTGCAGTTTCAGAGGAGAAGTCGCTTGAAGAATTGTGGACGGATGGACGGTTTGTTTATTTTATTGGGTTTTATGCCCCTTTTCAAACCCACAATTCTCTATCAGTGAGAGATTACAGTAATTTGAAGTCAGTGACCTTAACCACTGACAACCAAGGTGGGTTGACAAATTCTTAACACAATAAAATCTATGTAAAAAGACTTGAACTGATGGACCATGGACAAAATAGTAAGCTAAGAGCATTTCTTTTATAATAAATTTCATCAAAACTCCTTAAAAGTATAGTGATTACTTTAAGATTCAATGCAAAAAATTAAACGAACCAATGGTGACATATTGCTTTTTGATCTAACTTGAATGCCAAACAAGAATGCAGCAATGGTCAACAACCAGAGCGAAACTCCATGGGAAGCTGCTTGATTGCTGGTACTCCACTCAATATGTACTCACCATGTTATTTAAGAAACTTAAACATAATTATATATAAAAAGTTTCTCATAACCAACAAACTTTTTTAAACATTGAGAATTATAAAGGTTGATAGCATCATTCTATACAATCTACAAAGATGTACAAACTGATTGCAACCTTAATCCCATAAAAATACATCCCCACTGTATAATTACAACTAGTTATATAGGCATGTTCTCTGCCTTGCATTGTAAATGACATCCAATTATTTGCCAGTAAATGGAACAATTCCCTGGATGTGAAATTTAAGCAAATTTGGAATATGTTAATAGATATACCACGTTATCAGCTGTGTAATTGAACATAATTATTAGATTTTCTACAACCACTATAGTTTTCAGCAATGTTTAAGTTGTGTTATAATGTAACTTGCCAATATATGGCTTGAAGCTTTATTCTGGCAGAATGTACTGCTGATGTAAAAACTTCATGAAAATTAATTTGTTTTATGCTTGACTAACGTTGAAGCTGAGGTTAGTGCTGCACCAACCATCAAGGTCATGTGGAGACTTTTACAGCTTTAGCAGTTAAAATGGTTCCCAGGTTAAAATCTAAATACTGAAGAGCTATCGTTGATCACTTGGGAGTAAAAATTTACTCAACAGCCAGGGTCATTTGGAGACCAGGTATTACAGTGGAGGAAGACCCAAGATGTGTACATGTATACAGTCTAGAAATACATTACAACCTCTCCAGACCGTCCCTCTTTTAAGCAACAATCTCCCTACAACAACAGCATGATTTTTCCCATTGCCAGATTTAACTATCAATTTAACCTCTCCAGAGTAACAACCTCTAAACAACAACATAATTTGGTGCTGCAAATTGGAGAGGTTGCACTGTACCAACCTTCAGCAAGTTTGCTGGACAACTTGCACACATTTGTCTGCATGGTCCTGTTTGATCAATTTGAACTCACAGCAGTGAAAGGCTAATAATAACTAGTCTATGACCATACCTATAGATCCCCCCAATGTGAAATATTTAACAAGGTGTAAGCTCAAATCATTGTTCACAATTGGATATAGAGTTTTAATATCATTATACAATTAGACAGTGTGATTAAACCTTATTAGTACTAATGACTTTCAGAGTTAAGCAGTAATTGACATAAGCTGTACTTTGTATCAGACATATATATTAGATACATACATCATGCATCCAATAATTGGTTTAAAGAATACTTACGGTAGAATAATGTCTGAACAGTGGGACATTTGCGAATCCTGAGACAAAAGGGAAAACTATGAACATTACAACGTGTTGCTTTAAACATTGACACTAGAAGAGGAAAGTCTCAAAGACTCAAAATGCCATCAAATAATATTCTGAGTAAGGAATTACAATTACACCTTCAAAATCTTGTGTACAATACCTTTGGAACTACGTTATAACAACCTTATGCAATACAGTAAAGTTCCGCTATTTAATGACCACCCTTCGGAACACCATGAAGTGGTCTTAATTTGAAGTTGGTCTTAATAGCAAAACTCACATGTTGATGATGATAACAATAGTAATATATAGTTCAGCTATACAAACCACTTTGACTACATTCTGTTCCTTGATTGTGTGTTTATTTGTATTTTTTTCATGTGCTTTCTTTGTATTGTTTTTGTACAAAAATGCACTAATTACAGAAAGCTGAGTTTGTTTTGAGAGTTCAAGTACTTAGTAAAAGTACTGACTAATGAACATTAATTTTGTCAATCAGTGATTTCATGGTCCCCTGACCTGTATTCAATTGGTGATTGTCATGTTCTGTGAATCGCAGGAAAAACTGGGACACAATCTAATGTACTGGTATAATATTGTAAATTGTAGGAAATACTAGGACTCCATCTTAGGTACTTGTAATACAGTTAATTTGTAGAAATATCTGGTAACAATCTTTGGAAAAAAACCTACATCATCAACATCATCCAAATAAATGATCATTAAGTCAAAGTGATTTATTTGTTCCTTTGCTCCATCCTCAGAGAATATGTAAATGTTTGCTGCAAGGACATTTAAAACAAGCTCAATACCCTAAGATAGATAGAACTAGATGTAACCTAGGAGACATACATGTACAGACTGATTGATGTTCATAGAAACAACAGTATTCTTCATTAAATTGTTCAGTGTGAAATGAGCCTTCAGAAAAGGCACTTCTATACATGGCAATTGGACATAATTATCAAGCAACAGGGTAGACAATGTCATTGATGGATCAACAGACGATATATTCAGTAATTTTACCATGGGAGGTAAGCAAGAGATAAACCACTTAGATATATAGAAGTGGTGCAATAATAAACCGGTATATTGTGATACGGCTTCGGGGTGTTACTGTTACGTACCACAGTACAACATACATATACCACAATATTTTCTTCAATGATTGAGCTCATAATCCATCGAATTAAATGAATGCAGACACATGATTTAGTGTTGTTTTGAACCATTAAAGACTGATTCATCCCTCTGAATAACAAATCATTAAATAAAGTGTATTCAGTTTTATTGTGTTTTTCATTACTTCACTGTATTGCAATAAGTATGACATAATGTGTCGACTAATATTATAGCAATATATTGCAATGGCGGTTACATCACAATGTTGCACACCTAATATATACATATAGTGTAAGAAACTCACTATCATGGATTTTCACAGCAGTATTATAGCTATATTCAAACAATTCGATGACAATGTTTGATACTATCAAGAAATCCTGGTAGTCATATTAATTAATACTATATTTGTAACTGATACTGGAATTCTTAGCTTGGTCAATAACTGGTTTGCCTTACAGCTAGAAGGATTTCAAGCCAATTAAGGATACTAAACATAAAGAAATCTATATTTAGTAGATAATTAAATGTTACTTGATACAAATAATTATACAAACCTGGTATTAAAAATAATTAGGGTACATTATAAGTATGCTAATCATTGTTATTACAAGGCAACATATCCCTGAAGAATAATACAGTAATCAATGGTTATAATAAACTGAGCATCTTGGCTTGGTGTAGTATTTTGAAGATAGTAGTGTTTCGGAGAGCTGGGATTTTGAAGATAGTAGTGTTTCGGAGAGCTGGGATTTTGAAGATAGTAGTGTTTCGGAGAGCTGGGATTTTGAAGATGGTAGTGTTTCGGAGAGCTGGGATTTTGAAGATGTTAGTGTTTCGGAGAGCTGGGATTTTAAAGATAGTGGTGTTTTGTTGAGGGTGGTTAAATTTGGAAAAGTTGTTGTTTTTGGGAGGGTGGCACTTTGTAGATGGTCATAGTTTGGGAATCTTCATTCTAATCCTTTAAAAGATGACTGTATCACTAGATTCTTAATGAAGTTGTCAGGGAATAAAACAATGAGTTATGTTCAAGACAGTGATTAGATGTTAACAGATCAATGCATATGAATGACCTATTATGTATTAGTGACCATTTGATGTAATATTATCATGACTAACTGCGGTACTACAGCACTGACTAGGAATGACAAATACAGTAAAGCAAGGTTATTATAAGTGAAGTATTTTATTTTCCCAATCACATCATTCTATGGATATAATGAAATGTAAATGTATAAATGAAGTAATTATTTGTTACCCTAGGAATTCACAATAACTGTGTTCTACCATATAAGGATATTACAAGGTTTTACATACCTTCTCTTACAATCATCAACATCTTTATGTGAAGCCAACAAATATCCCATCACAGCCCCTAAAGTCACCCTTCCAATACTCTCCTGTCCTGTAAATAACATAGCAGGTGGCATGTTGTCTCCTGTTGTCAGACAGGAATCCTGGAATGGAAAATAAAATAAGAAATAAAAAAGGATGGTTTGTAGTCATGTGACTGACTTATTAAATTATCCCCTCATCCAAGAGTCCAAATTTTCTTCAATTTTCAACCACCCAAATCCAATTCCTTGGTTACGTCAATGTTATCTACATAAATATTTTCTTAAAATCTAAAATGTACAAATCTAATATACACAGCTTTGTAAGACTTGTACCAATCATTAGCAGATAATGGAATTACAGCTGTAATTTAATACCGACAAACACTTAAATATCAATTAAAAAATAACCCTCTTAAATAACCAAAAAAAAGTCAGAAAAACTATTCTGGTTAATTAAAATCAGTAAATCACACAAGTACTGAAATTACAAAAAATTAATAAACAACAAATGGGGCCAAAGTTGAAGGCTTTTAAGAACACCCATCAATATTAAAATCGTCATTTTTTACAAAAGTTGAAATTAGACTAACAAATAATCATTTCCCTAAAGGATCAAAAGTTTAATTACCGTTGAAGATAACTGTTGCTGTAACTGAAGTAGAAAAAACTGTTGTTTTTTTCTTCACAAATTTGAATAAGAACATGAAATTTTAAGGGAAATTCTATGAATTCAGAAGTAGAGTTATTAATTTGTTGGCATGTCTGTAACACCATGATTAGTATGATATCCACGTTTTTGTCCAGTTTCATTTTGCCAATAATTCATCACATCTGATGGCAAACTGTGGCAATCCAATCATGTCCTGACATGAAAAGAGGCAAGAGTTAATAGCTCAATGTTTGGAATCCAACCCAAAAGGCAACACATGATTAATTCAAATATGGAAAAAAAGGACAGAAACGCAATGAATTTTAATACAATGTGCAATGCTATTTCATGTCTCTAATACTGAAGAGTATTGATTAAAAAAAATCCATTTTAAAACATCAAACAATAATGAAGAAAAATTCAATTTCCTTGCAAGCTGATTATCCAGGGACAGGTAATGTTGGATGCTGAACAACTGGATGAAGTCATGAATTTCACTCCATTTATAAAAATTGCTTGTTCCAAAATTTGAATGCTTCGTGTTAGAAACTTGCTTGGAGGGAATGATTATAAGGGACCGCAAAAGAACACAATACTTTCTTTTGTTTTGTTAACTGACAAATAAACATTAGACCATCAATAGAAAAATAGTTGTTCTTTAGTTACGAGGTGTGAACCCTTTCAAATATCACCAATCCCAATTTTCTTTAGCAATTTTGACCAAAAAAATCTTACTTTATTCCTGTTTTTTTGCATGTTTGCAGAACAAGCATAAAAATATATGTTAAAAAAATTCCTTATCTTCTGCATTGGTTTGGGTAACCTAATAAACAACATGTTAAAAATTAATGGTGACTTCCATTAATTTATCAAAAATTCTATCAATATTCTGAAAATTCTAGCTTTTTCTCCTGATAGTTGATGCCACTTTATAAAATCTCCCAAAAAACATTACTGACTTCCTGTATGGAAATCAGAATGAGATTTTGGAGAAATGAATAAAAACAATTAAGCTATGAACAAAAACCCCAATTTTCAGTAATGATTAGTCAAAATACAACAAAACAACTGGCATGGAAAAAGTGTGAGCAGAAATTCTATAAAAAAAAAAAATGAGATAATTGTTTGGGTTCTTAAGCTGCATGACTTTGCATTATTCAAATCCAATAGATTGAACTGTGTCTTAATGCAAGCTGGAGTTATACAGAACTGTGTATAATAGAACACTTATAGAATGCATGAACTCAGATTAGTGAAAAGATGAAAACAGATCGAGTCAAAGTTAACGACCCCGACAATTAATTTAATACAAAAAGGTGCTCGTTATTCATGGAATGTTTTGTTTAAGGGGAATGAAATTGTTTGCATTTGTCAAAATCATTGACTTAATTCCTTCCTAGAAAAGCTAATTCATTATTTATCATCAAATGTGTAAATGACCTTGGATATTTTGAATTTTAATTGATCTACTTGTTTATAAAATGAATATTCAAGGACACATAATTTTATCCATTTTAAATTTACTGTTTAACTAAGACAGGAATCCTGAAATGTAGAGATTTCATTGCATCGTAACATATATAATTTCACCATATGATAAATTATGGATATTATATGGTGAAGTAAATTGTCAGGTCCTCAGCTGGACTTCACTAATAATAACATGTTTTCTACTCTATAAGATTAATTAGTTACACAGGAATTGTAGTATTCTATTTGCAAGCACTTTGGTCAGGAAAGTTTTGTTTGGTCAGGTAAGAATTATTTGGTAAGAATTGTTTGGTCAGGTAAGAATTGTTTGGTCAGGAAAGTTTTGTTTGGTCGGGAAAGTTTTGTTTGGTCAGGTAAGAATTGTTTGGTCAGGTAAGATTTGTTTTGGTCATGTAAATTTTGTTTGTAGGTTTTACCTGAGCAATAGAAATGAAATGGTCCACTTCTAAATCAGGTGGTGCACCATCCAATGGAAAACACAGTCGTCTGTATCTATAACAAACAAAATAACGAGGTATCATAAACCTATCACAAACCTATCATAAACATATAATAAACATGTCATAAACCTATCATAAACATATAATAAACATATCATAAACCTATCATAAACATATAATAAACATAAAGCTTAAGCTTTCCCTTCTTTACATCAGTTTTATCCATAACTAAGAACTTAAACCCCATTTTTCTACCAACTCATGACTATTTTCAGTCAAGTTTTGTTTGTAAACTGAATGATAGATCAGCTTCCATAGCCATCACTTGCTTGGCTTGCATGAATTTTGATGCGAACAAACATACTACATTTTTGTACATCCACCATGAAATTGTTGAAATAGTTCCCTTTCCATGTTTCAGTGTAAGTGTATGCCAGTTCAGTTTTCTTGAATACTTTAATTCAGTATTATTTTTCATATGAACAACAGTTACTGTAGATCTCAGAATGAAAACCAGGAATTTATTGTTTTGGCCTTAACTCACATAACAAGATACAAATTTGTTTGGATGTGAGGACGTGTAAAATTCATGATGGAATATAAAGTCAAACCAGACAATAACCTTCAAATAAATAAAGCCACCATTTATAGTACCCATGCAGCGTTTTAGTCATAATGATATACAATGAAATAGATTAAATAATTTCTGTATTTATCTGTTGTTTAAATTGGCCCATTCCACAGCTGAGGTCAGATTTAATAAACGTCTGTATGAAATTTAAAATACACATGCAATTAAATTTTAACCTCTTTTATCAATAAATCAACACAAAGTAAAGAAAATTGTGACCATTCTCATGCATCACCAAACTGTACAACCAAATTCTGTTGTACAGTTTTCATTCTGCCCATATGTTAAGGGTAGTGACACTGGCTTAATTAGTAGTTTAAGTATTTATAGAAATTTGAAGCACTAATAGTATTTTATCCATGTTTCATTCATTTGATGACGCTGAATCTAACTAGTCAGACAATTTAGAAGCAAGGAATGTCATTTTTAGGAGGCTATAAACACATTAGAAAACCAATCAATTCCATCATACATTATCAATGAACAAACCTGATAGTTTTCAATGCATGTTAAAACACTGCAAGCAAAATTGACACAATGCTTTGTTAAGCCTAATCCACATTGCAATTGTATAAGAGGTTCATATTGGATAATTTTGGATTAATTATCATCAGTGTAAAAATACCCCACTTAAAAAAAGAAAGAAATCTTTTAAATTGAAAGTCATTATAATCATAAACAAACTTTGACAGAACACACAAAGCTCTTTTGCCAAGTTAACATTCACAAAATTTAAACATTACAAGACTTAATTAAACGATGTTTGAATTAAACTCCCTGCACTTTAATAGCCAGTGGCTAGATCACAGTTCAAGAAAAGCTTTCCATGGCAATTTTATGTTACTTTATTTTTAATGTCAAGTCATTAAATTGAAACATATCAGACAATTAATGAACCTCTTTGTACTTTTTAAGTACATTTATATATTTTATGGATTATGTTTCTCATGAAACAAAATCACCAAATTAACAAACAAAAGAAGCTTAAACAATTTTTTAAATTCTAAAGTTGAACCGATTTATGAATCTATTATCAGTCCTTCAATAAATGTCGCAGGAAGAGTCCTTTAACTTCAAATGTTTGACATTCAAGATAAATTACAAGAAGGTTTTTTTGTTTCCTTATATAGAGGCATTGCCTGAGCGTTATCGTTGTAATGAAAGGGTAAAAACTTGTATTGTCATTATAATCATCAAACTTAAATAGAACCTGAAAAAAATACTGAAAATGTTATGTCAAAATGTTACTGTGAATCATTGTTAGTAGACTTGGTTCCAGAGGAAATAAATATTATCCCTTGGCATAATAATTGTAAGTTACCAGGAAATAAAATTGATCAAAAGCTGTTTTTAGACACTCAGTAAAAAAACATGAAAATATAAGATTAATGGCCTTTTGCAAGACACTAAAGAGTTCCATCTTTTGTAAGAGTCACATAATTTCATTTACAACTTAACTAGGAAAGACCAGAATGTCTTCAAAGAGTGCAGCATCGATTTGCACAATTTTTCAAAACAAAAAAGCCAAGAATGAAAATATCAATTTCTTGCCACTCAAGTTGTTTGCAATGTATTTATATACATATGTATAGCTATTCTTAAGTAACAAACAATATTTCACAGAAATAATACACTTATTATATGACAATTGTGGAGCCAGTGCTGTATCCATAAAAGCCTTAGACCTTTCATAAAAGAATAGAATTCCATGGATATATCTATTGCCAGACCCAAAATTAACACATACAATAACAAATAAATATCACATTTCTGGGAGGGTGTTAGCAAAAATAATATACTTGTAAATGTATAGTCAGTTCAAGAAAAATCTTTTCCACATAGGCAGCTTCGAGGACTGAATGCGCATCATGTCTGGGCATGAGACATTGCAGATGTGTTAACAAATATCGATGATCCCTGACAGGAATTACTACTATTATAAAGGAGCCTTCACATCGGAATTGCAGGTGAGGTATAATAAGGTTCATCATATTGTAAGCAATAGGGAACTTTCTAAAAGACAATTCATGTGAACAAAAAGTATGGAGTCAATGATATTGACTAGTGAACAAATAAATAAACAGTTTGATCGTAAGCAATTATTTAAAATATATAAGGATATCATATGATTACAAAATAAGTGACATTATGTTCATTAAGCTTCCAGCATAACAATAGTGTCAACATTCCTTCCTGTATGGGCTTATACTTATGAGACTGTTGTTTTAAAGAACCAAGACATCACTTAATCATATCAAGCACCTGCTCATCCATAATATCCAGCTTCCAGCTTCAATTCCAATAATGCCCTTCATTCTGCACTTAAGCTCAGATGAGGAGGAATATTCCCAGTTAGAAGGGTATGTGTGTGTCAGTGCATTTAATTGTACATGTGTGAGCATCACAGGTTTGAGAAACATTTTCTTTCCCATGATCTCAAACCTCTAGATTAACAGTCATTTTGTCAGTTTAAGTTTCCACTTTAAGTGTTTGGAATTGGTCCCCTATTATATCTACTTCGACTAGTGCAGGCGCGCTTAACTTAGGAGACACCATACAAATAACATTACTACAAATAAACTTTATTATGTAAACTGCCTAATTTAACAGGACATGGAAATTATGATCCCTAACCTGAGTTAAAAGCTTTTTGACAAGTTAATATCTTACAACTGGTGAACTGATTATAAAAGTTGGATTTAATAATAAAGTCAGTAACAATCTACGATCAAGTTGTCATCATGTGAACTAGAAGGAAATTATACATCTTCAGTTACATGATCTAGGTCTGTATCATAATGATAGTTTCATATTATTTTAAAAGCTTAAATAAAACATAAATATTTGTTAAATTGTCATGAATTATACATGGGCTTATTTTCAACTTCGCACATTAGATTTGTTTCAATTTCAAATTGACATAATCTATATCGATAAATAGTTTGATTGTTTTATTAGAATTAATGCTTCCAAAGAATCAAAACTTTTATGTAAAAACTTGATTTTAGGGAAATAGTTCAAACAGCTGAATATTTAATGGCAACAGAAAAGTAAACATGTGATACTGTCTGTCTTCAATACTCAGTTATATAATATCTGTATTTCTATACAAATATTTCCCACTTCAGGCCTCTAGTTAGCAAAATATCTTTTTGGGTTTTGGGTCATGCACTTGTACGCACTTCAAGCGCATGAGATCAGACCCTGCAGTACTAGCTAGTTGTTTCTACTTCCAGTGTTACAGGTCAGGCCTTCATTTCTGTCAGGCCCATGGCATATACATCCACTTCAAGTGTTTAGGGTCAGGCCCATGTAACCACTATCAATGGATGTTAAAGGTCAGGTCCAGTTATTTGGGGTCAGGCTAATGTATTCATTTCAAGTGTTTTGGGCGACATGCTTATCGGTCATTTTCAGTAAGGCAGTGCAATAACCAATTTTCTATGTCGTCGACATTTTATTTTAATACTAGACAATAATTATATGTTTTCTGATGACGATCTTACCAGGCACCTAAAACTGAACATTTCTACGTAGTTTATTTCAAGCTCAATGTCAAATTGTTTTTTAAATAAGGTCACAAAGTATCAGATTTGAAAGGTTCGTGACTGTCGTCAGTCAGGAAGTCATTATTTGGGTTAAAATATTACACACGCACGCTCGTTTATGAAGCAAAAATCGTTTTTAATATGTGTAGAACTACCTTTGGGGCCTTTTATTCACCACGATCAAAACGATTTGATTGTTCTTTTGGAAACACATGCAAATATATTTTGTCGCCAAAACTGCTGTAAGGTTCGTTACATTGAAAAATATGTAGAATTAATATGAAATATACTGTTTTATAATTGAAAACATACCACAAAACACACCCTTCCACAACCATACGGCAGTTAAAACAAAATGTCTTCCTTTTGATACGACAGATGTCTGATCATAGGGTCTTAAACACTGAACTCTTCAAAATTCCACTTGCAAGTGAAAGGTTTGTTACTTCAGTTTAACGCTGTGTTTGGTACACAAAGATAATTTACTACTTGGCATCCATAAGACATGATATTTAATTATAAAACACAACATTTTCGTCTTTATTGTTTTCTTTCTTCTTTCCAAATGGTTCCAAAACGTACCCAATGAAAGGTTCGTGATGAAATGTTCGTTACCATGCTATTTCAGTTGTACTTGTAAATGTTGTTTATGAAAGGTATGGTAGAGTTTTTTCGTGCATCAGCTTGTATGAAGTATGATGGAGATACGACGTATTCATCCTTAAAACAAGGGCAAAGTTTCAGGGTAATTTCATTCGACATTCTTTTTGGTGAACACATGGTTGTTTGGATATTAGTAAAACCTGGTTTTTTAATTGTTTTTAACTCTTTTTTTGCTTTTAAGCAATCTGAAATATTAAATTGTCCGACGGTTGTTGAATTTTCAATGCAAGCGGTGTAGATTCTTTGTTGGTTGCATTTTATGAAATGAAAGGTTCGTGACGTTAAGTAACGAACCTTTCGTTGAAAAAGACTGAGTTGATTTTAAAGAAAAACATTGTATGTGGAAATATTACATCGTGTATTTCTCGCAAACTTAGTAATGAACACATGTATATGCTACTAAAGGTACTTATATGATATATGGTCATTTAATTCATGATTTGGTACTTAGATATACCTACTGTTAAAAAATTAGAAAAAATCTATCAATCAAAATTAAGAAATTTATGCAATTTTCCCAACTGTCTTAAATGACAAGATCTAAAAAATATTATTGTGTGATTTAGAACATGCCTAAAAGGTTAATGGACTGAACCAGTGTCCGTTATATATGTAGCTTATAAAAGATGCAGTGCTAATACATCACCAACTAAGGTAACGAACCTTTCATTTTTTTAAATTGCCGTTGTATGCTGAAATACGACGACAGTACATGCAGGGAACGCCTGAAACAATAAAATGAAGCCTATGAACTATGATGTAACAAGAATTAGAAACTATGGCCCTGTGTGCTAAATTGATACTGGTAATTTTGCGGCAGTACAGTATAGCAAATCATGGTGTGTTGAAAAATCATGCAGGCTGATCTTGATGACGAAGCTTTTGATGCAGCATACATTCAAAAGTTTAAGGATTTGTTTCAGTGGTCAAAAAGAGAAGATTGTATATGGATCAACTTTACCGATATCATGTATGGGAGGTCAAACCGAATGTTTAATTTGACTGACGGAGATATTCATGCATAGAGTTGGAATGGCATATATATTGAAAAACAGTAGATAGTTTGGTCATTATTTTCATGTGTACTGGTGTTGTGTTGTGAAGGCAATATTTATAGTAAAATATACTTAAGTTATTTTTACATCAGTATAAATATGTTGGTGTTATACATGGAAGAAATGACAAAGATAATTTGCATTATACGTTATAACGTTGTCATGGCCAAAAATGAAAGGTTCGTTACTCTTGTATTGTAAAAACATTTTATATAGGCATTTCTGTCAATAAGTGTTATATTCCAATGATTTTGTACTAGCTTTGTCTGAAGGGTTTTATATTCTGCATAAATCAGAATTATTTCGTTGAATTAACATACGTTCAACACATCGAAAGGTTCGTCACTTTTTTCGACAATATGTGATTTGCAAATATACAGTTTTATGATTGTGATGTACTTCTGTCATATAATCTTCTGTTAAGTGGAAAGATAGATACATAACCTCAAGTGTTGTCAATCTACTACGTGAAAAACATGTAACTTTGGAAGAATTGAAGAAAATGTTCATTTTTGAAGAACATATTTTACAACGATTTTTATGATACCTTCAACTTTGAGGTATATTCACATTTTTTACGTTTTCATAGGAGTCATTCTTTAAACACAATAATACATATTTCTAGCATTTATGTATCGGATAATTCAATTTCTATTAAATAAAGGTTCCACTTTTTGTAATCACATCGTTGTTTATTCATACACACAGTGTGTAACAAATCTTTCATCATGGATCTAATACCCATTATTCCAGACACAAAAAGAACGCTTTGACATCGTTTGATGATCAAGATATTTTCTATATTAACCACGGATTGGTGTCTCTTTCAAACGCAAATACTTAAAACGCATTATTTAAATCTTGATTTTGGACCAATATTGCTCCATGTAATTGCACTGCCTTACTGAAAATGACCGTTATGTATTCATTGGCAGGCTAATGTATTAATTTCAAGTGTTTGGGGTGACAGGCTAATGTATTAATTTCAAGTGTTTGGGGTGACAGAATAATGTATTCACTTCAAGTATTTGGGGTGACAGGCTAATTATATAACGTATTCATTTCATGTGTTTAGGGTGACAGGCTAATGAATTCATTTCAAGAGCTCTGCAAGTATTTGAGGTCAGATCCATGTACCCTATTCAAGGTGTTTAGCATAAGGCCTATAGGTTTCAAAGATGTCTCAGTTAGAAAAACACTTCTTTTTGTTATTTCTTGTTAAGGATTGCTGCAGTATGTCAATTAATTGTTATGAACGTGACAAATTCAAACTGATGCAAGAATCCAAATTTCCACCAATTATAAACCCTATACTACTTTATTTGCAGCAACATAAAATTTCACAGAAATAGCAATACATGTACATGTATAGTTGTTTTATATGTCATACATGTATAGAAGCAGCTGTGAAATATTCTTTAAAGTTAGAATTTGGTTTTTCGATATTTCAATTTTTTTTGCATGGTGGTATTATTCATCGTCTCCAATTGACACATGAAATTCCCAGGCGAACATCACGGCGGTGTGATATATCATGACTGTCAGACAGTCTGTCTGGATCCAACAAAGATTGTCAAGAAATGATTGGATGTTATGTTCAAGGACCTGAGATTACTGTTTGAACATTTCTCAATCATCTGTCTTCTCGGATTACTTCATAAAGATCATACTATTGAATGATCCATTGAAAGTTTAACCTTGTATGATTTGGAAGTAACAACAAAACACCATATATCTATACATTATTCAAATTTCTATATGTGCATTTTTTTGTAAGCAAAGGGATGATGCTGGGTGTGTTTGGGAAAAGGGGGGGGGGGATACACAAAACAGGCAAATTTGGAGATTATCACTATATATGCAAAGAGGAGATGTATTTTTTTAGGAAAAATATAGCTTATTTTCCGAGGGGAAGATGTTGATTATCATTGTCACTTTCTTAGCAGAAAACCCCTGATACATGCATAAAAACTTAATGTTCAAACAAAAATCTATTTTTAAATACAATATGTTCAAACAAAAATCTTTTTTTAAATACGATATGTTCAAACAAAAATCTTTTTTTAAATACAATATGTTCAAACAAAAATCTTTTTTTAAATACAATATGTTCAAACAAAAATCTTTTTTTAAATACAATATGTTCAAACAAAAATCTTTTTTTAAATACAATGTAATTTTAAAGGATTTATTTTACAACTCATTAATTATTCATAAAGATTAATTTACAACATATAAACTATTAAACTTTTATAATTACCACTTTACACTTAACAACAACAACAACTAGTGCATAACAAAAATAGTTCCATGGATATCAATAATTTGTGCATTGTAACATTATGGTAACATGATATTTATAGTTACAAAATTATGACATTATAGGTTAAATATCATGCATTTGTGATATGAAGCATATATAAGGTGGCCACTACTTTTTATAGCATTTTCATGTATACAAGTGTACCCTTATATTAACCAAGCATATTAGGACTCTTAGAACAGTAATTGGACTTAAGCATTTATAATATCCTACAACCTGTGAGCACACTGATCCAGAATAAGATTTAAATTCCGAGGGTACTTAACTGACGTCAATGTCAAGTCAGAATTCAAGTAGACAAATCTTCTATAGAAACAGTAAAGGAGTTAGCATTTGAATAATTGATTAAAGTTATTTCATTAAGCTGGAACTTACTTCAAAAATAATTACTTGGCCAGCTGTTTAGACAACTGACATCACAACCAATTCAATTAGACAGGATCATCCTATACTTAAAGTGACTTTTACAGACATAACATAGAGCAACAGGAGACTATTTTCACTGACTTTTTGCGACTTGAGATGTTTCTTTCTGTTCAAATAGTGACACAGCAATTCTCAGGTTTCTACTATGAGAAACAAAATGTTCGGAAATCATGGATGAAGTTGTGTTTGATGAGAAAATCTTTAGAAAATGATGTCTGCTTAATGTACAAATAATCCATACATGAAGTGTTTGTTTGGGTTTTAAGTCCCTTTTTAACAGTCAGAGTCATATGAGACAGACAGTTCACCCAACCATCATTTCTGGGAAGAACCAGTACTAGATTCGCATCCTCCATAAGCAACTGCCTACTTTCTCACATAAAGAGACATCGTCGGTAGCTGGGCTCAAACCCACGACGCTCCATCAGTGAGAGGTTACAGTGATTTGAACTAAGTGACCTTAACCACTTGACCACGGAGGTGGTCTTAACCATGAAATCTTGAAGGCGAACCAATCCTAATTATAACAATTAATATTTGTCCATTAAGGTAGATCCAACAGTCAGCATCTTCAGAATCACATTTTTGTAACCAGCTCAGGAAAACTTCTTAATGGTACAATAGAATATTCCATTAAATTACCAAGTCCTGACTACAAAAAGAAATTACAATGTATTCAGATAATAGCCACCTAGCCGCATTAGTGTGACTTTCTTCCTTTCATGTGAACAGATTTAATCAGTTTCCTCGAAGAATGCAAAATACTGTACTGTATCACTGAGAATTAACATAAAAACAAAAATACATAAAGGGACTCATTTCTCACACATTGTCTAAAGTTTACAAGTTAGAGACTAGATGTTAGTTTCAGTAATGTATCCCAAACCTCAAAGGAGACACAGAAACACATTGAAACATCTGGAAATAAGATGAACTAGGTCAGGGAGACATAAATCAGCCAATGGAATATTTACCAATTACTGATCAGAATACTTTGGAGTTCAATCCCTAACTATTGCAAAAATGCACACATTTATGAGAGACTATTTTCTTTTTCTTTTACGATTGCACTTGTTTTTCCAAACAGCATAGGGTTTAACATGAGATAATTGTAGAATCACAAAAGTGTCAAGGCTAATGAAGACTTTTTTAAAAAGAAGCTGCACATTTGGGGTCCCAAATCTTCCAAGCTGCCTCTGAAATGACGATACTTTATTTGATACATCTGGTTTTACATTATATATCAGGACATACAGGCAGACAGTTTAAACAACACTGTTCCCAGATTCTGTACTTATATCAACCTATGCAACTTAATGTCCACAGAATCATCCAATCAGCGCTGAGGACCAAAGTCACTATATTTAACCAATTGTTCACACTAGAACATGTGCTATGCAAAGTGTTTGAACTCCTAAACTGGTTGTAAGCCATTACCGCTATTTTTACAATGCACCACGGGTTGACAGGGATTGTAACTGTTTCAATACACGAGATCATATACTTCAGAGTATTCTTAAGTTAAGTACCCAGTCTGTGAATAAATGAAAGTCAAAAGCTCTGTGACTGATAAGAAGTACAACAAAAATCTACCAGAAAACACGTTTGAAGAATGTTGAACAGTGAATAGGTCATGACTCTGTTTATTTTTGGAAAACGTACATTGTTATGAATTAAATGCCTTCATACATAAGATAGTCTGTATAGGTAGCAATCCATTACCTACTAGATTTAATCGCAAACAATCAAAACGATGGCTGTCTTACGTTTATTTGTATTTAAGAGAACAAATTGAATAAAACAATGAAGATGGATGTTTCGAATTTAAAAGACTTATGATTCAGTCAGAAAAGTATTTCACATTATCATGCATGACTGCTGCAATTTGTCTGTATAAATATGTGTATAAAGAAAGGACCATTACACTAGAGTAACAGAGTAATGCATAGTTATGACAGTGCCTTTGATCAGATGCCTGCAGTATGATTACAACAAAAGAGTAATGATGAAGTTTTCCAGACTTTATCAATAACTTTTATGAATATAATTATTTATAACGAAATGCCACAATGACACGGTCGAACCAAATTTGCTGGGACTTGGATAAAGGAGAGACAGACACATGGAAATTGTAATGTGTCAAGTACACAAGGCCAATCAGAAGAATTTGCAAATAAATAAACAACAGATTGTGTTATAAATAACTGGTGTCCTTATCAGAATGTTTTGTTTACCATGAATTCAGCAGTTCAAATAATTATTGAGAGCAATTTCTTCACATAAATGTTTTAAGCGCCATAGCTGTATTAAACCCACAAAACCAAGAAAGGAAGAGAAACCGTTGACAAACGACCATAATTCAGAAGCGTCGTCCTAGTTAAAGTTTGATACCCTATTTGAACTTAATATCAAACATGACAGTAATTTACTCGTAATATTCACACTATACCTTAATTTCGAATTTGAGAATGCGAGACGTGAGTAGACCTCTTCTGATACAAGTAGATTGTCCTCAAACTGCACTGGATATACATGAGGCTCTCCCGACAATGTTTTTATATCGTTGTAGAAGAAGAACTTGTTTTCATCATTCATAGTTGCTAAGGCAATGACCTGAAGAAATACAAAATAAGTTATGAATACACATACATAGTCATAATCTCAATGTAGTTCATATGGTTGCATAATCTGCTTTTGAGGTTTTAAAACTAGAGATTCATAGTCTCAAAGATCAAGTCTTCTATATTAGCGAGTACAAACAACTGCATAATTATATTTGTATCAAAACACCAAACATCTCAATTTACAAGTACATTAGGAATGAATTCTGTGTATCTCTAGCTCGTAGGCTATCCTCTAGTTTTAAAACCAGCAGACCTGGAGTGCATAATTCAAGTAAGACAAATGCACTTTTAAATATTTGATATACACAACTTTACTTATTCAATAGGTTTATGTATCACACATAATGAAAGTAACACCATGTAGAAAATATAAGTATCCTGTCTGTTGATCTATATTTTATACAAGAAAAGTACTTTATTTGATTTATAGACCATTTCACAATCATTTTCAATACTCATGGGATGGACAAACATATTCATATTTTCTTGTCAGTTAAAGGAAAACCACACTTTCGAAAATTGCTTATTGACTGTGTGTGTATCGTTTTATAAAAAATGAACTTAACACCCCATGATATATATTGGAATATATATTTTTGTCTATAGAATATGCTATAATGTTCTGCAGTCTTTTTACAGATAACTTATTGTTGTGTTTTACTGGTTTATATATATTATACATATTATATATAACCAAGCATCAAGTGACATATTGGAGTATCACAATTTTTATGACATTCATTCTAATACAAGTCAAAGTTTTCATGTTAGAATTAGTAATTTAGTATCACAGAACTGACATTTCATAGAAATACATCTTAACTTAAAAATCGATCTTGATGTCTGCATTCCTGTCATTAATCTTTAGCTTCAATGCAAATGTTTGGATTTTAACAGAAATTATTATCTAAACCTGTACTGTACTATTATACACCTTCATGTAAAATATGAAACTAATCTATGGAATATTTCTTGAGTTATCCCTCAGAAACCAAAATATGGATGGATAGGGGTGGTATAACACTTTAAGCCTTTCCATCATTTCAAATCACAGTGGCATAAGAAAGATTAATAGAATAAACCTTTGATATATTTGATGACAGTGAACTGCTGTTACAACATTTAGTATATATCCAACACATTTAAAGCCCCATTAGCTTTTTGTTGTAGAAAAATATATGCAAAAACATTTAATTGCTGATATTATCCCAATATAATTATTACCGACGAAACAAGCCCTTTTACGTCTGAAAACACTCATTTCACTGTGATTTTTGCTTTTGTAAACTTGAAGTATGTAGAGCGCGTGAGGTCACTTTACTACGTGTGCATAGCATGACCGCGGGAAAACACAGGTGTTCTATAAATAGTATTTATTTCAATGATATTGACAAAAATACGATAGTAGTTTCGGAAATATTTTTTCTTGCTATAAAGTATGCATGGGAGGAAAACACACCGGATTCCTCTAGCTGTTATAGAACAAACAGAAACTATTAAGACCAATACATTTATAAGCTTATTGGACTTTAATGTTAAAACTTAAATAAATACAAAAGATCGAACACTTAAATGAATTAATGTAACAGGTGTTTTCAAGGTCTATGAGGGATCACGTTAGATGAAAATATCAACATTGCATCAACAATCAACAGCTTGGATCATTCCAAAACCTTTCCAGCTTTAAAGATGGCAGCTAGAATACCTGGTAGAATCAATGACCTTCGTAAGCTTGTGAAATTTGTCTGATCAGATTTCACTGTGGCTCACTGTAATTGGCTAATGCATGATTACTTAAGTCTAACTTTCCTGTTTACAAACCATTCAAAATGTCAAGGAAATAAGCAGTTTTGAAAACTTTGACCCTTCATTACAAGTATTTTTTCATTGACAGCTGGCAAAACAAGACTTGTTTAATATAGCATCAACAAGGTAAGAAATAAATTGGTTAGAAAATTTCAATATCTATCTTACATCCAGCAAAAGTCTGCAAGGTTATATATGAAAGATGAAATCTCTCCTATATAGTCTTTTCTCCAGTCAGACTGAATTAAAAAAAACTTGAACTAGAAGGAACAGAACTTCGAAGAAAATTATGCATTTTATATGAAACAAAAAATATCAGGAAATTTCTAAGAAACAAAATCACCAACATAGCAATTATCTATGTTTAGAGATCAAGACATGCATGTGCCAATTATATAAGCTGGTTACATATCTGCAGAACATATTGTTACTATGCCCCTTTTACAACAATAAATACATATTGTTAAGTCAGATTATGTGTTCATGCCTTTGCAGAAAGAAAATAAATTATTTCAGTAACTTTATTTTTTGTTTTCCCAAAAGGTAAGTTTCATCAGAGGATAATGGCCCACATGTGCATTTGTGGAACAGTCCAACTGTGGCCCTTGGTGTTGGGTGGCATTTTGAACTGTTGGGTCCTTAAAACTAGCTAAACCACTTGAATGTGAGATTTGGGTTTAGGAATTTAGGGGATTATGGGATGTTTTAGACGTGTCCTTGTCTATGAATCTGTTTGTTATCTATGTATATACAAATGGCGATAAAAATATGGATGCTTTATTAAAATATTCACTGCATCATATTATCAAATCATAATGGCTCATAGATCGCATATAACTCAAAACCACTGTCAGACTTGATACAACAAAAGCATGCAAACACGTAACAACAACAATAAAAAAACACACAAAATCAATAAAGAAATTTAATTCTTGTTTGACTTTTTTCATTAAAAAATCCATATGCAGGTTTTTTTTTCAGGCATTAATCTGATAATGGACAGCTAATGAAGTGTTAGGTGCATCAGTGATGTTGAGAATGGCCAATCATGCTAAACATGACAAGACAGCTTTTATCACAACCAGGCATGCATGAATAATACTTGCCTCTCGTCTAATGTTGGACTCAAACAAGTCTGCCTCTTTCATCACTTTACCAGTTACAATACAAGTCTTCAAAGCATACCCTGTCTTGATTGTGTATGGTATGAAATTCTCAGCAATATTCAAAAACAACACTGGTTCCTCACGCATGTTAAACATCAATATTTCCTGATGAGAGGAAAAACACATTTTCAAATATGTTTTTGTAATGATGAGTGGTTAAAACAATAATCAATATGCAATGAGGGTCACTTAAGCATAAAATTGTCATAAGACATCATAATAAAAATCTCCTAACATATTTGTCTTTGATCCAAAACATATGAGTTACCAGGGGGACTTAGTGCCAAATATATTTCTTTAAAATCTCCTAACATATTTGTCTTTGATCCAAAACATATGAGTTACCAGGGGAACTTAGTGCCAAATATATTGCTATTAATCTGCAAGCTACGTGTAACGACTGTATAAATTCAATTTGTTTAAATTATATACATTAAATAGCAGTATAGAATAATTTTATGAAATTGAATTAAGATTGAAATAACTAAAATGAAAATACATTTATTTTTTGTACCAGACATTTTTATTGAATTTTGATTTGATTTGTATAAGATATATTTATATCTACTACTAAAATACATATATAGCCCGGCGCAGTCATATTTAAGATAAAAAAATAAATGAATTCTTACTGGATAACCCTCCTTTTCTATATCTTTAACAATAGATGTTAATTCACCAGCTGTAGGTTGTCCACACCAGTAGACAGGAGCCCAGTTCTTTGCTTGATATAACTGTATGGGCTTTTGACTCTCTCCATCCAGTAAACAGTGATCTCTTACCAAAAAATATTCACCCTTAAAAATAAAATATTATGAAAATACAAATATGATAAAATGATAAGAATTTATCTGAATTTCTGGTTGAGTGAAATATAGCTACTACTCTCCCTGACCAGGAACTTTTGGCAGGTCTGGTTTATGTTGAGTTCAAAAGTAACTGAAATTTGTCCAAGACTATAAGAGTGCTGATGTGAATGTAAGTGGTAATCTTTTTTGGAAAACTCAAAATCCAGAGTGTTAGAAATGGTTAGAAATTCTTAGTGAATCAAAGATGTGGCAATGGTAGTTCAATGTATCATCTGGGGTTGGAAAGAAACATGTTGTCATGTATCCCCCCCAAAAAAAACCCTGAGAATAATCCAATGTATGTAATAAACTGATAGAACATACAGACGTAACTTAATCTCCATCTTTTGATTACTGATAACTTATGTACAAATTCCTGCCATATATTGCATGGCCATTGTAAATGATTTCAGATGCTTATGTTTGGCTCTGATTAATCAAGAGGAAGTATTTCTTTCTGCGCTTCTTTTCTTTCAGACGGAATTAAGTTGGATCAAAACAAATGATATATATATATATGCATGTCTGATAAGAAAACAATATAATTAATTTCAATGTTATCAATTTATAATCCAATCATATTGCAAATAAGCGAAAATATTGAAAAAAGTAATATGACTAATGCATCGTACTAGAGCATACTAGATATGAAAACCGAACAAGAACATGCTTTTCATAAATTAAATCATTATCTTCTATACAATGATGTTATATTCATAACAGAGTACAATGAATTCACAATCCTACCTGTATGAGATTGTGCTGTGGTAGCCTCTCTGAAAGTCTTCCATAGACAAACGGTTCCTTAAAGTCACTCACATGTTGATACTCTTCCATACAATTCTTGATAATGACAGGTCCAACAAGATTGCCTGTACGTGTAACATTTGTTGACTCAAATATGAAATCATGATGTTCCTGTGACTCTGAAATATGTGTAATTTATGCATAATTATCCAGTAATTAAAATTCAGTTGCTCATTTACAACATGACACACTGAATTTTACGACAGCGCTAGGTGTGGATAACCCACGTGACTTCTGACGCCACAAATAGGTAGTGCGGGAAGCACTTAAAATTGCATGAAGACATTAGAAAGGAAGCTGTTAGTATTTTACTCCAATTTCAATTTTTACGACACATAGCGCATGCTATTAAAGCGGAAAAATGTTAATGTTCCACGAATACAGTTTTCTATAACATTTGCTCCAAATGGATATTCACAGGCTCACGCTCATACCCAAAGTTTATACCACTGTTTTGTGGCATTTTGCGCGAATGTTACAGAATACAAAGAAATGACAACTATATGTCGGTACATACACATTTCTCCACTCTTGACGTCAAAAGTCTCGTGGGTTATCCACAGTCTACATGTCTTAATACAATAAGAATAGCTATTTGTTGGTAAACACCATGTTTTCCGGTGTGCTGTCTTACAAAGCCTATCAACTACCAAGCAGCCAATGCACTAAATATGATATAGAATTTAGTTTCTATACAACTATTACGCCTACAGCAACGCATACAGTAAAAAAGTAATTCAATGCTAGAGTTAATAGACATTCACAATTTCTATAATCAGTAACCTAAGCCATTACAAAGATTATTTTCAGTACAATTATCCCAGGAAACTTTCAGATTTACTTAAAAAATACAATATTCTTACATTAGATTGATATTAAGAAGGTCTTTTAGAGAGACATACAAATGTATTTTGCAGTCAATGATAGATTAAAAAGTAGAGCATTGCAATTGACTTCAACATCAAATTAAGAATGGACCATTTTCTCCTGAAATCATATAATTAAGTAAGCTAAGATTACTGGCTCCTGTCTCATTAAAAAAACAAGCAAGCTCCAGACTGTGTACATGTACAAAAAAATGTATATACATACTTTTTGAGAACGTTTTTATTTTCTAGACACAGTTCATTTTTACTTAACTGTCATCGATCACATTTCCCAGACAGATTTACAATTAAACCAAGTTTTATAAGATTACCAGTGTAATATTTATGCATTTTTGTGTTTCTCAACAACCATAAAAGTGATTGTAATAATGTAACAGGCCAGACAGTTTATGTTTTTCACTTAAAATGTTCACCATTTTATTGCAACAAATTTAGACGTAGACTAATGATGATTTAAGATACAATGAATAAACACCAAATAACGAAGCCATGTTGGTATTTTATCTTAGGAAATAAGGACCATGATTTAACTGATGAAGTATTTTGCAGACCAGAGAATTACGCCAGCTAGCTGACTACTTGGTTAATAATGAAAGATAAGCACAATGAATAATTTGAATCTCTTTTTATCAATAGCACACAATAATTATGTAACTATTTTAAACGAACAGAAATGAAATGAAGCCTTTTCTACTAAGAGGAATCAATTCATTACCATTTTTTTGAGCTGCCACTTTTTTACATTGTAATTTAATATAGACCATCAGCTAGGATCATTCAGTGACTTTTTCAAGCTTTAATTGTATATTGTTTTATTTATATCGAGTTTTACGTCCCTTTTCAACAGTCAGAGTCATATGAGACGGGCAGTTCACCTTAGCATCGTTCCTGGGAAGGACCAGTATTAGACTCCCATCTTCTGTAAGCAACTGCCTACTTTCTCACATAAAGAGACATGGTCGGTAGCAGGGCTCGAACCCACGACCCTCCATCAGTGAGAGATTACAGTGATTTGAAGTCAGCGACCTTAACCACTCGACAACGGAAGCGGGTCTTAATTGTAGAAGAATATACATGTATACCCAAACATATCCCTAAATAAAGCCACCAAATTTCTGTATTAGTAGCTACCAGGACAGCTATTCACTGAATGTAAATTTTGTCTGGTCTCAGGTGGGATTCAAACTCAAAGCGGTGAGGGGCTAGTGTCTACACCATAACATTACTCAACCCCTGATGCCCATCCATACCAGATAACATCACTATACTCACTATACTATATTATAGTATACAGACGGATACACCAAACATCATAAATTGAATGGAAACAGACATAAAACTATGACTAAACTAATTATAGGGTAGCCAAGTCCATACAATAACTTCATTTGCAGCAGCTATGAAAAAATCAAACAGAACGAATGCCATTGGGGAATGGAGTTAATTTGGTGAAATAAAAAGAACATTGAAATATTGCCTCTTTTATGAGGCTATTAATACTGATGTCTGCCTAACAGTCATACATGCCTAACACTTCATGAATTGCATATATACCAGTATATTACAACATCAATATAAAGGTTCTGGAGCAGCAGCTGGTCTAATGGATGAACTTCGTCAGTAATATCATACATAAAAGTATATCAGTAAATGTCAGTAAAAGTTCATGGACATCCCTAACAAATTGCAAACCCAACACAAATCATGAAACAAATTCATGTAATCACAAATAACAAACTTCTGACATTTCATTTGTGAAAAATGGTACCCGTGCTATTTTAGTGATCACCAGTATTAATATTAATTATGACATTGAAGGAGATAAGACAACTTGTATGGAACAATCTTTAAAAGATACATTTTTGTTAGTTACAGACAAACAAAACAAATGCTATAGATTGTGTTCTCTGTATGTTTATGTATTGAAACATTTCATATATCCCATAATAATATTTGGTATGTTTGTCTGTGATGAAGTTTGCTTTCTGATGCAATCCATTCATTGTCCAAACACTTAGAATATCAAAACAATATCAGATTCGCCAACAGTGACTTTCCGAATAGTGTTTAAGCCAAACCATCCATATTAGAGCTAGATCAATTAAAGACACTTTTTAATTTTGCATTCCATGACATGAAGCATTAGAAGATAGTTCAAGATACACATAATATACAACATAAAGCTAGGAGTATACATACACCACAGCATTGTTCTTATTCGTTGAATGAATAATTGAATAACAATACCATTATAAAACAGCTCCGTACAAACCCCTTTATCTGATAATAATGGGATATATTACCCTTTATTTTGGCAAGAGCACATGTCTATGGTTTTTTGTGCCTTGATATTTAAAATATACTAATGGATACATTAACAAGAGTTTTCGTCAAACCTGGATGCCCCCTAAATTTCCTATTATTGGTCAGACAAGGATTTTACATTGAGAGTAACTGTGACCTTGGGGACATATATTTTCAAATGTTTTCGTCCTATAGATATTTGTTGTACAAAGTTTTTGTGGTTCTGTGATCTTGACTTTTGATATCAAAATCAACAGGTTTCATTCACAAAATATGACAAACATAGCACGTCTTAAGTAGAGTCGTAGGCCAAAATAGAGAAGGGATTCGAGAAAATAGGTGTCTCATACGCCCACTTATAGGGTTGACACTATAATAACCTTCAGATTAAAGTTTACCAGTAGGTCCCCTGAAACTACACTCCGAGTCTGGGAAATACAACGTTATAAACAAAATCCAGTTCGTTTAATTTACAACTAAGTTAAACAGGGTGGATGGAAGAATGGCAGTACTTGATACTACATGATAAATGTGGATGTAGTCTCGACCTACTTCATGACATGATCCTCCAACCAGCATCAATAATATTCTGTATTCAGAGTATTTGAATTTAGCCCGGAGACAGTTAGTTGACAAGTAAGAGTATCATTGTATCATTTCTCTGTAAGTCTGCAGCTCCATAATAATATCAGATCATCTCCCTTAATTACTCACTGATGCTATGAGGGTACAAAAGATGGAAAGAGCTTTATATAAGTTGCTGGAAACTTAATGAAATTAGAGGAAATCCTCAGATATCTCAGGAGTTATTATTTGTCAATTGACATCTACAGCAAATTATCATGATCTGCCATGCCTATACTGTAACTATTTGGCTACAGAAAAGTGATTTCTCAGAAAATTATAGATTTCAATTAAGGATGTTTACAATATTCTTTAATGAGGACGTTAGCCATTGTAACCATACCATAAATGAAGTAAAGAAGACATTAAGTAGTAAGAATACAAATGATTTTCAACAGTTCTCGTCAGGTTAAACATGAGTATAATGTTTTAAATAGATCATTCACCAATCACCAAAACTAAAGATTTATAAAAAAATATACGAGACTCCTCCACAAAGCTCAGATTGATTAAACACTACGTTTTATAAAAGCTATTTGTATAACAAACCTTCGAACTATTCTCCCTTTACGGAAATACGTATTTGTAACCTCTAAAAGCAGATAATTAGTCTCTGTCAGTATATATGTTGAAGAAACTGGTACAATGCGCTGCCAAAAGACTTCTTTGACTTATAATTACTCGAAAGCATTCTCTTAAGTCTTGGAAAAAAAAGAAGCCATAGAGACAGAACATGTGAATAAGGCTGATGGTTTACAACAAACACCTTTTCAGAGCCTAGAAAATGCTGAACAATGCTAAACTCGTGATAGGAGGCGTTGTCGTATATTACTAGTATGCTTTGCATGGATCGATATTTGTTATTGTAAAATTCTTTTACTTTCTTCAGTATGCTTTTTGTAGAATCGTCCAGTGACTGTGCGTCCAGATAGACACATCACTTAACAAACTGGCCCACTAGGATTGAAGAAAATTGCATATAACATATCTCTTTCGAACATGAAGTTCTCTTGGCAATACATGGGCGTTTTTTTATGTTTTCGCTTCCTTTGCTTTTTTAGCATAGTTACGAAAAGCAGTTTTTTCGTCCATTCACCATATGACTAACAAACCGGTAAGTGTCTATGACTCCGCGTATTTCAATTTGAAATATCTCATTCATTTGAAAAGCAATTTGCACAAAACAAACGGACATCGTTAATAGCTATTGTACACACCATCCAAGCGTCTTAAAGAAATACAGGGATAAATCTACGATTGTCCATTAATGACAGAAGTTTTTACAGGACCCTCGTATCAGTTTGAGAGGGTGTACTTCCCTGCACTATGAGCAATGCTTGCTACAGTACCTTTGTAGTTTGGCCATATGAACAGTGAACATTCATTTCCCAAAATTCTACAACTTTTGTGATTGTACAAGTAAGGAAATTACAACATTTATCAAGTTATGTCAATACGATGACAAAGAACTATAATTACATGTATAGAATGTATGGCAATATTGTGGTGATTAACACTTATTGACATATTTGATCATGGTTTAAGTGGCAGCTATATTTCGAAGTTCATTTAAGATTATAAATATCAATAAATTATGATGGTAAAAAGAAAACATAACTCAAATTAAGTTGCAACGCGTTTCGTAGTTTACTTCGTAAGGCAACTAGTATATTGTCAATATATCAATAAATGAAATACATTGTTCAGAAAATTCAAGCAACACATATATCTGTACATGAAGTAATTTCTACAAAATGTAAATTTAAATGTCAGCTTTTCGATCAAACACAGTGCCAAGACATACAGTTTACTTAGCTGTCGAAGAATATTTTATCATTTCGAATTTGGTAAAAATATGATGTCATCGCATGCTGAAACAAAACATTGATTTGATAATCAATTTTATGTACAGTAGAAAATGTCTTTTTTCGCATCTAACATTGGAGACTGAACATAATGTATTACTAGAACATATTACAGCTGTACGTAGAACATATTTACTTGTCATTAATTTCTGTAATTTGTCAGAGAAGCAATCCTTACCAACTTAAACAATCTTTATCTCAAAACATTTCAAGATATTTACGAGGAATACATATTGATCATTCAAAGTATTTTTAGAGAGAAACAGATATTTCAAAATAGTTACAGAAAGATACAGATTACTCGGTATATCTTTCCAAAGCTTTAGATACTACAATATATGTTTAGAGAGATACAGAAAACTCTACATGTGACGATAAGACAGATTAAATTTGTCTTTCGGAGGGGGGATCCTAAAATCATTGTAGGCGTCGCGGTATATACATCGTATTGATCAATGTCGGCACTGTTGTCGCAATATAGATTTATCGCATGGTTTTACTTATCCGATCCACGATTGATATTTTTCGTCGACAGTTACATATTTAAAGAAGTCTTAATTAGAAAGGTAAACAACTTTTTGTTTCTGCTATTCATGTTGGTGAATTTTTCATAAGTTTCGACAAAGTTAAAACTACGGTTTGTTTACATTTCGTCAATGAGGTTGGGACAATCTACAAACATTGTCTGTACTTAAACAATAATTAAAAATGTCTCAAATAAGTGAAGGCATTACTGTTAAAGAAGATACAGGTAACTAAAGGTATGTTTAGAGTTCAATATTTCAATTTTCTGACAGAGATATGGATAATAAAGATAGCATACAATATATTTTTAGAGATATTTGAGAGAGACACTCGTATAAAATATCTATTCCAGTATATTGTATTATAAACCTTCAAAGTTTAAGTAATGTAGGCAGTGTGAAGAGGAGGGGGGGGGGGGGCTCCCCTGCGATCATTTTTAATTTGAAGAAGTGAAATGGTGTATATTGGCGAGGTTTGGGTCCGAGTGCTTCAGAATTAAATAATTGAATCCTATTTCATTAAAAGGTATTTCATTTCTGTCCATGGTCGGGACTTTAAGGGTGGGTGCATGGGGGTTGGGCGCCGGGTGCGCCCGCCCCATTGAATCCATAAATGCTTCGAAACTGTAACCTTGTGGGTTTGATTTAACAAGTCCTTGCTCCTATCTGCAAACTATTTTTCCAATATAATTTTCCTCCTGATATTGTCTGTTACCATGGTGAATATGTTTGAATTTATGATTGTACTGACAATATTTTCTATGATTTATCAACAAGTGCTTGTTTCAACAACCTTATATTTTCAGATGAAAACTTGATAGTGGTATCTTGGTAAAAAAGTAATTTGTAAATCCGCAATACATTGTTTGTATGATAACTGAAGGCTGTAGAATTAATTTTTGGTTTCAATGTCACACAGATTAAGGCAATGGTACATTCACACTTCACTTCAGATACCATATCACAGTTAATGTATGTGCTAAATGATATAAATAAGCAAACCATCATTCTGGAATATATAGATATTTATTTAGAAAAACGATTGATATCAGCAAACTTAAAACGTTACATGAATTGTGATCATTGGTGTGTACAAAGTTATTTCCTGGTGTCTGAAATAAATGCCAGAATACTACACCATTACATATGCTCTAAATTAATGGGAACATACCTATTAGTAATATTTATGATAGAATGTTTAATTTTGAGTTTGACAGTATTCAGTGAGTCGAGTTCAATCTATTTTTAAAGAGCAAACCTAATCTATAAGTGGTCTAATGAAAGACTATTTACGACTATATATAGTCTCAATACACAATGTGTCAGGGTGCTAACTAACACAAATAGAAAATAACTTGCCCCAGGCTTTGGGCTAATTTTTAGTGGGTCATTAGTGCGAAGACTGCATTCTTATCAATATAATGACTTACATGATAACAATAGCCAACATTTCCAAGTTAAAACATTTCTACAAACAAACATCAATAATGTGTGCAAATTATTGCAAAACATTTCTGGCCAGTTCCATGTTCTAGTTTGTGAGACGTCATGTGTTGTTGTTAATACCGCCCTCAGAAAATATTGAAAATTGCACACAATAATTGCCTTAATACTACTTCAGAGAAAATGCATTTCAACTAATGTCGCACATTTGCTGACCTCATATTTACAACAACAGTCACAGAATTCTGTAATATCAAGCTGTCAATTGATTATATATTCACATAGAGTCATATTCTGTCCCATAAGGAATATTATTACAAGGCCTAATGGATTGAGAGTTCTAGGGATATTATTTTCCATTACAACAAAACAATGATTGTGATTAATTGTCATTTTTCCACCCAATACCTCAATATTGAGATATGTAATGATAAGATACTTCAGACAACAGAATAATACACATCATGATAGTGTAACAATAACAATTAAATGCTGTTCTGACTCTATCTTGGAATCACAAATTTATATCAATTACAAAGGCCACATAAACATACAGTAACACAACATGAAGTCATGTAATCCATTAAATGACTCAAAGATGTATGGCATGTATTTTATATGACTGAATTCAATTAAGTTTAAATTTCAGATCACCTAATAATTAACATTGCTATTTTTCACATGTGTTTAACGTAGCATCAACAACCGGACCCAGTCATTTCATTTGATTCGAAACTTTAGCATTGGAGAAAGGCCCAGGTCATACACCTGTGCTAGAACAACTGATCTGCTGCAAGCTAATGTGATAGCTTCCTCATATTATTTAGTCAGAGACCACGGAGGTCCCATAATGCCATTTAGTTGAATTGTTATTGAACATCTGAATAGTATTGTTTCTATCTACGGCACCTTCAAGTACCTTCTTTCCACGTGACGCACCTTCATACAAACTAGGATAACACGGTCCTCAGAATCTGTTAACTCTTTACAGAACATATTTATACCTGCTACAGAATAAATTGCCCGACAGCCTGTCTATAATTCTGACAAAATCACTTAATACAATCTAAAGCACTTTTACAGAGAAAATTGATCATGTGCCCACTCAAAATAAATATTCAATCAGTCATGTTATCAGATGTACCAGTTGAGTGGTACTAAAAGACAGTTAAGTCATTACCAAGTCCCTCCTATGACTATTGATCATTTTTATTCAAATATTTACAAATCCTCTGTCACATGAAATTGATTTCTACATAGAATCAACTTTCCATTCCAAGGGGTATTAGGCCTATGAAGACTGATGGCTACAACACAATAGGTAGACTAGCATTTCCATATAATGACCAACAATTTGTCATACAATTAGCAAGGTGATGGCATCAGAACTAAATGTGTGAAACTGTCATTATTTACACCATGAACACTTCACTACTGTTACATTAACAACTGACTGTCATGTTTCATGTGGAACAGGGGAAGGGAGAATACACAATAGTAGGGCAGAGTTCATCACATAAAAAGTTTCGGGTATTTTTAACATATTCCAACAACTGTCAAGGCATTCCCATGTTGCAGTAATGATGAGAAAACATGTAATGATATTTCCAGTATTACTGTCACTATGACAACCAAAACAATCAAGTATTGTCATTTTTTGCAAAATTGCATCACCATATCAACACCATTTAGTTTTGTAGTGAATAAGTTTGTTGCATTCTGGCAGAATTATGGGAGCTAAAGTAATCGAAGTGTCTAGAATTCTCTGACAATACAGGTGTTTGTTTTACAACAAAGACGAAGGTGGATGAACAAATGTTACAATCATTACTGTAAATTAGCAATGAAGACTTGATTGATGACGTTGATGTGTTATCAAACAGGAACTGTTCTGAAAATTGTATTAATAATAACTAGCACATATAACCCTCTGACACCCAGTCAACTCACCTCTAAAAAAAGATATACAAGTAAAAGAAACAGTAAGGATGATCAATTGTGGTCTGTACAAATCAATAGATTCTATTGTTGTATTCCCTTCATGAAGCTACAATGACTGTTTTTAGTGAAGCCAGAATCTTTCAGAATTATTAAGACAACTAATAATGTCAATTAAGATAGAAAACTACAATAGAAACCATTAGTAAATGGAAGCTGGCTCATGATTTAAGCAAACAATAATCTTGTGTAATAAAAAGAATATTGATATTCAACCAATGAAACATTCCGGAATGACCAATTATGACATAATATAATTTAATGACAAAATGCACGAAACATAAGTGTACAAACATGTATGCTCTATCTATAAATACAGACTGCATTATTGTTTAGCGCTTTTTCACAAAATCCGTGCAGATAGTTCTAACATTATGACAAAAAAGTGGGTTTCAAACATCACAATAGAGTAGTGTTCCCAATGCCAAAGAAATCATTCTTACCATGTATTTTGTGTCAAAGAAAAGTAATCATCATAATGTTGTTCTATCATAGATATCAGATAAGGTTAACAAATAGGTTAACCATTTGCTGCTCATGTTTCATTTATAAGGGGCTAAGTGACAATTTGCATCAATGAATGAGAAAATAAAGTCAGAATAACCAGAACATGTTAAAGATTAAATCCTGGGAAAACATAAGATGGTTTGATAAATTGTCCGTGTACATTTTGTATAAGACTAGCTATTAAGCAGCTAGCTTACTTTCTTAAAATTTTAAATCAGAATTTCAGTCAATGGAACCACTTTGGGAACATTTATAAGTTCACAGTATTCACGGATATCTTAATACCATATAATAATTAAAATTGCAAAGTCTGCTATGTATACTTATCCAAAAAGTGGTACTATTTTTCAACGCGGATGTATGAGGCGTTACGTAATTGTAAGTAGAAAAGGTAATGTGTAGCTATAGGTGCTTCGCCCCTAAAACTGGACGACTTTATTATTATAACCTCTTTAAGGTAACCTGAGAAACAAACACTAAACTCACCAGACTTGTGATTTATTACCCAATGTTTGCTAAATGATATTTTCAGCTTATTCCTTAAATGTCAGAATCATTGCAGCTAGACCAGTATAGCATAACCTTTTTGTATGACTATAAATTGTGGTCTAGTTTAATTGAAATGATTAATTACCAATTAATACAGACACAATGTGGCTGTTCATTTTTAATCTGACTCATATAACATAAATATGTCATTTAAAAAAGATGAAGTGATTATTTTTTACATTCAAAACCTACAATATTGTAAACTGCAAGTATATAATAAGTACTCGAGTATATAACTATTTTACACAACTAATACAGACACTAGTGTAGGCTTATAACCAATTAGTGGATACATTATATGAGCAACTATTAGTATTTTTAATTCATACATAATATCTCCATTGTTTAGCCTTTGACTCCTCAACATTTAAGTTCAATCAGGCACAAACATGTGAAGAAATGGGTTCAAATTTCAAAAGATTTCTAAAGACAACACATCAATAAGAGCACGTTTACAGTCTTCAATAACACATAACTAACATTGCAGTGATATTTGAATTGATTAATATATACAGCTAACGCTGACTTCATAATATATGACAATGTATATTATTACCTCTCACACCTCGTAATGACCTCAATGGTGTAGGTGGTGGTGTGTATGAACTTGCTCCTGTACCCATTATTGGTTGCTATGGCCACAAAGGAAACTCTTATCTTGTCATCATATGATAATAACCTGAAAATACAGTAATTACATAAAGTTAAAGTGGTGATTAGTAACTAGGACATACATGAATATCAACATTGATTACCAATAAGCAATAGATGTACAGTTGGCCTCGAGTAATATTTGATCATTAGTGGCTGTCAGAAAGCATGTACAACATGTATATTTATATATGCAACATGATAGTATTTATGTACGTTATCATAAACAAAAAATAGAACTTAACAAGAATTTAACATGAGTGAACGATTTAAAAAAATTAGTTTTAAAAATAATTCATCGGGCCGTTTTTTTCACTGTTGACGCGACTGAGAGAAAAATGTCTCATTTTTTGCATTTTAAATTGTCACGCCTAAATAGTTCGATCAGCTTCTTTTTAAGATTTAATGACTGCGAAATGTAACATTATTGACTTTTTCGGATTTGTAAATGATCTAGCATTGCAGTTATGTAAATTGCATAACTTAATACACAAAATAATCGGTACAGGAAATAACGCGAAAATTAACTTAAAATATATCACTTCGCTAGATGGCGCTTTTTGAACGGTTTCCATGGAAATGTCATTTGAATATATCATTTCTGCATTAACAAATACCTTTATGGTTGTTCATACAAAATTTATTTATTGTGCGTTGACTTCTAAAAAAATGACAATTTTTCGGGAAGAACCCCGCAATCCACCTTAAATTGTTATAAAAAGGTATTTACTAGAAGCATACAGGTTTCTCGTAGTTCATACTAAGACTTTAAACAAGTGTCCATGAACGGAGAAGAGGGATTGAATTAACTGTATTCAGTTAGAATGCGCCTACAGAATTTTACGTGTTCTGAGTATTTTAGGAGCCATTTTACGACAAGTTCGTTTTATATTGTCTCGCTATGAATATACTCAGCGTGTTCTACTGTCAATAAATCAAATGTGTTTATGACAAAATGTACTTTTTAATGCAATTTAATACAAAACTGTCAGTGCAGTACATTGAAAGATAACTGAAGAAACCAAGCAATTGATATGAATATGACAATTCCCAAGGAAGAAGTAAGATGAAGTAACAATTAAGATATCATAGATTGTCATCTAAATATCGTAACTACGACAGTCAGACAATTAAACACATCTGTTTTCTGTCCAAAGGAGAAGGGAAGGAAATTGTAACATTTTAAGTCTGCTTGTAATTTTGATAAATGAGAAGTTGACCATGTTATTTTGCAAAAGTGTTTGACATTCAGTTAAAGGAATAAAACGTATTATATAGATATGTGACACCGCTTGTGGCTTAATATTGCATTTCGCTCTTCAAAATAAAGGTCTTTAACCCTAGAAACCACCCCAACATTAAACAAGAGGATGGTGACTCTCTGTTTTAACACACACACACACTGTGTTTACATCACATTACCAGACATATAACTTATTAAAATAGCAAGATAATCAGAATGTATGAAGTCAAAATTCGTAGACATTTTTTAATATGCAGTACGAATGTACGAACACAAAGGACACTTTCTGATTAGTTATATTAATAAGTCCGAAATTTTGATAGGACACGTACCATCAAATTAACAACGCTTCATTCAGAACTGACATTCGTTCTAATAAATTAGTGTTACACAATCATTCTGTATAATGTTCTAATTCTGTTCATGATGATGATGCGATTGGCTGTTAAAAACGTCACATTTTGATTCAGTCATCTTTTTTCAGTCACTGATCAGGTGCCATACATTGACATTGTACATAATGGGCTCTAAACTGAAAATATGTCACGAAGAATGTATAATATATATATATATGTATATCACACATGAACATGTGAATTATTAGGACATATTTGGACGGTATCTGTCTAACAATGGTATAGTAAATAGATTTGTACCAGACCATTCTTAATTGGTTATCATGTTTGTAGGAGTGAACACAAGACAAAATGTTATATCTTCACCAAAAAGTAAAAAAGTGTCGTGTATGACTCGTACTAGTACTAGTTTTTTAAAGGAAAAATGCTTAAGTAGTGATGTATTTTTTATCTTCTAAAAATGATAAGATATCAATCATTGACTGTGTATTTTGCCATCACAATGACGTTGATAGCTTATACGCTACAGTATATATATACGGTAGTATTAAAGATGAAGTGACTCGAACAAAATTAATAAAACAAGTGGTACATGTTGTTTTTGGTAAGAGTAAACGACGGCATCGTTTATTGAAACCTTGGAAATCGATTACAAATGTTATATGTGTAATGCTGAGAAAAAAAATGGGTAAAGCTAAGAAAGAAATGGGTAACAGATAAAGGACCTAGAAAACGTATTTAAAGAATCTTCTTGTATTAGAGAGACTAACTTTTGATACAATAGTGTAAACGCCTATATTGGTAAAAACTGCAAAATGAGCTTATCTCTGATGCAGAGAATAACAAAGCTGATTTTTGGAGCTAAACATTGATAGATTGGGTTGTAAAGTATAATAAAAAATGATCCAATCGCTTATGAGGTTCCCGGAAGATGAACATGGAAATATCTCAAATGATCCATACAAAATTCTTGATGAATGGAAAACAGAATTTTGTTCTTTTATTGTTAAATGATACAAATGTTGTTAATAAAAATGATCATGTGGAAGTAGATCATGGTGCAATAGTTCCTAATGTAGACGTTTTATGGTAGCAGGGGGTTAGGAAAGCAATTTTGACGTTAAATATCTCTATTAATTAAATCGAATGACACCCTTAGGGAAATTAGACAATGTAATAGAAAATAACCTGTTTAATTAAAGCTATCAAGGGTTTACATAGTAATGTTATGTGTTCTGTCAAGGTGAATACTTTTTATACAGATTGGATTTTATTTTAAGACAGGATTAAAACTAGGATGAGCATCATTCCCCTATGTTATTTAGCCTGTATATTAACCATCTTAATATCATTGAAGATATTAGCAATTATTATGATGTAGACAGATGTACAGAACCTAATATCATTGATCAATCTATCATAATTCTATTTTAGAATGGTTGCATACGTGTATTTTAACTCTATATTATCGTATTGTATACTGATATGACATGTATGTAAAAGAGACTTAAATATATAAATAGATATGGCTTTTAGAAAGAGCACTCATTTTTACACGATTCAGGCATCGCTTATGTAAATGACATCACGGTATAACATTGATTCAATAAGTCTGTTATTCAGATGGCGTCTTTCTTACTTGAATATTATCAACAACCAGTTCTAGCTAGTGCATGATATCACGTAATAAAATGTCACGTCGTCTGAAACATTATTAGATAAACATAAGTGATGGTTTGCTTTTCATGCAAGTATGATATGATTTACAGTGAACTGTACCGTACTTACTGGTTCAGTTTACGATGGTTTAATTATTTATCTATTTATTATGCAGGTATATTGTTCAATACTTTTAACATACGTTACACAAACTTCTAAATACATTGTAAACGGATTCCAATTTCTTCTTGGTAATATCAGTAATAAATGTGTATGTAAACATAAACTACCATGGACAACATACATTTCCTCTACAAATAACACAAACCATGTTGCCACTTGCTTGTTCCCCACATATTCTGTATCCAATTAACAATATCATAATTAAGTTAAATTAAATGTCTAATTGAAATTATATTGTATCTAAAACATAAATCAGATATGCATGATTTGATTATTTCAAACGACAAGCTTAGGCTATAACGTGAAACATTATTGTTATTACAAATTGATTTCAGTCACATCAGAAAAAAACTTTGCATAGAGACGACGATTGGCGATATTTTACAGATTTAGGTTACCGTAAATTACGAAGCAAATTTTCCGTCATAGAAAGAACGGGTGTATCATTTCTACACCATATTCGCACTATATTAAGTCTGACTTCCTACGCTAATGATCTCTTCGTCTTCTACGTCCAATACTAAATACGCTTAGAATACGCAGACAAAAACTGATAGCAGTAAATTGCAAATTTTGAAGCCCTGACCGGGATAATCTCATTATCTGATATTTGAAGAACATAATTCATATATCCAATTAGGGAAGTTCGAACTAAAGCTTAAATGTTCTGAAGTTTACATCTAGTTTTTTTATTAAAAGCAATATCAAGTATTGAAGGCACTTGTATTTGAAAAACAAAAACAGTCAACAGAATTTGTTTTCAAATAAAATAACAATTGCATTTTTTGAAGTACTGTCTTTTGTGTTGAGGCAATAAAAGTCTTTCCAATAAATTCATAACCTCATCTATCTTAGGTTTGTGACGAAATAGCATGAACTTGTACCGAACTATCTTCTGTTTGATGGGTTCAAATTGACGGAAAAGTGAGAATTAACGTATAAAACTTGCCTGGCGTTTTACTTCATTACACTTCTATCACCGCGCTTATTGTCAATTTAGACAAAGATACTACACTAATATCTTCATTGAAGACAAAAAGCAATGCCCTGCATGTGCTAAGAATAGCTGTTTAATGCCTTCATGGTATGCCAAATAAGACATGATTATAACTTTTAAATCCCGTTTTAGATATTCAATTATTTTCTCTTCAAACCATTCCTTGAACGGTATAGTACATCAGTAAAACAAATCAGTTTTATAGGAACGGAAACCTTTTTAACTGAAAACTAATTCTGGAAATAGTATACTAGTAGACAATTTGCGATCAGACCAGATATGAGTTGTGGACATCTTTATGTATTTTAGTTTGTTTTCTAATTTAAGAGTTTGTTGACGAGATTTCCCCTGCTCAGAAACATAAAATATCTCAGAAATAGAATCCAATAACAATCCATTACTAGGTATACATATGTTTTATTTCTCAATTTATAGGTATGCTCATACATATTATGGATATCCAATAAACATTATTGTTGCATTGAAATACTTAGACCAGACAGTTTGCATAGTCAGGGGACTGAAAGGTAAATAACGTATGGATTGTCAGTCTTCTTTTTTAGATGTAGATCGTCATGATAATGCCCACTCCTATAAAGAAATAAAAGGACCACGATGGCCTTTTACTCGCTCAACTGAGGAAAGTCGGCGACTTCTTTCATTTCATTGCAACTTCTTTTATATGAATGTTAAACTAGGAGGGGCTAACACTGACCGAGAAATCATAAAGACAGACATGCGGAGAAATTGTCATCAATACTCGATATTGTTGTCTCTACTGTGTTTTCAAGATTTTCTTGGGATGTGATTTGACCCGGTGACCCAGCTTTGAACCCAAGATGTCGAATTTCGTGTTCGGACTTACCCAAAATCTCTTAAGACAAATATTCGGACAAAGTTTGTTGAAGATCCAATCAAACTTTGACCTTTAGAATGATGATGTTTTCATTTGATTTAACATATTGACCCAGTTATTGATCCAAAATGACCCTTGTTCGTACATGCCCTATATATTATATCATTGTAAGAAATATTCTGAACCGTCAATTAAATAACAAACATAAAAAACACTGTTTTTGTATAAAATCGAAGCGATAGTACTAATAACAAACTTGCACAAGTGTGACAATTCTTCATAATACTATTGGGAATCAATGCAATGTTTTATGTACGCATTCCAATAACTGATACGTAGATTCTGACAGCAGAAACTATTTTGATAGTTACATTGTCGAGTCGATTGTCTGTAGAATAAAATGGAAAATATACATGTACAACCGTTCGGAAATGTATCCACTGGGAAATACGTGATGGTGTTATTACGAACATTAATGACATCAGCACAGAATCGAAGAACTTGAATATAAAAATCATTGTACAAATAGTTGTCTAGTCCAGACATGTAAAATGCATATCTGTACTGTATTTTATCTAAATACAAAGCTAATTGTAGTTTGTATTTTATCTTCAGGTCATGGTATTAACCTATCAACGATCTTTGCCATTCAGACAGCTGACCAGTTTACACAGCAATCAAATTTAAAACATAAAAGCATGCACATTTTAGTACACGCGAAAGGATCCAGTTTAATTTGTGTTTTTTGTTGATTTCTAAGTTGAATGTGTACAACGCGGCATTTTTTCTGACATATCCATAATAATTATAAGTCCTGTTCCTAAGAACACCAATAAGTCTCACCTAAAGTCACCTATATTTATATTTGAGATGTAGGCTTTTGCCAGTTGCTGCATGTCTGGTTGCATACATTGCCATTTCATTTTCGAACTATTCATTTTCAATGTGATCCAATTTATTACGTCATTGAGACCGTGCCCAAATTGTTGATTTTGTTTGTTTATTTTTCAACAGTCAGAGTCATATGAGGCAGATAGTTCACCTAATCGTCGTTCCTGGGAAGAACCAGTACTTGACCCATCCTCCGTAAACAACTGCCTACTTTCTCATATAAAGAGACATGGTCTTTAGCCTGACTCGAACCTCTATCAGTGAGAGGTTAAGTCAGTTACCTTAACTACTCGACCACGGTGGCGGGCCCGAAATTCTTGAAGAACAGCTAGTGCGCAAAAGAATGTGCCATGGATTTGCAATAGGCACTTTGATATTAGGGAGAGAAGATATTTTCGTTCAATTTGGACAATGATCGGTTAAAGGACATGTTTCAAGAAATTTTGACAGAAATGATAGATTTGATATCTGAACCATGCGTAAATGATTTGATACTGACGTACTGTTCATGCTGAACATATTGTTCTCGAAGTAGTGTAGCAGGAGACAATTCTTCATTTTCAGAGAAATGCTATGAAAGTTCTTAAATACACAGTTCGTATCATTTCCCATTATCCATTATTGGTTTACAATTCATTTAGTTACACCAACATCCCCCGAGACAAAATATTGATATTGTTCTTATTACAATATTTCCCCTATGATGGAGCTCATGGCCCTAAAAACAAGGAGAATGGTGTACATAATGCTTGTCAATTTGTACACTATTATATGGTTGACATATATGTTTACTTTGTTCCCTGGTAACCAAATTCGATTACAAGATCCATTTCGTTCAATTTTCATGTTCAATACGTCTTTGAGCGTTCTTATCATACCATTTGGTAGAAATATGACCATATAGATGTGTTTCTGTGTTACTATAGTAACAGGAAAATTATCCGCTCAGTGCATTTTACAGTACCAGAGTAGGCATACAGTCAAACGTGTGAACAAAAGTATAATAAGTATGGCATTGGACCATTATCTAAAAGTTAATTGATCTGTCATTTCAAACTCGTATGTAAAAGAGTGGCCGATGTTTACACATTATGCTCGTTATTTGCCTAGCATTCAGCAAGGAAAACGCTTCTGGTCTTCCTCCACCCCTGACTGTTTGTTCAATATTAAACCGCAAAGAACAAAAGGAGGGACATGGATATCGTACACGCATTTATCGGAACAATTGAAAACAAAATTCCAAACATACGTTTAACAAGGGCCCATAACTCTTGAAATTGTTGTCCGATTCCACCCATAACTGAACTTGTCCAAAACCATAAGGTCATACACATTCATTGTAAATATGATTAGGATTGGTGAATAAATGAAGGCGCTAGAGTGTAAACAGGCTAAAATATAGCAAACTTTATAAGTCAAGGGCCCATAACTCTTGAAGTTCTAGTCCGATTCCGCCCATAATCAAACTTGTCCAAGATATTTTGGTTATACACATTAACTGAAAATATGATTAGGATTGGTGAATAAATGAATGCGCTAGAGTGTAAACAAACTCAAATATAGCACATTTCGTAATTCAAGGGCCCATAACTCGAGAAGTTATTGTCCGATTTTCCCATAATCGAACTGAGCCGAGACATTGTGGCCATATACATTGTGAGCAAGTTTAATCACGATTCGTTAAGAGCTGCGGTTGCTAGAGTGTAAACAAACTAATTGTGGACGTACGAAAAAAAAAACGATCCTAATAGCTCACCTGATTCATCAGGTGAGCTAAAAATAAAATAAAAATGTGGATGTTATGTATCATAAAGGAGCTGTAATTTTGTGACAAGTATATATGGAACATTTGTGGGTTAGGTATACAAAATTCAATTTTTTGTTGGCATCAGTCTAAATGATGAATAGGCCTATGTCTGACTTTTTCATGTCGCCGTGTGGTAGTTCAACATCCCTGACTTTATCTTTCCCACTGACCCTAACGTGAAAGCACCGTCTCAACAACCAAAATTACTATTTTGAAAACGATTAAGTTCTACGCTCAAATCAGTTTGAATTAGCTTTTCTCTACCAGAAAAAAACTGGAGTTTTAAATATGTCTGCTTTAAGAAAATATGTATTTAAGAATAAGATAAGAAAACCAGACGATCAATTGACCCAGCAGTTCTTCAAAGGCAGTAATTTCAAATCCAATAGATTTCTTGTACTACCAGTTTGAGATGTACAATAACTTCACATTTATATTGGTACCAGTGATGAACAGAACATGGAAGAACGAAAACCAGTGTCTAGGAAAACAACATAATTATTATACCCCGCAAACGAAGTTTGAGAGGGGGTATATTGGAGTCACTCATTCGGGCGGTCGGTCGGTCCGTCTATCTGCATTCTATTTCACAAGTTTGTTGAGCGAACTACATGTACTTCCCATTCCTGAAGCGATTGCAATGAAATTTGAAATATGTCATTACCATGAATTGTAGATGTGAAAGGCACAATTTCAATGCCCAGTAATCTACACATCCCAGAGTTATGTGCCCTTGAACTTGGCCATAAAGTGCACAATGGCATTCTTGGTGTCAAAGCGACCGACGGCGGGGGTATTAGTCACGTTTGCGACGAAGCTCTAGTTCTACAAGTCTGTGTTTCCAAGTGAAACAGATAATGATTGAGATCAATGCAAAGACCACTGAAAAACAGCATCATGTATGCCACACAGTACTAAGTTAACACAATATGTAAGTCACATGGAACATACTGACTCTTTGAGTAGGTTGTAAATAAAAATGTGACATAATTTATACCAATCGGAACGTAGGAAAGTGCCTCGGACATCACAGGCCGGCAACCACTTTGTTGTTGTTGTTCACGGGCTACTTTCCATCATAGCTGATGTTGGGAATCCAAAATTTGTAACCCTACATTTATGTACGAGGCTAATTTCTCAGTTACGGAAATGCCCGCATAGTTGCAATTGAATTTATCCCTCGTTTACGTCATCTTTCTGGTTTCATAGGCACCAAAGCAGTTTCTGAAACGGAGTTCTTATGATATTTTGACTTTAAAAAATAATGGTTAAATCGTGCAGTGGGTAAATTATGGTGCTAAAAATTAAGGGGCCGCTCTGGAGAAGTTGTTCTGTATTCCGAATATTAGATATCAATCTACCTTCAAAATGAAGACTCACTATTTGTAGAAGCCACACTATTTCATCGCTGGCCTTTGTTCACAAAATGGTCAATAGTGTTACTTATAACTTATACCATGTGGTCTATTTTCACCTATATAGGATCGTGCCTGTGTTGTGTTTTAACTTACAATGTGGTCTACTTTCATTAATTAATTATAACGATCGTGCCGAGAACCCTATAAATTGGAAATAACACTTAAAAATATTGTCTGACATAGCTAATTCACTTTCAGTTTCGGGAAAACAAATAACAAGTTAATCTTCAGTCCTTGAACATGCGTGTCTATAGAGATATAAAGGAAGCAGTTTAATCCAATTAAGACAGTAAATATCCTTCTGACATTATCCAGATTCCTATCCTAAGAGAATGAATTAATTCAATTTTGAACGAGGCAAAGACATTTGTCTTATGATAGAAGATGTTTACGAACACAGTCATATTGTTCACACCGTTTAAATATACGTGCGTGTATACGTTTATAGTATGTGCATGTGTGTATGTGCCTGAATGCATACTTGTATCTAAAAGTTCAAAACGCTTGAAAATACAGTAATGTTTGCATGATTTTAATTCCCATACAATTTACGAGCTCATTCGATTTTAGTTTTGATGTTTATATTTCGTGTGGTACGTAAGCATGTTACACTTCGGCTCCCATTTTCGTTAATTCTAAGTTTTAATCAAGGGGTAATGACAAGTCACAATTGTTTCCGATTCTTAAGATTCACTTTCCATTCATTTCAATCACAATAAATCACATAATAAAGAGCCGAGTTGTTCGTGCACTAGTATCTAAACATAAATCTCGAAGGGAAAGATTTACATAAAGTGGAGTTAATCACTTTGAAATGTTCAGGATATTATTACAATTAAACGAACGGCTTGAACGACGTGCTATCTCAATTTGCTTCACAATCTCTTAGCGTTTAATTTACAAATGCACACAACTTTCATTTCTGTTAGCTCAATTGTCATTTCAAATATAACTACAAATGGACCTCTTTCCCAAGAGAGACTTTAATGTTACATAAATTTTATGTGAAGATCTGGGAAATCTAAAGGGCTTCGTTTGTCAACAAAAAACTGTTTCAAAGACAGCTTTCGTTAGTTACCAAGTTTCATAATCATCTGTGAGACTTTCAATCCAAATATTTATTACTCTATTTTCAGAAGATTTAAGTGGAAACATCATTTATCAAGCGCTGTCCATTAAAACCAAAGTTAAGAGATACCTGCAATTTAAACTCCCGGTTTCTTGTAACAACTGAGATAAGATGTCACAATGTGATTAAATACGACCACTTTTTGTTGTTGTTGTTTCTCAATCACATTTATAAATATGACCTAATGCTCAATAAGACTAAAGACTAAAGAAAACAGAAAAAACACAATAAAAATATATTATTATACGTGTTTATCAACAACATTTATTTATCTTTTTTACTTTGAACAACGGATATGACGCCATTCTTCAACATTATTTCAGTTATATCGTGGCGAGTAGTTATCCTAACCAGCTTTTCTCGGATTTCATTTCGGCATTAACCAGTACCAGTACTAACCACATTATATCAGCAAACTACTACCAAGATACCCCACGTAATTCAGAGGTGGGGGACAATCTAACATAGGATATAATATCTCCATGCCGTCAGTCAAATTTGTCAGGGACAGTGTGAGCCTACCCGGGGTTCGAACCCACAATATCTTGATCAGCAGACCAACGCTCTAAGTTCTAACCGCTGAGCTTACTGGGTGGTTATCAACAACAAACTACTCATTCAGATGAATATCATCAGATCTGATACCATGTAAAAATTAAATCAATTCACTATTTTGTGCACTTCATGCAACATAAGCTAACACAGATTGTCTTTTTATGGAGAACAATAATAGCATTATTTTATTATAAATAATCCGCAATAGACGTGAATTATGGTTCCACCATTATTGCATAGAACACGTAACAAGCAAGGTAATAAACATGTATTAACAACAACACAATGGTGTAACATAATACAAAATCATTCATTCAACTCAATGCAGACAGTGCTAAATCAGAAATGATTTGATCCGATGTATTAGTGCAAAAATAGAGGTAGACACGGTATGTCTTCTTCCCGCATGAGAAATAAATGTTATTCTAAAGGATTGATAGAACCAGGCTTATAACACATTGGTGCGGTGTTATACGTTATTGTCAGATAGATGCACGTTAATAAAGGTAATTAAAATGGATGATAGAGCGAAAAACGAACATTGTTTCCAAGGCTTCTTATAACTAATATAATCAGCGAGATTGTATTAGACACAACATCACTATACAACATCATCATTGCTATATAAGGTGTCGTTATAGCAGACAATGAGTATGGTTGACTTAAGTTTACTAGGCATATGTTTGAGGATTTGACAAGGGAATACTAGCATTAGTAATTCTGAAATGTACACCGTCTATGGATCTACATGTATATCCTTTCAGACCATCAAACATGTACAAAACACGTTCTCCTTTTAGTTTCTCTTTGCCCCCCCCCCCCTCAGTATCAGAACTTTTAAAGGATCATACTTGTCCAAAGCACAGTCCACCAGTAATATACAACAAGAACTCGAAGTGATGCCATAGAAGAACAAAGACATCATGTCCAAAGCACAGTCCACCAGTAATATACAACAAGAACTCGAAGTGATGCCATAGGAGAACAAAGACATCATGTCCAAAGCACAGTCCACCAGCAATATACAACAAGAACTCGAAGTGATGCCATAGGAGAAAAACAAAGACATCAATATAAGTCTGTAATTAAACTGACAATAAAAGAAACAACCCAATGAACAATAATTACAAACTTTGTCATGCCAAACCCTCACCAAATGTCTTCCAGCCAACATGTTTATGCAGCAGACGAGAGTTAGTAGCTGAGACAACAGGTTTCCTCAATATTTTTATGTTCCAGTCATATATGATCAGAGGCAAGTTTCCAATATAAGGACATAAACGAATAAAGCATCATGACTAGTTCTGAAATGTTACATCAAAGACAGTGCCAAAGGGGGAATCTTTATTCCCGAGTGAATTTTGTAAACAGGAAAGACAATATACGGTTGCTATTTACACACTCGTCAGACAGGTTTCGATGAAAAGTAATGACCAGTCAGTATATATAATTATAGCAATTTCAGGGTGCAGACAGGAAATAAAACACGTTTAGTTAAAGCAGTAAAGTCCGCACGTCTTTATATGACAGGCAAATATCAAGAATACGATATGTACAGTCTATTATTTAATTTAGAGGTATTTTCAATGCATCTATCAAAAACAGAACAAGCACGACTCATCTTATACTAAAGGATGTGATTAATACAAAATGTGTTCAGTCAGAGTTCTGATATAAAGACATTTAGTTTACAATCAAATTAATTAAGCGAAGTGCAAATGGAATGAAACCAGAAGGGGAGGAATGTAAACAAACGGATCACGGTTTGATAATTCATAGAAACATGCTAGTAAAATGCAAAAGGATATTATCTCGGAGAAAATCACTTAGAGAATGTGAAGTAAAAAAGCTATTAAAACAGATCGAATAAAATAACATCCGACTTCGTTTTGAATAATGATAAAGGCTAAAGATGAGGTTGGAAAACCAGAGTAATATGTTATCAACTTGACATGCAAACAGTCGTATGGTCTTCAACACCTGCTACAATTACCACATGAATGCTGATCACTTCAAGATTTGAGTTCAATAAAAATATCAGGAAATCAACTACCCAACCCTTACTATTTATATGTATACCAGACAGAAACTATTTGAAGTTTTATAGGTCGACTGTCTCGTTCACATCCTTACTAGACCTATGCCCCTTGCAATCAAGCGAGTGGAACTGCTTCTTTCTTCTGGTGCTCGCGACTTTTTTATAATGATTAATTAACACGATTTGCTTCACGATCTGCGACACGAAATCCAGTATCATTATCACTATTTAATATTAGAAATCTTTTCGAAAGATGATCAAGTCCTTAACCAATGAAGGCGTTTAGAATGTCTCCTACTGTTGTGTTTCTGTTTTGATTGTTGTTCAAAAATTCATTGCATCGCAGTTAGTCGCAAACATTGACAAAAATAGCTGAATCAGTGATAGTTGAAGTTTCTGTGTCACGGCCACATAAAGCCATACATTTGATATCTGAAGACGTATGCGGTCTGTGTGATAGTGAAGTAATTCTAATGTTATTTGAGTGAATGTGACATTTAAACAATGGGTAAGCCGCGAGCACTGCTCAGAGACAAGATATATATCGCAGTTTGCAGCTGTTTTCAATGGTAAATGAGCTGGTTAGTGTTGCCATCAAACAAATATCAGTGTAAACAAGTCAGCAAAAATTCACATGTAGGGAAATGTCATTAAATACAAGGACTAATGCGTAGTCAGTGATTTTCTTGATTTATCAATCTAATTACAGGAGCCATTGTTGACTTAATGCATTAAAGATGTAGAGAATTTCACAGAATATAGTCGTGGTGAGTAATGACCTACATTACAAATTGTGATTCGTTGTACCTCGGGATTAAAGATTGCAACTTTCCTGTTGATGCCATAGTTAAATCAATACAGTCTCTTCATAGTGTTTGGCTAGTGACCGATCCATTATCAAATCAAACGAGAATCTTACTGACACGTCACAGTGGATGTGAAATAAATGCATAAGTTCCGCAATGTGAAATTAGTCATTTACTTGCTCTGTAGTTCCCTGAAGAACCAATAAACGTGCACTTGTGTTAACTTAGGCGGCATGTTAATCTCCTTAAACCATTTTACATCCTCTATAAAATAACATTTTAAACTGATGGAAAACATAGTTCAGACACAACGTCCTGTCTAGTTATCTTGAAATATCGCCGATCATTAATTACACTATCTTGTAGTTAAAGTGGAGCTTCTTGACATCTTAGAACCACAGAATCCACAGAATACTCGACAACATGTAAAACCCTGTTGTTTTGTCTAACGCTAAACGTTTTCTCCGAATATTAGACATGCAAGTTGGTTATATAGATTCATTTTCCACTTAAACTTAAGTGATTGGTATTGGAAAGGGAGGATCATCAATCATATTGGGGATGGGGTAAGGATTTCGCAATTTGTGGTATAAATAATGTCTACACACCAAGACAACCAGCACTAAATTTCTAGAATTATTACAGAACTGTGTAACGGTAGGTAACAGTGAATCTATGACTTAGCATTCCAATTGTAACATATTAATTACTACATTCTAGTAGGCATTTGTCATTAACTATTTGTATTTGAAATGTAAATCTTAGACAAATTTTAATGGTATGAATGGTAAATAAAGGTAAATATTTTGTTTACTATTGTCTCACCCCTGTTGAAAGGGTCAGCCAAGTTGGCTTATGAGACACCTATCTTTTTTGCACATACTGGTAGTACATTCCGAATCCATTCTCCTTTTGTTTGGCCATGATTGCAATGGGCCTATACGGTAACCATTATCTAACCTGCTGACGGCTCACCAACCGACCGCGTCAGTTCTAACCCAGTATCCACAGGGTTTGAATCTTAGATCTCCCGCTCCGACGGCGACAACCTAACCACTCGGTCACGGTTGTGGTCTTTGTGGATATGTATAAATATGTCGGGTATATTCTGGTATCTACCAAGAACGAGAATCTTGTGGGAACATGTATTTTTGTTCAAACAAATTTCAAAGCGTGCAACAAACAAAATCGTCAAAACAAACAATATGGTGCTCATCAAGAACGTGTTAATATTAAATTGTTTTTATTGAAATAATTATACAAGTTTATTTCAATGTCTCAGTTCATACAAGTATGAACACATGCGTAGTAAGATTGGTAACATTGACTCTCATTATGCACAATACGAGACTGCTTTGCCTCGCGCAAAAATTGATATAGTTATTACCTCGGAATAATGAATGCATAGTATTTATGTTTTGTTGTGTATGAAATATTATACAGCGTATGGAAGTGTTGTAAAACATTCTTTTTCGAATAAATATTTATTTAAGCTCGATTAATATTGACAGAGTAATAACTGTCAGACTTCTATTATTATTTCTGTAAACAAGTACAATTACTTCTAATATTGTAGTACAGAGAGAGAGAGAGAGAGAGAGAGAGAGAGAGAAAGAGAGAGAGAGAGAGAGAGAGAGAGAGAGAGGCCATAAGACAATAAAATATTCTACCGTATGGAAATAACAAAACTATACATACGACACATGTCTTAACATCAATTAACCAGACATTGAGGTCATAAAGATGTTGGTAAATTAGCATATATATATCCTGTGTTTTGGTAAAACTATAAACGATTTTTTAAAGATGGACACAACTATCATTGTCTGCCGGAATGCAAAAACAAATAGAACAAATCAGACCAACTACACAGATTTCATAGCTGTTCAGTTAATACATTGTAACATATAATACTTTGTCGTAGATTTATATTTTCATTGTCACAACGTGTGAAGAACAAATTACTTAATTTTGTACTCGATTAAAATTCCGTTCCTTTAGTTTGTAACTAGCGCTCACCGGTACGTAAATATTGTGTTATTGATGCAACATAATATGCATGTACATTGTATATCATCAAGTAATTTACCAAGACATACAAAAAACAACATAACTCATGGTATAGTAGTAATGTTATGATATGGAGTAAAAAATCTAAATTATACGGAGAATAATTATTTGACATGTTTAAAATATTACTATGACACTGAATATTATGAACAAACATAGTATTACAAACATAACTATTAAAACAATGGATTAGAAAGTTCCTATCTGATATAGTAAATTATTTTTGTTACAAGTTGCCTGAAAATATATCTACTAAAGTTTCCTATAATGTTTATATTTTCTGACTGTAACAATTAAATTTTCATCATGTTTGGTCAGACATAATCAAAATAGCAAGACATGATAAACACTGCAAGTGAGAAAAAAAATGAAACTGATCTTCAACATCATTTGTGTTACAAAATTGGCATAATCTTAAATGTTTATTTCTCCCAATTTCAATTTTTAAATTATATGAAGATGTTCTAAGCCTTGTCATTTGGCGTATATGGTTTTAACATTTTATTACATAAAGGCATCTTTCTTCGGAGTAGGTCATCTTGATATTTATATATAAGTGATTAAGAACACTAATAATCAATATATATGCCCCTATATTGCGATCATCGCCTAAATTTCCATTGGCTATACGATAGTCAGTTGATTTACACATATCTAAAAGCTTTAAACACCTCGTGTATTACACATCATATCAGAATTAAGAGGCCCTGTCACATGAAATATCCGGATTATAATCATCATGGTCTAATTCTAAAACATTGCGATCACAAGCTATTGCCCACACGGCAATTCCAGTCACCTGGAATACGATACGATGAGCACGCTCTAGACTATCAACAATATCTTGCGCAATTCTCAAGTTATCCACAACATGCTTACGCAGTATATGTTCAGTGTCAACCATTGCTTCGTTTGCACTTTCTGTGATACCACCAAAGATTATTTTTTCATCTTTGATTGAGAGCCTGCCTCCAAGAATTCAATATTTTCAAAATTGTCATGATGTAAGGTGCGAACATGTTACAACATGACACTCCTCGAGATAATGAATGTTATTAACACTTAAGTTTAGTCATGGGACCACGATTTATGCTCGAGATAACTCATGGAAGTTTATATGCAACTATGAACAAAATCTGAAGAGACTTCGAAATAAGCTTGTGCTCGTGTTATCGCTCAACTATTAAGTGTTGTTTTTTACATAGTTGCCTCTAGAATTGTCAAAATAGTAAAGATACTATTGCAATTAATCAGAAGTGGTAATAAGTTTTCTGTGAATGAATTAACATATCATCGAATCATGCATTATCATCATCGTCATCATTATCATCAGTCACAAACTACTTTAACAATTCAGTCTACAAAGGGTCTAATACTGCATTTAGTAAAATTCGGCATTCTTTGTTTTGACCTCATACACGATAGTTTCAGTCATTTGTTCTCAGTTTTCACAGAGTTAATGTTGTGTATAATCATATGTTGTTAATCACATAGATAATGCTGCATTGAATGATTTAACTGATGTGACAGCGTAAAAGGTAGGCATTAAGAAGATTGGTTAAGAGCTTACGTAAGTGATGTCAATGAGAGGATGTGAAAGCTAAGCTTATTGTTGGATTAAGCAAATGACAAATCTGTCTGTGCTGATGCAGCGATGAATTAGCAAAAAGGTCTCATCTTGTCTGACAGTTAATTTTCATTAGATGTATTTCCCAGTTTTGTAAATTCAATCACCTAGTAAGAAAACGAAATTGTAAAAACTTGTTTCAAGACAAGAAGGCAGTGCGTTTACCAAAGAAATAGACAGTGAAAGCCCGTGTCTATTTAGACAGTTCTGTTACATGACAATGACAAAAACGCTTTATCTGCTCACAATGATGTGTTTAGAATTTGTCTTAGGGTATCAGGATCCTAACACCCATTTATTTTCTCAAAATGGGCCCGACAGACTTTGGAAATATTTAAATTCTTTATAGATTTCCATGATTGGAAATGGTTTACGGTGATTTTTTTTAAAGAACTAGACGCTGCGTTCAATAAACGCATATGCCCCTGGTGGCATGCTTACGAGGCAAAAGCCCAGTTGAACGAGGTCAATGTCAAAGGGGGTGTTTGAAAATACAGAATCATTCTAAGTCTAAATTAAGGTCAAAGGGAGGTCGGATGAAATCGGTGTATTGAGAATGGTCGTAGGCAACAACTGTGTTCTAGCAAGCGGTATTGGTGCTAGACGAATGCTAGATCAATTTCAATGAAAACTCTCGGTAAAAAGATGCAATAGCGCAACAACTCTTACAAAACTTGTCCTAAAATAAATTATTGTATTCGAGGTAAGCATCAAAAACGTAATGACAATTGGGCAATACATGTACTATTTTTGTTAACATTTATATTTACATTTTGTGTATCATGGAGCAGATTCATCAGAAAAGTACAGTATTAGAGGTCTACTACCTGAGGATTTTACCATTTTATTAAGTTATAAGTTATTGTATTTTCATTTATTTTCGTTGGGCTCAATTTTCGTGGTTTTTACTAAAATGGCTATTTCGTTGGGACATAAATTCATGGATTTTGATTTTTGAAAAAAAAGCCTTATCTCTGCATTTTAATTCGTGGGGATTTGATTTCGTGGATGAGCCGACCCACGAAATCAACGAAATTAAATCCCAACGAAAATGAATGATTCCACAGTATAGCCATGGAACCTCAGTGGTCAAGTAATTATGGTATCTGACTTATATTCATAAGCCCCTCGCTACTGTGAGTTCAAATCTTATCTAGAATCAGAATAACTTCGTATGTCACGAGGCTGTCCAGTCAACTAACGATGAGTCGGTGTTCGTTAGCTGATTTTTGTTGGGTTAAACGCTATTTATCAACATTATATCAGGTATGTATTTTGGTCAGTTGTTTTTAGCCAAGTATTTCTGTATGATATATCTGTGATATCATGTTTACTCTAAAGCAATTGAAGCCCTTCCTGGTCTTCGTGACTCGTGACTGTACTATCATTTTTGTGTAATAGCAATGGGAGGGCTGGTCCGACTTTTTGTTAATAATGACAGCAATCGTAAATAATAATTTTCTCGAGGAAATTTGTCATTTATAACTGCATTATCATTGAGGAACGACAGAGAAGTATTCGTGAAATAGAGATATTACTAACATGGTGAGCTGATGCCATATAAAACGACTCCCATAAAAAGACCAGGTTAAACCGTTTCGGAAACGTGCTGGTGTCCTTGATGCTACTGGAATAATAAACTACACATGTATAAATAGTCAGACTATTTTACTTCATTGATAAATAGGTAGGGGCGTTAGTACGTGTTTGTATATATATTAACACAATATAAAATCTGCTAATAATAGATGTATTGTTAGATTTTGTACATGATATATCGCTAAAATTATATATGTATACATAGAATTGAAGTGTGAACCGCATTTTATTGATTAGGACCGCGAACAGATGTAGGTAACTTCAAGAACAGAACAAAACAAACCAGATACTTTATAACATGACTTGAGCCATGGTTCATCATCATTTACCTATCATATAAATATATACATAAATGTAATTAACATGCGACATGGGAGCAGACATACATAAGTAAGTAACAAAACAGAGGGTATGAGAAACAAAATTTTAAATTACCATTTTATAAGTAAGCTAAATAATGTGCAGACATACATATAACTGAAAGATATTATCAACATCAAAAAGAAGGTAGCGAGTCATGTATGAAGATCTTAACTACTGGGCTTCTTTTACATATTTCGCTAATTTAAATAAAATGATTTCATTGTCAGAATCTAAAAGTCCAGAAAATTAGTACATGTACACAGCCGACAATCAAACAATTACCGCAAATCGATACTGTACATGTCGTAAAATTGTGGGAATACCTGAGGTGCACAGCGGTGGTCGTTGTAGCGGATTATAATTAGGTGTGAAATGATGAATTGATCCGAAATATGTGGTCGTATTGGTGGAATAGCGGGGTGGTCGTATTTTCGGACAAACGACCATTAAACTTTAGAACGAAATATTCCGTTCTTTTAAAAATCGGTCGTAATAGCGGGGCGGTCGTAATTTCGGGGTGGTCGTTAGTAGGGATTTTACTGTACATGGAAGACCTAGCTTAGAAATATCATTTAATTACGTTATTTCAAACTCTTGACGATGGTACAAAATGCACATAAGCTATTTCATGATTTCATACGGATATGCATTAATGTTTGTTCCTACCGATCCATCATGACTGATGGTGTCAGCCATTTTGGCATTGTTGATACAAAACAAACAGTTTAGAAATTGAAAATCTACAATTGACCTAAAGAAGTGAACTTCATTCGGCTTCATTTTGATATTCTTCGCTGTTCACAATTAACAAAACACTGCTGGAGAAGAATATAAGTATACAAAATATTTAAGTATATTTTCTCATTGTAAGTTATTCTAGTACAACGCTGATTTAATCGCGATTTAGCCTAGAAATGTACCAGAACGACACGAATGCCCCCGCTAAAAGCTAAGTAAAAAAGGGCCATAACTCCATTGAAACTCATGATGTTTCAATGGAAATCGAACTTGACCTGTATTTTATTATCATACACCTTCATGTAAAATATGAAATATTTCTTGAGTTATCGCTCGGAAACCAACATTTGAACGGACGGACACCAAAATATGAACGAACAGACGGACACGGGTAACACGTATGCCCTTCCGCATAAAAGGTATATTGGTGTAGCTATAAGAGATTGTCGCCACAGCAAACATCTAGGTATATGTGGGTTCCACCTTTCTATTTTATACGTTAATGACAAAAATACACAGTTACGTTCCTATGATATATATTTCGTTTTGTCTAAGAAGCATATTTAGGTTAATTAAATCGCATAAATTGTGGCCCTGTCGGCATAAAATATCTAAAACGATACAACCATGGGGATTATCTGAATATCGTCTGCTTCGCACAAAGAAACTAATTTAGAAGTGAAGTCATCAGTACTTCATGCCACGAATAAACAACTCAGTATATATTCACATAGATTATAGTCACAACACTAATTGTTCACGTTTGTCATTTTAAGAAATATTCAATAAAAACAGATTTGTTGAAAAGCTACTCTTATATTTTTTCCCAAGAGATTGAAAATAACATGAATAATAAATAACACATAAACGAACATCTAAAATCTTCCGACACTACTTCTGATTTGATGTTATACAAATACGGATCATTGCAATCACCTGGGTGTTGATAAAGCATAGTATGCCTGTACATAATATCTCAGATTGATTCCAAACCATTCAGTCTGAATCAAGACTTTACTACGAATCTCTTATCATTGACCTCAATCAAACCTCTAGTTACACGGAAACGTATGAAAGTACTCATCTTATCGAAGACATCTCAAAACGTAAACATAATTTATTTCTCCGTCGAGAATTTACATGTATACACTTTCCTATTGTCCTATCGTGGATGTATGTTCTATCAGCAAGAGGTAATAAGCCACGGACTTGACATATCGCATTAAAATGAAGGCCATCTTTGGGACATAAAAAAGGTTCTAATGTTGAACTAGTCTCACTATGGTTTTCGTGTATGGAGAATATGGAGTAAGTTATTTATATTGAAAACCGGATTAGAAATAAATAGTTATGATAACGAAGTGATCTCAGTCTTGCGCTATGAGGTGTTAATGTGGTTTAGTTAGTGCCATCACAGTGTGTATGTGAAGCAATCTATAACTTGGAACATCCAATGTATGTATTCTTTGAATGTGTGTATTGTTAATTAATGACACTTTAATGACATAGCCTCATTTTCTAACAATTTGAATAATAAATAAAAGCTACTGCAATTGTTGAACATGTAAATATTAACAAATGACGCCTATCATGTTTCATGCTCAGCGAAAACATGAACAACAACAACAACAAAATACAAAATGAAGCCGTATGAGATGAATCGAAGCTCCAACCATGACGGAATAACAAACTTCACTGTTTACTAAACATATCGGTAAGTACTGCTTAAATACGACTTGTTTAAAGAATCTGGTTACTAGAAGCTAGTAAGTCACTTAATTAGTGTTGCTTGACTTAAAACGCACTTCTATTAATTTAAGCCACATTTTAATATAATCATTTAATTCACTAATAAAATAAAAGTATACCAAAATGACTTAGAGATTTAATGTTTGCTAACGCAATAATCTAAAGTAATTACGTAGAATACCTCGTAAAGTAGCCACAAAATGAAACAGAACAAATATCAAACTATTATTACACTGTATGCATGTTATAACAGAGAAACACCAAACTATCAAAATGAAACAAAAACAATTTACCTCCAAACAGAAAATTTTCCACAGTAAACCAATCTAGCACTTAGTTGAATTTACACAAAACTAGATCTCACATTAAAATCAATACTCAGAAAACTGTCATACATTGATGTACCAGCATTACAAACGAAGCTGTTAAACAAGTTGTCCACGAAGTAGCAGGTCTCAGTAAGCCGCTCACTGCACTGTTATTGATGGCCAACTAATATTGGCTAGTGTCTATCAGGACTGGTAGTACGATATTGGACTATTCACAGATATACTCTCACGACATGAATGTATAAAGTCGCTGAGCTACGGCTTCTCCAATACTAGCATCAAGCGACAAACCTTACAATATTGTCATTGTAATAGAACGCATTATTTCAGTCGAATCGCATTCTATTTGTCTTTGTCAAGCGCGTTTCTACGAGTATTTCTATACACAGTGGATTGGAAATACCATTTAGAATTTTCCGTAAGTGAACCATTGATTCTCGTATTAGAAAACTTAAATGATCTGACGCAATTGGATCAGACGCAAGATTCTAAAAAAACAGTGTGGAATGAATTTTTTGCTGTATAATTACGGCAACCACTGCAATAAATACTAGAATTATAACTAACGTTATACTATTTCAGCTCAATTTCAATATTTACAGAAGTTCGTTAAAACGTCAAAACTAATTTAGAATTACAATCCTGTAAAATTTAAGAATTAATGGCAACAAATAAACTCAAGTTTTATTCGAATATTATCATTACTCTTGAAAATAATTGAATGTACACAAAAACAGTTTATGGTTCATTCTTTTGTTGAACTTTTATTGCTAGGAAACAAGTCAAACATCTTATGCACAAGTTTGTTTATTCCTGTGTCCGTAAACACTATGTAGATAATGACATTGAAGACGAATACCATTTTATATGTAGAGCTCTATTTACCCTATATTCAAAGACTTAAGGAAAAACTTTATACCTAATTATAATTATAAAAAAAACATCAATGTTTAACTTATATAACTACTAAATACACAAAATAAGACTGTTTTACTAAATAATGCTAGATTAATAAAACATTTTTTCTCTTAGATATAATTCCATGTTAACTACTCTTAATCGATTATGTTCACCCTCGTAGCTCAATTATTTATGTATGGTATTTTTTCTAAAATAGATTACTAGCATATTGTTCAATATAATTTCTCATTCATATACCTTTTCAACCTATCACATGACATGTGTTTATTTGTATTGTATATTTGTGTTGTTTTGACGATGTACTTTGTACAAGTCTCTAATAAAAGTTCTATTCTGTTCTATTCATGAAAACAATTGTAACTGGTCAGTGACATTTTATGCCGATAAAACCAGTGAACTTGAAAGATAATTGATTGACTAATAGAATAGGAGAGAACACCGATTTCATAACACATTAATTGTTCAGAGAATATGGAATCTTCAACCATATTTTCAAAAAAAAGAATGAAAATGTGCAAATATGGGCAGTATTTAACCTACATTAAACCTTCATTACAACAAAAGAAATATTAAAAGACTACTGCACGCATTAGGCCACACGCAGTCACTGTTTCAGTGACCGATGATGACATCAACAGACTCTATATAGCTCTACCCAAAAGTATAGATTGGTTCAACGGGAATAAAATCCGTTTAAAACCTCCAATTCCATGTTGTCAAATTCTTAATGAATTCTTCTCACCCCAGGGAATATCTCCAGTGAGTGGATTTAATTAATAACAAATCGCTGGATCAACTGATGAACCATTGATGATCATTTCTCTATTTCTACTCAATTATTGTGAACGGGCGTAATGACTGAACTCAATAACAGACTGTTATGTCTCGTTATATTTTTCTGTCATGGAAACCAGGCGAGATAAGTGACTATGGGATGGAACGCAAGACTAACAATGCTAATTAAATGTTAAATGAAAATATGTGCTCAATCGTGCTCATGTATCTGGGGACCGTTTAATCAAAGGTCGTACGACCGATCTTAGCTAAAAGACCTTGTTGATAAAACGGCTCCCAGATGGACCACATCACGCATGATCTAATGTTTGTTCCGACACGAGTGTGTCTAAAAACAATACAAACTAGAAGTCAATCAGTTAAACAATATTGTGAAGTAGATAGTGATTATAATTTCAAATTTTTGCATCAACACGAATTAAACACGAGGATTAAATAATTAAAGAAGGATTTTAACCATAAGAGTATCTCCAAAATATGATATTATATCACCAAGCAACACGTTAAAGCCATGTCCGTTGGTTGTGCGACAGCAAGTGTTTTCGAGCATAGAATATGACAAAAATCGTATTGTTTTACTCGTATGAATATCCAATGATGATCAAATTGAATTTGTCATGTTGATATTCGCTGATTTACAGTTGTTTGATTGTGGTGACCGTACTATGATTGATAGAGTTTGTATTAGATCTAATGTCGTTTACTAACTGCATGCATTTCAGATATCGGCGTCGATAAGTTTACCTTAGCTACTCACCTCCCCCATTTCGTGTGTAATTTCCAACATTACAAAATGATCTATGCACTTTTGGTAGGAAACTAATGATATTAGAAGCAATACCCGCAGGCGCCACGGTCACTGTAAACACATATAATTGTCTTAATGAAGAAAATATTACCATTGATATGGTATTACAAAATAGCTTAACTTGTTTATACATTCAGACGTTTTGTAAAGAAGCATTCAAAACGAATATAAATGCACGTCATATGTCACATATGAAGACAATGAATAAGTTACGATCATAAGGCTGATAGAGGTGTATGCCAATTACTGTACAGTCTTTCTGCCAACGTTATGAAAAGAAATGGAAGTAGAACAGATGTTGAGTAATGGAATTTTTATTCAATTCAATTTACTTTTTACGTCACTTCGTGATTTATCTAATCCATACTGTGTCGCTAAGCTGAACTCCCGAGGGTCAATATCGTATTTTTATTTCCGTACGACATTGATTTATGTCATCATTAATCAACGAGATCAAAGGTTCATGATACGTCAGTGAAATATCTGTTTAATAGTATGATGTGTATAACAACAGGTAGCACATTTGAGCAAAAACATTTACATTAAAAAACCTCCCCACGACAATTTGTAGATTTAGAAATTTATAGAACAGAACAGTTACTTTATTGCTCAGACGTGTACAAGTACATAGATATTAGAAATACAACTATAAATCACGTGAATATTTACACGGACAATGGTCAAGTTTTGCATACATGAGTGAAACACATCAAGCCCCGATATGTATAAATTGAGGATTAACATAACAGAAACTCGCAATTGTTAATCATAACTAATCAATATCAAAATTGAATTTCTTATTAATAGCGAGAGCTTTCTTTATACACACACGCGAATTGCAAAGTTTTCTTCTATTCAATGATTTTAAATAATTAGTAAATTTAAACGAAGATGGATTTCATGGATACCTTTCATGATGAAAAACAACAACATGTTTTCTAATAACAACAAAGCAAGAACAAATACAAACAAAATGATATTCAACTTCTATACCTCGTTTTAGCACAATATAAACATTTCTCTTCTGGTAAAATTCTAGGCCTATTATAACGACCTGTTTGAATTCTTAAATTATGAACAGACAATCTTAATCAACAAAGGTAAAACCCAAAGCTCCTTGGTAAGGTATCCAAATATTTTTCATAGCCAAAATATTGTTAACATTCTTTATACAAAATTAAACCAGGACTAACAAAGTGTTTAAGTCAATCATCATTAAAACAACTATAATTAGCTTCAATTCAAACTCATACGAAAACTTCAACATTAAAACCTTGTGTATTATTAAAAGCATGCACTAGTAAGCATTTCACATTCAACAACAATTACTGTAACCAGTATTACAATAATTATTGCTGCGTTATATACAGTACGTAATATTTCATTGTCAGTACCAGTATTGAATGAGCTTAACATATCTTTGAATATAAAATAGGGATCTACCAAGCTCGCCATGAACAGCAGTCCAACTTAGTGTACACTACAGATGATATCGAGACATTTTTTTGCGCTTGTCGATATCTATCTTCCGAGCAATAGATGAAATAGCAAAATCAGGAACGGATTGCTCGTACGTCTCATAAATGTAGACTACATGAACAGAAGCAGTACATGCATCTAATCTGACTTTCAATACACGTTTACAAATTAAAATGTATCATTTCCAAATCCTTCGATTTCAGAGGAATGATTTAAAATAGGCATCATAAAGGCATCAAATAATTGACATTATATTATGTCCTTGAAGTTAAGTCAGTGGAGTTAGAGCAGTGTGTTTACCATATTCCTATATACAGTTCTTTGTAACGGTACTATAAGCAGAGCACTATACTGTAATAAAAAAATTTATAATAATAAATATAAAATATCAGTGAGTACATGTATGATGAAACAGACCATGAACCACAAACAATGACATCAATCAGGGTCAGAATCATGTGATGTATACAATGTAATATCACTAATTGGACTTTTCTACCTAGAAAGTGCCTGCGTCCTGTTGACATACATCCCCGTACTGTTATCTTATAGTTCAGATTCAAAGTGTGAAAGCTTACTCAGTTTACACAGTGAAATCAATATCTAATTTATAGAACCTATTAGAGTTTATTCTTATACTAGTAGTCAGCCATGCAATGTAATACAAACTTTTAGTGTTGACAAAGTGGGTGTCAATAACCGTCAGAACTCAACAGGACTCTGACAGGAACAACACTGCGATAAAAGGTACTCCAGAGGTCAATATAGAATTACCGTTTATTAAGACTAAAGCGATATCATTATGAAAAATCTACAGGATAATTCGATATTTAACCTAGGGGAGAGCTTTTATATCAGAGAACGTAACGTGTATACATAATCATCTGATCTAGAACCAGCTGACATAAAATGTCTAAAATCATGCAAATTCTGAAAATAAAGGAATTGATTCAATTTATATTCAATTATCTGGTTTTTTAATAAAAAAAAACAAGGACACGGGTCCGGTGTGACGGGGGTATTAGAACAATACAATTTATCCAAAAAAAAAAGAGAAAAATACATACATGTAGTAAGTATGTAGTGATTTATAGAATGTAGGCCAATTTCAACAGCCTTGCTTTTGGATCAACCTTTAGTGACATGGTTGAGTGTCCGCCGACAGTGCTATAGCTCGGGTTCAATCCCCGATGAGGTCAATGACTTTTTCTCGCTATTAATTTACTTTAAAGGCGGTAGCGTTGCTTGACGAACTCATGCTGATACATGGAGTATCAACCAGAAGAGCTGGTCAGCTCTGATTACTTGAAGGGGGAGGAGTGTATAGTGATTGTAGATATATTGACCACTTTCAACAGCCTTGTTGCTGAATTAACCCTTGTGGTCGAGTGTCCACAGTCTACAATGTTAGGCGTTCTGGGTCCAATCCCTGGTGTGAGTTATGGATTTTTCTCGCTCCTAATTTACTAGAATATCATTTTGTACGCTTTGACATTTGAGTAATTGTAATGTGTGCGTCTGTCTGTCAGAGATTATTATATAACGATAGTACTTATTTGACGATCAGAAAGTACAAACTGGGAAGGTTTCGGTAAAAGCAAATAAAAGAATGCTATAAGGTTAGCCGATCTATTCCAGTGTGTCGTGCATTTCACACCTTCTAACCATTAGTATACGAAACGATTCAATAATTAAGTCATTCTACTGTTTTCATCTTTATTGATCACTGTTTCTCTACAAATACATACAAGCGTACATTCTAGTCTGCTTAATCGCGTTAACAAGATTATGATATTCACAAAATAGTTCTTCCCTACGGAAATGAGTCTGATCTCCAGACAAAACCAAATTGATTGTACCATGTTCTATACTTTTTATATAATACTGTTAATTTGTCACAGACGTTATTGACAACAAGTAGAACTGGTCAGTTGGTGCAAATGTCGATACAAAATTGACTTAAAATACATTGTTGTTAAAAACAACGATAAAATCGAAAATGAGTTATTGAAATGAACAAAGTCCGAAAATGATCAATCAATCAATCAATCAATCAATCAATCAATCAATCAATCAATCAATCAATCAATCAATCGATCAATCGATCAATCGATCATTCGATCAATCAATCGAGAAACATGAAGAATGGGGACCAGAAATGATGCAATCAGAGTCCGTAATCGTCCATGATGAGTTATGGCGTTGGAACGTGTTCCTTTACAGCTTCGGGCTGATGGATGCAAATTAAAAAGTCAATGAAGTCAGAGGTAGAGACGATTCCAATGAAATTATCAGACGATGGATGACGGAATTGTGTATGACGCTACATGAATAGTAAGATAAGTCCGATGATTATATCACGCATTACAACTGACCCTAACGTGTGAATGTATTTTGCTCATTATAATTCTGTTAGGGGCCTACGTCACGAATGTAAGGCAGTTTTTAGTGATTTATGGATTTTAGTTGAGCAACATAACAACCTTGGCAGTAAAGAAATTATAACGATAGCAGAAACTTATTTATTTTGTTCATTTAAGTTGAAGAAAAATAAATATTAGGTTTGGTCTTTTGAAATAGAGACAAAAACTTGATACGAACATTAAGACCACATTTTGAACAATAAAAGACGCTACGTTCAATAATCGCGAATGTCCCCGCTGGCATGCTTGTCAAGAAACGTCCATTCAAACAAGGTCAATGTTATAATGAGGTTGGTTGATATGGATGGACTGGGAATGGTCATAAGCAACAACTGTCGAAGTATTCAAGACTTCGATAGTATGCGATGTTGGTGCTAGACGAAACGGTAAAATCTACTTAACCTCGTACAAAAAAATTCCAAGTCCAAAGTAGTCTAAGGTCAAGGTCAAACAGAAGTTGGTTAAAAGAGGCGGATTGATAAGTGATATAGTAAGTGATGTTGGTGTTAGACAAAACAGTAAAATCTACTTAACCTCATACAGACGAACGGACGGACGGACAGGACAGGACAATCACTATATGCCCCAACATCATAGACGAAAGGAACTGTAAAAACGAATGAGTTGGTCGTTTAATATTTATGTGGTCATTAAGTGAGATTTTACAACAGTGAATTGATTACAAAATGCCCGATTGTTGTGAACTTGGCTGAGATACAATGTTGTTGACGACGACAAATATGTCTGTAACATACCGCATGTACAGTAACTTCATGTTTATATGGTAGCGTGTAGCTTTATCTTATTATTTAAATTTCAAGGAAACGGTTTGAAGCATTTTCTATCACACGTTCAACATCAAAAGGATGCAAAATATTGTACAACTACAGCATTATATACTTTACATTGGGTGCGGTTTCGGCTGCCATGATTAGCAATGAATCTGCGGTTGTGTTTAATTTTGCCAACAACTCACTCACAGCAACAATAACCGATTTTCTGTTTCTTTGATAAAAAGTGTATTACTGTCTAAAATATCATAAACAAGCGATAGCATTATTTACTAACATACACTGCTATATTGTATCTGAACATATTTCGTCAGAAAATAGAAATTGCGAAGAATAGGTCTACTTGTGATTGTGATATTGTTACAGAGTAAGTCGATGGAATTGTTTACTAGTAAATATTGTTTATGAATAAAACAAAGAAATAAATTGTGTTAGCGTGTATTTTTTTAAAAATTCATTATGTACAAGGTATGGTTTGAGCTTATAAAAAACGGATATGAATTACAGAAGTTCTGAAGCCAATCACATAATTCCATGGACTAACTAGATACGCAGCTCATGTCTGCACATAATGCAGTCTTGTAAGCAAAAATAAATCTGACGGATTATAACAAGAGATATCGATCGGTTGAAAGCTTTAATGGACAGTTTCTTCATTTATCTAAAATTCTATACTACTCGTGTATAATTATGATACACATTTGGACACTGAACAATGTGTAGATTTCAGAATCTTAAGAAATGATTTTAATAACATGCTTGTTTTCTACGGCCTTACATAGCAAGAGGTTCGTTTTGCGACCCTACAACTTTAACGATGTATGATGACCTTTGTGACCTTTCAGCTTCAACGATGTATGATGACCTTTGTGACCTTTCAGCGTTAACGATGGATGATGACCTTCGTGACCTTTCAGCGTTAACGATGGATGATGACCTTTGTGACCTTTCAGCGTTAACGATGGATGATGACCTTTGTGACCTTTCAGCTTTAACGATGTATGATGACCTTTGTGACCTTTCAGCTTTAACGATGTATGATGACCTTTGTGACCTTTCAGCTTTAACGATGTATGATGATCTTTGTGACCTTTCAGCTTTAACGATGTATGATGACCTTTGTGACCTTTCAGCTTTAACGATGGACGATGACCCATGCTGTACACCTGGGTATAGAACCATTGACTTTCGGCAAGTAGGCTGGACAGTTTCTTTACATGTAAAATTGTCTGGTCGTGAGGCTAGTGATTACAAATGACCAAATTAATTACTCGGTCACATAGGTCCCTCTTACTTGCCTTTCCAACAACCTAATTTGTTAGACTCGCAACAATGTGCATTAATATAATATACATGTATGTATAGTATATATACAAACAAACAAATTGAAGAAACCTCTCTTCAATCCAAGTTTTTACTTCCAGGATACTAATCTGTTTAAATCTTTTCTCAACCCTTTTTACTGTAAACTCATACTATCAAGCGTTAATTTTATCAACTTTACTGAATGTACTTGTATTAGTTTTGTATTACAATATTAATCTCAATATACAGTGCAGCCCCTCCAGAGCAGCCCTCTCTTGAGCAACAACCTCCCTGCAACAACAGCAAGAGTTTTCCCACTGCACAATTTATCTATGAATTATACCTCTCTAGAGCAACAACCTCTCGACATCAACATATTTTTCTACTCCCAATGGGTGTTGCTTTGGAGAGGCTGCACTGTAAATCCTATCTACTTTATTCTCTTGTTTGCGTTTTTGTGCGAGCATGTGCTCAAATAAACAACTACCTCAGCAAACTTGTCTGTGTATCAAACAGTGTATACTCTCTATAACATTATTACTATAAAGTGTTTTCTTCAATTTGTTCGTGCCGTTATAGCGTGACAAAACATAAAATTAACTTAATTAAGGCATAAATGGTAAATATTTAATAGGACGGAGCATCTGACAAATAACTAGAGGAAAGAAAAACACGGAAACCAATTTCAGGCGCCAATAATATCCCCCCAGTCGGTCTGCCATAAAATGTCACAATACTGAATATCCACGAATCATCATAAACTGACGTGTATTAGACTAGCCTGGGATACTGTATAATCTATCTCGTGTTTGGGAAGCTTTTGCCTTCCATATTAATTACAGTGCTAGTTTATATTTGTAGGTGATTTTATGGTCATGCTTGAAGCTGGTTTATACGTTATGAGAAGAGATTAAGACAAGTAACATTCGGCATTTACTACATGAAACTACTGAATGTTCTAACTTTAACAGCTATGACCTCGTTTGGCCCGAGCGATTTTCCTACAAAGTTAAAGTAAACGTTGTCGGAATGAATAAATTGAAATGATGTATTGCCAATTCTGAAAGCACGAATTAAGCTTCTAAAGAGCTACGTCGTCGACAGTTTACGAATAACAAAAGAGTAGTCGGTTGGTGAGCCGCCAGCTAGTTAAATAATGGTTACCGTAGGCCCATCTCAGCCAAGCACCCGGCAAAAAGGAAAAGGGATTCGGGAGGAACTGTGCAAACATAAGATAGGTGTCTCATAAGCCAACTTGGCTGGCTCATTTAATAGGGGTGACACTATAATAAACAAAACCTTTACCTTTTTTTATATCATACCATAACATACATTAGTATCACCGTATCCGTAGAATATCAATTCGCCATAATTATGAATTCCGTCTATAATTAATACAATGTTTCAAGATTATATCATAACAGACACAAAATGCACCACTACATCTCAACTTCAAAAGTCCGAATATTTGATTGATGAAAAGGACTAGATACGAAAATGATTTATTTATAGGGATTGATGCAGCTAAAATTTCACCACTTTCATGGAATTCTTGTTTGTGTTTGTACATCAATTATAACGAATACATGTTTTACAATAAAACAAGAGCAGCACAAGTAGGGCCAATGTTCGTCTGTTCACTGCCTCAGTGAGGTTGCTACCTCATATAGTTTTTGAAGGTTTTGCACGACGCAGACGCTAACGCAGACGACACAGTGATCATAATAGCTTGACAGAAGAGGTAATAAAGTTTCCTTTTAAAAAGGAAAGGCTTGGCTGGTTGTTGCTGATAAAAGTTAGTTCTGATACCATAACTAAATTGGTTCATTTTATTTCGTCTTGTTGACCATTTTAGTTATGGAATTGTCCTCTTTCAAAGTCAACAGGTAGTCTGAAACATCGGTATATTTTTCTATTTATAGATTTTCCTATAATTCATCGTACTGTACACAAGTTTTAAATTGCATCAGAGAAAGCGTTTCGCAAGTTAAATTATAGTAGGGGTGTATTTCATTAATTAATTAATCCTCCGCTTATTACTTTCAGCAATTATGTTGATAATTAAACAAAGAGCTAGTAAAGTAAAAATAATTGAGACTGCGTTAATATATCTTATCTTTTCGTGCCTTAACGGTTGATGGAACATGCCGATTTATAGTGAAACACCCCGATTTTACAATGAAATAGCAAATGTGTACATCAAGATCACGTGACAAAATTATTGGCGGCAATAGCGTTTCGCAGGTTTCATTATAGAAGGGGCTTCCTTAAATTCTCTTGAACAATCCTCCGCTAATATGTCTTTCAGAAATGATTAAAATAATTGATTTAAATATATTGTACATGTACATAGTAACAGAAAAAATAGACAATTTTAAAATGTGTACCTTAACGTGTAATTAATGTTAATAGAACAAACCGATCTTTAGTGAAACACCCTGATTTCATAATAGACTAGCACAGTGAAGTTGGTACACTCAAGTCATGTGATACCGATTCACACAGTAAGCGTAAACCAATCACCGAACTGTTAACATATAGCTCTCAACCAATCGCCGGACTCTTAACATTTTTGTGCACTTGTACCCAGCTTTCGCATTGCATCTACCAGCATCTAGGGAACAAACGTAACCGAAAACAATACATAGGCTCCAAGCCAAAAATGAAAATGCTAGTTACAGGATTACTCACCACAAAGGAAACCACGTGTCAGGTTTTAATCTCCGGTTGTTATATTACAAATAAATGTGTACATCTGTTACTAATAATATCAACTGACAGTTACTAATTTCATCAACACAAAATGGACTACGATTTTTTTAAAGTTTTATAATCCCTGCTGAAAACAGACACTCAAACCATACCCATTGAACAGAGAACAGAGAAAGATTTCAACCCGTTTACGACCGAGTATTATGAAATTCTTGGTAAATCAACGATAGAAAAACACAACTTAGCTGAGCCCTGAAGTATTGACTGCCTTATCAATATCTCACACGACAGAAAAAAATGATTTAAAACTCACAGCAGCTTGATAAATTAAAATCTTGAAATTACTAGATTTAATGTATTGCTAATTTTCACATATTACGAGGGATGAATATAAAAATCCTAATGATTTATTGACGCCTACAAAGCAAAAGATACAATTATTGCATTTCACATAAGTTTGTTACAAACCTCTGCCTGATCAGGATATTAGAATGCTCAATATTTGGAATTTTCTTGCAAATACATATTTTGGGTGAACGATGAATTCATGCAGCATGAAAGTATAATAATATATCATGTATGTAGTAGTACGGTAGATAGTATTTGTATTTATAAATTGGCTGTGGTATTATCGATTAGCTCAGTTGAAGTCAGAGCATCTGACTTGCAAGCAGGAGTTTGCGGGTTCGAGTCCCGCATCGGGATCATTATTTTCTTCCTCCTATTACATACATATGATTCCGGTGGTGTTTTCCTCACATTATAACAAAACTGAACTAACTACGAAAATAATATACATCACCTACCTGAAGTGTTTGAAAAGTACATATTTTCCGGAATAATGATCAATCAATCAATCAATCAATCAATCAATCAATCAATCAATCCTTGTCGTGGTGATATTGTATTGCATGCAAGTATTCAAACAATTCGTTTCACAATATAAAAGCGGTGTAGAAACGCAATGACCTTCAAAAGTATACTATTAATACGTCATATAAACAAACAAAGGTCATAAACCGAGAACATTTTCCTTTTGACAAGTACTTATAATAAATAACGGACATGTTTTAATAATCTGGCTTATACAGCAGTAGGTAATACAATTAAATACAACCACAAAATTCTAAGAAAGGATCGTGACATGTGCTAAAGACAGCATCATTAGTGCCACCAAAAATCTTTGTACATGAAACTTAACCAAGAATTACCCAAATATTCAATAATAACAGTGATATCGCCGCTTAAGTAATCAATAAACTAGCTTTCAGAACAATTGATGAATTAATTGATTTTCTAGGACAAACTCACAGAAAGTGATATCAGCGTGTTGTACAAATATTGTCGCATTTCAGTGGGTCTTATAAAACAAACAGAAATCAGACGAATGACAAATTCAATTCACCATCAACAAAGTGTAATTCGATCGAAGAATCAGGCCAACTCAATTCGCACAAACAGCAAGTAATATTGCTTCATGCACGGAAATTTTGGGTGGGGGAATTATGCTCAAGTTATCTGAAACGGCTTGTATGAAGTCGTTTTTAATAAAATAACTGACGCACGTACCTGGTTATTTCTAACATCATAGATAACCATGGTTTGAAACTAATGTCAAATTTACAAATAGGCTAATTCACCTTGTAGTATTTAGAATCACGTCTTTGCATAAATAAAAACTTGTAAATAAAAACTTGTAATCATAATGCGGAATAATAACCATACTGTATAATCAAGTATTCTGACAGAGTGCAGTGATTTCCAGTTCGTTCGTTTATTTTGAGTTTACGCCCCTTTTCAACAGTCAATCGTATGAGACAGTTCACCTATAAGCATCGTTCCTGGGAAGAACAAGTACTAGAATATCATCCTCCGTAAGCAACTGTTTACTTTCTCACATTAAGATACATGGTCGGTAGCGGGGCTCGAACCCACAACCCTCTATCAGTGAGAGGTTACAGTGATTTGGAGTCAGCGACTTTAACCACTCGACCACGGAGGCAGGTTGATTCCAGTTTGACTTGAATTATTAACAAGAAGTGTTTGTGAAACACGGAACTTAAAATCGGTTCGGGTCCTCTACATTCGATGAACAAACTCCTAACAAATCTGAAGACCTAAGGCCAAATCGTTCTCTAGTCATTTGTCGGTCAAGGTTTTGGTGCTGAAAGTCCCCGTGACCTTGACATTTGACATATTGACCTCAAAATCAGTAGGAGTCGTCTACATGTGGTGACCAACCTCTCTAACTAGATCTGAGGAGCTGAGGCCAAATGTTTCTCTAGTAATTGGTCGGAAAAGGTATGGTTACGGACGGACGGACGGACGGACCGACCTTAATATACCACCTTTTCGTCGAAAGCGGAAAGGGGGCATAATTAATTGCATCCATATTTCCCTATATTCATATGATTGATACGATTAAGGGATACTGAGTGACAATTTTTTTTATTATGTCTGAGTGCACAATAACCGCGTTTGACTATATCGATGTCATAGCAATCTATGTAATTATTCACTTTTAAATTGGTTCTATTTCTATATTTTATTTCAAATTCATTTTGCCGGAATCCTATGTGAACATATATGTGTAAAACATAAATTACATTGACATATATTACAATAGACGTAAAAAGAAGGCATCTGGTCAGTATTTACAAGAGATCATTATCAACAATAATATAGACAATATACGTATAACGAGATAAATAAAAAGAGATCGAGGTAAATTGTTCGAAGGTGGTGTACATGCACTTTCTAGTTCTTTGACTTAAAACAAGAAAATGTCTACGCATAGTCGACTTAATATCACGAGAAAAATGTTATGTTGCTTAAATGTGGTTTTCGGCTTTGCTGCTTGTCTTGTGTCGTTAGCATATATATAGCAGAGACGAGTAAGTTGACTTTCTATTGTATTTAGAACTTTGTTCTACTTCTGAATCCGCTCCTGTTTTACATACACCGGCCAAATCAATGTCTTACATGTATATATCGTAGACATTATCTGTGATATTCAAATCAAGGATTTATGCGGATCAGTAATCAGAACTTTCAATGTTTTTGGATCTTAGAAAATGCACAAACTATCTTTAGTATTGATTCCCAGTCGTTGGATTGTGTGTCCCTCGTGTCAAATCACATTATTTTGAAATTTTCCAAACATTTGAATAAGTTGAATATCTTGAATATCGAACTTGACTTGCAGGTTATTATTATACACCTACATGTTAAACATGAAACCAATCCACGAAATATTTCTTGAGTTATCGCTCGGAAACCAAAATTTGAACGGACGAACAAGGGTAACACTATGTCATTCCGCCATTTTGAATGGCGGTGGCATAATGAAACAAAGTACATTAAAAATATAAATATCATCTTTAGGACCAAAGAACTCTGGTCTTAATTTAATGTGGTCTAGTTATTAAGTTGAAACTAACAGACGCAGAGGACCGGACCAAACGTACATGGTCGTTTTAATTAATTAGTCTTAATTACGAATCGAAGTGAGGTAGCATTGTAGCCGTGTCTGAGTTGAAAAATAGTCAGATATATGTATACGCATTGTACGATTTCCATATCCAACTTGGTGTTAGAAATCATTTGAAATATTATGCACAATCAGTGAGCCAGTCCAATATTATCTCAATTAATCATCAAAATACTTGACAGCAAATACAGTTTGCCATTCAATGCATAATTCTGTATAGAAATGGAATGTCGATATCAAGTACTATTAAGTCCAATGATAAATGAAAAAATGATCACAAATATTCCATAATTAATTGAATACAACTGTAGTCGAGTAATAAACATATCATCCTACCATTGGTAACAGAATGAGACAATTAAAGTAAGAAATCAACTTAAGATAATACAGAATAATACATAAGACAGAGGGCCCAACGGGCGCTACCTTATAATGTTTCGCATCAGATTGTATTCTGGCGTAAGAGAAATTCTGCGATATTATTCATGAACTAAAATGATGGAACTATGATACATGCAACACTATTTTTCAGGATGCATTATACAACGTCTTTTATGCAAAATGCCAAACCTATCCCCGTGACAGTATTTTCTGAATTTATTTAAATAAAGGAACGACCAAGACATGCAATCCTTGTCTACATTTAGAAACCTAATATAATAAACTAAAAACGTCGACAGAATGTTGAAATGACTTGCGTTAGCATTGTTTTATACCGTATGTAATATAGGATATTTAAAAACTTGAATTTGTTCATATGTGTATACGTGATTACAACTATTTGTAGCAACAAAATAGTTTAAAGATAAAGCAAAAATCGATTCACGCAATTCAATATATATCGAAGCTGTAATTTCGCCATAGAAGAACTAGAACTTTGTAATAACATATTCCTTTTGTGGAATCATCGTTCGCGCTCCATCTCTGCAATGTCGATAAAATATTAATGGAAACTGCTCAGCTACGAAGCCAAAATTCTTTTGCTTTCCCGACAAAAGTGGTAAATATATCACCATGGATGACACAAGTAACAACCCGCGCACAAACTTTCAGATAGCATTTCTTCACAAAATGCAATCAATAAAATGTGATATAATTGTGTCTCTATTATTCTACACGCTTGGATTGATTGGTCTCAGAGCGGCGGAATGTGCCAATTCAACATTAATTAAAGACAATTCCGAGCTTATCACAACGCAACTACGTCAATTATCGAGAATTGTCATCATTATAACTAAATGACTTTCACTTAATATATTGATTTAAATGTATGCTCACAAAGTTGGCTAATTTATAACGACCATTTAAACAAATAACTATTCTTTCCTCGTTTTATACAAGTATTGAATATTAGTAAATTCAAGTAAAATGCGAATTGCTAAAACTAGTTCATACAAACGTAGATAAATTGCAGATTTATATAGCGCCCTTTTCATACCAACACGTTCAACGGCGCTTTAGATAATATTGCAGCCACGAGGGCGCATGTGCAGATACAGCATGGTCATACGAGTGGGACAGACTGAGATAGATACTTTATTTTCAGTTCCATTAAGATCAACTGGCCCATGAGGACATATATATTCACTGTCTTTGCAGTGTATATTTGATAAAATTAGTCACCATATTTTCTTTCCAGATATACGAGGGGTTATATTCTGGTAAAAATCACGAACCATACAAAAAAATTCATGCATGGTAAATATTTTATAAGGTACAAATCGTTGTCAAAAGCCAGGAGAAAAAAGCTTCATAGAAACTAATTTAGGCTACCAATAAAAACATCCACATAGTCACTTGGCCATGTAGAATATCATAATGCAGAATAAACACGCATTCTCGTCGACTCACGTATGAGACTATCAGTGAAAAAGAATTAGAATAAATATTGATACATAGTTGAAACAAACGTACATAATTATAAATATAATGTTTTACCTAATGTTAGTGTTACAGTTTAATATTGTGAAACATAACACGTGAATGAAAAAAAATAATTAAAGAAAATACAATAATAGTAGAAAACTTAATTTTTCAGACCAAGAAACGTCATTTACGTTCAGATATTATCTAGGTTTAATGGAAACCAATTATTAATTAAAATCACTTATTACTCATACGTATAATAACGGGGTAATACGAATCAATTTGTGTGCATTCGTCATAAATATTTGAGATAGGAAAATTAAAAAAATATATACGTCACAGAAAAGGCCCCGCAGAAAAGTAAATATCACGTACATATTCAAGTCCAGATGTGATATACAATCAATAACATGTACGAATGTCCCTAAATTAAGGATACTGACTCTAATCAACTGAATTCATCCTTACAAAATAGCATGTAAATTTACTTATTCAAGAAATACGTAATTCCTGCTAAAATCACAGAGTTTCAGACGAAAATTTGATTACGCCCATTGAACATGGAAATGTTCCAATCAAGCACCGTTTTAAAATTCTTGGTAAACCAGTACACAAATCAACATCTAAGCTAAGCCTATGAAAAGTTTATTTCGTTATCACAGTTGCACACGTCAGAGAAAATTTCAAATTGATGCTTTTTATTGATGCAGTTTGACTTATTTCAAATCCTCTGATGAATATTGAACACAAATAAAGCCAACTCTATTTTATCAACTAACACACACACACTTTTGATTAGATTCCGTAAACATATTTTTCATGCAAACTGTTGTCATCGAGAAAAATTGTCATTTTATATTCATGAACATAACATATGTTAGTTAATAATGAAGGACATTGCTGAATTGAACATGTTATTTCAAGTAAGAATTTCCCATATTCGCTAAAATATATTTGTTGAACGTGAAAGTTTTTGGTGAGGTCTACTGCATGTATACACCGACCGCTTGTATTTTAATATAACATATGCTTAAGTGAAACTCACAACAATGGCGTGCTGTTCGGCAAGTATATATACGTGACAGGTAAATCGACCATTAAATTTACATTTGAAAGCCGTGTATAAGTAAAACCTTAAAATTCACCACCTCTATACACCTACGACGTGTCTAAACACATACATTTTTTTCACCGAAACAACTCTATATTCAATTCCACGAATGTAAGATAAACGTATACGTACAGAAACAGAATATTTGCATTTAGTCAAATGAAAGATGTCTATGATATGGCAGAAGATGTTGCTGATCAACTATTAAATAAGCTAGCAGATACACACATGCTTAGGCATATGAGATATACAATATTTGAATATTGCCAGTTTTTTTATAATTCAATCACAGCATAATGTCACTAGTCTGTTCCTTTAGACGTTACAAAACAATAACAATGTATGTGGTCAATAACAAAACAAATACAACAATGATAGTTACATCTGACAGCAGCTACATCAAGGAATGGAAGTTTCACGGAGACAGTATTGAGTGCAAGGAAAGAAACTGTACAGCAATACATTCCTTTTGTGGAAACATTGTACACGTCCCATCTCTCATGTGTCAAAAATTTAAATATTTGATGGATATCGCTCAGCTGTGAAGCCAAATATTGTTTTGTTTTTTTCTGGCAAAGGAGATTGATATCTCACATTTAATGACAGAAGTCAAAATACCAATATATACACCCGTGATAACATTTCTGAAGTAAGAAATTGATGCTATGATTTAATAAGACACCGCCTCCATAATCACCAATCCTGGCTAATTGCTACCAGATCGAATAAATGTACCAGTCAAATCTAATTTGAACAAAATTCCTCTCATATAATTAAGCTAATATCATGAAACTGGTGATGTTTTTTTATCATTCAGATGCTCCATATTGGTGTCATATTTTGCTATGATTTTAAATATTGCAGTCAAAATAAGAATTTCTGCAAAACCAATGATCATTAAAACCTTTAACGTCGTCAGTAACGTAGAATGATCAAACTCGTCATAAATGAGCAACTAATCATGCAGTAATTTGTATCGCTAATTGTTCAACATTGATCGATTGTCGCACACACGCTCATGCAAATAATACGATTGTCTCTGTGTACAAGTTTACATTTCGATTTCACATAATAAGAATATATTTTTGTCACAGTGTTATTTTGTTATTTGAAGTTTTAATTTTGTTAAAATTAAAAAAATGGGAAATCGTTCTAGACTTTTCCAAGACACTGGATGTGAATTGCAATATTAATAAATACACGATCGTTTTAATTCTCAAACTTGTTCATCGTTTCAACTATCTTTCATAAATCTAATCATAGCTTTTGATAAGTCAGCTAAATTAGGACAGCATTTAGCCTAAGACGTGTCTCTTTATTGTATTACATTATAAACATGAAATGTTGAAACGAAAAATCATAATAAGTGTCAAAATAATAGAATGTGTTCGGCTTGACAGTTTGAGAATGCGTCTGAACAAAATTGAACCTCGTTCCATTTGTTTCATCTATCAACATGGAAACTAGTCCTGGTAGACCATGTCTGATCATTCGGGTCACCGGTGCCCCCACTTGCGTCACTTCTCGAATAACACGGGTATAAGTACACGTCAAAGAGGGCTGGTTCACTTCGGGCCAAAAATGGCATAGATAATGTTTGCCTAATACAAGTGTTTTCGAAAGTAAAAGGATGGAACTTAACAACAAATCAGGAAAACAAATACTTTGCAGTGAATTTATTTTCATAAAAATGTTGGTCAATATCCATAATTAGTGAAATTCGCTCTTTTGCGTTCGTGTGATGAACCAAATCAATTTATTCATGATAAATAGTAATTTATATTACAAGTATGTGCAATTTACGGCTCGATAGAATATAAATTGGATTTTAAGAGAATTCAGGTCATTATTATAAAATAACAAATAATGTCTCAACGTAAATACGCACACGCATATAACCATGCATATTCATGCGCGTTATTTCGTTCTAACTAGATTAATAATGAAACAAATATTCATTTATGCTGCAGCAATATGCACGTGATTTCGAGATTTAATCATATTGATAGTTCCCAAATGAAATAAAGTGTGCAATCTAAATATCAAATGTCCATTAATCACGAGTGGGACGGCGGCAACAATATTGTTCTATATTATTATAAAAGGTTACAACATTCAACAATAATGACAAATGGAGAAAGGATGCTTTAATGAGTTAAAAATGGCAATCATGAAAGTATTTCTCTCTGAATGCCAAGATCATAACTCTCATTCTGGTTAAAGGGAAATATTAATAAAATCAAAGTCCGCTATCATCTGAGACTGGAGTCAGATGTAGCCCTTGAATGTTAATTATCTAAATAGTATTTGTAGTTTCAGACTGTTGAATGTCGATCATAAAAATGAAACCTGTAAACCTTGTGCATGATGTTATTATGATACCAAATTTTGAAGACTAGATAGCAGTAAAACTGCCATAAGGTTAAGAAGATATAGATTAAGATGCTTCTGTCTGGTAACTAAATAATCAATATAGAGCTTGTCCATGCATTTACCCTGTATGTTTTGTACATCATTTGGTATATACATGTATTTACTTGCCTACACTTACGAACATTCAGTTTTACAGCCAACTACCTTCTCTTGGGAGTGATCCATTAAGTAATGAACTCAATTAAAAAAACTTTGATTGAAGTGTGAGTTAAAGTAGCTCACCATTCTATAAATAACGAACCTGGGTTGGCAATGTTACAAAATTTTAATTTTATTGAAATAGTTGAACATATAATCAATGTTAATTTAGCCGGGCTAATTTGTGACAAATTATTAATTATAATCGATTCAGAACGTTCACAATATGATTTCAGTTACAGCGCAATCGATGACGTACTTAATATTTAAACAAACTGGATGGAAAGGTTACAATAACACTAGTGATAGCTGTTTGCACCTAAATTATGAAATCCGTCTCAACTAGTTTTGATGCACGTATTTCATTCACAGGTGGCTGTATCAGTGTTCGGGCCACACACAAAAAAATCCCGTCACTGAGCTTATATTACTATCAAGGTGAAAAGCCTACTATATGTCTATATGCCAAACAATGTGGAACATCGCACCTCGTTGCTTCAGCATGAAATACGTGCGCTGAAGGAAAATAGCTACACATGTATCAAGCGATCTGATTGGTCGGATATGTGTGTACAATAGACTGTTCATTTCATGCCGACCAATCAGATCGCTTGATACATCACTCGCGCTTGACTCAAAATGGCTTGCAGCGAAGTTAAATAACGAAAGGAACCCAATTTTACCGTTTCACAGTTATTAGATGTAATTGAATGAGATTTTCGATAGGAATGAATATCTTATAGTTTATTTGAATGACATGTGTAGCAATTTTCCTTCAGCGTGTGTGTGTGGCCCGAACACCAGTGATTTCATTCACCTCCTAAAATCATGAGTTCACAGACACATCATAGTTCGACGTACTTAGCCTAAAACAATACTTATCCAAGCCAGGTTCTTTCAAGCTTGTATTCTTTATCGTCATCAGCGGCTATTTATCTTCTTAACACCATTATTTAATCAGAAAAAGATACTTCCTATAATGGAAATAATAAATAAATAGACTTACCGATGTAATTATCAGTCATTTTGTCCTTTATGTTAATATGTATACTCACGTTAGAAACAACTAACTAATCATGTACAAAATAGATAAATTATAACAGGTCACGATGTACAGATTATAATCTCAACGTTCATTAATTTCATTGTTTCTCTGAATCATCTAGAGTGTATTAACTGAAAACATGCATTAAATCTTTTGAAACTATGAATGAACAAGCATTTAAAATTAACAATCCCAACATATTGCATTTTTGCATTTTGCATTTTCGATAGCGTGCTAATAGCTTTCAAATTCGTTTAGGCAAAATGAAATATGGTGTAGAAAACGAGACACTAGCTGTCTTCATATTAAAAATGTACTACAACTATCCACGAGCCTAAATTAAAGTTCAATCTTAATTAGCCACATTGTATCTTTCTATTAAACATGTCCTAAGTCTTCAGTTGTACTCATTCACATGCTTTAAACACCTTTAACGATATTAATTGCATGTATTACTTTTATCTTTTATTTTTGAATTACAAGTTATATATATTTACATATTGGTATCGGCTACTTGACTGATTTTATTCACCACATTTAGTATCATTAAGATTAACCATTTTAGCGTGTCTCTTAAACATTTCAGTCGCAATTTCCAATCGTAATTGGTTTATTGAATATAAATTACACTGACATTTAAAAGTCAGGACTCAGTAATTACTAACTTCATATTCTTACATGGTGGTCATAACGTTCACAGTATTTATCAAGCTACTTAATAGCTACTGGAACTTGCATGACACGCTAATCATGTCTACAACACAGGCTTATAAATTCATTTTGTTGTCATCAAACGCATTAATTGTGATAATCGCAAGATATATAAATACATCGTCTAGCTGAATTTCTAAATCGCTCATAAACAAGTTATGTGCGTGATCATATAAATCTCAAAGTCCACTTTAATCAGCGTCTAACTGACATCAGTTGGTGTAAAAACAACTTGTGATGGACGGAAGATGAATGAAAACCACATTTACAGTAAGATTTTCTCAAAGAAAGTTGGTTCTCGAACTAGCGATCTCATGGTGCATGATCAGTTCTTCACTTTCACAACAGACAAAACTGGACGAAAGTAGATACTCGTAAACACCAATGAGAAAGTATCGACAATTGTCAAATACATGTATATCAAGGAATTTAGATTTAAATGGGGACAGTTATATATTGAGTGCAAGGACACAAACTGTATAACGACAACTCTCCTGTGTCCGAAATTTAAACATTTGATGGATATCGTTCAGCTGTGAAACCAAAATATTGTTTTGTTTTTCCTGGCAGAGGAGTAAAGCATTTGCTGATATAATTCAGAATCGTTCCACAGCCTTTATAATGCTCTCATAATGTTTTGATGGATCAGAATCAACATACAACGGCCATTTCATCGAACAAGTTCCCACGGATCACTTCTCCAACTTATTAACTGTCATTTCCGAGTAGAATACGGTCAACAGAACAATGAAATGTTGTCCTAAAATACCACCAAACAGACATTATGAGCTTTTAATGGACTATTTAGGCTCATTTATAAAGGAAAAAGAGTGAACTATTGTTACAATATTTTGTTTCCAAATATCCTTGCCGCTACAGCGTGACTGAACATGAAATAAATTGATTAAGGTTGTGATTAGGCATACTTTATGTGATGCAAACCCTGACGAAAACCTACGAAGAAACAGCAAAGAAAACAATTCCTCGAATAAAACCAAAGTCCGCACAATGAGCACGGTCGACAGGTCGTATGACTGATGACTGAGAGGTCCAAAGACCGAGTCCCCCTTGATCGTCAGTGTGGCAAGTTGAAAAACAGCCAAAGACCACTGCACTGTTGTCTTTAAGTCAAGATCTTGTGGGTAAGTTATTATAGAAATGCTGAATGTCAGTAATAAGTCTAATCTAGCGGGAACAAGTTATGTCAACGACAAGAGTAATTCATTACAATTCACAATCTCTGCGCATTATAAAAACATCGACAATAAACTTCATAATGCGTGTGTCGCAGATGAGACTCCTATGAAAATAATCAACTGCAATGCCACGCATTCTCTTCTTCAGTTGCCATGCAAAGAATATCCACGTCATAAATACAGATTCCAATCAACTTATTTCATCCCCATAAAATAGCATGAAACGTGACTTAGTACGCACAATGTAATTCCCGCTTTAAAATCAGATTATAGAAACTCGAATTACAACCATTGAACACTGCAGGAAACGTTCATTTCATTAACGACCAATCGATCATTATTAAATTCTTGGTAAAAAATACATTAAAGTTAAACCCAGTAATACTTATTACATTTGCAGTACCTAACGCGTCAAATAAACAGTTAAAACTCTACTCAGATTTATAAAATTCAATCTTGCAATTACAGAATTCAATTTATAGCTAATCTTCATCTACGTATTTTGTGAAATGAATCTTTGGCATTATTGATCAACAAGCGCCCTCTATCGTACGCAAATACAATGTGATATCTTCGCGTGATGTAAATTGCGTGTGTCTGTTGTTTTTATCTAGATTAGATAACTATGAATTATTTTTAAATACAAATGAAGTCCTTATTAACTTGTTTCTAGATGATATATACTAACATGAACATTTAAGTTTAGATCAAATGAATGAGCATATTTATTTGTACTGTATTATAGCGATATTTGAGTTGCCAATCATTGAAAAAAAGTTGTTCTCAACAATTTAGACCTCTTATTAATGCAGAGCACAAGAGTGTCTTAAAAGTGAAAGGAGACTGCGACATTTATCCAACCAAAGTATCATTAAAGTGATACCAAGAATTGTGTATTGTTTATTGGTATCATATTATATAACACATGAAAAGCTGCACAACTCAACAGGTTATGTACAGTGTTTGTGAATTTCTTCAATACCCTACAAAGAATATTTCAGGCACACAATGTGCGCCCACAGGTGGCTGTATCAGTGTTCGGGCCACACACAAAAAAATCCCGTCACTGAGCTTATATTACTATCAAGGTGAAAATCCTACTATATGTTTATATGCCAAACAATGTGGAACATCGCACCTCGTTGTTTCAGCATGAAATACGTGCGCTGAAGGAAAATAGCTACACATGTATCAAGCGATCTGATTGGTCGGATATGTGTGTACAATAGACTGTTCATTTCATGCCGACCAATCAGATCGCTTGATACATCACTCGCGCTTGACTCAAAATGGCTTGCAAGAACACAATTTTACCGTTTCACAGTTATTAGATGTAATTGAATGAGATTTTCGATAGGAATTAATATCTTATAGTTTATTTGAATGACATGTGTAGCAATTTATGTCCGTGAAGTTGGCAGCCCAGCAGCCTAGCAGCTCAGCAGCGTGAAGTTGGCAGCCCAGCAACCTAGCAGCCCAGCAGCGTGAAGTTAGCAGCCCAGCAGCTTAGCAGCCTAATCGATTTCTACAGTTAAACTGCACAACAAATTATGCAAAAACTTAAAAACGCATGAAGTAATAACATTATGTTGCTGTCATGTTTATTAGAAGAAAAAAATACGATTTTTATCGATTTTGTGAATCTGGCAGTGTAGCGGCCGCATAGCGGACTATCACAGTCAAACATATAAAATACACACCAAATCCGGCTAAACACTTACGAATCGATGATATATTTCGATTTTATTCCTTCAACGTTCATTAGATGAGAACTTACTCATTTTTCATTTTTTGTTTCTTTTTGTGAAGTTGGCAGCCCAGCAGCGTAACAGCGGAATATCTATTTCTACAGATAAACTTAACAACAAATCGAGCTAAATACTTAAGAATGCATAAAATAAAGTCAGTCTGTTGTTTAAACATTAATTAACTGAAAAAATATGATTTTCATTTTTTGAAGTTGGCAGCCCAGCAGCGTAACAGCGTATTATATATTTCTACAGATAAACTTCCAAACAAATCAAGATAAATACTTAAGAATGGATAAAATAATGTCAGTCAGTTGTTTGAACGTTAATTAAATGAAAATATATGATTTTTTAAAACCAAATTGTGCGTGAAATTAGACGCTGCTAGCAGCGTGAAGTTAGCAGCCCAGCAGCGTAACAGCGTAATATTTATTTCTACAGATAAACTTCACAACAAATCGGGCTAAATACTTGAGATTGCATGCAATGATGTCAGTCTGTTGTTTAAACATTAATTAACTTAAAATATTTGATTTTCATTTTTTTTTCAATGTGAAATTAGCCACAGCAGCGAGAAGTTAGCAGCTCAGCAGCGTAATATATATTTCTACAGATAAACTTTACAACAAATCAAGAAAAATATTTAAGAATGCATGAAATAATGTCAGTCTGTTGTTTAAACATTAATTAACAGAAAATATTTGATTTTCTTTTTTTTTTCAATGTGAAATTAGCCACTGCTAGCAGCGTGAAGTTGGCAGCCAAGCAGCGTAACAGCGTAATCTATATTTCTACGGATAAACTTCACAACAAATCAAGAAAAATACTTCAGAATGCATAAAATAATGTCAGTCTGTTGTTTGGACATTGATTAACTAAGTATTTTTCTTAATTTGTTGTGAAGTTTATCTGTACAAATATATATTACGCTGTTACGCTGCTGGGCTGCCAACTTCTCAAAAAGAAACAAAAAAATAAAAAATGTGTAAGTTCTCATCTAATGAACGTTGAAGGAATAAAATCGAATTATATCATGGGATCGATTCGCATTTGAGAAACTTTTACGTACTGATGATTAAACCATTAAAACGGTGATCATTTTACTATTTTAGTTTCATTTCATATTACTTAAAATTGTGGGTGCAGACATGTGTATTGATATTGTGTAATCACATCCTTTTTGTATGAGTTTTTATTGAAATGGATGTTCTTTTGCCTTTAATACTCCCATAGACTTCGATGCTAATGTAAAGGGAAATAACTCTTAGGAATATAATTGTCGTAAGAATAGCACGTCGTTTTATTTACAAACGTCGTTTTATCTACTAATGGTGTCGTTTTATTTATTAACGGTGTCGTCGTAAGAATAACACTTCGTTTTATTTACTAACGGTGTCGTCGTAAGAATAGCACGTCGTTTTATTTACGGTGTCGTTGTAAGAATAACACTTCGTTTTATTTACTAACGGTGTCGTCGTAAAAAAAATAACACGTTTTATTTACTAACGGTGTCGTCGTAAGAATAGCACGTCGTTTTATTTACTAACGGTGTTGTCGTAAGAATAACACGTCGTTTTATTTACTAACGGTGTTGTCGTGAAAATAACACTTCGTTTTATTTACTAACGGTGTTGTCGTGAAAATAACACGTATTATTTACTTACGGTGTCGTCGTAAGAATAACACTTCGTTTTATTTACTAACGGTGTCGTCGTAATAATAGCACGTCGTTTTATTTACTAACGGTGTCGTCGTGAAAATAACACTGCGTTTTATTTACTAACGGTGTCGTGAAAATTGCACGTCGTTTTATTTACAAACGGTGTCGTGAAAATAACACGTCGTTTAATTTTCAAACGGTGTCGTCGTAAGAACATTACTTCGTATTATTTGCATAACGGCGTCGTAATAAAAGCGCGTCGTTTGATTTACAAACGGTGTTGTAAAAGAAGCACGTCGTTTGAATTACAAACGGTGTCGTAAGAATAGCGCGACACAAACTAAAAAAAGACGTATGTGAAACCCTAACAAGAGAATCGCTATACACCTGATCATGAATTGATAACAATGTCGTAATTTTAACACATTATATACCACTGTGCTAATGCTTAAAACATGGTTAGAATATGTAAATTTATACTCAATGTATGTCTAATAAATCTATTTTGGTGTTTATTGTAATGTATTTTCATGGGCTGGTTGATGTTAAATTATACTTAGTACCTTTTTTATTTGAGTAACAAACTGCGGAACAATTGATTAGATATACACTAAAAACTAAAAACATGCTTTAATTAACGTTCACATTGTAATATTTGTGCCCCGGGGGTTAACGCAATCTATACAATACCATATAACCGTATACCGTATAATTGTGTCACACCTTCATACAACTAACATAACAAAAAAAAACGCTCTTAAACTTAAAAACTTTATTTTATGTTGATACAATTTGGACTTAATGATAATAATCATGTGTCTAAATGTTTCATGTTACGCATTTTTTCTGTTTAAGTCACAATTAGTTTTTGTTGCTTTTTTAAAGCATTATTGGGCATAATTTAAACAACAAGTATTCAATTATTGAAGCACTTGCAATCAAGAAAATGTCGATTTTTACTTACATGTGGACAAATCAGTATGGTTTATTTTATATACTCTATATACTCGTACATGGTTTGAAGAATACAAGGATAGAATTTGACACGCACCATTCTCATTGTTTATTTTCTTCTGAACAATACCAAAAATCTAAATCATGGAAACACAGCAAAAACAAAACAAAATATTTTATTTCACTGAACTACTAGTTACAAATTCTTAAAATATAGTGTCTGTTGATGACTATCATTTTCATTGTTAAAGTGTCCTTCAGTCAGAGTAATTGTTTTTGTTTTCTGTAGTTTTTTGGACAAAACAAGCATTAGTTTGTACAGAAGAACCAATATCTTCTCACTCCTGTACGTTATATACCATCTCTATAAAACAACACATCGCTTGAATCCTGTACGTTATATACCATATATATAAAACAACACATCGCTTGAATCCTTTACGTTATATACCATATCTATAAAACAACACATCGCTTGAATCCTGTACGTTATGTACCATATCTATAAAACAACACATCGCTTGAATCCTGTAGGTTATATACCATATCTATAAAACAACACATCGCTTGAATCCTGTACGATGTAAAATTTCCAGTAAAGGCCATATAGAACGTCCCTACTCTGTGCTTATTTACATTTACTGTATTTATTTGTTATTTTACAGAATATGAAGTTATTTCTAGCTGTGACAGCACTTGCTGTCTTTATACATACGGACACATTGAAACATGTTGATGCTTTTATAATGGAGAAATCGGATTCACAAGATATTCATATAAGCCTCCTAAATCCCCAGGGAGTAAGATTTGCATTTCCAGGTAGGTAAATATTCAACACTCAAGTTGAGAGGGTACTTCCAGTTGTACGATAACTGATACAGTGCAACCCCTATCTCTTTCTCGTTCTCTCTCTCGCGCGCACAACAACATCCTTTCAATCACAGCATGATTTTTACCAACTGTACGATTAACTATCAATTTAAACTCCCTTTTTGCATCTTTCAAAGGGTGTTGCTTTATAGAGGTTGCACTGTATATATTCTGTAATGCGGGCTGTCGCTTATACTTTTGAACGAAATTGCTTTTAATGTTCTCCCATTAAAGACGGTGTCGGTCAAAGTAACTTCGGGCTGTGTATGGTATATGATGTAGCTAGGACTAGTTCTGGATTAATGGACACAATCCAAGTGCCAGATAATTACTTCAAGATGTCCACAAAACCAGCACTCTCTGACTATAAACTCATAACAAACTGAACCATTTCGAAATGCAAAGGATGCATAATAATGACAATTATGACGAAGTCGCCTTATTTCATAAAACAGTTTTAATATAATGCTGATTTCCGCATACTGACGAGAGCAGTGGCCGTTGTTGAGAGGTGACCGTTGTTGGAAGGTGACCGTTTCATTGTATTTTGAACTGTACATGTAGTTTTCACTTTTGAATTTTCTCATCTATTGGACCCTCTAATTTAACTCTAGCAAAAGACGATTTATTGCAAAATTTAACAATTTCTGGAAGATAAGTGAAAAAAAGATAATTTCTTAAAATTGTGCTAGTCGGTTGATTTCCTCGTCCGAACAGATGGTGTACTGAATACAATACATGTACATATGTCCGCATTTGTATTAATTCACTCGCATCTTTTGGTCCCTCTTTTTTTCAGATAAACCTGGTATTTCATTGATTTCGTATCACTACAGTATAAACCAACCATTAAATGGTGTAGCTGCAGGACAGTATGTTGTAGATACAACAACACAAACAGGTCAGCTTTTATCAGCTTTTTTTTCTTTTTAATCGCTATCAGAGATATTTGATATGCCGGCTTAGGAGCAATTGATTTTTTACTCAGTGATGTAACGTTGCACCAACCGCCAACAGACAAGTAATCGCTAAATGCCTTTAACTCCAAGTCGCAACATTCAGAATTTTGTTTTCAATTAAGAACGTAGCTTATAATTAGTTTATAAGTGCATGTATACAAAAAGCGGACTCTATACTATAATTAATGTACAGTCAGCCCAGTATAAGGGGCCACCTCCAAATAAAGGTCATCCTGTGAATAATGGCCATTCTTTTAAACACCGACATTGACTATTTAGAACAAATTGACCTCCTAATAACGATCATCTGTGGATAAAGGCCACATTTTGTCCTTCCCACGAGTGGTCTTTGTTCACAGGCTTGACAGTATGCAGTTCGCGGGCGAGGCTCACACTGTCCGTGACGACTGAAATTCTTACATCCCCTGTATGATTGTCCTCCACCTCTGAATCATGTGGGGTAGCTTGGCAAAGGATTACGAATAGAATGTGGTTAGTACTTGTTAAGGCCTAAATGAAGTCCAGGGAAACTAAATAACTGTGCCACGAACGTATAACTCATCAATTGTTTAGTACTTAACTTACCGGTCTTTAAACGCATTTTCCTCAAAACGCAAAAACAATGAAGTAATATTTACGATTCTGGAATTAGGGTCATGACATATCATTGGAAGTGCAGAAAAACAAAAGGTGGCCTTTATTCACAGGTAGTCTTTGCTGTATATAATCAATGACGTTTTATGGAAACTGACGAACACATTATGAGTGAGAAATATGTCTAGTTAGTTCACGGAAGGTCAGTGTAAGCTCTGCCCTAGTAAAATGCTGAAAACTAGGTCACCTAACGACCCTGTCTGTTGGTGCGACGTAAATCCCCAGCGACAAATCCTGTGACACCTAAAATGTTCCTACACTTAATTGTTGTCATTTTATACTTCATACAACGCTCTATTCACTTAGCTTACAGAGCGGGCTATATTCTTTAAAACGTGACACATCATACCGTAGTATGCATTTAAATAATACGAAAATTTTACAGCCATATTTTATGCATATATATAACATCACGAATTTTCAACATAAACGCATAAATCCTAGCATATACATGTATAGTAAAAATCCTGCCACCCGGACCCCATCTGAACTGGACAAAAAGTCTGGTTTTCTAAAAATTCCGGATTACTGAGAGTCCGGTTTCCAGGGGGTTAAATTATTGTACACTTATTTCGATCTATGACTGAAATTACGTCTTCATTGTTTATCTACACAGACTCTAACTCTGGAGACGTTAAATGATGGACCTGATGCTTTAACAAGATGAGCACTCGATATCTGGGGTTAGTAACAGTTTAATTAACATTGATCATTTTGTTGTCTTCGATTGATCAACTAGTCGCTTGGTTCAGTTTGTTGTTTAGTTTAAAGCACGTGTGCCGGGCGCGTAGCCATCCCGCCCACTAAGCCCCATCTGAATGACCATTGAGGTACCTGATCTTTATAAATAGAGACATTCAAACATAATAGATTGATTAACTTTGAACCATGCAACATTTTGAAATGTTGGACCTTGGTCAGTTATATTTGACTTTAATATATCATAAAAGGGAAGTTATATTACTATGGCACTATCCCTGTTCTGTGATTATAAAGCATTCGAATGTCTGGATTATCAAAAAGAACTTTTTGTTCCGCCTTGTAACAGTCACTATATACATTATGTTTACTTGTTACTGACATTAGATACAAGCAAGAAAAACTATATAATGATAATATCACATCAACACTCTATCTATAGGAATGTATGTTTAGTTCCCGCCTACAGTCTATTCAAACTGGTATGGAGGCATTAACAGATTTCCGTCTAAACTGCTTCCTTCTTGACATCTCCTGTACAGGTGACAAGATAAACTTCACAACAAATCAAGAACAATACTCCAGAATGCATAAAATAATGTCAGTCTGTTGTTTGAACGTTAATTAAATGAAAATATATGATTTTTCCAAAAAAAGAATTTTTTGTGCGTGAAATAAGACGCTGCTAGCTGCCAACTTCACGCTGCTAGCAGCGGCTAATTTCACATCGAAAAAAAATGAAAATCATATATTTTCAGTTAATTATATCACATCAATGGTGTGCAGAATCTTATATTTCTACAGCATTTGTATTTATTTAGCACAAAGCTGTGAAGATTGTATTTGGTAACATCACTTTTGGGGAGTATATAAATCAATGTTCGCTGTTTAAATGTTGGTTTAGATTAAAAAGAACTTATGCGCTAGATTAATTTCTGAATATATCAATTATTAGATAAGCTGTTGTATTAATATGTTTCTATAAGAGTTGTATATCTATCCAGATTAAGTAAGTTTGCAATTCTTATTCAAGCATAACTGAAGTATTAAAAAAATACAATTGTATTTCAACCAATTTCCATGTCCTTATTATTAAACCTCTATTTTTGTTCATATTCATACTCATTTTCATAATTACGTAAATTATTTTTCCTGTCAGATTTTTTGGGCATCTAAATCGCTTGATCAGTATTTGGGTGTTGGAAACACAAAAACTCATTTCTTTGTATTTTTTTCACTCAGAGTACTTTTTTATTAGTGAATCGACGTTTCAAAACATTTGACATGGGTGATACATTTAAAGTTATTGTTAGAAGAGATACTTTAGTACACCAATTCACAAATCGCACTGCACACCATCTTGTATTTTTTTGCAAAAATAGAACTTTTTTTCGACACAAGTCTGGCTATAGACATAATACTGTAAGCTCGAATAAATCTACAGAGTGCAATGGTTTCTTTCTCTTTGTCTAATTTCATAACATGAACACAAATGTATTTGTGTGCGTGTTTACGTTCAGCAGAAACAGAGGTGTCCCCGAGGTCGAGTGGTAACGGTGTCCGACTAGAAATCTTTAACCCTCACCGCTGTGAGTTTAAACCCCAATCGGGACAAAATTTCACAAGAGAGGAAACTGTCCAGCTAGCTTACGGAATATCAATGGCTCTACCTAGCAGTGCATCTGCACCAAATGTATAAGCATTGGAACAAATGGGTTAGATGTTAGGTTTGGTTAAACACTTGTCTGAATGTGTTAAGGTCATCTTACGTTTGGCACAACAAGAGCAGACATCTTGCTTCTGCAACCAACTATCGATGGTTCTACCTAGCAGTGCATCTGCATCAAATGTATAAACATTGATTAAATATAACCAATGGGTTAAATGTTAGATTTGGTTAAACACTTGTCTGAATGTGTTAAGGTAATCTTACGTTTGGCACAACAAGAGCAGACATCTTGCTTCTGCAACCAACTATCGATGGTTCTACCAAGCTGTGCATCTGCGTCAAATGTATAAACATTGATTAAATATAACCAATGGGTTAGATGTTAGATTTGGTTAAACACTTGTCTGAATGTGTTAAGGTAATCTTACGTTTGGCACAACAAGAGCAGACATCTTGCTTCTGCAACCAACTATCGATGGTTCTACCAAGCTGTACATCTGCGTCAAATGTATAAACATTGATTAAATATAACCAATGGGTTAAATGTTAGATTTGGTTAAACACTTGTCTGAATGTGTTATGGTCATCTTGCGTTTGGCACAACAAGAGTAGCCATCTTGCTTTTGGTTAGTTTTTGGTTAAATTCTTAACCAAATCTCATATTTAACCCAGTAATTGAATTTAACCAATGTTTATACACTTAGGTGTCGGTGGTAAACATTCACCAATATTAATACAATTAGGCACAGGATCGTCCTGGCCGTTAAAGCTTGAAAAGTCGACACATTATAATGGATGTTGGTACAACGTGATATCCCTGTGGAAAAAACAGTCATGATGGTTCTCCTTATTTATTATTCTTTAAGTTTGTTTATTGGCATTATCCAAATAGAGTTCGTTTTCTAAATTGTTCCGATGTTTTAATAGAGTGTATGGATAAGTGAATGTGTGAATTTTGTTTTACAGATTTTAAGGAGATCATAGCTAATTAGACAGGAAACAGTACCTAACAAACTTACCAATTAGGAAATTATCAACACATCACTTATAGTAATCATTAGTGTTATCATCAATGAAGTATTTATCAACAAATATAATCGCAAACTGTCATATCTTAGACAGAATTCAATCAATTTTGATCAGTTTGAAAATCTTGGATACCATCGAATTACGCCAGCAGTAGTGTCTTGAAGAGCTAGCATCCAATATGATCCAAACCTAGTAATGTAACATGATAGTAAATCATCAAACATATTATTAACAACTGAGTGGGTTTTTTAATTTAAGGTAAACATCAGTGATAAAGAAACAGATTCACAAAGTCACCACCCCCTTTGGAGAACAAAGAATATTGTATACATTTTTCAACACGTAAATTGAAACGTGATGAAAAGCCTTACTTACAGGCTTATGAGAAAAAGGCGGTTAGGTGAAATTGATTTTCGTAAAATTTCATTCAATTAGAATGAACTGTTTTTAATCGTTCAACATACCCGGGTTATCATTATCCCGACTGGCGGCGTTATACAACAAAATTATCTTCATATTCACGTCAAGGTAATGGAATGTGTTAATTAAACATTTAAATATCCTTCATCATGTTCAAACAACCTTCGTGTTCAATCTAAATGAGTGTATATATAAATGTATATAAAACTCTAAACAAAGAAAGTTCGTATTAATTTTACCGTGTGTGTCCAACGGGAATGAAAAGCCTAAGGCTTATGAGAATTATAAAAGCGGTCAGGTGAAAAGGATTTTCGTAAAAATTCATTAAATTAGAATAAACTAACTAAACTTGTACATGTATATTAATGTACTCGTATATATATAGCAAACTCCAAGCAAAGAAAACTACTATTATCCGTGTGTTTCGCACTGGAATTTATCCACGGTAAAAATGTACTTGTACATGTATATATAATGTATAATATATATTATGTACAAGTAGCGCGTAGTTCGTGTATGAAATATAGCTAAATTCAGTTATTTGAACTGTGTGCATTTGTTTATTTTTATATGCATTATTTCCATTTCCTATATATTCATGTGGAACAAACGACTCTGATCTCATTCTGAAGTCCATTAAACCCCATTTGTTTCGCCGTGTTAATCTAAAGGAATAAATAATGAACAGCATTCTCATTTCCCGTGTAAGCTGGCTGAATATTTAAACACTAACTTCGACAGGAGATTGGAGAATAGTGCAGAAGCAACATATAATGTTTGAGATAATAACGGTAAAGAAAGAAAATTACTAGAAGTCAATATACTTGTATTATACATGTAGATGTTAACCCTTTCGCTGCCAGACACATTATAATATATGTTCTACATTGTACACTGTACATATTGCCAAAGATATCTTTAATGCGAGCTTATTCAAAACTTTGATTTAATTCCCAAACGGGTAAACCCGTCACGTAGGCAAATATATGGAGATTTGTGCAGACTGGTCGGTATACCCGTCTCATTGGCATCAAATCACATACATGTATGCAAACTAACTAAGGCAAAATTAACAACAGGTGAGCGATATCATATTGTATCAAAACTCATTCTGTAAAACTTTTTATTGCATGTGATAATTACACTGGTTAGATTAGTCAAAGAAATCACCTCAATGTATACTAATTGACTCATCCCAGAGATAACATTGGTCTGAAGCTGCACAGCCCAGTATATCTTTTTTAAATGAGGCCTAAGCCAACCAACCCTCGAACATCAGTACGTACGACATAGATAAGAATCGAACCGCGACCTCACACAACGGACACAAAATACGCCACCACAACACTTAAATGCATGTCGGAAGACAACTTTTATCAACATGATTTCTACAGTCGTCAGACAATGGTGATATATCACAATATTTATCAATGATCAACATTATCAGATAAAAAGAAAATTGGCTGCTCTGAAAATCAATAAAACTATGCCTATCTAGCATCTTCACGTTCAATCTATGCAGAATATAACTTATCCCATACTGCTTTTCAGAGTCCATGGATATTACAGACTTTACACGGTATATAGTGAAAGTGATTTTAAATCTTTCAAAGCCTTTTCGTCCTTCTAACCATTGTTCAAACTGTGTAATGTTGTCACCAATCATAGTACAAATTTACACACATGTATATATTTACCGAATGAGTCCACCAGGATTAATTTTATCTAGATGCAATGATAAAAATAGTCACACATGTTGATCAACGCATTTAGTAACAAACCAAAATTTGTTAGTTTTCTTTTTCAAACTCTTTCTTATCATTGCAATTTAGCGATAAAGAAAACTGTAAGACAAACGCACAGTTTGATACATAAAAATGAATGCCATGCTTAGTGTTAAAAAACATTGTTTTCTATTATAATACGGAAATGCATAGTGTCAGTTTATAGACATAAGGCAAGCGGTAGTCATTTCTGGTAAATCAATCTTCTAATGATCTATACATACTTAAATGCCTGTCTTAAGTAACAGATTGTTCAGGAATTATTACTGACAGAGAGACTATTAATCAGAAAGAAAACCATTTATTTATTGAGAACAATCAAAGACTAACTGCTGGCTGAAAATCAATTCCATCCATTCGTAGATCACTTCAAGGACTTACAGTGCAAATATTATAATTGTATTGCAGCAGAGGTCAGCTAGTAGACAATGGGTCAAATATTCTGTTATTATATCAACAAGTGATGATTAATTCCATCAAAATATTTGTGCAAGGTTGACTACAAAATTAAGGCGAGATTCAATGCTGTGGTACACAGTTAGCCTCGTTAACCAACGTTAACCAAACAAGAGCGCCGCAAGCGGTGCCAACGCTCGTCTGATCACCGCCTTAGTAAAATATATCCACCTATGTCTCATGTTGCTATACCTCTTATAGTTTCTGAGTTATGAGCTACATTAAAGTTTTTTGCACAGACGCAGACGACGCATTGATTTTTATCTTTCAAAACAGCCGAGCTAAAAGCGAACTTACAAAGCTCTTCGATCATAATTTACAGCAAATCGTACTCACGCAACTACTAGTATCTAAACAGAAAAAAAGTTTAAAGTGCATTAGAAAGATTTAAAGCTTGACTGCATATCGCACTTGATAGAAAAAGTACAAAGTCATGCAAGCCGGTATCCAACATTCAATGGGTACACTTGTTTTCTAACATAAAACCTATTCCAGATGTGTTTGGTCAATTACAAATTAAATGTATTATTGAACCCATGTTATCTAGAATTGGGTGTGTTTATAGATTCCAATTAGTCTGGAACTATTCAAAGTTCCGATCAAGCCGGGAATAACATCTATTAGCTTTTAAGCAAGGTATCCCCGTGAAGCTCGTGCAGTATGGAGTTTAACATGTGACGGTTGTAATGGCTAATGTCTGACGATCCAGTCTGTAATTCGTATGTTTCTTGTTATCCAGTACGCATATACTTTGGCTTAAATTGTAGATCAAACTAATACAAGTATAAACATTATGATTTATATAAATTCCTTCTGAACCAAATCTATTAAACATTCAGAAAATGTCTTATACTCTATAAGTCAGACTTCGGATAAATATGTAAGCAAACTGTTTGCACGCATCTTCGAAGCAAATTTAAATTGTTATTGTATTGAATATGTATGATATAAATAATTTCTCCGAACGTATGCAAACTTGACTGACATCAAAGACGGAAAGTATTTACGGCTGATTCTAAGAAAAACATTAATACAGAATGCTGATGTAAACATTGGATCATCCTATCTAGCCAGGCAGGTGCAAAGTTGGAATGAATTTAAACTAATATAAAATTAGCTAGTTACGTACTTCGACAAAAATGTTCCTAATACCAAACTACCAGAGCAATATTCCGGGAATGTAAACATTTCCGTCTTTACGCTTAATTCAATCTCCTCTCTATGCAAAAGAATAAACAAACAATTACAACAGCATTAAGTTTTGCTTTAGCAATTTGCATCGGATTGTGCTTCACAAATATTTGAATCTATTAGTTTGAAATAACTTTGCAAAGATTGCAAAATATCAAAATTCATGCAGGAACTATAACCAAAGCCGTCTGATGGTTCCATAGCAACACGAGTGTATTCCCCTAACAACAAAATAATAAAAAAGAAGTCTGGTATAATGCATGAATACGTATAGACTTAATAAAGTTATCATGTTAAAATTATCTTTATTCCAGACATGGATACCGTATACTACATAATTATATTCTAACATATTTTAATAGGGTATTTCGAATGAGTGACCCTGTCTTTACCCTGTTGATTTCGGAATATTTTAAGTGACCCCATATGATAATTTGAATTCCAGCTGTTGAATGATAACTTTCAGAATGGGATAAATGAAGATGTAGCTCCTATACCTTTGACTATGTTGTAAAGATATAAGATGGTCGATCTGCTTATTTTGAGTTCTCTTAATAATTATGACGTGCAGCAGAAAGATTGTTAACATTATTAAGGTAATAGACCCGGGTCCCCTAATACGTGCTGTATACTGTTCCCATGTAATTACACCATGCTACACAAAAATGTTAGTACATTTGTATAACAAAATTAGTATCGCCCATTTGTCATTGTTTCGTTCATAGTTACCTCGATACTACAATTTTACGACACATTTTGAAATTTACTTCAATGCAAATTTAAAGGGAAGATAAAGGAATGTCATTGTTTTTTTTTAAATCTCACGGTAAATCATTTTCTATCGTATGTGGAAACCTATAAAAAATTCAAATATTTCCAAAATCTGTCAGCCCAATTTTTGAAAAAAAAATGGTGTTACGATCCTAATGCCTTAGCAGTTCAAATAATCATGTATTGAACCAGGAATAAACCAACCGTATCTAAATAATCATACAGTTTTGTATATATTATATTACTGGTTGTAAATAATTCAAGTGATCGTAAATTTACAATACAACAACAATAAACAATAATTTAAGAGCTGTCAGAACGCGCACCATGATAACTCTAGTACATGTATATACAACGTATTCAATATTAGACCAACCTTGAACAAATATTTGTCCACGTTAACCCTACAGTACCTAGAGAACTTACAATGTCAACTTTTATACTGAACCTAAAATACATGTCAGAATATTTATCTTTTTATTTAAAACTATTTTTACCAGAGAGTCCAAGAAAGGTTGAGTATGGGTCTTTTTTTGGTGAGTAGGTAGGGTTACCTGAAACGAAATATGTTTAAGGATGGCCTTAGGCGTAAAACCCCGTTTGTTTCTGGTTATCCGTCCTACCCTAAATGTTCTCCACGACCCTGGACGTTTTATTAGGCACAGGGAACGTTACATCCACTCCTTTGTTACTTTCTGTACGGTTTCTTGAATGGTAAATATGAATCCCCTATACCTACCGGATCATGTTCATGTAACTAGAAACAAACCATGTTTAAGCCCTAGCACTCATGATAATCAACAGTTTTTTAATGAAATGGAACTATTTCGCCAAATATATTGTATACGTGTATATGAATATTGCGAACTAAATTATTATTTTAAAACAAACATAATCAGAATGTAATAAAATAAAGTTATATGAAACACGCTGAAAGAGATCTAAGACTGAATTAGAAGCGAGTGCATTTTCTCTTATGATGCCGTAGTTTAAATTAAACGTTTTGTAAGCTATGCTGGCCTGTTAAAAAGATAAAGGACCCAGAGCCATTTTTACGATTGTCACATAGCGAAAGAAACAAGACACAAATAACTGAAATAAGTACTTACGTCAGGCATTTCTTCATTACGTATCATAAACACAACAAAGTATTTTTTAAATGTTTCATGTGCTTTTATCCAACACATGCGTGAATTAAAATATTCCCTTATGCTATATCTGATAACATTGTCCATGTACAACCTATGCGTAATTAGGATATAAGACCTGTCGAAGATGCCGACGACACTAATTATTATTGAATTATTGTTCAATCCATGACAGTGTCCTTTCCAAGTCATAAAACTTCGAGTAAAATCTGATAAAACGAAGTACATTTAAGTATAAAGCGGATTTTTCGTGATCTTGCATTTCACGTGCTTCTTGTTAATGTTTCTACGTAAAAAATGGATTGATGGGCTAAACACGTGGTCAGTGTGACATGGAGCTCGTGAAGCACATACTTTGTTTTAAGGAATATTAGCAATAAAGTTTTTCCCTAATTTCGATTATACGATAACAAAACAAGAGGGCCAAGATGACCCTTTATCGCTCACCTGAGAACAAAGTCACAATAGTTAATGACAGATAATATAGTTTCCAACTCGTATAACCCATTTTTATGTAGATTTTGAGATCAAAACCAACAATGAAGGTATAATACTGTTAAACAAGCTAAAACATAGCAAATTTTCTAATCCAAGGGCCCATAACTCTTGAAGTTCTGGACTGATATCACTCATAACTGAACTTGTCCAATACTGTAAGGTCATAAACATTCATTGTAAATATGATTAGGATCGGTGAATAAATGAAGGCGCTAGAGTGTAAACAAGCTAAAATATAGCAATTTTTCAAAGTCAAGGGCCCATAACTCTTGAAGTTCTGGTCCGATTCCGCCCATAGTCGAACTTGTCCAAGATCTTTTGGTTATACTCATTTACTGAAAATGTTATTAGGATCGGTGAATAAATGAAGGCGATAGAGTGTAAACAAGCTAAAAAATAGCAAATTTTCTAAGTCAAGGGCCCATAACTCTAGAAGTTATAATCAGATTTTGCCCATAATCGAATTTAGCCGAGACATTGTGGCCATATACATTGTGAGCAAGTTTAATCAAGATTCGTAAAGAGTTGCGGTTGCTAGAGTGTAAACAAACTAATTGTGGACGGACGCCGGACATTCACCGATCCTAAAAGCTCACCTGATGAATCAGGTGAGCTAAAAAACCCGATCATTTCCGTGCCCGCAATATTACCAGGCTTTTTGTCGTTGGCGAAAAATTCCCGATTGTTTCATTGAGTAAAAGCAGTCTAAGTCATATGAGGCGAACAGTTCACCTAACCACTGTTCCTGGGAAGAACCAGCACTAGCCTCCCGTCCTCCGTAAGCAACTACCTACTTTCTCACATAAAGAGACATGGTCGGTAGCTGGGTTCGAACCCACAGCCCTCTATCAGTGAGAGGCTACAGTGATCACGGATATACATTAATATTTAAAAATTCTTAGCATTCTGTCATATTCTCACTCTTCCAAAGAGGCGGGTGGAAGTGCATGCAAAAGTGTATGAAAATGCAGATACTCAATTTAATGTAGTATGCTTCTGTAGGGTTTAATAATGACTGCTAGACTAAATGCATGTATTAGCAAATAACCATAGTGGAATATTTGTATATTCTGCCGTTCAATATGTGGAGTGCCAATTGTTTGTATACGCTGTTTCGAATTCACGGTATTTCGACCATGCCTCTAAGTACGGATTAATGGTTATGTTGATTTTTTTTTTCAATTTTATGAACAAATATCAAGTCGTAATATTATGCAAGGAAACATCAGCGTCTGTAAATGTCGAGACATCTCTCTACTCAGCACTCTTGAAAGTTAACTTAATTAGCTTCAGACATCCATTTTTATAATAAAATTTACTGTGTATATGTATATGAACAAGCAAATTCGTCGAATTGACATCCACCGCCGAGTATTTTTGTCAGTTGGTCAAAGCATGAAGGAAGTATAATTGAACGGTACTTTCTAGCAAGCTACAAATCCACTGCTGGCAACATCACAGCAAAAGACCTTACGATGGTTATTGTAAGGATCAATAAGTGACAATTTCTGCAAGTCCAAAAAGATGCACTTTTTAGTCAAATGCAAGTTTTATATAATTCATGAAAAGCACAATACCACTCATCACACTCATGTTAAAAGTTTCATGCAGTTCGCTTTAGTACTATTGAAGTAATTGTAAGTAACTGTCTCACAGTAAGTGACAATTTTTCCATTTCATTCGGGGGATAATTCGCCAGAATGCACAATAGTTATTGTTCTTCATCAGTATTCTAGCACTCGGCCCACTTTACAAATATATAGTTTTCGTGCAGTTCCATCTAGTTAAATTTCGTATGATTGTATTAAGTTATAGTTGAAAAGGGGAATTATTAAGTTAAAATGTATGGAATACTTATGGTTCTTGTAAGTTCAATTTCACTCAACAAGTTTTAAATTCATTGCAAATTTTCAAGTGTGCCGGACAGACTTGCAGACAAACAGCAGGGTGGACATAGCCAAACCTATAGCAGAGACAATAATCAAGACATCCGAGGAGTACATTGTCTCAAATATAACTTGATGATTATCCAAGGCTGTCTCTCTCATGTGAAGATTATTATTCATCAAGATATAGTTTCCAATTATAAGTAATAATATTCATGACAAATATCAGTAACTCTAGCTGGTCAACTTCAAATATGTCTATGAATCAAAATGCAATTCTGTGCAAGATAGTCCACTTGGTAAAAGCAAAACTTCCTTTTGCTTCAGCATGACGCCAACAAGTGAAATTTACCAGCAAGTAGCTCTGTCGATTAAAACAATGTTTTACATCCTCACTAAACCTAACGAAATTTCACAATGCAGCCAAAATCAGTGATGTCAAGCATAAACATACTTTGAAAGAAAAACCAAGCTGGTATTTCATAAAAAATGACTTTATTGTACATAATTGTGCATCATGAAAAACAGCATTTCATTAAAATATTTGATGGCAAATTGATGTATAACTTTAATAGAATGTTTCATAGTTCATAACCATGTTGGTTTCGCACGTGCAACACAGACGAGACTTGACACAAAATGACAATGACAACGATGATGACGATGATTCTGACACTATATACAAAGATGTAAGCTTGCATCCTGCAATAGAGAGAAATGAAAAACCAGTTAGTGTGGAAATACCAGAAAGAGTTTCAAGTTAGTGTAGTAATGCCATGTCAACAAGTGTCCAAGTGAAGAGTATGTTCTTATTCCAACAGGTCCGAAGCAGAGCCATTTCCCACCAAAAAGAATCGACATGCAGATAGAATTTATTGGCCGTCAAAATCACTATTGAAAAGTTTCGGTTTAAAAAAACCCCATTATAATCACTACATGGGTAAAAGTTGAGAATTTTGAAAATCCTGACAAATAAACTGGGATCCAACTTTCACCCATGTCACTATATTCACAAAACATTAACAGAGAACACAGATTATTTGTATGTAATTTTAAACAATTATTAAGAAATCATTGAAAAATGTATTAGCTTTTCTGGAATTTAGTATTATTAAAATCAGAAAGATAAAACGACTTACAAAATGACTAATATGGTCTGTATCCACTGTTAGATCCACCTCCTCTATTACTTTTTGGGGCCTTTCCATAACCACCAGATTGTTGGCCTATAAAAAAACATAGCACGTTACATACTCATGATATACCAAATTTGCATGGAATCTCCTCTAGACACAATGTTCATTTACCAAGCAAGACATTAACAATAATTTTAAATTTATTACAATCACCATGTACACAATGAATTGCATAAAAATTGAAAGTAATATTTTCACAATTATATTATACTCATTGAGATATATCTGACAATCGACTACTGGACATGTCATGTATAAATGTAGGTCAAATGAAATAATCACAAGCAATGCCAAAGCTCGCCTTTTCACTGTCCCAGTGAGATCTATTACCCTATGAAGTCTCATGTTGCTACCTCTTATTGTTCGAGTTAGTAGCTACATTTTTTTACAGACACAGACGACGCAGTTATCATAATGGCTCAACTTAGCAGACGAGCTAAAAATAACTTAAGTCTCAGTAAAAGCAGTCCTTATTTGTTCATCATTCCGAATAAATTATATATATATATATACATATATACCTGTTTGGTCTCCATATCCTCCCCAGCCACCACCACCACTGTAATCATAATCTAGAAAAAAACCAACATTGATACAATTTTCACCATCATGTAAACAACACATCACTCTTAACTGAATTATAACCTTAACTAAAACTTAAGTGTTTGTGAAAGATGGATGCCTCCCAAAGACCTCAAAATCAGCAGGTCTACATGTGATGACCAGCCTCTCAACCAAATCTGATGAGACTATGCCAAATAGTTTTTCTAGTTATAATATTGCCCTAACAAGGTATGGTTATGGATGGACGGACTGAAGTCTAAGCAATAAACCCCTTTTCTTCCAGAGGGCAAAATAAATTGGCAGGAGGAAGTTAAAGCAAATATATAAAACTACCAAGTTTACTTACTTGAATAACCACCATATCCATAACTCTGATCATATCCTCCCCAGCTACCACTTCCGTATCCACCATAACCGTAACTGGGATCATAACCATAGCCACCATAACCGTATCCACCATAGTTTCCGTATCCGCCATTACCGTATCCTCCTCCATACCCGTAACCTTGGTTATAATCATTCCATCCACCATATCCGCCGCCATAACCTTTAACATAGAGAAGAACTATTTTTATCTACCTGACATCATGTTTAAAGAGGAAGAAAATATAACTACCATTTCTCAATGATCAGACTTTCTCAAGACTTCATATATTTGTACAATTTGGTATTTAATTCATCTAATAATGAAGTTAACCACATCAGACTCAAGTATTATTTTTACCTCCACGGCCACGGCCTCCTCGTTCACCACCACGGAAAAATCCACCACGACCACGTCCACGGTTTCCAGGTGTAGCTTTTTTTATTTCAATCTGCAAAACATTAATAACAAGGTTAAATATCTGACTACTTATAAGAAAAACTCTGAAAGTGAGATGCATTTCCCATGGAAAGCTAATTACTGTTATAAAAGAAGAAACAAATCCATGGTGAAACCATTTAACAACATACACCGAGCAATTACTTAACCTGTTGAAAACAGAAAAAGCAAGTAATCACAAAAAAGGCAGCAGAAGATATTAAGGATGGCTGGAACAGTATATAACAAAAAAGCTTGTTAATTAAAGTTCTTTGAAACAATTTGAACATTTGGATTGTTTATTAACCATGTCGAGTTATATTTATTACGTCAAACGGAGGCACCTCCTTGTGGGACCTCACGACGCCAGATTTCTGCTCCTATGTCCCCACTCAAATGTCATTGTAGACTGCTGTAAGTGTAATAAGAAAGCTCGGTCAATCACAATCAATGGAGCAGCTTTTAATTAATTTTAACTCATTAATGAGAGCACCAGCTGAAGAGCTTTACCATTTATATGTCCTGGAAACTTTTTACCATTTACTTAATTACCCGACTCTATAACAAGATCCATTAAAACCAATCACTGTAATAAAAGGAGCTAGTGCAAATATAAACATGAAGCAAGAAAAATATTACCATCTGAATCCAATTAAGCAGGAACTGAAATATGAAAATGATTTATGATGCACTTTTTTTTAAAATAAAATACCTTGCCAAAACAGGCTAAGCTTGAGCCTCATCTTTCTTACCTCATCACTACCAATTTTGTGAACATATTCAGGATTATCTGTTGTATGATTCAATACTTTGTTCACAGTTTCTTCAGTATCAAATTCAACGAATACAAAATTTCTTCTTTGATCCTTTTCTTTGTCATAAGGTGCTTCAATCTTCTCAACCTGATTTAAAACAAAAACTTTCATGAATAACAAGTAAATAAACCATAGTCCACAGTAATATATGATAATACAAATATCATACATTGCAGGGCTCTCAATAGCCACTTAGAAATGAGTTCAGACTGGTTACACTTATTAATCTCAGTTTTGAAAGTATTGTTGGAAAAATGCCTAGAACCTAACAGGCTCGTGAGTCTAGCTTTTGGGCCCTATATTTGTGATTAAGACTTTCAAGTATCTTAGGAAAACTGAACAAGCACCAGAAGTCTTTATGAGTAGCTTCTTTTACGGCTATTATGTATTTCAACCAAGCATGATGTGACCTACTAACATACCTTGCCCCAAGTAGAGAAGTATTCTTTGATTTCATCCTCTGTAGTTGTTGGACTAACTTTTGCTACATATATCTTCTTTATTGGTGGTTCCTGCCATTTTCCCTTGGGGTTGGCTCTTTTAGGATCAATAACTTTTCCCTGAAGACGGTGTTCTTTTTCAGCTAACACCTACAATAGATTAAGGATCAACATAAAAAATAAAGCAAATGGTTGCTTACACCCCCAATATACCTTAACAACAAAATAATTTCATTTTAAAATAATACGCAACCATTCAAATATAGAATTAGACATTATTGTTTTGAGCAAGGAATATTATTGGAATGGCAACGATAAAGTTTTACGAATTTCAACAAAATTACCTTTTCTAATGATTCTGAATTTTCAAATACAACAAATCCAAATCCTCGAGATCTGTTTGTCTCAAGATCTTTTTTCAGATTGCAACTTTCTACCTTTCCATATTTTGTCATGTACTCTTTAAGGTCATCTGTAAATACAAATAAAAATATTCTTGCTTTGTTCATTTAGTGATTATGAAAAAGAAATTTAGCGTTATATTGATTTAGTCAGACAACAACACTTAACTTTACTTCTTCAATTGCTTATCAGTAATGCATTGAAGTATTGCATCGACAATTACAAATCATGTCATAATAAATGAATCAGACATCAACATTTTAATGCACTCACTTTCTGTAGTTTCCCAGCTCAGACCTCCAACAAAGAGTTTTCTGAAAATAATAAAACATGGCTACTGTAGATTATATTTTGCTTTACTGGAACCAAAAAAAAAAAACATTAGTAACTTCATATGTTGTACTTGTTCATCATGTTATCGGAATTGATCGGTAGGAACCAAACAAATGCGTCTAAAATGCAACCTAAGGTCATGCAAAATTTCAACAAAAGGCGAGAATGACCAGAAGATACAAATATTCTACTGAATTCCAAATGTAACCCTTTATTTACATACGTAAACCGGTATCACGTTACAAAATCAGTAGTACTTCCAATTGTACTTTGAAAGGATCCTTTTTCCTAAAGAAGACTGGACGCTTAAAATATAATCAAAATCCTAGCACAAAGAGATCTGAAAAATCGAGAAACGTGCAAGGTAATCAATAATATATTCGAACCTGTCGTCGTCGTTTTCTCCACTACCATCACCATTAGCGGCACCATCGCCACCTGCATCCGTTTGTTGGGACTCCATTGCCTCCTCATTTTGTGCGTTCTGATCGTAAGTTTGTTCATCTGACATGTTTATTTTCTTGTAAAAATGCTGCCTAAAAATTTCAAGATGTCTTCCTCATGCACGCGCGCTCAAGTGAATTCTGATTGGTCCAATTTTAACACGTGACGCCGCACGCCGGATTTAAGCTGGTTCTCGGTCTTAACAGAAGCGTATGTTGCATTGATGTTCTGAAATAGATACCAGTCAATGCGGAGGCATGGCTAAAGTCTGTATTAGAACGTATTGGTTCGGTATTCGCTGTCATTCTAGATTATTGCAAATGAAATGTTTTCCAAATCGTGGTTATAATACATAAATGTAGTAAATTGCAGATTTCATCCTGAAATAGTTGGGCATTCTTCGCTTTGTTTAGATACCAATCGTTCCTTTTAGGGACACTTATATATTTGACCCACATGTACAGCCATGTAGGGACACTATGATAGCCGGATTAAACAATTTATATTGGTCCCAGTTATTGCACAAAACTGTAAGATGCAAATAATGCAATAAATCTATATAGATATTGATTTTTGTATAGAAAAAAATGTGTTTTTAATGCCATTCAATGGTTGACTGCGTTTTGTGACAGCTGCTTAATTTCAAGTTTAGTGGCAATCAACAATACAATTGCCTTTGGCCATTTACATGAAACAATTATTAAAGTATTTAATCATTGTGTTGTGTAGGAGAAAGAAAAATATATACACTGTTGATAGTATATTTTATTGAATGAAATGTTTATTCATGTTGATAGATAATCTTATTCGTTTTTATGTAAATATTTAAAGTTCTCAAAATATACCACATACACAGTAAATGATAACGTATATATTTTTAACAGCATGCATGAATGCATATATGTCTAGTTAAACGAGATCGATCAGTGTTGCTTTGGATGGAATCAATTTATAAATAACATAGTACATACATGTATATTTATTCCACATGCAGATGGTGGAAACGAAAGAAAGTTTCTTTATAAACTTTTGGTAAACAAAGATGATTTATATTGGTCATTTTAAAAATGGTGAATTATCCAAATTTCCATAGTTGATTGTGTTCTTAAATAAGCGAACAAGCGATTGGACAGGGAAGTAAAATACAATATAGTCATTCATGTTCCCTTCTTTGCATTGCTAGATCCTTTCGTATTTTACTAGCAACATAGTTCCCATGTTATCATCAGACAGAGATCGAGCTGTCCTTGCATGGACTCCATTGACAGCTTGTTTGAAAGGAGGGTCGCACAAGAAAATAAATATCAACTAGATAGTGTGAATATACAAACGTACCTGGTATATTTTCTCAATTAAGTGTGCTGTTTCTGAATATATTTAAAATCATTTTTATCGTAACCATATGCAGAGAGTCATGTATTTAACTACGTGTATGTCGGTAAAATACATGACATATCCAAATGCGTAGAATTAAACCTGCGTATCCGCTATTAGTCAATGAAATTGCGCACGTAAGTTTTGCATATTCTGTTTCTCTACATGTAGACTTATGCATGATTTTGCAATAATCTACCATCGATGTATACATGTGCCGGCTTAAATACACTTTATACAAAATGGCGACGTAAAACGTTAACAAAGTTATTAAAGAGTTCTTTAATTTTATGCAAGATTATTTAAAATTACATTATCACGTCTAAATCTCGTGCACATTCGGGTTAACTACATGTAGGCCCTACTTTTTTAATCATATGTCATTGTGTCAGGGTCTTTTTGATTTGATTGATACTGAGTTTTATTAACTTCAACACATCTTTAAAAAGATAGATCTATATATATATATATACATTTTTAATGCCCTGATGAGTCAATGACGAAACCGGTCGGCACTTGAATTATATAATATTACATGGAATGTTAGTTATTTTTCATTATTATACAGATACATATATATATCATCTATGTATGTCTCTGATATATATGCGAAAGGAATTTTATGAACAGTAGTACCTGAGACATAATTTTATAATTGACAGCTGGGATATGATATTATATAGTTTAGTATATATCTAGTTCTAATTGATTTAATCAATTGTCATTATTATGATATATTAATATTCATTACTTAAAACATTAATAATTATAATCAATAATTATTTGATCAACATTAAGTTCCTTTCGCTAAGAAAATTAATCTCCTGTTTTAGTTATACCCATTTATTTATTTTCATTGTGCGATATTAACATATCACATAAAATCCGCTTAAGGCAAATATAATATCATTTTCCACGCCAAGATAAACGCCTTTCGTCTTTTGTTATCCTTTCCGGTTCTTGTTATTCCGTTCCGCCAATTAGTCGTTTGTTTTCATGCGCCTGACTTACATAGATCTGGCATGCGCAGTTGGTCTGTGGATAAGGTTGACAGAAAATGCCATTGCCGATTCAGCAAGGCCTTTTTCAGGTTTTTCCTCTATAACAATCCTACAGAATAACATATTCTTTCGCCCTGTTGTAGTAAACGACGTTGACATTCGTAAATTACTATTTTTTTGTAACATTCATTTGTTCGCGATCCAATGCGTCATCCCAATCACATCAAATATGGCGGATCCTGATTTGAAACGCTTGCAATGCATTATTTTTCTGTGGCATGTTATATTCTCCATTATTGTATCATTAAGTCATGAACATGATATTTTATATACACGTCTTTGTGCTTCACTGCATTCCCTTCTTCAGTTTTGTCATGATCTTCTCCAATCTGCATTTCCTGGAATAATGTAGTCATGACATTAAAATGATGTCTTACGCTGTTTCTCAGTTGTGTTAATTTAGAAAAAGGTGCCACATTGTAAAGGAACATATTGCCTGGCAATTGATATTATGTACTTACTTACTTACTGCCTATTGCATCTCCTGACGCATAAGGCAGCAACAAAGTCCTTATAGCCTTCTCTTTTCGGTGCCTTTCTGAGTCTCTGTATGGTCCGCTGGTCTCATGTTTGTTCCTCATCTCTTCCTCGACTGTTTGGCGACAAGTTGTTTTAGGTGGCCCGGCCTCTCTTCCTATTCCCTTCAGGAGTCCAATGTATGGCAACTACTAAATTACTAATGTGGTTCCTTCCTGAGAACTTCAACATGCCCGATCCATTCCATCCTCGCCTTTTGATGATTGTCTCCATGTGATCATATTCTCAAGCTGACATAGTTCTAGTAGCCCTTTGTTGAAGATTGTTCTCTGCCAAAATATCCTTGAGACGTTTCAGGGGCTTGTTGTGTCACAGTGGAACTCCGACACGGACAGTCTGAGCCGTACAATACTAGTAGGGTTGACAGCACACAGCTCTGGTATATATCAGGGTTCTCAGTAACAACTGACTGCCGGCCGATTTAGCCGCTCGGAAATGAGTTTGGGCCGGTTTGGGGTTAAAAATTTCAAAGCATTAGGAATACTGCTGGAAAAATGACCGGACCCCCCTAGCAGGCTTGTTAGCCCAGCTTTTGGACTTGTTGGCCACAAGATTTGAGATTCTTGGCTAACTGTAACTAAACTTTGTAATACTGCTGTACTAAGCCGATCCCCAGACATCTTTCATGCCAATGCAGGCCCCCCTTGCTTTGTTCTGTTTGTTTTGGATGTCACTTTCAGCTCCACCATCGCTCATAACTACACTTCCAAGAGAGCAATCTTATTCAGTGCTGGCATCACTTCGGTTTTCCTCTGGCTGATCTTGAGGCTAAGTTGTTTCCCATATTTATCAAATTGTTCAGTTTGTTTCGCATCTTGTTATATGATTATGTGACAGTAGAGCCAAGTCATCACCAAAAACCAGATACGCCACGCAGTGCTTAGAGATGGTCCTCCTTATTCTGTTTCTTTCATTTGTTGTCTATTTCATTATCCAGTCCATGACCAAGTTGATAAGGAGAGATGACATCACACAGCCCTGTCTTACACTGATACTATTACAATACACGGGTCTTAAATTCAAAGAAATAGATTGCTTTTGCACATGAAATTGTGGTGGAAGCTCTATGTATTTGTACAATCATCATCATGTTCATGTATTTAACTAAATTTATTGGTAATTTTTAAATAAATAACTGAAATCTTCATAACAGTAGGCCATGAACCAATTTGTCCCATGTGATTTACAATCAAGTGGAATTTGAATGTTGATAACGAACATTAGAATTTTGATTCAAATTTGTTTATATATCTTAATTCTATGTACTTTATAGGCAGCAGCAGAGCCTATGCAAGTTGATGCTGCCCCTGAAGAAAATGACAATGTGGAAGATATTCCCTACATCGTGGAATCCACATCATTGGTAAGACCTATTTGTGTGTCTTGGTTCATTTTGATGATTTTAACTGTTTTGTCGAAAGGCTAAGGCACCTTCCTGATTTTTGGAAAAAAGGCCCTGGGATTAGTATAACAGTCAAACGTTACCTATGTTAGTGGTCACCTCCGAATAAAGGCCACTCTGCTAATAAAGGTAATTGTTTTAAGAACCACCATTGAAGATTGATTGTTTACAACAAATTTACCTCGAAATAAAGGGCCACCTGTCAATAAAGGGCACATTCTGTCTTTCCCAAGAGTGGCCTTTGTTTACAGGTTTTGCTGTAAGTATAAAAGAGTGGAAATTGTATCAGGATTTCTTTAGAACATAAGGGATCTTTTTTATAGAGACCTAATCCATGGTATTTATACCTCAGTCACAAGTTACATGTTGTTTCTATAACTTTTTACCTTGGTTGTTCTTGTATGACTACATCACTTTATATCAGTAGTACAAAATTATATTTTCGAAGTTTGTTTAAATTGTTTATTTACTTTTACAACATTATATGTAATGCATTTATTTAGGACTTGGAGCAGTATGCCAGTCAATATACAGGTCTAGCCAAGTTAAACAGACTTCGTTTTATTGCTGATCATTGTCCACCGCTAAAACTAGATGCCCTACGAATGGCTTTATCATATGTGATGACCGCTTACAATACAAATATGTATCAACAGATCTACCGAAAACTTCAGGAAGCAATGTCTGCGTAAGTACTATTCATTTATGATAATAAAAACATGTATAAAGCATTAGAATTTTTATTTTTGCGACCAGAAAGTTTGTTAGATGTAATATAAATTATTCTTATTGTTATTATACATACATAGTCTTCATTTCATTATAGTTTTACGTTATTTCAGTAATTCATGTCTACCAGATGCTGTTGTGGGTGCCATTCATAATGTTACGCCATTGGATGCACAATGGATAGAAACTACAGCAAAGAAAGCTGCTCTAAAATTAGAGAAACTAGATACAGACTTAAAAAACTACAAAAGCAATTCTATCAAGGAAAGCATCAGGTAAATGTTACAGGTTGTTGTAAGTTACTTGTAATATAAGTGTTGATGCATTGAATTCTTTCAAGATGGTCATAGTGTTCGAATTTAGACTTTATTTGAAGATTAATGCTATTGGTGACTACAGTATAAAATAATAACACTGTTTTAGCCCATTTGTATACCCCATCCCCTTTCAGTGTTGAGGGTTATACTGGAATCACATAAAATGTCCCGTGGCATCCATCCACTTGCATTTCTTGTTAAGCCTGTAACATTATTGTTTATTGATGGATTTCAAAATAACATGAGCTGATTGTTCACCTACATTAAGCGGTGTGTAGAGCGCAAGAGTCAGGCCCGAACCGCCGAGGTCAAGGTCACACTTGAAGGTCAAAGGTCAAATATGGAGATTGCTTCGTATGCTGGTGTGTTGAGCACCCAACCTAGGGCGATAACTACAAGGTCACCCTGGAAGGTCAAAGGACAAATATATGGGGTAGTAAGTTGAACACTTCTGTGTCAAAGCCACATGTGGAGGTAGTTGTCATGTCTGTGAGTTACCCTGACTCAGTATTCATTGTTTTGATGAAATAGAAAGATAAAACTATTCATTTCTTGCTGTCATTGCATGTGAATAGTATTTCTGTTATATTTTCAGACGGGGTCATGATGATTTGGGAGACCATTATTTGGACTGTGGTGATTTAAGTAATGCATTGAAGTGTTATTCTAGAGCTAGAGACTATTGTACTAGTCCTAAGCATGTTGTAAATATGTGTTTAAATGTCATAAAGGTAAGTATCCTTTTTATATGCCCGTTTGAAAAAACGGGTCATGTTATGGCAGGCGGGTTGCCAGGCGGGTGGGCACTCTTGTTCCTCTTAGTTTAAAATAGCACAAACAGCCAGGGTCATTACACCCGCAAACAAAGTTTGAGAGGGAGGTATATTGGAATCACTCTGTTGGAGATTGCAATGGAATTTGAAATATGTCATCACCATGAAGTGTAGATGTGCAAGACACAATTTCAATGCCAGTAATCCACTCATTCCAGAGTTGTGTGCCCTTGAACTTAGCCATGTAGTGTACAATGGCATTCTTAGGCTGAAAATAAAAATAAGTTTGTTTGGAGTGCTCCTACCTACCCTACTAAAGTAAAATCAACTCTGGGTCGGAGCACACCAAACAAACTCATACCCCTTTTAACTTAGATTTTTTGTTAAAATAGGTAAAATAGTACAATATCTTGAAGACTTTAAAAGATATTCAAATCAAACTTTGATTACTTCATTATGGGGACAAGGCGCATCTGTAGGACAAGTATCATAACTCTGTTAGTAGTATTTTCAGAGTTATGCCCTTTTTTCACTTAGATTGTTTACACTGAAGACTTATAAAAATATAAATTGTTTGGCCAAAATAGTCGGCTGTGTATAATTTACAGGATTTTTAAATTGGCTCTATTAACACCCCTGTTAAATGTACAGTAAGACAATTATCCAAGACCTATCTATTAATCTGTATAAATCAATAAGTTCTTCTGTTTTATAAGGCCTACTGTAGTGATCAATTTACGAAGTGAAACAAACTGTAAGCAGTGTGATTTTCTGTCCATTAATTATTTGGTCTATAAAACAGAATCAGTCAAGAACAAAATTAAAGGACCTCGTTGTCAGGCATTATTTTAATCAGAATAAAACACAAAAGTGACAAATTCTACAATGAAAATAAAAAGTCAAATTTTGAAATCAAAATGTCAATAAGGGTGCAGCTAAATTCCTGTCGATTTTCACACATAACTGATAAAAATCAAACAATTAATTTGTGCAAATTGTGGACCTGTTGAATGGTTATTAATCTTTTATTTGATTCAATAAAGCATCATTTTCACTCAACTATTACATAAACTTACTGTAACGTGTCACCACTGTGAGATTGCACTATAATCACAATACAATATACTCATATTGTTTTGAAAGCTGTGTTGAAAGGTAATCACCATGGAAATGTTTAGCATGTCTCGTGGGAAAACCCTCGTGATATATGAATGCCAGTACCTTCATTGGTTGTTTATTTTTACTACTGACCTTGACTAGCAAATTAACCTCCATTTAATTCCAGCAGAAAACGCAGACACAATCAATATGGAGGGTTATTGACTGTATGAAAGAATTTTGTGTAGATGTGCAAGACACAGATTTCATGCCCAGTGATCCACACATTCCAGAGTTATTAGCTCAACTTAGCCATATAGTGTACTATCACATTCTTAGTGTCAAAGGGACGGTGGGGTTGTTACCTGTAGTCACTTCTGTGAAAAAAGCTCTAGTTTGGCATCTTTTATAGTTTCAATAGGGGAGGAAAGGTACTTCAGAAGTACAATGTATTGTCTTTTAATGAAATGAAGTTTTATGCATGTTGCTGTTTGTATTCTTCAATTGCTTTTGTTAGACATAAAGAATTGTCCAATGTGTTCTGTTATTGTAAAAGTAATGTGTATTTCAGGTCAGTGTTTATCTACAGAACTGGTCACATGTGCAGAGTTATGTAAATAAAGCTGAGAGTACCCCGGAAGTTACAGAGGTATGTATAATTGGTGCCCACCATCTTCTTGTAGTATTGTCTAATGTGTTTTAATGCTTGTAAGTTGATAGATTACTAGAAATTTATCATTATAGGAATGAATGGCCATGAAACTTGTGTCTTGACTGTGTCATAGATAGATTGTCCCACATTATAAATTGAATATAGTAACATAATTGTCTGATGTGTTTTGATGCTTGTAAGATTAGTAGATTGGAAATTTATCATTATAAGAATGAATGACCATGAAACTTGTGTCTTGACTGCGTCATAGATTGTCCCACATTATATATTTTCAAATTGAATATAGTAACATATGCTGAAGTAAATGAACTCAACTGAGGATCATAATTTGACAGCATCAGATTGAAAAATGAAGGGTATTACATTGTTTAGGTGCATAATTATTCATGCATGCAGTCATAGTTGCTCATATACAGCTACAGTCGAAACTCGTTATATCGAAGTTCGGGGGACCTGCCAAAATAGTTCGATATAAACGAACTTGGATATAGGAATTTTGATACCTGTGTCTACATTGTAGAGCTTAAGTCATTGTGTCGTAATAATAACGTAATCCTGTTATATTTGGTGTACGGGATGGTAACGGGTAATAAGAACACAGCATTTATACTGGTCCTTATACGGGTACTTTCGATATATTTATTTTGTTATACATTTGAAATATTCGAGAACCACGAATTCGATATACGTGCATCTTTTTAATATGTAATTAGGATAAAATTGGGACTTTATCTTTACTTCGATATAAGCGGGATTTCGATATAAGCTTGTGGTGCTTTTGTTAGTTGTTTCAGGTGACTTCAGTATTATGCTTTCAATTTTAATTCTTGCTTTTTTGCTACATATACTGAAATTGATCTCTGTTGACTTGTTGTTCATAATACAGTTTACGTTACTTTTAAGCATGGGAAGGATGGAGGCCAGTCTGTGTTAACAAAGTTAAGATGTGCTGCTGGTCTTGCAGATTTAGCTACAAAAAAGTACAAATCAGCTGCCAAATATTTCCTTCTAGCTAGTTTTGATCACTGTGATTTTCCAGAGGTAAATATTTTATAATTTATTTGTATTACAAGTTGTTTGTTAGATATTTAAGGATTCAAATTAGGAGTGAAACACACACCTTTGTTAACCTTAGTTTAGTGCTTTAAATGTTTGGTGGTATCTTTACTTACGACCATGTGACAATTTATTCGAAGATATTTCTAAGTTGATTATTTGTCTCCCATTTGTTTGCGCATATATAGGAATGTGCAAGATTCATGCGGCTGAAATGGATTAGGTTTGATTTAGTTTTGCTACCAAGGGCTCCAGTCATATTAAATATTATCCACAAACAGCTTTGGATCCAATGCCAGCCATTTTACATGATAATTGCTTATACTAATATATCCTTCATGTATTACAGTTATTATCACCACATGATGTGGCTACATATGGTGCACTCTGTGCCTTGGCCTCCTTTGATAGACAGGAGTTACAGAAAAATGTAATATCTAGCAGGTATGGTGACTGTTCAGTTTGCTTAAATGTATAACTTTATAGAATTTGTTGAGGTTTAATGATGATTTCTGTTTGAATTTCTGCATTGTATGTAAACATTAGATTCACCTGCAGTTTACCATATTACAATAATTGTGTTTCTCGGACTGTAGACTAGAGCGAACTCATATCCTTTATTATTAGCATGAAATTATCTTAATCCAAAAAAACAACAAAATAAGATATAAAACTGAGGAATTGCTAGAATCGATTAATTTCCCAATGGTTGTCTGCAAATATTTATGGTTGAATTGAGAACGTACTAACATCTGCCTCTTTTATTTTGTTTTCAGCTCCTTCAAGTTATTTTTAGAACTTGAGCCTCAACTTCGTGATATAATCCACAAATTTTATGAATCCAGTTATGCTTCATGTTTAAAATTGCTTGATGACTTAAAGGTGAGGGTTTATTTTGAAGTGACGTCATAACGTGAACGTGACATTAAAGTTTCTCGAATTTTGGCGTTCATAAAAAATTAGTTATTCTCACAGTTCCATGATGTCGGTATTTACTCGACGTAAGTGCACAAAGATTATGTCCTCTGTAAGTGAAGATCTATGATGTTGTGTGTATCAAACAATAATTTTGGACCATTTGATAATTTGTTCTCATATTCATGTTTCAAAATGGTATTGTATCCAGGAGAGAATATTCTGTAATTCTTTGATATTTTGTATCATTTCAGGACAATTTATTCTTAGATATGTACCTTGTACAACATATTAACACCTTGTATTCTCAAATTAGAAACAGAGCATTATGTCAGGTGAGTAAAAAATGTGCGATACTGATTGTAGGAACTATGCAACTGTTACCACTTGTTCAGGAAAATTGTTCCTTATTTTGTGAAGAGATTTACATGAATCCTCAAAGTGTAATGCATTGAACCAATTTGTTTGTTTTCAGTAAACTGTTGTACTAAGATCAATCTCTTATGTCTTTCAAGATTTTAATGATGTAACGTCATTACATGTTGTAAATTATTTATGCTTAGTTGTTTTCTCAATATTTTCTCTTTTGTACTCCTACAGCATGCATATGCTCTAGTTAGCTCAGCTGTTTTCGAAGAAAAAGTCAAGCTATTGGGATCACTGCATCGTCTATGGTGTCTGCATCCTTGCAAAATTTTAATGCAGTTTGTAACTTAGCAACATGAAATTAAATAGGTGTATAGATCTCACTGAGGTGGTGAACAGACGAGCATTGACACCGCTTGTGGGGCTCTTGTCTTAAATATGAGAACTTCATGATTGTTTTCAACATTTTAGTGGTTGTCATCCATTTAAATCTGTATATTTCAGTACTTTAGTCCATATTTATCCGCTGATATGTCAAAGATGGCTAGAGCTTTCAATACAACAGTTTTAGATTTAGAAGATGAACTAATGCAGCTTATATTGGATGGTCAGATCAATGCTAGAATTGATTCACATAGCAAGGTTTGTCGTTGAAAATTTCTCTGTTATTATGTCTATGAACTGACCGACGTGCAAAGCAATATACCCCCCTTTTCGGTCAGTTCATCCGTCACCAAACCTTGTCTGACCAATAACTAGATAACGATTTGGCTTAAGCTGTTCAGATTTGGTTGGAAGGTTGGTCATCACATGCCGATGACCCCTATTGATTTTGAGGTCAGTTCATCAAAGGTCACAGTCGCAGTGACCTTCTGCACAATATTTGACAAAAATCTCGTCAGACAAAATACTAGAGAACGGTTTAACGTTAGGTCTTCTGATTTGATTGGGAGGTTGGTCATCGCATGTAGATGATCCCTAATGATTTTAAGTTCAATAGGTCAAAGGTCAAGGTCTTACTATCCAGTTTGCCTTTAGGGGGTCCATGTTTTGCAAACACTTCCTGTTACAGGTTGAAGGGCCAACTTATCAGTTTTCATGATTGGCCCATTTTTTGCTTCTAGTTTTTCCATGATAAACATGTTAATATCCACTTTAAACGGGCTCTCTAAGAGGTTATATCTCTTGATGATAAATCCAGTATAGGCATTGCTTAAAGCCCCATAAGCTTTTTGCTATAGAAAATATATACAAAAAACAAGCAACTGCTTATATTATCCCAAAATAATTTTTATCGACGAAAACGAGTCCTTCTTCTAAACACTCTCATTTCGCTATGAATTTTGCTTTTGTAAATTTGAAATATATAGAGGGCATGATGTCACTTCATGCCGTGTGCATAATATGACTGCGGGAAAACACAGCTGTTCTGTAAATAGTATTTTTTATGATTTTGAAAAAATACGAAAGTGGTATCAGAAACATTTTTTCTTGCTAAAAAGTATGCACCTGAGGAAAACACACCGGATTCCTCGGTTGTAGGACAGACAGAAGCTATTATGACTGATAAATTTATATTCTTATGGAACTTAAACTATTTCAGATTTTATATGCAAAAGACACAGATCAACGCAGCACTACATTTGAGAAATCTATGTCAATGGGTCGTGAATATCAGAGAAGAACAAAAGCTCTTATTTTAAGATCAGCTGTTTTAAAAAACCAAATTAGTGTGAAGGTATAGTTGTTTTAAAATACAAAATGGTGGAAGGGCATGAACTGACTGTTTTTGGATAGGTTTCATCTTAAAATCCAAACATTTTTGCAGGAGTAATGGTCCTCATTTGACTTAAATGGCTCTCATCGGGGGTATTCGAAATCTCTGGACACTAGCTAAATAGTATTCCTATCATGGAACATGCATTTGTTCAGTGTTTCAACTCAGTTTAATCTTTTGATAGTGTAATAGTTTTCTGGTTTTCTTAAAGTAAAGCAGCAAAATCCATTTACATTTTTCTATAGAACTTTCTTGTATCGCAATTTTGTTAATTTCCAGAGGATCAGTTTTTCATATATTATGTATGGGTTGATGGTCTGCATGTCACAATTAAATAAACTTGAGACTATTTGAGCTGTAGTTTGTTTGTAAAACTCTTTGAAACAAATACAAATATATTAGTAGGACATTCATATATAGGTATGGAATTCTTAATATCATTTCTATAAAGGTTGTAAGCTGATGTTCTGTTGTTGATATTTCAGTGTCCTCCCAGAGAAGGCGGCCAGGGTGGTGAGATGTCCATAGCTCCTGGCAATGCTTCCTCTGCAAGAAATTGACATGGGAGAAAACCTCAGACATTGTTTTAAATATATAAGTCTTTCATGATATTTGTTTGACTCCCATGGGCTAAATTACAAGTTTTGCAATAGGAGTTTGATGGATACTGATATGTACTTGAAACAGGAGACTGGATCACAACCGGCAGATAATCTCTGAATCACCATAGTGACTCGACATAGTGATAAAACTGGTATAAACTGCATTATCTGGCAGTACGATGGAAGTAACTTTGCATTGCTTCGATGGATATTAAACTGGGTTCTGATCTCGTGAAACAAAGTCATAATTCTCTTTCACTTGATGTACTTGGTTTATGTCTTTAATTAATGCTTTTTACGAAGATCTGATCTGTGTTTAATATAGGATCTTACAATGATATCTGTTAGCTAGGTGCAATTACAAATTGAGATCAAAGTATCTTATAATTTATTTATTTCTACCAAGGCTATAATAGTAAGCAATATAGATGTGGACTGCGGCCTGTGTGTTATTTGCTCCATTTTTTTGAGTACTGACTGTACTGTAAATGATGACAGCTTTCTGTGGATATAATTTTCAAGCTACAAGTATCACCAGTGGTTTGCAAGCTTACAGAAACACCTTGTTGTATATTATTATTATTTGGGTTCTTTTTATAGTTTGAGTATTTTGTTACCAGTCTTATTTTGTTATCAGTCTTATTATGAATCGTCCCAGTCGGTCATCTCTTTTCCTGGTGTTTTTTTTACAATTTTTCGACCCTTTTTGAAATGGAAAGTAATTGGTACTTTTTCCAGTCTTTGAATTAATTTTTTTGACAGGTTGCCAAACTATATACTTTATGAAGGAAACTCTCTAAAACTATGTTGTCCCCCAAAAGACTTAAAGAAGGGAAAAAATCCTTTCGGCAGGGGGCGACCCACTAATTCAAAGACTGCTTCTTCTGTCATAGAATGTACTATATTTATATAATATAAAATAAATATTTACAATGTTTATATTGTTTTATATATTTCTAAGTTGAGTAAGTTATACTGTTTGCATTGAATAATTCAGCCTTCTTCATTTTGTGTTGTAGTTTTTCGGATGACTTATTGGGCAGTCTCTATCATTTTGTAGTTTACCTGTATAAAACTTAGAATGAAAATTATACTAGACTATTGTTCATTGATGTTTAATAAAAATCATTTTTCATTGGAAATGTCTTAATAACTTGCTCAAAATCATCTTTATTGGAACTATCTTGTAACTTGTCAATGCTAGCCCAATTTAATGAGCATTGAATTCATCTTGTTCGTGAAAATATTCAAACTAACAGATACTGTGGAATCATAAATTTTCGTTGGGGATTTAATTTCGTGGATTTAGTGGGTCGCCTCATCAATAATATCAAATCCTCATGAATTTAAAAGCAAAGGTAAGGGATTTTTTTTCAAAAATCAAAATCTATGAATTAATTTTCCCAAGAAATAGTCATTTTAGTAAAAACCACGAAATTGAACCCAACGAATATAAATAAAAAGACAGTACAGTACTGACGTCTTCGGATAATCGAAGGGCACATGAGCATGTTCTTCAAACTAAGCAGTCTACCTTGGATATCACATTGTTAATTAGTAAGTCTGAAGTTGATTATTTAATGAGTGAAGACGATGCTTTGGAACTTAACCCCGTTTTCTGCTGCTGAAGATGCTGTGGTATTACTGTAGTTGATGTTGTGTAGAAATCAAATGAAATTTAACACATCATTGTTCAAAGACTATCCTGGGAGTGAAGTTATTGAAGATGAAAGCGTATTGTTAGAAATATTCCATTCTAAGATACCTTGAAATTGTAACTACAGGTGCTTGGTACTGGAGATATTGGTTCCTTCTTTAGTGCTCCTAAGTTTATATGGTGTTACACTGCATTTGTTAAAATGTTACTTTGCCTTCAGAATGTGGCACCAGTTTTGTTTGATTTTTTCTTTTGCTGTATGCAGTCCTTAGCTACTGTTATGTATTACACATGTGTATGATAGCTTTGCCAATGTTACAGTTGCTTGGCACAGCATGTTCTAAATTTCGATGAACATTTATCTGGTTGGTTGCTTATAGTGTGAAGTCACTTAAAATGGAATTTTATTATCGCTCAACACAACAAGATAATAAGACCTGACATAGGTTGCGAAACTCAGATATCGTATTTTATTTTTTCTAATGTTTCGAAGTTAATTCAGAAAAAGGAATGATGATTTGACTTTTGCAATATTATTTCAGCATAATTGATCTAGATATGTATAGTGATATCTTTAATCCAACAATCCAATACTTAGTATTTCTTAAGTCATGATAAAATAGGAGAGTTATTTTTGTGGCAGACATTTGTGTACTTAGCTACTCAAAATTTGATAAGGATTACTTACTCAATGTTGGAATAGTCTGTTCATACAAATATATGATATGCAGATATGGACATCGTTTGTTTTATTATAAGCACTGCCATATGACGTTTGAATGAACAAATCTTAACCAAATCCAGTCAACGGTAGTATTAAAATTATGAAGCAATCACTACAAACAATATCGCAAGTGATCCTTATTAAATTTTGAGTAGTAAAGTTTGTATGATTTGAGATTAATAGTTTGTCTGTAACTTATTATTTGCAGATCTTATACATGACTTCAACATTAATAATTTAGATGTACTTAACAGAACTGGTTGCTGGTGCAGACTCCATATTTCTCTCAAGGATTGTAAGCATATTGTGATCGTTCATGACTTTCATCTGTTCATGACTTTTTCATCTGTTCATGACTTTTTCATCTGTTCATGACTTTTTCATCTGATGATTTGGGAGTTGCTTTATTGTGTAAATAAGTTGTAATATTTCTGTTCAAAGCAAATCATTCAGCTATCTTCATATGCTAATCAGACCCCTTTCCGAGTATATTTTAAATGTTAATTTGTTGTTTAATATGTTACCATGGACATCTGTTGATTATTGTAAGCAACTGTCAGTGGCATTTTAGTGCTAATTTGAAATAAAATGTACATGTAGTTGTAATGTTTTGAATAAATAATTATACAAATTTTCCTTTGTGGTTGTAGTTTTTCAGTCATTTTGACCGAGGTACTAGTATTTCATATTATGATCATTGAATTTGTTTGTTGTCTCAAATTTCCGAATTGGGGTCCATTCCAAAGACAATGCTGAGATAGTTTTTATTACTTTTTATTAACTCATAAATCTTGCTCAAATCTCTACCTTCCATGTAGAACTCCATGTAGGTTTCCATGGCAAACAAAAGGAAAAACATAAAGAAATCTTCTTGTGGCGGGATCAATAATGACCCTAGGGACCTCCAGGGGTCACATTATTACATAGATTTGTACAAGAAAATATTACTGAAGCACAAATTTAAATCGAATTCATAAATTATGTTGTCAGAACTTGTATCTCAGGTGAGCATCTCGGGGTCACTTGACACTTGTTAAATTATGTACATGTAGTTATGCCTAATTTCTGGCTAAGTTTGATATACGCCAAAGTGATCCCAACACTGATGATTTATGGCCCTTGATTTGTGAATGATTTATAACTAAGTCGTTAATGTGGACTTATACTTTCCCAAAATGTTCCATCGTTTATTTGCATAGTAGCTTGCTCAGTTGTCGATAGGTGTAAATATCCTAGTAGAAGTAATGGTCTTAGATTTGTCTTTTAAAATGCTCTCTAGTTCTCTACAGTTACCAAAAAATCACCATAAGCGTATTTGGCCAAGCGTTGCTGTTCTTGCTGATTTATGAAAGAGACAAGTCAAAGCTAGTCACAGTCAGTCTTCATTCGAAGAAAATGAGGCGTATTGCTTTGCACATGTCCGAACAACCGTCCGTCTGTAACCAAATATTGTCCGGACAATAATTAGAGAACTATTTGGCCTAAGCTCCACAGATTTGGTCGTTACATGCCGATGGTCTTTAGGGAGCATCCGTGTTTCACAAACACTCCTTGCTTTAGATAGTAAAGAGAAAATCGGTATAATTATGTTGGTTCTAAAGGGAAAAAATGTACGATGTTAGCTTCAGTTTTCGTTCAAATAGATTGTATTCATGGTACACACATAGGAGAAAGTTCAATAGAAAAAAAAAACTTGATTGTATTAAAAATGTATCGAATAAGTACTGAGTAAAGCATTATGTTTACTTTTTTACAATCATGAATGTCGTAACTTAACGTTATTACCACTGGGGGCCAACGACGTATCACGAGAGGCGGTTCGCATCGAAAACATGTGTATGTTATGCAACGAAATTTTATGTAAACAGACCTCCACATGCCATTTTGAAATGTTTGACCTGCAGGGGGACGAAATGTTAGTTTTTTGGATTGTCTTGTTAGTTGTTTTTATTAAGTTTGTATTTGCCGTTGTAAAATGCGTTTTCTGTATAATGATTGCGTTGTCATTCATCAAATTATGCCAGATTAGTCAGTTATTCAGTGTAAAAAACAGTTTTCCTCAAAATTATTGTGACATGAAACCCATTTGTAAAATATTTAGCACTCATGATACAGGCATCATGTCTGTGAACATAACTTAGCATCTCCCCACCGCTTATCAGATTCAATAGAATGTATACACGTTAATTTAATATAACAAGGCCTTTCGCAATAGACAAGTGTGTATGGTGTCAACTAAAGTCTCTTTTTGATGTATATGTTACTAACAGAGTGTGTGATGTTTCAGTCTGAAGTCAAATGTGTATATCAATTAATATTTTGCAGTTGACAGTTATCTATTTAATTATGTGTGATGGTCTAAAGAGAACAGTTAAAATTCTCAGATGGTCTTATCATTTAATAACTGCATTATAATAGATTTAGGCACATACTTATATAATTTACGAGTTTGAACAATTTAGAAATCTGCTGTTATCTAAAAAGTTTGATTGCATTTCTTCGATTCGTTAACACCATTGCCCCATTCATTAGTATCTGTAGCAATGTTGCACCGTGCTCGTCAATCCAAGCGTGATTTGCACCGAATTCCCCAATATCCACCATTTAAAAAAAGGTGACCCAATCTTGAAGACGTCTACGGTCAGTTATAATGCCCACATCACACCAGAGCACGTCCGCACCACGCTCGCAAAGTTCCTATCACGTCCTGAAAATTTTGATGGCAGGGACGGGGTCAAACTCGAAAAGAAATGATGCACTCAGACTCGCACTACGCCCTTACAACGTCTTTGCCAGGTTCCCACTGCGTCTATCACGTTGCCAGTAAGTTCATTACACGCGCAGCTTCCCGTTGTCACCAGGTCTATTGCGTTAATACTACGCCCAAATTATGTGCTCACTACGTCCATGCAGACTGAACTGCGCTCTCCCTAGGTCCCAATAACGTCCTCATTGCATTCACTAGCTACGTATGTATACTGTACCATATGTGTCCATTTATATTAACTGGTCATGATGGCCAAACAGAAGTCTTCTTTCTGCTTATAGTCATGCACTAACGCAACATAATCTAAGTTGCTTCATGTTTCTTTTTCTTCTATTTCTTATTTAGAAAACGGCAATTTCAGCATCCAAATGGCTTGTCAGGTGTACAATAACAAAATGCATTCATTTGCTAACGTCCTGTCAGGACGCGGTGGGTGTAGTGCAATCGTTGCCCTAGTGTGATTGGGGTATAATTAGAGTAGATGTGATGGATTGAAGAAGCTTTTGTAATTGTACTACGGTCTCTTTTATTGTTTCATCGGTAACGTACGTTAGATCTACTTTTTCAAAGTCCTCTGCGTCTGAGCATAGTATAGTAATTTATACTGTTGTGTCCAATTGTTCCGTCAGTTCAGCACCATCTGGTTGTGAAACTTCTGTACATCCCGGATTCCGCTTGTTTCAGGAACAATTGGCAATGGACAGACTTAGTTGGTGTGTTCACGTTAAAAAATTTCCATATTGGTCTGTCACTTGTTACATTATTTGTAGGTATTAATTGTTCCAGTTTCCGTGATCGTTGTCATGTCGTCGATGTTGTAGATAACGTAATGGTCCTTCATTTTAAGCTGTATTGTGATATTTAGTTGTACCTCTATCATCTGCTTCCCTCATGAACGTAACGCTCTATATGCTGGAGTTTGCACAGTGTCATTGCGCTTCTAAAATGCTGGAAAATGGTGACCGGCAGTACATACACACCGCGTGGTCTATATCCTGAAATTGATTTTGACTTCAGTGAGCAACGTACACATGAAGAGTGACCTTCGTTTAGCACCATACACACACTCTGTGAGAAACAAAACACAGTCGTAGTATGCAAAAAAAACCGTTCATATGTGCTTACACCTACAGAACATTTCTAATGAAGACAAAAAGATTGAATAAGTAAACCTTACTCAGTAAGTATAAGAAATGATACTCACGAAAAATATTTTAATGAAAAATCTACCAAAACAAGACTGTCTACGAACATCCCTAACTTTAGAGCTTAATTCATACGTAATTGGTACTCAATTAACTGCGTACAACTGTTTCATAGTATTAAACGTTTCTACTCACCATGTTTCGTGCTTGGAATATGATAATCCAGCAAAATACAATGTCACTAACTACGAGAAATGTCGTCCTTAGCTTTTCAACCACGTTATGTGTACATAACATGTGTCGTTTGTCGTTGCATAACATACACATGCTTTCGATGCGAACCGCCTCTCGTGATACGTCGTTGGCCCCCAGTGATTACGTCACTTACGCAATGCTGACGTCACAATGAATTTGACGCTCGTAATACTTCATTAGTTACAACGTCATTTAAGATACAGCCTCCAAACTGTGTTTACATCATGAAACGGAAAAGAACCAAATATCGTAGGGTAAGACTATTTCATGTAGATCTGTAGCGGTGTGGTATATTATATTTATAAATACAAAATGTAATTGGCTAGGATTTTCACCAGCCTGATAAGGCTCGGTAGATCGATGTAAAATAGAAAAAGTTTAGTGATCCCGCCATGGGTGATATTTTGTTATAAATCACGGGAGTCAGTATCTGTATTTGATGAGCATCATTGTTTCCTCCATTTATCCTGTCGTATCGAAATTTAACTAATGAAATCCGATACTGTTGAAAACGTATCCCGTTATAAATGTATGGAAAAAGACCATTTGCAACAATATTTTTAAAGATTACATAATATTATGAACCTCACTAAAGGTAGACCATACTTTAAGTACAGACAAACGTGAGTTAAAAGATTCCGGGTCACGCTTATTGATATGATTAATTGAAATGACTCTAAGGACCATCAGCTAGTTTGTATGCTATATTTCTTATCATCGTACATAGTGAACAATGTTTATAGGTATTTGTAAATGCAGACGATTTACACCAGATGTCAATGTTTGACCAGAAATAAATTGGTTATGATTCACTAACAGTTCCGACGTGCACTTATTCTGCCTATAACACTCATAAGAGGCGTTGGTATTATTCAGAGATAGATGTTTTTATTTAGGGTTACCCGACCGACACTAGAAAAGTCTTTCCTAGTTATACGCAGCTTACCAATTAAAGGTGGATCTAGGAATCAGTGTTCTTATGGTGAAGTAAAGTTTATTTCAATTCCATTTGTTATAGATGTAAGTATACCACCATGGAGACAGGAGATTCTCAAGAACTTGACATACATAGAAACAGCAGACCGTCAACATCCACAGACTTGGGTAAGTATATATAACTACCAATCCAGTAATTGTCGCATACGATAGCAAAAGGAATGGTATTCACTTAAAAGGATTTTGTAAAGAAACCTAATCTAAATAAACAAAGAAAACTTCGACATTTGATGAAGGACCTTTCCGTCAGTGTGCCAAATCATCAACGATATGATTTAACACTTGTTTAATTTATGTAGCATATATATCGGATTCAAGATTCAAATACTTTAACCCAAAGTCCTATTATTGTGATTACGGGATCGTTGCTTTATGTGAGAAATTAGGCAGTTATTTACCGAGGATGGGAGTCTAGTACCTGTTTTTCCCAGGAATGATGGTTAGATGAACTGTTAGCATCGTATGACAATAAGGGTTTACCCATTTGTGTTTTCCCTGTTGTTGGTGTGCATGTCACGGCGATTATGCCCATGTTTGTGTTATGTTATGTTTCACTACATGTTGTTATATTTATCATGTATGTACCTTATACAAAAATAAATCTTATGACTGTTAAAAATCAAGAAAACAAACAAAAAATAATGGTTTCTATCCTAAAATTTGTAACAATATAGCCTTTAACCAATGAGAAAACTCCTACTAACTTCAGCTGCTGATTTTGTATCTAACAATTTCATTGGTTACAAATGTAGGTCAAAATCAATTTTAATACAGCTGCGCCGAAAAAAACACAAACGTATTTAACTGTATTAATTGACCGGTGAGTCAAAGTTTCAGCATCCAAAGGTTATGCTAAAGCCCTATTAGCGTTTTGCTATAAAAATATATGCAAAAAGCAAACAATTGCTGATATTATCCCAAGATAAATATTATCGACGAAACAAGCCCATTTTTTCGAAAAACACTCATTTCGCTGTGAATTTTGCTTTTGTAAACTTGAAATATATAGAGCGCGTGACGTCACTTTATGTCGTGTGTATTATATGACTGCGGAAAAACACAGCTGTTCTATAAATAGTGTTTTTTTCAATGTTATTGAAAAAAATACGACAGTGGTTTTCGAAACATTTTTTTTCTTGCTATAAAGTATGCACGTGAGGAAACACACCGGATTCCTCTGTTACAGAACAAACAGAAACTATTACGACCGATACATTTGTTTGATTATAGGACTTTAAACCTATGCGTTGTTGTGTTTCAGATGTAGTCAATCTATCTAGCCAACTTGTTACTATGGAGCTTCTTACCCCGGAGAGGTCAAGGAAAGGTAAAAAACGTGTACGATTTGCACTACCTGACGATGACGCTTTTGGAGAACCTTCCTGTACAAAAAGTAAACAAAGAAAAGCTTCAGTTCCAAAACCTAAACTTACAGACACCAATACGTATAATCTCCGAAAGAAATTAGTAGCCCATAACGAACATCACAGTGGAAGTCGTCGGAAGTCAATGAAACTTGATAGATATAGGACAATGGAAGACGATTCTTTACCATTTGATGTTGCCCGCGCAACATTTGAAGAGGCTGGTATGCAGCCACTTTGTTTAAATACTCAAGGTGTCTGTGGTCAAATGGAATCGAATGATATTGTCGTAAAGGATATTAATCAGAATTGTGCCGCCAAATCAGATTATAGGAGATCACCCAAAGGAAGTCGTGTTGTATTGCGTAAAAGTAAGTCAGACTCCTCTCTGCATGACAAAAAATACCGAGCGATATGTAAATCCACAAAGAAAAGGAAAACGGTGGTTGCAAAGAAATCCTGCTTACGAGGAAATCAAAGTGGAAATAATCACACATCTAGAAAAAGAAAGTACACCAAGACAGGAAAATGTGGTAAGGATTTGAATAGAATGATGAAGAGAAAGGATTCTTCTTCGAAACCCAAAGCAAAAAAGTGCTCAAAGAATTTAAAAATAAAGGGGTCAATGTTGAAGAAACAAAGGAAAATATCGAGTAGCCGTTCATCTTCAAAAGCGAAGCAAATTCGGGACAAGGTGAAGAAAGCGGCGGAGAAAATACGTAAGGCAAAGACGGCCAAACAGAAATTGGCTCAGAAACGACTTAAAGAGCGGCTGAAGAGAGCGGCAAAGAAAAGGCTCGCAATGAAGAGGGCACTAGCGAAGAAACGGAAAAAGAACAAAAAGAAAAGTAGACTGACGAACAAGAAAAGACAAAATAGCCGCAAACGTGTGAAGACAAAGAAAAAACGTCGGAGGAAGATTAAGATTATACCTATTGAACGGGAATTAGACATTGTAGAGCCATTAAGAGTGTCCCTCTTAAAATACCTCACTTTTCAAATTGCGTTTAAACATTCATATGAATGTTGTAGAAAATTTTGTTGGGATAAATGGGAAGAAGTTGAGATGGAAGATATTATTGATGACCATGACTAAATATGATGGATGTTAACACGTGGAACAAATAAAAATATTGAATTATATGTAATTCAAAAGTGTCTTCTTTGTTTCATAACCTTTTAGAAAAATAAGTAAATACTCTTAAAAATGTATATATATAATAGAGAACGAAGTTCCTATAGGTGTACACCACATCTTGTAGTTACAAAACAGTGACGCCTCTCATCCGCGTTGAAAAATAATACCATTTGTTGTATAAGTATACACTGCAGACTTTGCAGTTTTGACATAAGTTGGAGATATATTGCAGGATTCTGTTGATCTTGAAAGCATGGTAAATATTTTTGGCAATTTAAACTGTAAAACTAACAAGTATAATAATTAAGTATTCATCCACTCACAATTTTCAATCCCTACATACTGGAAATAGTTTCCAGTGATTTTTTCCCAAAATTTTCTCACTACCCATGCCCATCAAAAGGGGAAATTTAGCGAAACGAATTTCAAAATGGGATTATATAATAACATTTATTTCTATGGTATATGTGATCATTTAGTTGTTTAAATCATAAATATAATTACTACACTGTAATTGGTGACAATGGTGAGAAAACTGTGTATTTTTCTTCGTTTTACATGATCATGTGGAAAACACTTCTTTTTAGGGGAAAATTCTGGCCATTTTAGGGGGAAATGAGGGACACTACTGTCCATATTCGGCAGTAAATATAGCGAAAAAAATCACTGGTTTCATTCATAAAAGTAGTTCTCGGATACTATATTGTCTCTCAGTGTAGAAAGATTATATAATGACACATGGCCAGAAGTTCAGTATATAGTACAACGGATGTTTTATACAGAGTTCACTAACTTTACTGTATACATATCAAAGCACTGAAGGCACTGAATTTGTATGAGTTTTCAAAATGTGCAGTAATTTCTCACTATATGTCATGAATGTTGAGAATTTGTTCATGAATTGATAATGTTCATGAAAGATCATCAAAGGTTCATGAAAATAATAGAGTTCGTTCCTGACAGTACTCTCAGTACTTTGATTATACCATGATTTGAATTCAACAAAAAGATTAGTGATATATAAGCTCGCCATATTATCCTGTTATTGTAACCAGTGTTGTCGAGTAGGCCTATCAAAGTTATTTCTAATAAAATTAAAAAAAAATACATCACTAATGTCGCTAATGATTCGCACGCTTCGGCATTCATTATTTGTCTTAACTATTAGATAATTTAGATGACGTCATATCCTGTTTATTGCATCGAACTGTTTCACTGATTAAGGCCTATATGGCCTAAACGTTGATAAAGTATTTAATTTAACTCTTATTGATGTTAAGACTTCTTTTATACCAATAATAATTTAGATAGGAAATTTATACAACTCATTGACCATTTTGACACTATGTAAATGATCGTGCTTCTTTTGCTAATAACTCTGTATTTACTATTACAGATAAGTCAAAGAGTTATCTCTCTTGGCTAGTATTTCATGTTCTGGATGATAGCGTAAGAAAAATAGATGTTTCAACTTGAACGCAAAGTGACATTTCGCGATAAGACCCTAGACACAATCAATTAATACTGCAATTGAATCTGATTTCGTTGATAATGTTAACGTTTTGTAACTGATGAAATTTGATGTGGATGGAAATTATGTAATTCACAGCTGCACGTGTTGGATGTTCGATTCATTTCTTGCGTCACATGAACGTACACGTACTAAAAATGTTTATAATACAAATACAATGCAATTAAATGTAACGAGAGCCACGTGCAATTCACATGAATGCAAAGAAGCGAGATAGCCGTGAGCCGTAGAAGTAAAATTGTCTGAAACATAGATACAATAAAACCCTGAAAACCGGATTCTCTGAATACCGGAATTCCCTGAAAATCGGACTATTTTCAAGTCCCATTTTTTCCGGAATTTATCATAAGTGCTCCGATAACCGGAATTCTCCAAAAACTAGACTTTTAGCCCTGTCCGGATTGGGTCCGGGTTTTCTGGGGTTTTATTGTATCATGTACAGGAAACATAAACTGGTTCCCGTTGACTTCTCTGTAAAAAAAGCCTTTGGTGCACTGCAACATGGAACGGGATTCAGTTTACTGTAAACGTCACTAATAAGATTCCTGTAAGATTAGAGAATTTGTCGTTATGTAGAGGTGGTCTCCTTTATGTGCCCCAGGTATTGGACGAGGTGTTCTAAATATTGGGGTAGATTTGTATACTCGCTTCCGTGGTGGAGTGGTTAAGGTCGCTAACTTCAAATCACTGTTACCTCTCACTGACAGAGAGTCGTGGGTTCGAGCCCAGCTGCCGACCATGTCTTTTATGTGAGAAGGTAGACAGTTGCCTACGAAGGATGGGAGGTATTACTGGTTCTTCCCAGGAACAATGACATATGATTCACTGAGACTGTTGAAAAGGGCGTAAAACTAAATACAAAAGTGTATATAAATAGGGGATGCTAGCATAAGAGTGTAGACTTTCATTAAAACTTTATAAGATCTAAGATCTCACACTCATTATTTCTGGTTCCGTTATCTCACAATACCTGATACGGCATTGTCCTTTCCGTAGCTAGTCTGCATACAAGAGCTGTCTAAAATCTTCTTTTCTTTTTTTTATAAAGCCGCATTTCTATTGCGCATTCGGTGTACATTGCCTCCTACAATCTGACAGCTTCCAACCGCGGTACGTGAAATTGTATCTGCTAATGCGATTAGCACATTCTCGTCCGTCCATTCCTTGACAGGAACATGCTCCTAGACACTCAACTACGTGAAGAAGTCCACATTAGTCTTCTATTTGTCAAAACAGCATCTCTATCAACGCGTTAATTGGTTGTACTTATGAGAAAATGATCAGTCACGTGCCAGTCATGGAATCGTGTCGACATTTTGATTGACGGTTTCGAGGAGCGGATTATTTTTGGGTTGTATGATTTGATTATATACGTGTTGCATTTTATGCGGAATGAATCCTGTTCTCTAGAAGACTGGTATGACGGTTTTGTGTACAGATTATTTACCATACGTGGTAAATAGTCTGCATATGCTGCATATAACATACAGTGCAACCTCTCCAAGGCAACACCCTTTTGAAGTATTAATCTTATGTTGTTGTTGAGAGGTTATTGCTCTAGATAGGTTAAGTTGATAGTTAAATCGTGCGATGGGAAAAATCATGCTGTTGTTGAAGGGAGGTTGTTGCTCAAGAAGATGGTTATACTAGACGGATGTTGCACCAAATCCTGAGTAAATAAACATACAGCCTCGGACAAGTTCGACTTAAACACTTCCATCCATTAGAAACAAAAAAGAATTAATTTTGGAATTCTTATATTTATCTCTCTCATCGAATCATTGAATCAAAACTAGATTTCGAGCCAAATTATGGAATTATGATTTATTAAACTTACGATAATGTTTCAAGTTGTGATGATCAATCTAAAACTTATAGTCATTGATAAAATATTGTTTAGCTCCTAATCGTATACATTTGTATTTGAATCACGACTACAGCTTATTCTTAACTTGATGTATTTATAAAGCAACTGTTTTTCATGTTTTTGCTTCTCAAGACTCCTGGGGGAAGGAGGTGGGAAAAATAGAATTGACAATTTGACATTTAAACTTTCATTCTGCTATATATACATTCAGCGCATACCAAGTTCAACTGCGATCTAAGACAATATGGCATTGTAAAGGCAGTAGGCTCCCTCTCCTTTTCATTCTTAAGATTCTGAATCAGACACAGGTTTATTTGTCAAAGAATTCAAAGATAAACCAGACCAAAACGTTATTTTTGCCTTTTTTGTTAGGCGACTACGATATAATTGATGCAAGAAAGTTGTAAAAAATTAATATGGTTAAGTAGACTAAATCTATCAAACGGCGTAGTGGATTTACCATGCGGGAACAAGTCCAATTCAGGGGATTTTCTTTTTTTTGCCAAGTTTCCGATTTTCTTTTTTTCTCGTTTTAGCATAAATAAGGGTGGAAGGATTTGAGAAACGAAAAGTCAAAGAATAGTGGCCTAAGATATAATAAAGTCACGTTGATTAGTATGTTAGACACACTCAAGCACACATCTTGTACTCAAACGTAATGGTGCTTTCATTTTACGTCTATGTAATTAATTTTTTATGTTTAGAAGTTTTACAATTTTTATTATCTGCATTCAGGTTTTGTTTGTATAGTAATAGTGAGAAAGCAAGTATTTTGCACTAGTTGTCTAAATGAAAAATATTTGACATGATTCTAAAAATCTCAGAGGATGAGTAGTTCTTATGTAATAATCGACATTCAAAAAAGGTTTTGTTAATCATTACTTAGACTGTGCGTGAGGCCATTCTTAAAAAATAATTATTTGCAGTAACCCAACACAAGTAATATTCAGCGAGTAGGTAGGTAGGAAATATATATATATATATTTACGTTGAAGCGAAAATACCTAAATATCCAAGAGGCAAACAAAGTTGGGTAGGGTCGTTTTTTGTCGAGTAGGTAGCCTAACCCGAAACGAAATATTTTTTCAATGATGGTCTGATCCGAATGTTGTATACAAGGAATGGGCCATCTAAGCTTTACTGTAATGAAATTCACGCTATAATTATGATACATTGTATTGTACAATATATAGATGACACCACCATCGTGTTTTAACACGTTTAAAGTGCTTCACACTATAATCATTACCATCTTCATCAACAGCAACAGCAACAGCAACAACCATCATTTCCACAGCAGCATGAATAAATCATTTAACAACAACAACAATTATTAATGAATGAGTTTCATGTTTTATTTTATAGACTTACAATGACATGGAAGGTAGATTTTGTAGTGTAAGATATAACTAACAATTTTAAATGATTAAAAAGAAATGAAATAATATTTTAATCAAATTATACAGAAAAAATAACAAATTATCTATGTACAAAACACAATGAAAATACAGCATGCGGCTGGGTCAGTGAACATAATTAACACATGTATATATAGCAGTGATTACTACAAACAATGTTTTACACATTGACTGATCTACAGCCTCTCTACTTCCCTTATTCTTCCATATCTGTGTAACAAGCAAAATGCCAGATACTGTAATTTAAGCATTGCTAATAGCATTAACGAGACAACATTGATTAATCAAAATGACATCGAAGAGCTATGTAAATAAATAAGCGAAAAAAACGAAAAATAATTTTTGTCATTATCATATTAATATTTGCGAATTGCAAGACATATTTATTATAATCAAATAATAAATAAAATAATAAAATTTCAAAAGTTTTCAGTGATATATTATTGAATTTTAATGCATCTCACTAAAATATGATGGTACACATGTACTATCGATAATTGTTAAATATCAGTCTAAACATTTAAACAAATACAAGAACTTTATTGAAACAAAATATACACTACTAAATACAAGATTGACAGAAGTAAATAGTTACAACAGATTCGTAAAATGGTTCTTCTAAACCGTATAAATCTGTATTGAACAAATATCGTGACTATTTCTGATTAGTAAGATAATATATCATTCATTTTGATTACAGTCACTCTATCAAACCACATGTATTGTTTTCAAACAAACATTAAGATGTATAAAATGTATTCCTTTTTTCTATAACTATGTACCGAATACATACGATCTTAAAACTCGACAGTACATACATTTAAAAATTAAGATATAAGAAATATATTCGCCGATATATAGTTTACAAATACACCACAATGATGCATCATTTTAAGACTTTTTCTAAGACAGTTTCAATCAAAATTTTTTGAATACCTAACATCGGCAAAATAAAACGTGCGAACTGATAAAAGTAAATTATACAATATCTTATTACCTTATAAAACATGCATACACCTTACACAAATAATGTCGATGGTACGGCTAATGTAAGAAAAAAAACTAGACTAATATAGAAAGGTGAAAGTTTCTTCCAACTACTGGCCAGTTATACCGTCTCAATACCAGAACACTCCGTCTCGCGGAAGCTCGGTCTCCAATCCCAGACTGTGTCCTGTTTTATTCGCATATACACGAAACCGTTCAACCGGAAGCTCTTAATTTCGTAATATATCAGTTTCTCTCTAACAAAATCGCATAAAAACGTCTTTTGTCGACACAACGACATGAAATCACAACCATGTATTTATACACAACACAACATGTTTGAGAATACCGCTTAATTCTCGCATGTTTCTCTAGTCTACAATATTATTAAAAACAATAACAAATTGAACGTTTTTGACGTTGTAATAAAATAGTATCACCATTGGTATTTCTTACACTCTTCTGATCTTACAACCTAAGTAATTAACATTGTCATTAGTGTCCGACCATTGCAGAATCTACTGAGTATTTTGTATCACTCCGCCCATCAACACCAAAAGTAGATCCGTAAACATACGGGACACAAATTGACTAACCACAACAATTCTCTGTCTGTTTTCTGTCACTTATCTACAATATTTTTGCACATTTATCACGGAAAATGAGGTATTTCAAATATGTACAAATCTATTCAGCTGTTTTCGATTAGTCATCGTACCCCACCCGCCGACATTTTCCACGTGCCTCCGCTTTCATGTATTTTCGCAGACGTCGCTGCCATTTTGTCCTCCATACTCGAACAATACTTCGGCGATCAACGACAAAACCAGGTTGGGCTTCCAGTTCCTTCAATTTTCCAACAAGAAGATATTTTTCATTTAATTTTATTCGGGGACATTTACATTGGATATCTTGAATTGGTACCCATAGCAACGTCTCACCTCTTCTATTCAGGTTCTTGTTTGGGGATTTTTTATAGATACTCAGCACATTTATGGTAAATTTTACCCAATCTCTTACTGTCTGTTTAGCAACCACCTCCGCTTTTACAGCTGAAAAAAAAACAACAACAAATACAATATTATTCAAACATTCCAATACATGATTTGAATGATAAACATACAAAATCCTAACTAAAGTAATAAATAATTAAAGACCATTCATTTAAATGTCTATTTCAAAGACGATATATATATTTTAATATTCACTAATTGAAAATAATTTTCGAGGGGGGGGGGGTGAAATATGATAATTTTATGCACACTGACAACCTGTTTAATCTCATTGAAGATAGGTTAACAGTGGCTATATGAGTAATGGGATATTTTAAAGTAAATTGGATGTTAGAATGCATACATTAAATTAAGAAATTTGAAGACATACCAAAATTTCGCCGACAATATTTCTTCAGCTTCAGTCTCCTGCTCTTTGTACATTTATTTCCACATTTTCCGTCTGAAAAAATGACAATGTTGACAATTATAGACCATTTCTGAGTGGAATGTAAAGTAGAAATGTGCTTAAGATACATACAGGACTCCAAAAAAAAAGCTTTTAACAACTGTGGAATCATTAATTTTCGTGGGGATTTAATTTCGTGGGTCGGCTCATCCACGAAATCAAATCCCCACGAATTTAAATACAGATATAAAGTATTTCTTTTCAAAAATCAAAATCCACGAATTTATGTCCCCACGAAACAGCCAATTTAGTAAAAACCACGAAAATTGAGCCCGACGAAAATAAACGAAAATACAGTATATGTTCTAGTAATTGACTCCCAAAATAACGAATAGCATTCGTTTCAGTTTTAATGGATTTAAACTTAAGGTAGTACATGGAATAGGAAAGAATATAATACTCACTGTCTGAAGATGAGTCCGTCTTTGGAGGTTTGATCCTTGTAACATTGGGAATACCTGAAGATAAACATAAGTTACATATTACATCATATCCAGTAAATGTCACTTATTGAGATCACTGCCTGCATACCTTTTGCACTTGTATATTATATGATATTGTAAACGAATATCAAATTTTGTTTTTGTTTAAAAGCCGATCTTGGATTTTCATCTACAATGTATATAGTTATAAGCGTAAATTCATAATCACCTCATTAACTACTCGAGCATTGCCGTAACTGAAATAGTTTTAGTCAAACGCCGAGGAGTTCCGATTGGATCGACCAATGACTTTCAGAAAAGCCTTAATCAATGTTTTTTTCCAAATTCCAACTTGAAAATGAGCTATGCTGATTTTAAGTTCGTTTTATTTTGACTCAACCTTAATCGTATTATAGAGGCTTAACTATCTGTTCATTTACATAGAGTAAAAACTCGATTATCCGAAATCGTCGGGACCGAAATATTGTTTCGGATAATCCATGGTTTCGGATAACACGATTCGGATAATTTAGTTTATTTTACACTGAAATTGAAAACTAATTTCGGATAACACCAGGGTTTCGGATAATCCGAGTTCGGATAATCGAGGGCTTACTATACATGTATATCATACTTACGGACACATGGAGACACCGGTTGTTTACTCTGCTGGTACCCTGGAGCACAACGGTCACATGTAAGACCGATAACTCCATCTTTACATGGACACTGACCAGTTGTAGTATTACAAGTTTTTCCTATAGCACCCACTGGATGACAGTCACAAGCTGAAAATATAAACATATCTCTGTGAACACAACATGGAAACAGTATTATATGCATTATATATATTCAAATTCAAAATCGATCGTAACTACTCGGGCATTTCCGTAACTGAGAAGCATTTTTCTTTAGACGAACGCAGAGGAGTTCCGATTGATTCAAAATGGTCGACTGTACATTTCTTAATCGTTTGATACTCGCGTCATACGTAATGACGTCATAATACGAGTATATAAAAAAACAAAAAACCGTGCGATGATACTCTGATGTTCAGTCTTACACATGTACAAATGTACATTCATTCAGTGCAGAACTTCCTTTCCATGGGGTCACGATATTTTTAATATAATTTTTACTCAATGTTTTTGTTACATTTATCGGTGGTTTATTGTGATTTTAAACTAGGACGATGTTGCGTACTTTCTGTCATGAAAGCTGTACCTCCGACAAAATCATCTAATAGCCCGTACCATGCGTACCATGTTACCAGCATCAACGAAAAGCAATCCTACATCAGAACAAACATGATATAACGCCCTGATCTAAAGCTTACCTCACGTTATACGGAACTTATATCATTGCTTGATACACAAATACATGGTTAATTAAAACCAAATATGTCATTATCATAGTGATTAGATTGTTATAGAAGAAGCTTAAGGTCTGAATGCAATAGCTCAACCGACAACCATTAATGACAACGAACAGAGAAACTATATTAGCTTAAGTATAATTCATCCCTTTAATACCGGTTTTGTTCATTTTAAGTTATCAAAGTAGTGTATTATACATTAAGCATCATATGTCTGTTTTTGTACCATATCTTAACATTTTTGTATTCGTCTCTTCTTTCTTGCCGACAAACACAGATAAATATACTTATCTACACTACTGCTGTATAGATGTATCATTTATTTATATCAGATCGTTAAATCGACATTGTATAATCTGCAATTATACAGACAGATCAAACATCGAATAGATAGTAAACAAAATACCCATTTATTCTACAATAATAATCATGATGCGGTATTATGGCAGTACAGTATAACCTCTCCAGAGCGGCCCTATATTGAGCAACAACATCCCTTCAAAAACAGCATGATTTTCCCACTACACAATTTAACTATCAATTTAACCTCTCTAGAGAGCAACAACCTCTCAACAACAACATAGTTTTGCTACGCACAAAGGGTGTTGTTTTGTAGAGGTTGCACTGTACATGCTTGTCAATGTTCAATGTATTTCAAGAAGTTTACATTCATATCAGAAGTAAAATGTTTATACTCGAATAGCACTGGCATATCAATATACCGTAAAACTTGGGAACATGGGATTTTTTGTCTGTTTAGTAGTACATCTGTACACCACGATAAGTCACTAACAATAAATAGTCTTTTACTCAAATTGATGGTAATTGTACAATGGACAGAAACAAATTGTTTAATAAGCGGAAATTTCTATCCATAACTAGCCACGTGAGTTAGGCTAATCTGTCACAGCCGTACTAATAATGCGGAACTAACTGTTCACTAGGGTATCATTGTGCGGATATATTGTCTAGTTACATTGTAAGCTAATTCAATCATACTTTTAAAAGATGTGTTTTATTTGCTTTTGGGGGAATACGTTTGTCTGGTGTGTGTTTCTTCGAGTTCAATAATCCATTTCATGAGTAATGTAGGTAATTAAATACGGAACAACCTCTCCAACGCAACACCCTTTGGGAGTAGCAAAACTATGTTGTTGTTGAGAGGTTGTTGCTCTAGAGAGGTAAAACTAAAAGATAAAATCGTGCCGTGGGGAAAATCATGCTGTTGTTGCAAGAAGGTTGTCGCTCAAGAGAGGGTCGCTATAGAGAGGTTGAACTGTATTCGTTATTTTAACTTAGCTGAACCATAACTGGCAAGTTTCCGCATATACTAATACTCACATACAAACAAAAGTCACAAATCAAAGAATATCTTTACTGAATATAAATGAAATAATAAACATGAAAATGTATAACTGCTATCGCCATGAATAAAAAAAATGAACGTAGGACAGACTTTTATCATAACAAATATTGATGTTCTGTCGTGTTTTTTTAATCTTCGTTTGGGATTTGAGATACGCTGTCCTGATCGTCTGTTTATAATGTGTCAAGGATTTCGACTCAAATTAAGGGTTATTATTCATTATGTGAAATTATCATTCATACTGAGAAAACCCACAGCACAATTTGAATATGTGAATGACTTCTTACATGTTTTTGAAAGCAGTTAGTCAATGAATGCCTTTTACGATACCAGACAAGAATAGAAAGTGTCAACTTTATTCAGTGCTTGCTTGTGACAACATAGATCACGTATTGAACTAATTCACGTAATATTATTCTGGAGAATAAAACATCATCAATAAAAATGAAGTAATATTAAACTTAATAACCTCAAACAGATGTTAAAAGTATTATTTACCTAGATCCACTGTAACTTTCGTATAAATAACCAGAAATAAAGCGTGTACAATGAATTATTAGGCGCTGGTTCCCACACCCTGTTGCGGTGTATGGTAAAGTCAGTTAGAAATGATCTACGACCTGACGTTTTTTTTATTTTTTCTGTAGTGGTTTTAATCCTAAGATACGATTAAAGAGTTCATTGTTCAATTCTTCTAACACATCAATAATATAACTTCTCAACTGTTTTGCTTCTATTTATACGGACTTTATGAACTTTGTGTTTTTCACAATACACTTGTTCTTTATTGTAACACCGGTTCTAACCCAGACTGTGTTATTTCGTTCTTTTTGTATGAATGAGCTCGTATTAAACGTTCTACGTTAAGATTTTATGTGCGTTTATGTATTTCATATATACAACATCATCAAGTATGAATGCAAATAAACAATATTTTTGTTCCGCTTCAAAGGCTTTTTTCACCCATATTATCTCAAGTTTTATGTTATAAGCAGATGTTTAACTATACAACAAAATACCAAAATAAAAACGATACGACATTAACATAAGAATCGATTGGCTTCACTTAAAATCAAACAGAATAGAATGAATCATTTATGGCATTATATGGATGTTACATAAACTGTATATTTAATTACATGTCTATCCATCGTCTTTAAATTGCGATCAACATATTGAGGCGTTTCTTGAATTATTCACATGATAAAAGGGGAGATAAATAATTTATGATGTAAGCGATAAATAGGCAATAGTAATTACTCGGGCATTTCCGTAACTGAGAAAGACAAACGCCGAGGAGTTCCGATTGATAAAAATGCTGACTAATAATGATGATGGTAGGTAATAGATAAAACTTGACATCTCTTGATAAATGTCGAATATTTCTTTCACACTCTGTTGTTAAAACCCATAAATTGTAACAAATAAAAATTCAAAATATTAACCTATTCACACCCAAACTTCACATCCAAGATGTTCAACGTGAATAAAATCATATCATTAATATCTAACAATTACTTGCAAATTTATGACAGTAGTTGAGACAAGCGTACGAACTAATTTCAGTCAACTTTGTGGGAATTTCATGACAGAGTTACGAACATAAAAGAGTTTCGATACTTGGTGATTATTTTCAAAACTTTTGAAAAATGAGAAACTTGATTAACGGATTATTAAATGGGACTTTTTGATGTTGTATCAGTATATATGACAGCCAGTGTCGTATAGTTAACCACTTCACTAGTAACATGACCAGCGACCTTAACATAAATGATACGTTGTCACGATACAGTATACTCTACACCTTGTCATAAATTTTCTCTAGTTTAAGTATCTTTCGGGTGTATTACAATTTTGCTACTCTTCATTGGGAAGGAAATTGCGCGGTAAATAAATTAATGATGTGTCGGATGGTTTGGTAGCGATTTGTTGTCAATTTTCTAGTGAATTTTGCGGAAGCCTTAATAAGTTTTGTCTCCATAACATAACAGCATGTCTAATGTCAATTGTAACTACTCGGGCATTTCCGTAACTGAGAAATACGCCTCGTGCTTAAGTGTAGGGTTACTAATTTTAGTTATTCGGTTTCCGGTCACTACTTTTTCAACATCAGCTATTCGCTTTCAAGAATCATTCTAATAATTACAGACTTTCAAACATGTTTATCGTCTGCGATTGATATTAAAATGGATATCAAGTTCCCATTGAAAAAGAAACAGGTTGTTTCCATCGATGAATTCCCATGGTCAGCAATGATGGAAAGTAGCCCGTGAACAATGACAACAACAAAATGGCGCCCTGCCTATTATGCCCGAGGCACTTTTCTTTAGACAAACACCTAGGAGTTCCTGATTTAACTCTCTCGCTCATATTTCTGGAAATCCCCATTGACCTGTCGACCAAACATTAGTCGAAATACCAATACATGTATGTCATAATAAATTCTATATATATACTGTCAAATAAGAATTGCGTTGTTTAAAAATTCTTATTGCACATTTTGTTACCAAATCTTACTTGTTTTATCAGTTTTTATTTTCTGTGAATGCTTAAATTTTGTTTATCTACAACACATGTGAAGTAGCTATTTGGATAAGTGTTGGTTCATAAGAAATGTGGAATGATATCATGAATTGATATCATTTTTTTCATTCTTGCATACGTCCACGTAAATACGTAGCATGCCAATTTATAAATTATCTGCCGGCAACTTTCAGGTAGAAACTTTTACAGGTTTTGACGAAGGAATTTGAAAATAGGTCTGAACAAAATTCTTCAATTTTCCAGGAAGAATTGACAGCGTAAATGCATCATGTTTGAAATAGAAATTTGTTTATTTGAATACAATCTTTCATTCTTGTATGATACATAATCTGTATTCCAATGTATGGTGTATGCATATTGCTTAATATTCTACAACAAGAACTTCTAGTTTAGCACCTATCGTCTTTATAATACGTTAATATTTGAGCACCACTGCACCAATAATAGAACGATAAACTTAATTAGTAAATATTGATAATAATTATATTAGTAATAAAGACATCGTTTAACACTTCCAGTAGAACAGTTGAAGCAATGATACGGTGAAATAAATACCATTGTTTCTTGTATAAAGTGAAGACTAATGCCATTACAAATTCTCCGCTTTTCCAATCAGTTTGAGATGCACCCGTCGATAGATAGTACTCTGGTTTGTTTGACAGGTGTTATATGCACCATGTATGATGTGTATATTAAATGTTTTACATTAATTATAATGTGTTTACAAGGCGAGGTGCTAGCTTGTATTTTACGGTCTATTATGATTCAATGAGAAAACCGTATCTACACACATTTGTAGTTCTACTTTCATATTGTGCACAGATAGCTAGCTTGTGGAGTTTGTATGCTACTGTAAAATCCAATGCTGGGAAAAGTTGGGTAAATATTATGATTAAGCTTAATGCTACAGGACATAAACAAACACAGTGTCTATCTAATATATTTTCATTGTACCGTACTCCAAAATCATTCATTAAATTTTGATTATCGATCGAATGCGCAAAATCAGCATATTATATTTCGCATCTGTCATGTACAACGACTTGGTCCTACCACAAACAATGATCGAAAGAAACATTCCTCAGACCTGATTACCTCCCAAAATCTATACATGATTAAAAAAAGAGCTTATGGAAACGTTAAATGTGATGTTAACAGAAGCGCCTACCAAATGAATTACACACATCTAGGTTAATTGATTGATTGATTGATTTACTTCAACGGATTTAACGCCATTTCCAACATGATTCCAGTTATACCGTGGCTATTGTTATCCTAACCAGCTTCCCTGGACTTCATTTAGGCCTTAACCAGTACTAAGCATATTCTATCTGCAAGCTATTACCAAGCAACCCAACATAATTAACATTGGGTGTAATATCTTCAGTCAAATTTGTCACGGACAGTGTCAGCCCCGCCCAGGGTTCGAACTCACAACCACTGAGCTAACCTGGCGGGCTAACTAGGTTAATATATTTTGAACTTTTTTTTGGTGCATTTAATCTATAAAATCAAAGTCTACCTTTGCAAGCTTTTCTGTGAGTGATGTCACGTTTCTTGTCACGATAGAATCCCTCCTTACAGTGGTTACAGTATCGTCCCTCTGTTTGATGTCGACATTTCTTACAGACACCACCACTTGTATATCCAGATAATTCATACAATTCCATGTTGAAACGACAATGTTTGGCGTGAAGGTTGCAGTTACATGCTGAAATGAAATATAAATATCATAAGAAACTGTATACATTTATAATATAACATCTCTCGTGAGAATGAATTTCGGGAACCAAACTTGTTGCCGGACTGAAGAAAAACAGCGCGTGGGCCTACTTGATACAACATATGTAGATGTACACTGTAAAATCTCTGAAAACCGGACCTCTTCCGGACTGGGTTAAAAGTCCTGTTTTTTGAGAATTCCGTTTTTCAAAGATTATTTTTTTATAGATTCCGAAAAAATGGGGCTTGAAAATTCGTCCGATTTTCTGGGAATTCCGGTTTTCAGGGAGTCCGGTTGTACCGGTTGTTAGATGATACGAAATCATACACATATACTATGCTGGCTACATGCTCACGCTCTGAAGTCGCTCATAGAATGTCCTTAATACGATTTGTTTGTTCGTTTCATTAGGTTTTACACCCCTTTTCAACAGTCAGAGTTCATCTAACCATCGTTTCTGGAAAGAACCAGTACTATACTCCCATCCTCCGTCAGCGACTGCCTACTTTCTCACATAAAGAGACATGGTCGGTAGCTGGGCTCGAACCCACGACCCTCTGTCAGTAAGAGGTTACAGTGATTTGAAGTCAGCGACCTTAACCACACTCGACCACGGCCCCTTAGTACAAATGCTGACCCAAGCTGTATATGAAATAACCAGTTTACTATATAATAACATGTTTATTATATTATACTAGTAGTATATTATTGTATATTGTAATATATCGTGACTTTGAGTTATTTATGTTGAATTCTATACATATATCTGCGTTACTGTAGGAAATTACGGGTATCTAATTTCATTTTAGAACTGTTGAATAATATCATATTTTATATCATATGTATATTTTTATGTGTCAATGTATAGGTATATCATAGTCAAGAGGTACATAAACAACCGTATCGTTTAACAGAAAATTGAGATATGTAAGAAATCAAATACTGGGTTACGAAATGTTTTCAAACATCACAAATGCAGATGAAGACACGGGATATATTATATAACATTTAATACTGATATCCTACTGAAATAAGAAGGTTTTATCCTGTATAATTTCCATCACAATATCCAAATCCTTCGACATTAATAAAAAGACAAGATGCAAGCGCTATGTTCACATAATTTTTATACTTCTTCTGGTCAATTGAAATACGACCATTGTTTTGGTGAAAACGTAAATCAGACATTTAGATTTTGACATTTTTGCCGCTTGTCTGATCATGAAACACGTGATTTTGAGGAGAATGACTAAACTGTTTATATACACAGTCATACCTGTGAACAAAGGCCACCCTTGTAAACACAAGATGTGACCTTATTTGACAAGTGGACTTTGTTTCGAGGTTATTTTGTTCTAAGTAATCATTGATAGTTTTTAAAAGAATGGTCTTTATTCACAGGTCGGCCTTTATTCAGAGATGGTCACTAACACAGGTTTGACTATATGCCAATTAAATAATCATAGGAACGTCTAGCTGGTTTATTGCTTCAAATATTATTTGAAAACAGAACACAAACATCTTTAGACTACAGATATTATAACGTTACAAAGCTAACAATTTACATGAATGCATCTACAAAACATAGCAATAAATAATTTTCATTAGATTTCTTTATACTACTGACATTAAAAACGTTTCTTTTTAAATTATTATCTCTCATGATGAATTTCATGTTTTTTACGTATTCGAATTGAAACACGTGGTAGATTATATTGTTTATCTGATGAATGATTCTATCATTTATATATGTATCATCTTCAAGTCTCTAGATATGCGATAGTATAGTTAAATAACAAGTTTACCATAACTCAGCTCACGCCCAAGACCTTACGCGACTTGGGAGTTTGAAATTAATTACTTCCACCTATGATGTAAGACGTACCCTCAGCATTTCCATACAGCGATCTAGATTTTATACGGGTGGTCCGTATTTTGTATTCAAATATAGTCATTAACGCACGTAGATACATTACATACGACTAGTGGACGTGTCTCATTAACAATTCTATCACATCCAAAATACCATTCTGAATATACACGAAATGGATGTTTCTTCTTATTAAAATTTAACTTCATACACACTCATTGTGAATTTATATAAAGATGAACATGATGATTAATGGCATTTTTGTATCCTGACCGTATAAGTAAGCTCGTATTTGTTTGGTATACGATTTCAAAGTCATTTATTTGATAATGATGATAGGCTATGACTAGGTTACAGAAGGCAATGTTATATCATCATCGTATCTAATATACCAGACCACGTGGGTATAAATGTTTCGATAAGGTCGAAATTTGTTTTTACAACATTCTTTAAGAAGTTTACATTTTTTACCATCTATAAGATCATTTGTATTTTTGATTAAAAGCCATACTGTTGTATGTATCTATACTATAGATCTGGAATATTATTGAATGATATAAGCATCGTGTAAGCCAACATCAGTATTACAATATTTAATTTGATCGCAGCAATTACAGACAACAGGTGAAATTTATTCACATTTAAGATTTTGAATTATTGATTCAAGTAGGTTTGATAAATGTATATTTTTTAAATACAATCTCGAATGTGAAAACTGGTTGGTATTACTCACTGGATTTCATTCTCCTACGTGGGTACGCTTGGGCACAATTATTACAAGAACAGTTGTTGAAAATTTACAACCACTATATAACAATAAAGATTTAATGCATTTTTTCATTCAGATCTAACTTAAAAAAAGTTTACGGTTTGTAAGAATTTTTGCAAGAGACGGTCTTATATACAGACGTGTACATATAAGTCCTTGTGTATGACCATTACGGTATGCGTCATCGTCTTTAAACATTATCCCGTCATTGTTTAGAGTCTCATAAAATCCAGTAAATCAAATTATAGTGTAATGTAACCTGAGAATAATACCAATGCAATGATGTTGTTTTTTGAGTGCTGAAGTTTAACAACCAACCTTACTAGACGGCTACAATAAAACATGTCTGATTCAGCCTCAAGTTTCAGGTTACACCGCTTCTTACATAATATTGTACCACAAAGCGACACTTAAATATGATCAAATTAGCATTTTTATCCCATAGATATTCCGAAGTAGAAAAAAATCTGTAAATATGTTTTCGGTAATAAAAGTAAAACTTTATACTTTATCTTTCAATGCTGCTAATGTGGCCATTTATAGTGATCGTGCAAGCGTTCAGAGTAAGGATATTTTATGCTTAGCCAAATTATCGCTTTCGTTAGATTAATCCCCTTGATAGATCTAATCCTAAAATTTACATTCTATGTCACGCACTCTCGCGATAAGATATTAATTCCTGTATACAATAATTTCATGCCAAGAGCGCTCTTACAGGGCTGCGTCAATGAATTGAGAAATTCAAACTAAGTTACATCTATCGCGTGAAAACTGTGATAGTGCTTGACA